>OU974032.1:4802500-6002500 GCA_918843925.1 Eulithis prunata
ATAAGGTTTTTTTCTTGGTAAGGATCGAACCCACAACCTACAGCGCGGTAGGCAGAGCTATAGCTACTAACTGGGATGTGTAACTATCGAATGAATGAGTGAATGCTTCAACTGCGCTGTGAACGTGCCATTGAATGAGTGAATGAGTTGGTTTTTATTCACCGCGGTGGGTGAATTTACTCTATGCAATTCTTTGTTCGTTATTTTTACACGCTCAGGTGTTTTCGATTGTTTCAATCGCCGCGGACAATTTTTATTTTTGTTACGGGAAATGAAACGTAGCAACACTGGCAACACTGTTGGAAACAAAAGCTACACACAGTGAATATTTTTATTCTTGGAGAGGATCTCGGTTTGCGTCTATTATATGAAAAAACTACATTAACTAGTAGTTCGCCGCGAACTGAGATCTCGTGATGGTCGGAGGTTAATAAAACCCAAACAATTTTTATTGATCAATGGTTGTAATAAACTTTGCAAATCGCTTCGAAATCGCCGTCTAGCTATGTACCAGTCTTACTTGACCTACAAAATCATTGAAACTTTAAGAGGTGGTAGCTTACGTTATACGCGTTTTGTCAATTTTGTAATTTTTACAACAACTCAAAAACTATTAGACCTAGAATCAAAATAAAAACGGTTATGGAATGTCTAAACAAAACCTTATCATATGACATGCCACTTGATATTATTGGACGACTTTTTTTTTTTACTCCCTTTGGACCCTCATAACTTCACGACCCCTTGACCAATTTACTTCATTTAACAAACCAGTAAAACTTAAGAGTACTATCCGTATACCTACAAATTCTGTGAAGATCGGATAAGCGGTTCAAAAGATCTCGTTGAACAAACATACAAACATACAAAGCATTTTTGTCCAAGTGGTCACTAAGATCTTCGTTCGCTTCGCTCACTCGATCAATTATAACATTCTACACATTTTGTCTTATGAGGTTACTGATAGTACGTAGGTACAATATATTTAGAAGATTTTTTGAACTGTAGAGGTTATCATTTTTGTCACATACAAAAAAATAACAGAATCATTAGTAAGTAGGTACATTCAAGAGTCGTACTTACCATATTCTGCGATATACGATTTCAATTTCATTTGACTTTTTCTGAGTTACAACAAACAGTTTTTTACTTAGATAGATATTAACCATGCTTAAAATAACCTTCACAAAAAGGAGGAAAAAGTACCATGTATATTTATTAACCGTCATCCTGCCATCGTATCAGATACCCGACCCGTGGTAATTGCCAACTTGCCACACTTCATTAGCAACGTTGTGGCTTAAGTTAGAACAGGGGTAACTTTGCACCGGGTAAAGTTACCCCACTTTACACACGTAATAGAAAATTAGGCGTGTATCATTTTCACAGACCGAGATACATTCGAGATCCAAATCATATTTGGGAAGCATAATTTGAGTGGAGACCTCTCGTGGACATCTCTGGTATCACTGTCTTCTGACATAATTATAGGAATAGAAGTCCAATTACCAACATCTTATTAGTTCAAAAACTCAACTTATTGTAACCAACAAAAAAACAGAAGGTGTAGGTAGTTGAAAAATGCAAATGTATAAAGTTCTAAAAAAACTTTTAACTAATTGAAAACTTACAACAAGTTAATATTAGGGCAATATTTCACCGATAAAGAATTAATATAAATTTAAGGTTCATAATGTCATTATCTTTGTTACTGAAGGTCGTGCCTATTTTATAATATGTCAATTACATAAGTTTAATTATAAAAATATTAAAATTATTCTGGTTATATTAAATTACATACCTTTATACATTTATATTACTTCAATAAAGAATAACAAAAGTGAAATCGTTCATTCGAACAAAAAAATTCATAGTTCACCTACTAAGAAATTTACTTTACTTTAGTAGTACTTTTGTAGTGGTCCACTATGAAAAACTTTGGTATATTAGGACGTAAAAAGCATTTTATAATATCCTGTAGAAACACAAAAGCGCTAATTAAAAAGTATTTTACGATCACAGATATAGGGTTGATTTTCTCTTATATCGATGTTGTAAACTGCGGTAACCTAACTTTAGTATTTTACTTGATGAAGAAAGTTTCTGGGAGCAAAAATAAACTTTTCCAGCCTTTATTAAATTTGGCCAAAAATTTCCCATTTTTGTGTAATGAATACCGAACCTGGCTCAGATAGTTAATTAGAACTTAAATATCTGTTACGAACAGCTTCTATGAAGGATATTGAATTTAGGGCGCGGTCTTTTTCCTAAAACCATAGTAAACTCCAAAAATGAACCCTATTACAACGACAATAAAATTCAAATCAATTCAGCATCAGTGTAATTTATTTGGTGATATTAGTAGGTCACCAATAATTTGACGTTTATTGACGTTTTTTGAAGATGGCAGTAAATAGGCTGACAACAGTATCTGTACGATTTTATCGGTAAATATTCCTTGGATACATAAGTGCTCATGTTACATAAAAAATATTTGAGTGGGTCAAAGTAGTACAAATATTTGACACGTTTACTTTTTCTTAACTTAATGTAATTGCAATCTCTATAGTTTCTTCACGATACTTTTTATAAATACCTTAGATTTAAGACTGTATGTACTTTGTCTTTATTTTAAGCGTAAAATATCACATAAGTCAAACTCTTTTTTCATCATAATAATGCGCTCCGCAAAGAAATTCCGGCATCTGAGTTATTTTCTCACGCTCCTATCACAAAGTGAATGAGTTTCTTTGAAACTAGGGTAACTTTGACCATATCACTCGCATTTTTAACCTATAGCGTGCATTTCATATAGTACCTAAGTGTGAATACAGAATGCTTTGTGCTGTCAAAAAAATATCTATCTTCATATGGCAGGTTGAATTCCTGATCCAGTTCTATCAAACCCACTGACACTATCATTAGCGAACTCGACACTGGCAGAATTGTGACAACTAGCCACAAAAGCCACAAACCAAGAAGTTGAAGTTGAACCCACTGGTCGCTCTTTTTTGGTTGCCAAGTTACCTTCTCTACTTGCAAGCAAGCAAATTCAAAACAGTTTCAAAATCAAAATTATGTTCATCACTAAATGAACTCCGTTGCTGAGCAAAAACCGCCCGCTAACTTTAGCCCACCGCATGAAGTGGACTCAACTTAAATAAAGGTGCATTTATAATATAATTATACCCCCGTAAGGCCGAAGTGAGCTCACCGAAATTTTACTCTGGCAGGGCTTTGGTTTGAATAGGGTTGTCAGTTTTAATCCGGTAATTTATGTAAGACTAGCCGTCTCCCGTGGCGTTGCTCGTGGTCTCCCCTTTAGAGTGTGACGTTTCAAAATTCCTTTCTTAGTGTACCCCTACACTATATATAAGGATACTACCCTCCAAATTGTATACCTCTAGGACTTATAGTTTAGGCTGTGCGTTGATTCTAAGTCAGCTTCAAAAGAGTTTTATATAATATTGATGATAAAATATGGACAATATTATTGAGGTTGGTTTTATAATTAAAATTCTCTATACTGTATGTTGTTCACAAGACAATAGTGTATAACATTTTTTTTTTTTATTAAAAAGACATACTTATAGATATAGGTAGGTACTTAATCTTTTGTAATATTTTTTTTGTCGACAAATAACTTATTTTTTTGAATTTATAGATAACATAATTTTTTTTATGATAGTGTCTCTTAAATCTCAGTTTGATGAGTTTTTCCAAGACAAACGACTGTAATTAAAAAAGAAACTTATAAGTTATCCAGTGAATTAAAATATGTAGGTACGAGTACCCATTCAAAATGTCATTGTTATGGGTACAATATCTACCTGTTCGAACCAATTTCAAAACGTCATGGTTTTGCGGCCAGATTCTGTCCGGCCATATCCCGAATGACAACCCTAATTGCAACAAAGGAGTGCTAACGAACGTCCCCGAAACTGGTGAAAACTGCAATTTTACCGGAGATTTTTTAAAACTGCATAAACGCTGAAATTTAAAATGGAACTGGTCCCTCGGTGGCTTAAAGTGACCTTTATAATGGTTTGTATGATAAAAAGTAACTGAAATGGCCTACCTGACTTTAAGCGTTTTTTACCGGATTTTATTAAGATACGTGCTTAGCGCATGAACAGGGCCCGAACCTGTGCATTTGCTTTGACTTTCGACTCGAGTGTAGCACTCTCAAACGCATTCGCAAGCAAGAAATTTTGTTGGGAATTGCACAATTCCCAAAACTTCCGCTAGAGGCGCTTATCCGGTTTTCATAAAAACTTTCTCGCTTTGCGAATGCGTTTGCGTATGCTATACTTAAGTCAAAAGTCAAAACAAATTAACAGGCTCGGGGCTCAGAAAAAACTTGGACAATATACGTTTAAAGCTCTACCTAAGACATGAGCTTCTTAAATACGTTTTTCTTCATGTTTTTACTAATAAAGCAGGAGTGTTGAGTGAAAAAAATCATAGTTAATTTCTTTCTTGAATATTTACTATAACAACATTCTGTTCTTCAGTCCGGTACCTATCCTGTTAGTCAAATACCATCTTAACCGACTTTTAGAACATATATTAACTTCTCACCTTTTACAACGTCAGAGAGAATATCAAAAATACATTTAAAACATCAAAATACATTATTATTTTTACCTGAATTACATTTCATGAATTGAATTTATGTTGCCAGCTTCAAAAGGCACGAAATATGGGTCACGTCTGCACAATATAGCTTAATGAACTCTGACTCGTAACTAGCCTATTCATGTTCAATGGCGAGCAAATAAGGTTCAAAATTGTATGATTTCCTCTTTATTAACCTTGATTAGGTGAAATGGAATGATATCTTCATTTGGACGTGCTATTTATTACCAACTGATAGTAGAGTTTTATCTGATATTAAAGTAACAGGGAGCCAAACGCCCACTTTATGTTTCTTGAGCTGGTTGTTATGCACGACACCTATATACGACATTTGGTACTATATATATTTTTTAAATTTATTTACAGGGTTCGATCACTGTGCGATTATATTACCCTATATACATATACAACCTAACTTATCAACTAAAAACAACCTATATACACAAAACTAACCGTCGCCCGCGGCGTTGCTCGCGTTCTAGACCCTTTAGAGTGCGACTTTTCAAAATTCCTTTCTTAGTGCGCCTCTACACTATATAAGGATACTACCCTCCAAATTTCATACCTCTAGGACTTATAGGACTGTGCGTGGATTCTCTGTCAGCTTCAAAAGAGTTTTATATATATTGATGATGATGATGTGTACGGTTTCACCGCGACATTTGGCAATTGCGCACGCGGCAATTTAGTTTAGGTTGCACTGCACGCGCTGCATTTTTACCACATTTACATTTATACACTTGAGTACGGTTTTAACTCGCGAACAGGGAACACGCAAACACCAAGGAAGGATTCGCCAACCTTTACCTTGTAGTCCCTTGAATAAACTAATTACCTGTGAATTTCGTGTGTTATTACTTTGCCGTGCTTAGTGCTCGTGATAATAGTGAGTGCCACATCAACAACATTCATCTGTAAGGGTACGAGTAAGTCTAACTGGACAAAACCCTTGGCCCTTACATTTTGGTCCTTCGAGCCGGATGTCGCGGTTGGATGTCGCGGTGAAACCGTACATGATGATAAAACATAACTTAATCCCTAATTGGTACTAGATGCTTTCACACCATGAGCTGACGACAATGATTACTTCAAGTAGGCGTCAAACCATTGTTTTGGCTCCTAGCTAAAAAATACACTAAAATATCCGTTACTTAAGGTGCATCCACACTTATGTACTTTTAGTGGAGCATCGTTTCCAAGTGTTTAGTGGGCAACACCCGATACCGATAGAATCCGATGTTACCTAATTTTACCTAATGGTATTTAGCATTCTGTTGCTCCACAAAAAGTAACTTCAGTGTGGATGTACCTTTATGCCTAACGTAACGTTTTTAAAGATTTAGCCACGTTTTACTTTGGCCTCACCTATAATGTGTAGTTATGTGGTTAACTTTAACCCACGATAGAATTAAACACTGATCTGAGAAGGACAAAGTTAGAAAGGGACAAAGTTACAGACAGTAAAATTTGGTTGGTCCAAAACAAAGCGTAGGTTGAACACAATAAACACTAACATCTGATTCTGTTCATCATAAAAAAAATCGAACTAAGTAATCTTGTACTAAACTAAGTTTCAAAAATCTGCTTCAATGCAGAAATTCAGTTTTAGTTCAGAAAGTAGCACGCTGCGTTTCACAATAAAACAGTTTGAAATCTGTCGACGAACCTATCGGGTGTCGAAATTGAATTTGCTCTGGAAGTTCCGAATATAGGTCATGCCTAGAGTTGCTAGACCACACAAAAGCCATAATGAACACTAACTAGCAGTATTCATGTTCCGGGACTGGGCAATTTTGCTCAGCTTGTAATGAAGCGAATGGAACGAATTCAGAAGCAAAGTTAAACGAAGGACGATTTTTACGACACTAAGAAAAGAAAAGAAAACTTTTTTCTGAAGAATTTTCCGTAACATTAATGAGACTGATATTAATAACATTTTTTAATTGATTATTTTACTGTGAGTTTTGCCCGAACGTTTTGAAAAACTCCAGACTTGATTTCAAAATTTCAAAACTTTTTTATGTTTTCTACCCAACCTACCTAGCAAGTCATGGCAACATTTTTACATTATTTTAAAATATTTTTCATATATTGTTTTATAAATATTTTTTATAATTTCTTAGACATTACACACAACGCCATCTAGTCCGAAACTAAACATTGTTGTACCCACAAACGTCACTTATGTTCCTTCGCAGAAATATTTATTTACCAACCCTTCTCGTAGGTATTTCGATGTAGTTGTATCTTATTCATAAAGTAAGTATATCTGGGATTTCCCTGGGGCAATATATCAAGTTGGACGTAGGTAAGTAGGTCAGGAAAGTTACAAACTAGGTTATAATGCATAGTACACAACAACAATAGTTACTTTACATGCTACGTTGCCTGGAAGAAATCGCTTTCAGCGATAAGGCCGCCCATTGTGCTATGAAAAGTTAGTTTTAAGATTTTTACGTACCTATTCTTTTTGATTTTTCAATATGGAATTGTGCCATGTGTTTGTTCAAAATGGTGCCAAATAAACTCCTAAGATACAAGTCTGAATAGGCGCCTACTATTATTATACGTACGTATCTGTACGTATCTATTTTGACAAATCAACTTTTTAGAGTCTCCCTTCTTTACCGGTCATTTTTCTTAACCTACCTACTCAGATCTCCGCCTGTTGTTAAAAGATTAGTAAACCAGTAAACGCCAATAAACACTGACATTGGCAAATTCGTGGCAGCCCTAGCCACCGAACAGTTACAAGAGAGAAGAAGAAGAAGAAGATACAAGTCTGAAACCGATATACCAACGAGTGTTACAAATCAATAATCAATTAGCACTTTCGTGTTAACGACAATCCAGTTGAAGCAAGTTCCGCAGAACTAATCAGAACTTAAAACTACTAGAAGCGACGAGTTTAATTACTATGCACTTCAAACAAGAAGTGACTTTACATAATACCGCGTGCACACTATGCCCATGCCACTGCCGGCATGAATGGCGCTTAGTGAGAATAAAGGCGATGTTGCTGTGGCAATAAGTCCGCGGCATTGATGACGCCATACATTCCGGCAGCGGCATGGGCATAGTGTGCACGCGGTATAACAGTACGGAGCATGGCTCTTAAACTTTGCAGGTGAAAACAGATAGGTACAAGTCTTAGTTAACTTTACAAAAATGTAAAAACCCCCGACCGTGAACACCTCCTTAGATCCTCTTAACCATTGCTGGTCATCATCAGTATGGTCTCTAGTTCATCAAATTTGAATATTTTTATGAACTAATGTTAATGCAAACTGTGATTAGGTATAACAGAAATTCTTCAAACTTGGGTTTCAGAGCTGATGAATATCTTCATAACTTAGCAACGGGTAAAAACTATGATCTAAGTCCAAACTTGGCGGACGTACTCTCGTGCGTCCAGATTGATCTAAATTCTGAAGTTTCACATAATATTCTTGATAGATAACTCTTCTTCTTTTAAACCTTTATGGCCTGTGTCCGTCATTTCGACAGACAATTTTGCCAGTGTCAAGTGATGAATTTTAAATACTATGAGTTATGTTATAAGAGAAAATGGTGCATTTTCTCTTCAAAATCTGAAACGATCTTTCACATTCAGAGAAACCACTTTACACACATTTATTCCAATGGCTCACATATTATGTTATGACCTAAGTATTATTCTTGAAAATTCCACCAAAATTAAACAACAATATTCACTATAATAAAAGTTCTATGATATTGTTTCAAAAAATGTCAAAACTCGAATCCTAGATAATTCTATTCTATTGACAGTTTCGTGTCTTAACATACCATACGCACCCGATAGGGGAAAAAAACCCGGTCAATTCTTTTTTTGCACTCTACTTCGGAATTATCCAATTAGTTTCATGCCACTTCCACGACTAACACTATTAACTGTACGGGAACATATCCAATTACTGAGCGGTAAAGTTTCAACATCGGTGAGTGAATTAAGTATCTAGAGGATGGTTCAGTTAGGTATGTACAGGATGGCCAACATTTAGAAAAAATTTCTTTGGATTTAGATATAAATATTTTTAACAATCATACAATAGACCATAAAAAAAGCATAAGTCAAGAAAACATTCAAACAAAATATGAGCAAAAAATTTTATAAAATATTTTATCTTTTGATTGATTAGGCATAATAATATTTGTTTAACCATCTTGCATAGTAAAATGCAATCGCTTTTTAATGTAAATAACTACTTACTAGTAAAAGTGGTTGTGTTATTTTAACCAACATCAAAAAATGGTGAATTTAAAGTCACTGCAACAAGGTTTCATTGGACGAATTCAAAGAGCCGATAATTAACGCTTATTCCCATCGAGCCCACTATGCAAATGAGTGGGCTCAATGGGATTTTTTTTCCCATCTGGCCCACCAGTTAAGTTCGCCTGTATACACTACTTTAAGTTGTGCAATAAAGAATTTTCTATCTATCTATCTAACCAGTGGGCTCGATGGAAAAAAAAAGTGGACTTAGAATCAAATCTTAAACAAAAAGCATACCTATTAATTTTTTTGTTAATAAATAAATTAATTGTGATAAAAATGGTTTTTATATCTTGTACCATTAATAGCATAGCTTATTAAAATAGCATTCATAGCAAACATAATTTTATGACAGCAATTATTCGGCCATCGTGGTCATGGCCGTGAGTGTACTTACGGCTTAGGGTCTCTCAAGTGCCCATAAGTTTCTCCAAAAGGCAGATAAAACTCACGTCTTCAGATAAAAACATCCCAAAAGCCACAGGCCAACTCTCAAAGGCCAAATGGACCCTATAATTAAGAGCCACTGGCCGTAATGAGCGGCTAACTGATCCATACATCCATGCACTCGATTAGAACACGGGTTCGTAAGAAACGTCGGCCGTAAATAGATAGATAGAAATAGATGGATAGATAGAAATAAATAGATAGATAGAAAACTCTTTATTGTACATCACATTAGGAAATTAATAAATTTAAGCTTATTCTAAATATATAAAACTCTTTTGAAGCTGACTGACAATCAACGCACAGCCTAAACCATAAGTCCTAGAGGTATGAAATTTGGAGGATAGTATCCTTATATAGTGTAGGGGTGCACTAAGAAAGGAATTTTGAAAAGTCGCATCCTAATCGGTCTAAAATTAAAACTCTGACCTGCATTCGCTGCCCAGCATAATGTCAAGGTGGCTACAGATATACGGAAACAAGAAGCTTTTGACGGCAAAAAACGCGCTGAAACGCGCTAATGTCACTACTTAGTCACACAAACTTGACACTGGCAAAATTGTCTGTCGAAATGACGGACACAGGCCATAAAAGGTAAAGAAGAAGAAGACCTATGAATTAGTATGAAAACCGTTCAGAAAACCTGCCAGGTTTAAGTCTGTTAAACCAGTTTTTATGAGACAACGATACCCCTCACAGCTTTTACTTGTACTAATTTTGAGTCTTAGAAAAAGGTATTTGAAAATGTTGATCGAAATCTTATATTCCTGGTATTTTATTTTGGTTCTCAAGATAATACTATGCAGCTTACGAGACACTAGACTGGCGACGGCTAGACTCATAAATATTCATAAGGCTGTATGTAGTTTGTGACTCAGAGTAATACTAGCGCGAAGTTTCACTCTGGCAACACCAGGATTGGTTTTGCCTCTAAGTGTCTACATCGAAAAATTTAATTCTTTTAGACTTTAAGAAGTAGTAAAATGTAATTGACAAAAAACTAGCTGACGCAAGAATTTCATGGATTTAGTTAATTTTATTCACAAAGAAAATTACAACTAATACAGTATTCAGAATATTTACAAAATACACAAGAAGCAGTTGAGCTATCTACAAACCGTTGCAAACGATTTATAGACAGCTCAGCTGGTCCAAATCAGTACCAATCGGAAGCGTGCTCAAGACACTGGCTTAGTTGTGTACTTAGTCCCCCATAAGATGTGTCAATAGTTCAGACTATACTAGTCAATAGCATAACACAAACTGGCAACAAAATATAACTTTTTTGTAGACAAAACTAATATATTTGCTGCGGTTCGAAATGTTGCTAGAATACTGAATCGGAGTTTAATTTGCTTCACCCTTTAGTATTACATCTAAAATTAATCTATTGACCATGAGCCAAGAATGTCTGCAATCCGCAGAGGGCATTATTCCAACATAGGTCACGAGGCTTGAGCCTTAAGTGACGGAGGCTAAGAGGCGTGTATCGGAAATTATTCAGAACTTTGTGTTCAACAAATTTTAGGTCTAGAATACAAGAGCGGAGGGAATACTAAACAGAGGAGCGTTTTCGTAATATTTAGTAAGAATATCAATGGGATTTTGTTGGGATATCATAAAAGTCTCAAAATTGCCTTTGTGCAATTTAGGACTTTCCTACAAAATTGACTTAATTTTTTTTTTTTACAAAGATCCCTCTGTTTATACAGAATTAACTGATTTGGACCAATTGAGCTATCTATAAATCGTTTCCAACGGTTTGTAGATAGCCCAACTGTTTCATGTGTATTTTGTAAATATAGTTAATATCTAAATATATAAAAACTCTTTTTAAGCTGAATTAGAATCAACGCACAGCCTAAACCATATAATATACTCCTAGAGGTATGAAATTTGGAGGAATTTTGAAACGTCACACTCTAAAGGGTAGAACGCGAGCAACGCCGCGGGCGACGGCTGGTTGTAAATATTGTATTAGTTGTAATTTTCTTTGTAAATAAATATAATTACTTAGAATGTCCCAAAACTAGTATGTTAATCATTGAATCCACAAAAATAGTAGAACATTTGTCGCTACCGAGAGTATCGAGAATCACTGTCCCTTTGAATAACACAGTATTATGCAATAAGCAAAAAAAAACTTTTTAATGCAACTTTAAGGTATGGAACTAACCGATGGCAACCATGTTGAGTAGCAACTGTTGCTTGTAATAATGCATGGTCTCACTGAACACGTCCTTCAAGGACCAGCAGTGCAAGTACCGTTCTTATCGATCGCTTAGTTGTCGATCGCTAAAGTCGATAAACGTATCGAATCGTATCGTTCAATGGGAGTACGGATCTCTTGTCGACAAATCTTAACGATGCCTTACGATCGTCAAAATAAGGTTCACTTTCGTTTGTCAGAATCAAAACATAGTAAATATACACCATTGCCAATTCGTAAAAATTTAACGAATTTGTCTACCGATCGACTAAATTGGTAACTTACCCGCAACTGTCGATAAAACGAATTTTGACGATTCTAAATGTCAAATTATGAGATCAACAAGAACGGTACTTGGGGGCTGCCTCGGGATGCATTAAACTGTACCCATGAAGAATCCTATGAAGACTACCAGAAAATACACCTTTTTGCATTACTTATTTGTGTCAAAATATATCTACCGGTTTTAACCCTTCAAAACTAATCTTGCAAATGTTGCTATGAAACAAAAAGAAACAGTTTCCGGGTTCACCCTGATAAGGGTACTGATAGGACTTTGGTAGGCGGGAATAGGGTGACCATCAGTTAAGATATTAGGCGAAATTGGACTAAAAATTCTCGGATTTGATAAAGACCATTAGGTTAATAGACCAACTTTGCCTAATATAAGTCTATTATAGTCTCATTCAAATAATGATCAGATCCATTTTCTTTAATTTTGTTAGATATTAAAAAGGTAATAAGTTGAGAATAAATGTTTTATTTTTTATGATAAAAGTAATTTATTTATTTATTTATTTATTCGTATGGCGTTCAGACAATCGTTCACAATATTATATTTAGCTGCTTGATCCATTAAGTAATGGAACAAGCTGATAGCTCACCTGAAGTTAAGTGGTAACTTCTGCCTATAACAATGCATTATTATTATGTGCAGATTGTATATTGAACAAAATAAGGAAAAAACTGCTTAACTTAAATTAAAACCTATAACCATATTTGTGAAACAGTACCTATATTTTAAACAAATTGGAGCAAAAATTCATAAGAAAAACGCAAACTGCCTTTTTTGTTCAATGCTAATAAATAACAATTAATAATAATGAATAATAAATTCAAGCAACATTAATAAAATATCAATCTGAGCCAACATAATAAAAAAATATCCTTCAAAACTCCGACACATATTCACCGCACAATCTTACAAAATGTATGAACCATTTCCACCCTCTATCGGCGTAATGGTGCAAATAGCTTCGGGCAAATCACTTTGTCCCGATTCATGGTCACCATAGCTTTGTGGTTTTTGATAACCTGTGGTCTGGAGTGGGTAAGAATAAAGGGCCATGTTTGTTGGATGTTTTGGAAATATTGTGACATTTAGATATAGTTGTATTTTTATCCTTCTGGATGCCGAGTGTGTACGTTTGACGTTTACTGCAAAGTCACGTAAACTATAATTTTGTATGGAGAATCATCAGTTTTGTAAACTTACCGCTAGGGGCGCTGCTCAATCTCTATACAAAAGATACCTACTTAGTTTACATCAACTTTGTCACAAATTCACTAAACAAACTGGTTACGTTTTTTGCAAAAACTTTTACAAAAGGCTTTAAAGGCAGACTACGTTTTCACGAACTTTATTTAGTTTTCGAAAATGTTTCGAAATAAAAAAAAATTGCCATTAAGAAGTAAAACACTCGGGTACTATTATTTGTAGTTTTATATCTGAACCTTTCGCGAGGTTCGTAATCACGGGGGCTGTGGCAGTGATCACTTACTGTAAGCTCTATTGCCCTTGGGATGGAATATTTTTATCTTTTATGAGGTAAAAAACCGCTGTACTTACCTAGGCCCCACAACCCAGTAAATACCAATAGATCTGCCTCCGTATCGTAAACTCTGAACTGCTTTCGCTGCCCAGCATAACGTCAAGCGCCGTGGCCACAGATATACGATAACGAGACGCTTTCAACGGTAAAAAACGCGCTGAAACGCGCTAATGTCACTATTTAGTTACATAATACCTATGATTTAGTATGAAAAAAGTTGCCCCCCAGAAAAAAAAACAAAATTAATAGAACATTAACAAGCGATTGTGAATAAGGCGGCAGATCCCAAACGTGCAGTTTTAGTAACTCGCAAGTTATTTCATTCAGCGCTTATTGCTTCTGCATATTTTAGAGCAACCGATTCAGGCTGAGTGCACATTGGACGATAATGGCGAAACGTGGCGATTGGTACAAAATGGCGAAAGCGTGGTAATTGAAAACAGATATTTCAGATTTTCTTTTTTTAAGGAAATATTAATATTGTTTATGAATATGCCTGTAAATAAATACCTTCAATAATAAATTAGCCGGAGAGTATGGTTTAAGTACTAAGCAAGCTTATACCAACTTAAAACATGTCCCAAGCACTGCAGCGTCCCATCCTGAAGCTGTAGGTACAAATGATCTAGATTCGATGCAAAGACCTAATTATTATTATAAATAAGCAGTATTTCAATGAATACATTATATCAACTAAACATAGCAAAATTACAATAAACAGTACTCACTTTAGAAAGTATGATAAGATTTAGAAGAATAATATTAAGAAGTAGAATATCTGTAGAATTTGTAAGGCTGTTTATAACAACAAATGAACTTATTCAACATAAACTACGAGTATCACACACATACACACACACGCTCCCTCTCACTTTCTTTGAAAAAAGTTTCAGTAAATTTGTTATATCCGCCCTTTTCACAGTGAGCACTACTCCTAACGTTTGAATATTCAATTGTACGAGCAGTTTCGCTCCGAAGGCGTTTTTAAAGCAATGGGTATCGGAAATCGGGCGAGCTCACAAATATTTGAACTGGTTAATTTAATAGTAGTATTTTAGTCCCTATTTTTAGTATATTCTTACTTACAGCTTCAACGTGCTCAATAATCTATCTATCTTTACAGTTTTATCATAAGATAAAACTGTAAAAAAGCAAACAACTAAAATTAAAGATAATGGATAAACGAAATATGCAGATCTACTAAATAAACGATTCTGATTCTGAAAATTGAGTTTGTCTGTTTATCTGTTTGTTTGTTTGTTTGCTGAGATAAACAAACAAACAGAAATAGCCTAAACTCCTGGACGAATTTCAATGAAACTTATACGAGTCAGAAGGCTTTTTAAAAAGAAGACAAAAACATTGACAGGCGTCATGGCTCAGTCGGTAGTAGCTCTGCCTTCCGTGCTGTGGTCGTGGGTTCGATCCCCACCGAGAACAAACATTTGTGTGTTGTAAACATAGATGTTTGTTCTGTGTCTGGGTGTTTCTGTGTATTATAAGTATGTATTTACAAAAAAATGTATGTATGTATTCTATCAGCCATCTAGTTTCCATCGTACAAGCGTTGCTTAGTTTGGGACTAGAAGGCGTTGTGTTAAGTGTCCGTGAATATTTATTTATTTATTGAAAATTTTGACTACAAGGCAAAAACATTGTAAACGACTAAAAGCCGAGAACATTGTACAACATAGACAAGTACCACACGTTAAATGTTTGCCGGTTCTTCTAATGGCAGGAAGCCTTTCTCGTTCCCCGCTTGAGATAGCGTAATGATACCCAGCGTAGGGCTGTCATTGACGAGAAAATCTGATGTTTATACGTGTGGGGGCTAGGCCTATTGTTATGTTTTCTGTGGCTACAAGTCAGCAGTTTTAGTTGACGTGACGCTTGTAGGCTGGCCGCCTCGACAGTCGCCTCCGGGTTTTTGTATTGATTTTACGTATGCAAGTTAAGTTCCGAATAGACAATTGAAGTGAATCACAGACACGCATTTTATTATTACAAGAATAACTTTCCCTATCTCCTGCGTAAGAAAACCCTACAATACGCATTGCATTTGTTACAAAAAAGCCTATATACCTAAGCAATAAAATGTATAATTATTTATGTAAGCAATAAATAAATGAAATGAAGAAATACTCAGACACGAGTATTTTTTTTGGCTTTTATAATTCAGATTCTTTGATAATTTTGATTCAGACATGAGTAATTCAGTAAGTAGGTATAAATTTTTCTTCACACGGGTCTAAAAGATTTCCTATCAAACTTATTACTACCAACTAACAAAAACAAACAAACATAACATCGAAATCCGCCATAATATTTTTTATTTTACTTCATTTTTTTTACAAGGTGAAGAACTACTTATAATAATGCAGATAAAATAAATATCTGAACATTTTTGTTTTGCCAACCCTACAGAGTGAGTAAGACGCAACCATTTCATGCCTTGATATATCGAATGTAAGGAAGTAACTATAAGCACCACGATAGTGTTACTTTGTGTGCTATTATGTAGCTTTTACTTACTTAAATAAATAAATGCTTGTAGTTAAATACATTCCAGTTCTAGTTTATAAAAACTTTTTTGAAGTGAAAACTTCTTTAGCACCGTTGTGATTTGAAAGTCGATGAAACGAAAAAGCGAGGAAACGAGAAGAGAGATCCCAAAGCTAATGTTCGCACGCATTTTAAGGAGACTGCTGGCCAAGCGGTCTTACGGATTGGATCGAATCGAGACTAGCTCGTAGTGCATGGGTTCAAGTCTCGAGCAAACTCGTTCACTTCTTGCCCAAACTTTTTTTTAAGGTTTCACTTCTACCACGTGTGAATGCAAACATGTTTTTTTTTTTCATTAAGTACGTATTTTTTTATATAATTGTCGTTTTTAAATTATCGAGAAATGTTTTTGCAGTTTTTGTATGGAGATAAATGGTTTACGATTTACCCACTAGGTGCGCTTATTGTGACTTTGATTTTTGAGAGTGAAACCGAATAATATACTCCTCCGCCCTCTGACTGATGAAAAATTTTTTTTTTTAATTTATTTGTACAAAAAGTACCTACTAATCCACTGAATTCAAAGTTTTTATAGGTATTCAGTGGGTAAGTATTTTTTTTGTCCACTTTATTCACAAAGAAATTTACAACGAATACAGTATTTACATAATACATAGTATAACATAGTTGAGCTATCTACAAACCGTTGCAAACGATTTATAGATAGCTCAACTAGTCCAAATCAGTACCAATCGGAAGCGTGCCCAAGACACTAACTACATATTTTTAGAAAACCAAATACATTTAGCCAATGCAATATCACATCTAGAATTTTCAAGTCTATGATAAAAACCTGCATTATGCAGAGTATTACCAGCCGGGGTGCGTTTCCAAAAGTTTAATTACGTCCCTGACCGAGAGTTTTAAATAAATTATGCGAACACGTCACAGCTTATTCCATTATTTCGTCCCATTAATAAACCCACAGGTAAAGTTACTTCTCGTGGTTCCAGTACTTTAGTAGTAGTAGAGCTCTTTGTGAGAGCTCGTCCGGGTTCAGTACTAGCACCGTACCTATTTCTGCCGCCAAGCAGCGATGCTCGCATTCCTGTGCTCCGGTTTGAGGGTAAGGGCGCCGGTGTAATTACAGGCACATGAGACTTCAAGATCTTTACGTCTCAGAGTGATGGACGCAGTGCATTGCTTTACAGGGCACGTCCTCATTGGACTTGCTCTGTGAGGTAATGCATTGTTATAGGCAGAAGTTACCACTTAACATCAGGTGAGCTATCAGCTTATTCCATTACCTACTTTATCATAAAAAAAACTTACTCCACAATACATAAAAAAATATTTTTATTTTCATATCCCTTTTGACCCCCCATAATAATCCCCAATTTTCAGAATATTATCATTATATTTGGCTGTAAAAAACTATTACTATTCCAAACTTCAAGTCCCAAGCTTCTACGGTTCAGCTTTGGTGGTGGTGACAGACAGACAGACGGACAGACAGTTCCGTTTTTCCAAAACTGGACAGGAACACTAAAAATGTTTAGAGTATTTAGAATAAGAATAAGAATACTTTTTATTTACGACACATACTACATAGAACAGTAACAAATACAGACTAATTAAATACTAATTAAACTAAAAACTATGCGCTAAGTAAAGTAAAGTATAAGTAAACTAAGTACAAAGGAAATCTAGTGTGCCGTAAAAACGTACCCTGGCTCAGCATATGTTGGATGACTGGCCACCAACGCTGGTCTTCCGCCAGGGCCGTACGGTGATATCACGGCAGACCTATCCCTCATGATTAAAAAGTATGGTAATTAAAAAGTATTTAACATGCAACTTCACACGGAACCCCACAAGAAAGGGGAGTAAATCGTAAACAGTAACTTAAGTCCTCAAAATAAATTAAGCCGACGCCCAACTTTAAACAAACAAACTGCAGCAGACAAAATGAATCACAGGCTTAATAGCGGAACGATAATGACAGCTCAACTTAACTCTACCTTTGATACAATTTACAACCATATCATCATTACTACAAAGCTCATTTCCACTTGACTATTTTATAAAGGTAAGAGCTTACGAAACTAAACTATACAAGCTAATTTGGCATTTGTTTCAAGGGTATAAAGTGGAAAATTTAATGTAGGTTGGTAGACGTTGGAAAGTCATAATTTGGGGGGAAACACAAGGAATGGCAGGTTTAATGAAGGGTGTTGATGTATTTTGGACGAGATCGGTAAATATCATTTTTTGGAATATAACGTAATGTAGAGATTAATATAGATATTAATACTCTTGATCTGGAAAAAGTACAAAATAGTTAAAGGTATACCTTTATTTTATCCTATTAATATTATAAACGCGAAAGTTTGTGAAGATGGATGTATGTATGTCGGTTCCTCTTTCACGCAAAAACTGCTTATCTGATTATATGAAACTATGAATATATAATTATTCGTGACCTGAATTAACACATATGCCACTATTTATCTCAAAAAATCAACGGGATCTAACGGGACGCGAACGAAGTCGCAGGCGGAAGCCAGTAAAAAATAAACTATTACCGGAAAGTAATACCATTCAAATAATCGAAAACAATAATCAATAAAATATGTTATGCGTGTAACCTAAATGCCAGCGCAATTTAACATGAATTATTGCTACATGTAAATAAGTATTGGCAACTCGTGCGTAAAATTCAATGATTACTGCCTCCGAGGATGAAATACTGTTTTCCACTGTTCAATAATATAAGCACACGAGTGAATCGCAAACAGAGAGGAAACTGTTAAATCGTGAAGATAATTAAATATTCACGGACACTTAACACAACGCCTTCTAGTCCGAAACTAAGCAAAACTTGTACTATGGAATCTAGATGGCTGGTAGAATACATACAAACATTTTTTTTTGTAAATACATACTTATAATACATAGAAACACCCAGACACAGAAAAAACATCTATGTTTTTACAACACACAAATGTTTGTTCTCGGTGGGGATCGAACCCACGACCCACAGCACGGAATTATATAAATATATTCACAAGAGAGCACCACTGTCGATAATTGTGAAAAAGATCTAATCTAAATTTAAAGATCATCCTCGATTTTTGAGTAGGAATCTAAATACTAATCAAACTTTATCAGAGTAGTTTGCGAAGTCAGCGCAACTGTCACTTGATTGCAAATAGCGCAATTGGCACTCGGTTGCAAATAGCGCAATTGCCTTTCCAATGCAAATAGCGCAATAGACACCCAGTTGCAAAAAGCGCAATTGCCCCCGGTTGCAAACAGCGCAATTGCCCCCGGTTGTAAATAGCGCTATTGCCACACGGTTGCAAATAGCGCAATTGCCTTTCCAATGCAAATAGCGCAATGGCCTTCCGCTTACCTATAGCGCAATAGACACCCAGTTGCAAAAAGCGCAATTGCCCCCGGTTGTAAACAGCGCAATTGCCCCCGGTTGCAAATAGCGCAATTGCCCCCGGTTGCAAACAGCGCAATTGCCCCCGGTTGCAAACAGCGCAATTGCCCCCGGTTGCAAATAGCGCAATTACCTCCTAATTGCACAATTTCAATGATTATGAAAACTATTTTGAGGTGGTCTCCACAGCCTTTGGCATAGCGTAATTGAGAGATAAGTATTAAGTATTATAAGTATAAGTATTCACGGATACTTAACACAACGCCTTCTAGTCCCAAACTAAGCAAAGCTTGTACTATGGAAACTAGATGGCTGATAGAATACATACATACATTTTTTTTTGTAAATACATACTTATAATACATAGAAACACCCAGACACAGAACAAACAAAGTAACAACAAGATAGTAGTACTATTGAGCTTCTCCTCTGTTACTCTCATCTTGTGTACAGTAAAACTGTTCAATAATTCAGCATTCCCGTAATTAAATTCGGAACACGTTTTTATGATAGGCTGTAAACTGTAAAGTAGAATTGAAATTATTTTACCGGATATACAATACTTTTAGTAATCCTATCCTACGTACAAATAACTACAAAGGCCTTTGTATATAATTGATCGATTGAGCGAAGCGAACGAGATCTTAGTGACAACTTGGACAAAAATGCTTTGTATGTTTGTTCGACGAGATCTTTTGAACCGCTTATCCGATCATCACAGAATTATGGTAGGTATACGGATAGTACTCTTAAGTTTTACTGGTTTGTTAAATGAAGTAAATCGGTCAAGGGGTCGTAAAGTTAGGAGGGTCCAAAGGGAGTAAAAAAAAAAGTCGTCTAATAATATCAAGTGGGGTATCATATGATAGGGTTTTGTTTAGACATTGCAAAACCGTTTTTATTTTGATTCTAGGTCTAATAGTTTTTGAGTTGTTGTAAAAATTACAAAATTGGTAAACCCAGTATTACATAAGCTACCATCTCTTGGAGTTTCAATGATTTTGTACGTCAAGTAAGACTGGTACATAGCTAGACGGCGATTTCTTGGGTTTTATTAACCTCCGACCATCACGAGATCTCAGTTCGGGGCGAACTAGTATCTTTAGTTTTAACTTCTTTGTTATTTTTTTTTATTACAGTATAGGCAACCGTTTGACCACAATCTCACCTGATGTTAAGCAATGACGTGGTCGACGATGTTAATATTTTACGTGTTACAATAAATGATGTTTTGCAGTAACTTCGAATTTACCCTCAACCAAAACAAGATGGCGCTATTTGAAACGGTTCAGCGTCAAACATTCTTCTCTATTTCAATAGTTTTGAAAATATAAATGCACATATTTCGATCATACTATCATTGTTTGTGTTTGGTCCCAAAATTGTAAATAACATTATACAATGTTTAGTTAACAATACTTAATTAATTGCACAGAACCGGTTGTGCATGCCGAGCGCACGAAATGCATACGGCGAGAGGACAGCTAGTTATCTAGTTCCTCGGTTAATAAACAACCTACCTACTGATCTTATTAATAGTATTACGCCTAAGAACATTGAACTCAAATTAAAATCCTACTTTCTAGCTAATATTGAAAAGTACCAATAATACTTACCTACTATTAAAAAAAGCTAATCAACCTACCTACTTAAATACCTAACTAAAACAAGCTACCTAAATAAATGGAATGCACTTTGCTAGATCCTACTTATAGCTACCTACCTACCTATCTAATCTAGTAACTACCTACCTAATGTAAGGCTATCGACGCCAAGACTCATAATATAGCATTATTCATATAAACCTTGTGGTTTCCTTAGTGCTATAGTACAAAATAAGTTATAATGTATTTTTAAAACAATAAATATATTAAAAAAAAAATAAAAAAAAAATTATGTTTCTTATGCACTATGTATTTTTTGACCGGGAAACTTGTTTGAATCAAAATGTAATTTTTCAATTATTTGTAAGAAATACTGTAAATTTTTTTTGTGGTTTTACCAACACATTCAGCCATGATCACAAACTTGCGCAAGAGTAAGTATGTATGGTTTTTATGATTGTTGCAAATAGCTATAGCAATTTTGATAAAACTCGGAGTAGCTCTCTCGGAATGTTCTTGTTTTATTATGTTTTGTTATAAAATGACTTAACATGAGGTGAGCTATCAACTTGTTCCATTACTTATATCATTAAAAAAAAAAAAAAAAGATGAACCATTCTGTTTTTATTTCGTCATATTTTTCTTTTAACGGAGCTTACATTTCAATCGTCCCATACATGCGGGTAAAGCCGCAGGCGTCTGCTATAGTAATTTATCGTAAAACGGAATACCCAATACATTTGTTGTACCACGCGCTGAGAGAATACTCAATACCTACTCAATTTTTATTGTTATTACATATCAGTATAAAAAAAGAAATACAGAGGTTATTTTTTTTTATAAAAGTCTGGGAATTTGAATTTGAGTAAACAAGTGGAATAAGCAGACAGCCCACCTGATGTTAATTGCATACATCTATAACAACGCAGAACTCTTAGAACAGTTCCACCAAGAACGTGATCTATGACACATTGACTGCGTCTATAGCTCTGAGATATAAAGTTATGGGAATCAAATCTGCACCTCTTATTTTCTCAACGAGCGTGGTTACTGAAATTCAATTATCGAATACTAATTACTGTTTTATGCGGCTTTGTTCTGCGATTGTACGGTACAAGTCATAAGCGGTAGCGTTTTATTAGTTCACATAAAAAAACTAAAAGATAAAAAAAGACAGGGTTTTTAAATCTACGAAATAGTATATTTAATTCACCTAGGTGAATTAACCATGGTGAATTAAGTCAACGGCACCAAAACATCAACATCAACACAAGCATGTCTTTACGTCTCACAATGATAGATGCAATGCAATAAGTATGTCTTCAACAGGCGTGCTCTAGAATAATATAAAATCCACTCGCATGAAAGGTTTGGTTTAGCTCAAAGAACATGCTATTGGTCAAGTTTAGATTCATTCCTTTTTTTAAACATTGGCAATTTGCTAGTTAAATAGAATTTGGTAGAAGACAGTATCGCAAAACACAAAGAAAACGAGCAGGTTGTGCGTGTGTATTCCATTGAATTTATATCGACAACAACACACAGAATGCGTGTGTGGGTCGGGCACGAATCGGGTGAAATACATACAATTTCAAGCACCCGACTCGCGCACCCTTTCTGCGTGTTGTGGGATTCTCGTCAGAGTACTTTTAAAATAAAACAATTATTTACAAAGAAAATTACAACTAATACAGTATTTACAATATATACTGTTAAGTGTGTAAATGCTGCTCCAGCTTAGGCGGGACTCGCACACGCTTTCTGCGTGATTTGGGCTTCTTGTCAGAATACTTTTAAGATAAAACATTTATTCACAAAGAAAATTACAACTAATACAGTATTTACAATATTTACAAAATACACTTTTGAGTGTGTAAATGCTCCAGGCGGGATGAAAATCGCTCAAAACTTATAACTTGTTACCCGACTGTGCTTTCCAATTAGAACACGTTATGTGTTTGACGTATACTAATAAATCGACAAATATACATACAAATGTACGGGTATAGAGATTTCAATTACTTTCTGTTTACTAGTAACGACGTGTACAGTTGAGATCAAAAATTCTGGGGCAATTAGTTGTCTTATAAAAACCAGGTTTAAGCCTGGCAGGTTTTCTGAACTGTTTTTATACTAAATCATAGGTATTCTGTGACTAAATAGTAACATTAGCGCGTTTCAGCGCGTTCTTTGCCGTCAAAAGCTTCTTGTTTTCGTATATGTAGCCACGTCGCTTGACATTATGCTGGGCAGCGAAAGCATTTCAGAGCTTACGATATGGGGGCAGGTCATCTATAAAAACTTAAATGTTGTAAAAACCAAGAATATTTCACTTCACTATCACTACATAGTATATAAAACAAAGTAACGTCTGTCTGTCCTTGTGTATACTTAGATCTTTAAAACTACGCCACGGATTTTGATGCGATTTTTTTCATAGATAGAATAATTCAAGAGAAAGGTTTATATGTATAATACATGCATAATATAGTAGAAAACACTGATAATTTTAGAGGTTTCTAATGTGATGTCGTAAATAAACACATTTTTCAGCTTACATTGCAAACGCTGGCTGAACCCTACGAGATAGATCAAAATATCTATATTCTATATTATATTTAGTATCAGCATTGCATACGTGCGAAGCCGGGGCGGGTTGCTAGTAGTGAAATAAATTACGTTTGATAGACAGCTTAATACTCTTTAATTAAATAAAAGTAATTGTTTAATTCCATTATTAGTTTGCATAATTACAAAAAGCTAGCGTTCATGAACTTTTAAATATTCAGGTTTGTATAGATGATCCAGAATTTTTGCTCTCGAGTGTAAATTGAGTTTTCAAGGATTTTTTAGTATTCTGTTAGCTTTGTGGTATGAATAATAACACATCTGATCCAACTATTTCTAGTAAAAAGTTTATTCGTTTTATTAAACTCGTATATTTTTCAAGTTTCATAGAAATTGACCCAGCCGTTTCAGCAAAATCGAGTTTACAAAACATTTCAACTTATTTAGTGCTTAACATCGTTTCTAGGAAACCTAAAACAAAATCAGTACAAAATTCGCAACACGCGTCCATTGAAATAAAACTTTAAAGCCACGATTTAAAGTCTATTGTCGACTAACACGACTAACTTTTTCTATTACTAACTTTTTCTCGCAAAGTTAGTTACCGCACGGACTCGTAGCGGGCGCTACGAAAGCGCTACGAAAGTGCTACGACAGCGCTACGAGAGTGCTACGTGAATGTGCGCGTCTGCATTTGTATTGAAATGGTATTGAATCTAAATCAGCTTCGATATTTTTATTTTTTCTATCTTAGTTTTATGCAAGTGCTTTTCTTTACACATACTTTTTTTATATAACTAAATGATGAAACAAGCCGATGGCCCACCTCATAACATTACGCTGAAAAAATGTAGTGGTAACCACTGCCTGAACGATGCCTCATTGAGCACATCCACTGAGGACGTGTCCTGCTACTTACCTATTGTAGCAATGTGAAAGGCTAGAATTAGTGCTTTTCTGACTGAATTACGTTGTATCGTCTGGACTGATTCCAATAAAATTAAGATGCGTAATTATTTTAGTAAGATTTATGGTTGAATACTTAAACGCAGCTTAAATTAAGTTCACGCTTAAATTATTGCCATCTTTTACAAATGAGTAATGTCAAACAGAGGCAGAGCAATTTTTAGTGATGCTTAAATTTGAGTGACGTTTCAGTGTTCCGGCCCTAGTCTATTATTTTAGGATTTTTTCATCGTTCCAAAATGACATTCGTTTCATGTTGTGGACTCGTATTTCTTTTTTTTACCAATAAATTGGTTAATAATAATAATAGGCCTTTACATCTATTGAAGATGATTTATACAGCGTCAGGAGGCAACCTATGTCTACACTTAACGACACACTGTAGAGCCTGGGACAATGTTTTAGATGGAGTAGGCTTGCCCAGCACCTATACCATCCTCTCAAATATATAATCATCATCATCATCATCGTCATCATCTCAGCCCGGTATCACCCACTGCTGGGTATAGGCCTCCTTCATGTTATGCCAGCCTCCTCAGTCTTGTGCATGCCGCAACCAGGTGTTTCCTGCGACCTTTACGATGTCGTCGACCCATCGCGCTTTCGGACGACCCAGATTCCTTCGGCCTGATTTCGGCCACCATTCCGTCAAGACTTTACTCCACCGGCCATCACCACGTCTAGCCAGGTGTCCTGCCCAACTCCACTTGAGGTTTACCGCTCTATCACCGACGTCGTATACTTTCGTACGGCGACGTATTTCGGTGTTGCGAACTCGATCTAAGAGTGTTATGCCGAGCATGAGTGTTACATAAATTATAGAAATATATAATATTTATTTTTATGTAATGTTTCTGAGTGCGGCTGTCAGACATTAGTTACCTAAAACGAGAAGGGTAAGTATCCGGTTCCGCTTGGAACTACTAGACAGAGTAATTGCTCTTTTTTATGGCGCAAACCACTTCGCCGGGTGTTTCGATACTCAGCAGAGTCGTGGAAAGAACCGCATAAGGACATGACGCACCTTTCACCGCACTGGTTTATCTTATAAATAAATAGAATATATTCCTTGATATTTCAAACAATGCTCTCTGAAAATTGAAAAAAAAATGAAAATGTATTTACTTTGACATAAAAAATGTTACAAAATGGGTAGTATTTGAATCCATAGTCCTCCTTAAGTCCCAAACTAAGAAAAGCTAATATACTATGGGAACTAGATTGCTGATAGAACACTTAGGCGTCATGGCTCAGTCGGTAGTAGCTCTGCCTTCCGTGCTGTGGGTCGTGGGTTCGATCCCCACCGAGAACAAACATTTGTGTGTTGTAAACATAGATGTTTGTTCTGTGTCTGGGTGTTTCTATGTATTATAAGTATGTATTTACAAAAAAAAAAATATGTATGTATTCTATCAGCCATCTAGTTTCCATCGTACAAGCTTCGCTTAGTTTGGGACTAGAAGGCGTTGTGTTAAGTGTCTGTGAATATTTATTTATTTATATACATTTTTTGTAAATACATACTTATAATACATAGCAACACCCAGATATTGGACAAACATCCATGTTTGTTATCACACATATATTATATTTGGGCTTGGTGAAAATCGACCCACAACCCACGTAAGTATTTACAAAGAAGCATTTTGCTTTTTTGTCAAAATTTCACAAGCACCGAAGTATAGATACTACATTTAGCCACTCATTTCACATTGTACACCTACCTACGCGATAAAAATGTACTGTGTATCAAAGAACCCCTATTTAGACGGTTTTGGGATCAAACGAAACCAAATACTACGTAGAACGAGGGTTTAAAACAACCAGAGAATGGAAAATAAATAAAAACAAATGACAAAAGATAAAAAAAAAACAAATTGCCAGCTGGAGACACCGACTAGTATAAAACTAAAGTCAAAATACTTATGTATGTACTTATATGTACTGTTTTTTTATTCAAGATGATAATAAAGAGGTTCTTTTTTTACTAATGTACCACATTTCTAAAACATGTAACATACAATTTTTTTCACGCTAAAGTTGCAGGTTCAATAGAAAAAGTTGTTCGATACTTGGATAAATTTATCTTACAATAATTCCATTTTAATTTCACTTTAATACATAAAATTTTTCCCTTTAAAGTTTTTGCGAGTCGTTTAAAATCGTGTTATAAACTAGTCAAAGATTTGTTTAGCTTAAGCTTAAGTTGATTCTAGGCGCTTGTTCTTCGGGACAGAGCTTAGTAGAACGGACAAGAAACTACAGACCGGTTTCTAGCGCTTTTTTGTATGATCCTTCTTACAAAGAAATACTTAGTTCCAATGTTTTTAATTTCACCCGATAATGTTTAGTGTTAGATACCTTTTTTTTTACGTGATGAAATCCATCATGGATACTGCTTGTTAAAGCAGTTATGTCAGACTCTACTGACTAAAACCTCACGGTCCGTCGGCAATGTCAGATACCTACAAAGATACTACAGACTGAAAAGCAGCACATTTGTTTCTGGCTAAGCTAAATGTATTGCAAAACCATTGCATTACCATCACAGTCATTAGGCTAATGACGCCTGCTTTGCACGCAATGTAACGCTTAGTAATGATATTTTCTTTTGAGGAGCTAGTTAGCGAAGTGCTTCTAAGTACAGGGGTAATTACAATGTGGTATTTTTTCCGTACGATATATAAGGGGGAGAAAATATCACACAGTGGCTAGTCCTTGCTCTGGACTGAGACAGCTGGAGAACACTGGAAGAGGCCTATTACTCAAGAGGGATCCTAAATTTTTTATTTTTTTTTAATGATAAAAGTAATGGAACAAGCTGATAGCTCACCTGATGTTAAGTGGTAACTTCTGCCTATAACAATGCATTACCTCACAGAGCAAGTCCAATGAGGACGTGCCCTGTAAGCAATGCACTGCGTCCATCACTCTGAGACGTAAAGATCTTGAAGTCTCATGTGCCTCTAATTACCTGTAGTTGGTTTTAATATTTAAATAATCTGTTTATATAGAACTCTTTTGCACAACAATCAACGCACAGCCTAAACTATACGTACTAGAGGTATGAAATTTGAAGGGTAGTATCCTTATATAGTGTAGGGGTGCTCTAAGGAAGGAATTTTGAAAAGTCACACTCTAAAGGGTCTAGAACGCGAGAAACGCCGCGACGGCTAGTAACATACAAATATAATGTAAAAAGTAAGAAATAAAAGGCTTTTTTTAATATTAATTTAATTTATTGGTTTTTTTTCTTGGTGTGTTCTTATTTTTTTCAACAAAATACTACGAAATGACAAAGAATTTAACTTCTACCAAAACAAAATAAGAGCGTTATAGTTTTGACTAAGCAAGCTACGCCACGAGTGTCGCTTATTTTTTGACAGTCACATTGAAATATTGATCTACTTACATGTAACTTATTAGAAAATTAAATGACTTTCCAAAGAGTCGAAACCGATAATGATTATTTCACGTAAGTATACCTATGTCATAGCATTTTTTAAATTGCCCACGTTATATCACGTAATATCGTGAGTGGATGCTAATGTGACAGGAAACGGAAGTGCCTCCATATTGGAATTGAGCAATACGTAGGTAAATATGGGCGCGATACATCGCGCGGTGGAATAATTTGATATCGATTTTAAATTGAGAATGTGTGTGTGATGTTAGGCCTTATACTCACTTCGGCAGAGATTTTACATTTTAACCGACTTTAAAAAAGGAGGAGGTTCTCAATTCGGTTGTATTTTTTTATGTTTGTTACCTCTGAATATTTTACGAACCGATTTGAATTGTTTTTTTCTTCTGAAAGGGATCTGAAGATTTTTATCAATACTTCCTTATTCTTCCAATAAAATGTTTATCAAAATCGGTTCAGTAGTTTGACAGTTAAATAAGAATAACTGGAAAAAGTGGAAAAACACGTCATACACGTACACGACATTGCGTATTTTGCTTTTCTGTGGTGTTCACGATCAATAGAACAGTCCCAATGAACTGCCATCATCATCATCATCTGGTGATGAAGCTGTATCAAATTAAAGTCGGTTTTTTCAAGTTTTTAAACTTATAACTTATATTCTTATAATAGAGTAAAATCGTTGTGAAGTGGTGTGATGTTTTTAGGTTAAGTATTCACCTGTATATTTTAAGTTAAATAAATGTATTCTCATTCCTTATTTATTTTATTTCCTTTATTATCAAAAACGTGGAAGACAACGACAATTTCAGATAATTGAAATGCGAGATGGAAACAAACCCCCAACACCTACAAAATGTAACACGGAATATAAACGTAATGGATGTGGCAGTTTTGGTAGAAAATCTTCTAAAATTTCTTTTTTTTTGTGAAAAGAGACGATACTAGCAGATAGCCCGCCTGGTAATAAGCGGTTGCTTTTTAGTCAGTTTACAGAAATTTATATAAACCTTTATGCCTTGGTAAAGCTTAATTTAGCTACTTTTAAAAACAACACACATTCTCTGGTTTCATTTCTTGTCAAATATTCTTGAAATATTATCAAAACTAATACAAGAAATCATAATTTATTATGTGTTTGATCTTTAGTCTGTAAGTTGAACTCTTTATTATTTACTTTTATAAGTATAATATCGCATAATACCAAGTTCCTTTGTTAGTACCTTATCCATTCCTTGCTTAACTTCACGTCACATAACAAAAGACCGAGATTGCGGCCGAATCCACGCCAGCAATTTTACTCACAATCTTGTTCAATCCAGTTAATTCAAGTTAATTCCAGTTGATTCTGGGTAACACCAGTTTCGGCTGCATCTTCGGGAACGGGTAGAGCAAAACAATAGCGGAATTCATGTAGATTTTCTTACTAAAACGTATACTTAGGTAGGTATTTACATTTTCTAAGCAAACGTTTGAAAATTCATTTGCCTTGACATTAAAATGTTGATAAAACCATATAAAAACTAAAAGTTACACCTTCGTTGCCAGTCTGCATAATATCCGTCGTCACCAAAATATCCAATCTATTGGGATTTCTGAAAAAAAAAAGCATATTTAGTAGGTACAACTAAAAGGTTAAAGTAGAAAGATGGGGTCTCAGAAATAAAGAAACAGTTTTTAAACCATCGTTGTTCTTTCTTCTCAAAGCATAACCCGCTTCACTTATCGCTAAGCTTATGTTAAATAATTCCTTATTTCGTGGTAGCTTGGTAGACGAGCCTATCTTACTCTTGATTAACAAATACAAATTAAGATCTAAATGTCTCGTGTCGGATACAAATGTTTGTCGTTAGTGATTGAAATAAATAAATTAAATAGATGTTCATCTATACTTGTATATAGTGTTTGTATAAATTCAGTAGACACTTTACCCTGTCTCATGTGCACAAGTGGTTAGGTAACTGTATTTTTATCAAAAACCCTACAAATTTAGAAGATTACGAGGTAGTTTTTCACCTGGACTGCATCACCATGGCACCTAAGTAGCAGCTACAAAGATTCATCTAAATTGGTTCTTGTAAATCTATGTCCAGTAGTGGACTTCTACAGGCTGGTGTGATGATGATGAGAGGCTGGGTTGTATGGGTCAAGTTTAGAGTCCCACAACACAATTTAATAGTACATTACTACAGTTTTATCGCACAGCAGCGGGCCGTTATATCACTAATGTATAGTTGAAGATCGTTTGTGGCAAATGTTGCGTTAGGGGAGACGCACACGTGCCCATATTCTTATTTTAACCTCGAATAATACTTGTAGCGACTCGAGTTGACTCGACCTCCAAATGCAGCTTTGGTAGTCATTTTGACAGCAAAGTAAGAATTCAAAGCACGATTTTGAGGTCGAGTCGAGGCGAGTATATCGCGGTAATTGCTCAACTCGAACTTAAGCAAATTGGAATTTTCTACCTACTTGAATAGTGCGGAATTCCGCCCGTTTCGCCCTAGCATAAATCCAGTGTGCGCCGTTCCGTACCCGTCCTAATGTGCGTTTCTAGTCCATTAGCCGTCGCTGTATCTTACAGCTGTTGATGTGCGCCGTCCCTAATTACCCGACCGCACACAAGTCGTTAGGATCTCAAGTTTTGTACCTACCTGTTATATTGTACCTACTGTTTACGATCTACGCACAGTGGCCGTAGATTCTACGTGGTAGAGTTACTACAAGACACGATTCTTATGCCAACACAGTTTTTTGTGTCTTTGCCTCCCCCCCCCCTCCCCACCTCCTCTAGCCGAGTTGACATTCTACAATTGCTTCCAAAAAGGTTAATGTATCATCGGACATTCGACAGACGTTTAATCCATCATTTCTATCAGTGGCGAATCCAGGATTACGGTTTAGAAGAGTTTTGCTGAGAAAAAGCTATGCTTAGCTATAGCTCATAAAAAAAAACCTTTAATTAGTACTTTCAGTAGTAGTAGAGCTCTTTGTGAGAGCTCGTCCGGGGAAGTACTGCCACCGTACCTATTTCTGCCGCCAAGCAGCGATGCTCGCATTGCTGTGCTCCGGTTTGAAGGGTAAGGGCGCCGGTGTAATTACAGGCCCATGAGACTTCAAGATCTTTACGTCTCAGAGTGATGGACGCAGTGCATTGCCTTACAGGGCACGTCCTCATTGGACTTGCTCTGTGAGGTAATGCATTGTTATAGGCAGAAGTTACTACCTAACATCAGGTGAGCTATCAGCTCGTTCAAATACTATTATCATAAAAAAAAAAATGCTGGTCCAACCTCACCAAACCCACCTAGGGTTTGGGCCCAGTTATTTAGGATTTTTCTTGACAAAATGGTCCACCCTTGGATAGAGATAGCACCGGAGCTTTTGGGGGTTGGGGGGACTGGCTCCCCCTTTAGATTCGCTTGTGATTCCGACACAGTTTTATCAGCCTTTTCTTGATCTATTGCAGTATGACTAATTAGATTCCTAAATTATTGTTTGTCTGTTAATTAAACAAAACAATTCTAATTATGTGTCTTTTTTAAACATGTCTTAACAAGATCTATATAAAAAAAATTAAAAAAAAAAAAAAGCCCCACCAAGTCAATTATACAAAAACGTAATAAAATACAAACCGTATCCAGCTATAATCACCCGAAATGTTATTTCAGCACTTCAGCACAATAAATTGCAATTTGCGGGCTGTACGCTTCCATAATGAGGCTCTATTCATTCGAAAGCTGGGTTTCACACTGAAATTTTCATTTCCCTTGTACGTAGAATTAACACGTTGTATAGAAGTGTCCATCTGGTTTGCTTTCAGAGATGCTATTTTGTGTCAATGGTGAAAAGAGATCTTAAATGGTGGAGGAATAGATTACATGATCTCTAAATATATAAAACTCTTTTGAAGCTGACTGATAATCAACGCACAGACTGAACTAAAAGTCCTAGAGGTATGAAATTTGGAGGGTAGTATCCTTATATAGTGTAGGGGTGCACTAAGAAAGGAATTTTGAAACGTCACACTCTAAAGGGTAGAACGCAAGCAACGCTGCGGGCGACGGCTAGTTTTATAATAAAATCTCCTTTGGGCTTTTGGTCAGCAGGCCTTTACTTACCAGTGGGACACAAAGGGCTGAATATAAAATAAGTAAAATCTAATAATAGTAGTAAAATCTAGAAAAATCGCCTTCAATTTGATTATCGTACGGTTTCATCATCAGATGATGATGAAATGAAATTTCATAAATACCAAATGTCGTGTGGGTGGATGACATGATTTTTCTCAGTTGTTCTCATTTAAAAACTGAACTACTCATTCGATTTTAATGAAAGTTTCAGATGAAATAGATTTTTTTGAACCAGTTTATAAATGATGGAGTTCTGAGGTAAAAAATATACAACCGAAAGAAAAGAAGGAGGTTCTCAAACCTCTTCAAGAGATCGCTTATAGCGATAAGTCCGCCCATTGTACCTCATACTTATAACTTATTTCTCTTATATTGTTTTTCTCTTTTTCTTGGTGTGCAATAAAGAATATATCTATCTATCTATCTCTTTTTTAAAGTTGTTAAAAAAAACTGTTATATTATTCCTTGAATTTTATTGGTATCGAACCCACAATCCACGGCACTGAAGGCAGAGCTATTCCGAATGAGCTGTGACGCCTGCCCTATAAAATTCCAAAGCATTTATTTAAAACTCGACTTTGAAGGGGCCATTTTGTTTTATGTCACAGTGTAAGGGTATAATTTATTTTATACGTTACAAACTTTAATTGCTTTACATTTGAACAGGTTGTTAGTGTAGCTTAAAGAAAACAGCTGGTTCAATTTATTATTGATCGAACGAGCGATCTTATGACATCATTTCATCACCCTGCCCTTATCCCACGCTAGGTGGGGTCGGCACAACATGTTTTCTTCTTCCACTCACTCCTATCATTCGTCAACTCTGGATCTACTCCTCTCACATTCATATCCTCTTTCACACAATCCAACCACTTCTTCTTCGGTCTTCCTCTACTTGCATACCCAGCCACACTCATATTCATAACTCTCTTCGTTATATGACTTTCATCCCTCCTCATTACGTGTCCATACCATGTTAATCTACCACTCCTCATCTTTTCTATAACAGGCGCCACTTTCACACTTCCTCTGATATACTAATTCCTTATTTTATCTAACCTCGTAACCCCACACATCCACCTTAGCATTCGCATCTCAGTAGCATGCACTCTTCTTTCATCCGTCTTCTTATGACCAACGAACGAGCGATCTTATGACATGGGTTGTAAAGTTATAAGTGTCCAAAAGGGAGTCCAATATATAAAGTCATACAAAATATTAAATTGAACGTCATATTCATTAGATTATTATTCTTAGCATTCTTTAGATTAGACATTCTAACCGATATTGAGGAAATTGAAAACACCAAATTGGTCATTCTGAAATTTGGACATTTCGCGTTTATGAGTTTGGTCAATATGAGAATTCTGAATTATTGGGCATTATGCGGCAAAACAAAAAAAAATGAGTTGAAAGTGAAATTTTAAAGTTGGGAAATCCAGTATAAGGTGAGCTTCTATTTCGTAGAGTTTCAATGGTTTTGTAGTTCAGGTAAAACTGGTAAATAGCTAAATTGCGTTGTCGATGTCCAAAGTTTACCAATTGAAGACAAAAGGTTTATCGTGTGTTTTATTTTTTAGGAACATTGCGAGATCTCAGTTTTCAGATCTCAGGCCAACTACTAGTTTATGGAGTGAAATAATTTGGTAGACAATTACGATAGGTAGTGACTTCGCTAAATTCGCCCGCAAGAAATCAAATAAATACCAGTGTTGACTAGCTTTTCACTTCGTAGTAGCTTGAAGTTAACCAGCTGTTTACAATCAGCTATGCAACGATTAGTATGCAGAGTTATTTTGTACACAATAAAGGTAGTTAAACTTAATAGGAAGCTTTGGGCGTACATATTAACTGTAAATCTAACCATTTTCATTACCAACGAATAGATAAGAACATACACTCGCACACAGAGATGAACGTACGTTAAAAGAAATTGTGCATGGAGTCTCTCCGCGTGGAAGAAGCTATACTTCGTAATGTGGAAATGTAAATAGGAAGGGTTAGAAATTGATTTTTAGTGAAGTCATATTGTTTCTTTAAGACAAACATTTTTTTTTTGTAAATACATACTTATAATACATAGAAACACTCAGACACAGAACAAACATCTATGTTTACAACACACAAATGTTTGTTCTCAGTGGGGATCGAACCCACGACCCACAGCACGGAAGGCAGAGCTACTACCGACTGAGCCATGACGCCTGTCATATTATTAACATTGGTCTATCTCTATCCGTCAAATCATTGGCGTGTGCACGAACACTTTGACAATTGAATGCTACGATGAACGCTTAACGTTTAACGTTGTCAGTTGGAAGTCGCATATAACTTCAATAACGAATAATCAAATCAATGTTTTAGTTAATGTTTACTGACATCTTTAACCAATTAGTAATAGCAAGCAAGCAAGCTCGTACGTTAGTGGTCAACTCTGATGGCAGAGTTTTTGGGCCACCTTTAGACCTCCGTCATGGTTTAACGACTGCTAGAGCCGGGACCGACAGTTTAACGTGCCCTACGAAGCACGAACGCGCTCAGATGTCAATGTAACGGTCACCCATCCAAATAGTGACCGCGCAGAACGTTGCTTAACTTAGATAATCAGTGAAGATTGACTAAAGCTACGTTGACTAAGTAATTGACTAAGTAAGCAAGCCTAGCCACAAGCGCTTATTAGTAGTAATGCCTAGAGATAATGCTAGTTTTTAGAACTCTCTCACAAACTAAGCTAAACTAGTACTTAGAAAAAATGTTATAACAACATCTTTGTTTGTTGCAGACGCAGCCATTACGATAATTAACAACAATGAAGACGAAGAACACAGGTTTATCTTCAAACAGTTTAACAAGTAAGTTTTTAATTAAGCACGTCCTCAGATGTGCTCAGTGAAGCATTGCATAGTTATAAGTAGTACCACTGAAATTGTTTCATCATGTAATGTATTTTTTACTTGTACTTTTTTATTTAAATTTTTAATTTTTTTATCCCGAAAAATATTTTCTTCCAGATTGGTCCCATAGGTAATTGTTTTATCAAAAACGATACCGTAGTTTGTGAGTAAAATAAGAATATCTGGAAAAAACATGTCATCCACGTACTCGTACCTACACGACATTGTATATTATGCTTTCCTCCCACCTTTCAATGGTGTTTATGATCAATACAGCAGCATCATCATTGTCGGTAGAGATTGGCTAAGCAAGTAACCAAGATTGTACATAAATATTCTGACACGTACCTATCATCTATAAACGTAGTATCCGATCCTTTTTCTGAATTGAAACACAGGCTATATTTTATTGAAATCAAAGACGTGGATTCTTAGATACAGCTTGAACTCTCTAAACCAAAAGCAGCCATTTGCTACGAGGTTCATCGTATGCTGGTTGACAGATATTTTGGTGGAATTTTGTACGTAGACGCGGGTATCAGCTAGTACATAAATATTCTGACACCTACCTATCACCTATAAACGTAGTATCCGATCTATACGTATCTTACAGTTTAATACCTCTCTCAATTTAACATTTCACCGGCTTACTGTTTGTTACTTTGTCGGTGTTGCTCGTAAAGTTATACGCCGTAGACACACTAGGTAAGGACGAGTAATTCCACGAGCGTAATTCCGCACCGCATAAAAATAATCATTTGTCGAAACATAAAATGTGATAGGTTGTTTAAGGTCCTGAGTCAAAAATGACTTAAATTTTAACGGTGAAATGATTTTCTACGCCTTTTACATTTCTTCCCAGTAAATTATACCACAGTGTCAGCAGTACTTACTTTTTCCTACAATTTCTTTGTTCTGTAGAAGAAATTCAACTAAGTTCCAAAAGAAAATACTTATTCTAAAAACACCATCTCGAAACCTCTGAGTATAATGATCATAAACATAAGACATTTTGAAAGCAATTTTGAAAGATAAAACTGTTTATTTCCTGCACTTTTTCTCAGTGCGCCCGCAACTTTAGCGGTACATTCAGCGACATAAAACTTTAAAGCCAATAAAAACGGGGCCATCTCTGGAACAGCTGATAAGCGCTTTTTTATTCAACTGTACTGGAGTTGGTTCGGTGATTTTAAATTTTACTACGAAGCTATTTTTAAAGATTTGGCATTCGTGTCCTTCTGTCAATGGATTTTTCATTTCCTCTCTAGTTAAGTTGACATTTTCAACCGCGGGGTTAGTCACTTAGCTTGTCATTTAGAAATTTCATTCTGATACATTTGAATTAGATTTTCATTGAATCTCATAAAATTTTACGGGCTATATTCTTATTTTTCCCTACCCTCTATCCCGTTTGTGACACAAGAGTAAACAGACACTGGTAGAGTTGTAACAACAAGTTGCAAAAGCAATAAACCAAGAAATTGAGGTTGATTTCTAATTACATCTCATCTCATGAAATAGTTTTATTTAGCTTAGAAAAAAAAAGCATGTACAAGTTACTACAAGTTATTATAATATTAACATAAGACTTTTCTATACCTATTAGAAAAATCTTTAGCAATTACTCTAATATATAAGGATTGTCGATGTTTTCCTTCGCAATTTGAGAAGACTAGCTTATAGAAAAAATCATTTTTGAACGAATCAGAGCCTCTATTCCGAAAATTGATTAACGAATATTCGGTAGTGACGTTTGTGTTATACTGCGCGGTCGCCTCGAGCGACGGTCCAGGCTCTTTCAAAGTCACAGCGTTACTGCGCAGTGTAGCACAAACGTCACTACCGAATCTTCGGTAATCATTATTCACAGTAGAGGCCTAGAACCTATAATCTAAGGATCGCAAAGCAGGGTTGCTATCAGACCTGTATGTATAACAAACAATATTTAGCTGACTTATGAAAACAACATCCCGAAATCCTGACTAATTAGCCTCGTACCAAATTAACACGATCCTTCATTTCCAGAAACAACGGGAAGGGGGGAGAACCCCGGTGGGACTCACGAGAACCCGGCCATTCCGGTGAGTAGAAAATAATTGATTATTATTTGGGATTATTGTAAGCCTTGTTTTGTTTTTCTGAGCTTTTTTTTTTATTTTATTTATTGCTCACAACTTAACCGGATAGGTACAATGGTGAGAATTTGAAGAATATCACAATAATGCTAATTAAGACCAAAGATTTTAACCAAATAAAATGCTGCTACCACGCGAGTAAAGCCGCGGGCGACAGCTTGCATAAAAGGCTGAAATCCAGTTTTCCGTTTATTTTATGAGCTTAATAATACTCCAGTTAATTTGCCTCACTTGTTTTATAAAACCGCATTTCCCAAGCCTCATAATTAAACAGAAATTAAAGCGTCAATGTAGTCAGCTTGCAATGTACAATGAACTTTATTACGTATAGTATAGTATAGTATAGATTTATTGCTTCATGTGTAGTACAAGTTCTTAATGGGTAGGTACTAGGTAGAATAATAGTCATTACATGAGCCCCGCAGGGTCATTACAATTTGCAGGCATTGCCTGTACGCTAACAAAGTATAACGTAATAAAGTATAACGTAATAACGTAAAGTAGTACGTAAATGCGGTCGGTAAGTACACCAAGTTGACGTTCTAAAATCGCGAATAGGAAACGTCAAAATGTGTATGAATAGTCGCATGGTTGGTCCATGGCTTTAGTAGTCAGCTTGCAATGTGTAGATATAGTCACGTGATTTGTCTTAGCAGTCGGTTTGCAATGTGAAAATATAGTCACGTGATTTGTCTTAGCAGTCGGTTTGCAATGTGAAGATATAGTCACGTGATTTGTCTTAGCAGTCGGTTTGCAATGTGAAGATATAGTCACGTGATTTGTCTTAGCAGTCTGTTTGCAATGTGAAGATATAGTCACGTGATTTGTCTTAGCAGTCGGTTTGCAATGTGAAGATATAGTCACGTGATTTGTCTTAGTAGTCAGCTTGCAATGGAAAATAAATGCTATTACGTTGAGTTACAGTATAGACTCGCTATACATGTTGATATTCTACAGTCGCTATATAAAAACACTAGAGATAAAAATGTCAGACAAGTAAACAAAAAACAATAGAATAACGATTCATGATGGTTTTGATTTTAAATCGGTCAAGTTATGGTCTTCTTCTTCTTTTAAACCTATGGCATGTGTCCGTCATTTCGACAGACAATTTTGTCAGTGTCAAGTGGTGAATTTGATATAATATAAGTCAAGTCAAGTCTTCGTCAAGTCGGCTGTCGTTTGTTTTGAAACAAAACCTGTAACGAATTTTCACATTGAGAGAAACCACTTTACACACACTTATTCTAATGGCTTACACTTTATGGTAAAACCTAAGTATAATTCTTTAAAATTCCACCAAAGTTAAACAACAATACTCACAATAACACAAGAAAAACTATTAAAATAAAAGTGATAAAAGTTGTTTAAAAAAATGACAAGACTCGAATCCGTCAAGATAATATTTTGATAAAATACAAGTAAATAATTCACTTGACACTGGCCAAATTGTCTGTCAAAATGGCGGATAGAGGCCATAAATAAAAGAAGATGAAGATGAATATATACAAAATATAAATGCGTATTGATTTCGAGATTAATTTTAAGTATGTACAAAAGATACAGCTTAATAATATAAATAAAAGCATGTTGAGCGTAAAATCCGGAACTTAGTCGGATGTCGCTCAAAGTTTCGGAATTTAGTTCCTCCCTTACGTCGTGTTTTGTGGTAGCTACACCAACTTTGGTACACTTCAGTGCCAAAAAAGCATGTTTAGAACAAAAATAATCCGTTTAAAAAATGTAGCGTTTAATACTTTTAGTTTAGCGTTTAGCCTTTTTTATGAACGTTATTAATAACACGTTAAAATCCTCTGAAGGGGATAATCTTAAAGGGGATTTTGAGACTATTCCGTTTTTTACTGTCTTTAAGGAAAACTTTTTTCTTGTGTTTTTAGTTTGTTTACATTTCACAATATATTTTATTAATAAAATAAAATAAAAAGGATTTTATTGAATCAACAGTGTTCAATAAATTTTTAAATTGAATTTTTATTTTCAAAAGTTAAATTAAAATGCATGTAAGAACAAATAAATAAAATACTGTTAATACGAGAACATACAATATTTTTGAGCTCGCAGGGATATGTGAAAGCAACTTAAAAACTTTTTCGTTTATTTGCTTTTATATTCGCTCGCGTTGGTTTTGGTACAAAGCGTTCGTGTGAAAAGTATAAATTGATCAAAATAATGTTCCAAATTTGTTTGTCCTGCAGTGTATAAAACTTGTTCAGCAGTCTGAGTTGAGTTGTGCCGTAAATTATGCGAAAGTTTTGAACATGCCCCGCGAATTTCGAGCAAGATTTTTTTATTGAGGTCAAGTTACGAATTTGTCAATATTTTATAGACATTTTGTTTACTTTAGTAGCTACTTTAACGTGTGCAATAATACTATACAAGTCTTAGTGTAAGGTCTCAATACAATAATAAGGGTACAAAGTAGGTAGGTAAAGTAAAATTAAAATAGGTACAGCTTTTAGGTGTAATTTTGCCAAAAGGGGATTTTGAGACTGAAGAGTATCAAAATCTCCGTTATTCTGAATTTTAGTAATCAAGATTTTTAGTCAAAATGTCTAAAAATCCCCTTTAAGTTTTCCCTTTGAAGGGGATTTTGAGACTAAGAGATAAAAAGCGTAAACGTGTACACAAAATTTTCAAAAAATACTAATAATTAGTAAATCATATTTAGTTAACTTTGCGACTATTTGGGACAAAATAAATATTAATATTCTATTTACTAATAACTTTATTCTTAAAAAACATCGCGAAATATCTCCAACAATAAAGTTCCAGAAACTTGTAAATGGATGGAACTCGGCAATTGAGTTGTCACATTCAGAAAGTTAGCAAAATATTTGTATGAGAAATATTATTGGAAGGGAAAGTTATTTGCTGAGAAATATTGAGATGTTTGATCAAAAAAGACATTGATTTCTAAAACGTAGGTATTAGAGGGATCTACTTATAATGGCCTTTAAATTATTCCGTGGGGATTTGTCAAAAAATTCTAGGTATACCCTCACTACCGTCGTAGTAGATGGCGTAGCAGTGCAGTGGGGATTTTGGGGAAAAAAATATTACATCCGTGGGATTACAAGTTTTTTCCCCAAAATCCCCATTGATGTTATGTTTTTTAGTTGGGGATTTCTTGGTGGGGATTTTGGGTATTAATTCATACATTACACACCTCATAGTAAATAATTTGTAAATGCTTTATTTCTGAGGATATAAATAAATATTAAAAAAAAACCGCTTGTAAGTTAAGATGGAAGCACAAAGAGGAAGTCAGCATCGCTGAATAGGTTTCCGGTTAAATTTTAATTAAATCCTGATAATGAGTCAGGTTAATTCAAAGGGATCTCAAACGCTCGCTAAACTTTTATATTTTTCAAATCCATCACTATACAAGGTGTAATATAATATCTCTTTAAGCCCAAAAGGGGGCTATTTAACACGTCATTATTATTATCATTATTAGTTAGACTCCCGTTTCCGCATTTAGACTCAAGGTTGGTCCGTTATACGTGGGGGGGGTGAACTGGCTAAGCATGCAGCCAGCCTAACTCCTTCCAGAAGCACAGAAGCTTCATGGGGGCTTCGCAGGCTTGGAGAAGTGACCTAGGGGTACTTAGGTCACTTCTCCACAACTTGTCGTTGCGTTGTTACGCCCTCGCATTCCAGGACTACGTGGGCAGCTGATTCTTCTTCGGTGAGACAGCCTCTGCAGATGGACGTCATTGCAATCAATGTTTATTTATACAACTTTTGATGAAGTGTTTTTATCCGTAAAATGCGCTAAAAAATACTATAAAAATAGATATTGGGATAAAACTCGCGTTAAAGCATTTCTGTGTGGGTGTGCGCGATAGAATATGTGTGAGGGTGTGTGTATGTGTATTAACAGGCTGGATACTTACGCAAAGTTAACAAGCATTTATGGTTGTCGCTAATTTATAATTACATTAATATTAACTTTACTGGTGTCTTTTAAATACGATGTATTTGTAACATTTTAGCGCATGTCAAACTATTCAGAAGCTTGGCCAAATAAGCCTTTTTTTGGCTTATAGAGACATTATGTTACGCCCTGTAGAGACGAAAGGTATTCGCTTGCACCAAACTTTTATACCCCCCTCCAACTTGATCCCTCAAAGTAAAATACAGCTTATATTCCTGGATTTAAAGTTAGAATTGGTTTGGTTTATTACGAAACTTCGATATAGATTAGTGGTCTGGAACTTTCGAGAGCCAGCAAAGTTTGTAGTGCATTGCGGAGTTTCAGTACACTCTTTAAACTAAGCTAGTCGGAAACTGCGCGATCGGTGTTTAAATTGTTTTGAACTGGTTTTTCTCTTGGGGTTTTCATTTTATATTTTCTGCGCTTTGCTGAGTTTGAATAGTTTTAAATCGTTTGTACTGCTTTTATGTTAGGGCTATTCCCATCGAGCCCACCGGCTGGCCCACTGATGGGGCCGATGGGAAAAAACATCCCAACGAGCCCACTATGCAAATGAGTGGGCTCGATTACTACAGTGTCGGATCAAGGGAGTGGCTTGAGCTATTAAGATTGAGGGTCCTAAGCCCCCATGGATCTGCTAGTGTGCGTAGACGTTGAACCTGATCCTGTTGGTACATTTTTCTAAGCTAAACTAATTTGACAGCACTCTCACGTATGTCAATTTTTAGGGTTTTCTATCCACCAACTTCCCCCGCTCTTGACTATGTGGTTGGTCCATCGGGTGGAGGGCCATTCTATACTTCGGTACCTACCTACTGCTTAAAGTTATGTTTATTTGTTGCAGGTCACCCACATCATGCGGAGAAAACAAAACACACAGCAAAGTAAGTTCAATTCGAATTTTTCTAAAACAGTCTACCCCGTTCAAAATACAGTTGAGAGCGAAAATTCCGGGTCATATAAAAACCTGAATATCGTGGAAACCATAAATGCAAGAGCCTTAAGATCTTCGCTCCAAAATGTCCCAAACACTACAATGTACCGTATATTAATTAGGGCATGGGTAAAAAGCTTCTGGCGCTAAATAAATCATCTAGAATAGATGCAAAAATACCTGTTTTTATTCGAACGGACTAAAATGCTGTTGTAATCGTCTGACGATTGCTGACAGCGTTATACCAGACAAACAAAAATACCTGTGTATATGGTAGGTTTCGGCCCGTTGCACAAAACGCAACGCTAGCGGGTTCTACAATGCGTACCGATTTAGCAGCGCCATCTAGTTCTGCATCGAGAACTAATAATAACTAAATTACCTTTAACAACCTGTTTAGTATATTAACTGAACTTAATAATATCAAACTAACTTTACTAGAGCGTACTTCCAAGACATGAAAGAGGCCTTGAGGCGGCCTTATAACTCCGTTACCAAGTTGGCCACTACCTCATATAAACTTAATTTACTTTGCTAGTCTTGGTTACTGCTTCTGAGTACAACTTTACACGTACATTCTGATTATGCAGAATTGTATGTTTGAACGATGCTAGTAGTTTAGTCAAGTAGCGAGTATATTGTTTTATCGGTAGCTATACGAGTAGTTACGCGAATGAATCGATCGATAATAATTTTGTCGCAGTTTTCTTGAGCTCAAAAAACAAAATAATGATGCTACAAACGTAAAACTCTCGAACGGATTCATATCTGCACACATCAGAATATCAGAATGTAGTAGAGTAGTAGAGCTCTTTGTGAGAGCTCGTCCGGGTTCAGTTCTACCACCGTACCTATTTCTGCCGCCAAGCAGCGATGCTCGCATTGCTGTGTTCCGGTTTGAAGGGTAAGGGCGCCGGTGTAATTACCTACAGGCACATGAGACTTCAAGATCTTTACGTCTCAGAGAGACGGACGCAGTGCATTGCCTTACAGGGCACGTCCTCATTGGACTTGCTCTGTGAGGTAATGCATTGTTATAGGCATATAGACAGAAGTTACTACTTAACATCAGGTGAGCTATCAACTTGTTCCATTACTTTTATCATAAAAAAAAAAACATTCCTACTAATCAAATCCCACTAGGTAGACTTATAACTTGATAAGTCAAAGTTTAGATGTTTGGATGTTTATGTTTCAATGTCCGATTTGAGAAAAACTTGGAATAGGTATGTATAATTTGTCGCCTTACTTTTTATCGCGGAAAATCAACTGATCAAACGGGACGCGGACGAAGTCCCGGGGCGTTCAAAAAATGTACTATAATTTTTGTATTGCGAATAAACAGAGTAAAAATGTATGTTACCAGTGTGACGGGCAGTAACAAAACATAATAACAATAGCTTCAGGTTAAGCCCCGTGATATTTTAATGAGGAAGTTTAATCGGACATGACTGAAATGGCACACGAGCGGCCATGTCCGTGCATAATGATCTATGTGAATATACGACTTGGAATACGGTAAGTTACGAGACTGCTTTTGTATATCCCATCCCATCCTATCCCACTAATATTATAAATGTAATGATATATTATAATGTAATTAAAATATTTATATTTCTAGCGTTGTATATGTCCAAGAATATTAATTTGATTCATCATCATCATCATCATCTCAGCCCGGTATCACCCACTGCTGGGTATAGGCCTCCTTCATGTTATGCCAGCCTCCTCTGTCTTGTGCATGCCGCAACCAGGCATGCCGCACAATTTAATTTATAGGTATTTATTTATTTATCCTACTTAATATTATAAGCGAGAAAGTTTATATGGATAAAGTTTATATGCATGTTTGTAACTCTCTCACGCAAAAACCACTGATTCGATTTGGATGAAACTTGGAATATATAATGTACGCGACCTGGGTTAACACATAGGCTACTTTTTATCCCGGAAAAGCAACGGAACGCGAACTCTTCAGAAACGCCTAGAAGATTTCGTATAGCAAATCACACTTCTAATCCTGCGTTTATGAAGTCGCAGGCACCAACAAGTTATTTATACATTTTTAGTACATAGAATTATACATTGTTTTAATTAGCGTCTTCATTATGCCCCCCCTTCTCCTACTCTATTAGTACTAAAATTAGAAGCTGCTAAAAATCTGCCAATGTTAACTACCCCAGCACTAGTTACTACTTTAAAACGAATGCTAAACCTCGCTCTCTCGAAACTGTAACGTATACACTAGCCATAACTCAGGGCGTCGTAAGTCATAAATTCTAATTGAGTATTATGCGCAAGCACGGCTCGGTGTTATTTCATTAATCTTAGCTTAATTTATGCATGGTTAACTTAACCGATGGTAAACGAGAATGTTACGTGACCTGTTTGAAAATGTGGTGTACAAGTACATGGGGTTTGAATTAAACATGGTGTTTTTTTTACAGAAGCGCACAACATCGAAAACCCAAGACTAGGATAAGCGACGGATTTTTTATTAGAAAAGGAGTTGGTAAGTAACAAAGGTTTTTTTAACATCGTAAAGTTTTCATTCGAGCAGGATTCGAACCCGCAACTTTCCTCTTGACGGGAGTCGATGTTAGAAATAATTCTAGAACTACCTACGCTTTGTTTTTCTTTATATTTATACCTACCTACTATCCCCGGTGTGTATGTTTCTACAGTAGTCGCCAATTTTGTTAAAAATTTTGGACTTCTTCAGGCTAGTAATGATGATGGTTTTTTTTTTATTTCAGGTGTCAGTTTCATAATGAGGACTAAAAGAGACCTGGGAAATATGAACATACTCATCACAAATCACTTTACTGATAAGCTTGTGACCCCTGGAGAAGATGTAAGTAGTTTAGCTCGAGTATTATTTGACTCCTCCGGCAAGGTGGGACGATCTGCGAAATGTAGCTGAACAAACACTGGATGAGAAGAGCCGAAGACCGGGCCCAGTGGCGCGTCTTGGGAGAGACCTACGTCCAGCAGTGGACCGATATAGCATGATGATGGTGATGATAATGATCTGTTCAAGATAAGCATTGGGAGATCAAAGATCAATAAAGGAATTAGTTTGATGAAGACAGCGAAAGACCTGGCAAGAAGTCCTACATAGGCATGAGAAGCGATTAAACATAACAGAGGTTAACCCTGTACCGTCTTTACGGATCTTCTGGACTTGAGTTTTTAATGAGTTATTTTTTCAGATAAGTCTGCAGTGTACAGCAACAGCTGACAGACCACCCAGGTTCATTTGGGAGAGAGATGGAGTAGCCATATCATCAAACACAGATCCAAGGTAATTTGACCGTTTCTTACTTTTCTTGTGGTTCAAGCCGACTAGGCTGAGAGGATGGTATAAGTGCGACAAGCCACCTCCATCTAAAAAAATGTCCCAGGCACTACCAGCGTTCTGTTCATCGGGGTATGGGTAAAACGTGACCCCTAATGCTGTATCTAGATCTGTCATCTAAATTATATGCAAAGGTCTATTCGCCCCGTATTGTCACTTCCTCCTCTATAATCTGTCCCTCATTGTTGGACTTTCCAAGGTCCTGTGGATAGCACAGCTCTCCATTCACAGCGGTCAGTGGCCTGATGAAGTGCCTGGTGCACCGGCATTTCCAGTTACTCCGACACTTGGCCTGCCCAACGCTTAGGACTGCGCCCTCTCTGTCACTTACTGCTGTGTTTTTAAGTTAAACACTACTAATTTTGGAAATGTAATATTTCAGGTACACCTTAGGTCAAATGATGTTACCCTCAGGAGTAGGGGTGTTGTCGCAACTGAACATATCAAGGTCGAGGGTTGAAGATGGAGGTCTGTTCTCATGCTTGGCGTTCAACAGCGAGTCTAATGCTGCTGTTGAAAACGCCGTCGGACATACTGCCAGGATTGATGTTTTTGGTAAGAAGAATAAGAATAAGAATCAATTATTGTAAAACCGTGTTAAAAGAGATCTTAAAAATAGAGGGTTTCAACAGTTAACCCATGCCGGACGTACAATTATTTCACATACTTAACAGTAGGTGCAAGAACAAGTAACGAATATAAGTTAAGAACAAGAAACAAATATAACATATACATATCTGGCAGTCACAGAGTATTAGTAGAGCTCTTTGTAGAAGAGTTTCTTCGGAGAATTATTATTTTTGTGCCTCCAAGCAGTGATGCAAGCAGTCATGCTTGCATTGCTGTGTTCCGGTTTGAAGGGTATGGATACCGTTGATATTACACGCACATGAGACTTTTGAACTCTACATAATATCATAATTCATTTATTTTTACTCTCTACTATTACTACTCGGAAGTGCTTTCCGAGTAGTAATAGTAGAGGTCGCCACTCAAAAACAAATTAGGTCATGCAAAAATTTCGTCTTTCTTTAAAATAATGGTTTTAGAGAAATTGCAAATTTTTTAGGTCCGCCATACATAAGGACGTTGCCGCCAATCAAAGTACAAAGTGGAGAGTCGTTAAAACTGAGGTGCCCTTATTATGGATATCCTATAAGGTAAACTACTCAGCAGACGGTTAGATTGATTTTATTTTTCAAATAGATCCTTAGTAAATGGGCCAAGTTGATTATAAAAAAATATTGTTTAATAAACAGATTCATCAGAAATCTCAGATTACCAAAAAGGTTCAATATTCTGAAAATGATATCAGAGACTCTTTTTTTCTCCAAATATAAGCTAAAACCAAAAAAGTTTCAAGGCCCTTTTGTCTCGATGAAATTTTAGGAGCAGAAATTAAAGCCTTTACATAAAAAAATACCGCTATTATTCATAATTCGATAAAATTGTCGAAGATAATAAAAATACAGTTAAAATTTTTAGTAAACTGGAGTGGGAGCACAAATCGAAGAAAATCATCAGCTCAGTATTCCCTCAACACAATCGATACAAAAGAACAGCTAACAGTATAAAGAATATGAAGAGGAGACGGAAACGGCAGATCTTTGAGCCTGGAGAAGATGGTGTTCTAAGGATAGCCAAGGTGATGAAAGAAGAAAGTGGAGAAAGCTATACATGTATAGTTTACAGTCCTTCTGGAGAGATGGCTAGACGGTAAGCAATAAACTAGAGACAAGTAATAAAAGATAAACCCACTTAAACACACCCTCTTAAACTTACAGACGAAATCATCAAGTCAGCTATTTTAAATTTTTGAAATGAGTTTGAGTGCAACTTGTAACCAGCTTCACTTATTTCAGATCCTTTGAAATTCAAGTTGTAGAGGCACCAGAACTTGATGAACTACGCGTAGGAACGGGACTAAAGGAAGGACAGATTGTTCAAATTACTTGTAACATAGTTGGTGGTGATCCACCAATCTACTTTTCATGGTTAAAGGATGGGAAAAAGATGCCTAGTAGCTTAAAAGTAAGCCATTTAATCTTTTACTTCGTAATTTTGTTTAAAAATATTGATAGGTAATTCCTGAACACAATATAAAAGATTGGTCCAAACATAGACCCTTGTGCTAACCCGGTATATCATTATGTTTCAGATTACCGAAAGAAGTTCCGAGTTATTCAGTGTACTCATAATAAAACGCGTGTCTTTAGAACACTGTGGTAAATATACTTGCATCGCCACTAATCATGTTGGGAAAGTGAATCAGACTGCCGACCTTTATATCAGTGGTGAGTGTATCAATAGCATTAGAGAAGTCGAGCTTTTCATGATATGAAATTATCTTAAAAACACCTACGCTGTAAAAGCAGTTTGAACATCCACTCTAGCTGAACAAACTAATCTAATGTTATCTGAAACTGGTTTCAGTGGCACCAAAATGGATAGAAGAACCATCGAACACATCATTACTATTAGGACAAAGGGGAATGGTCTATTGCAATGCAAATGGTTATCCTACACCTCAAATACATTGGATGAAAAGAGATAGTAAGTTAGCCATAATAGGTAGGTGCTTGCTTGTTTCTTCTAATTTGAGAGATACCTACCTAAATATTTTTTCACGACATGACTTTCTCCTTTATTTACTTTAGGAATACGTGAACTTTCCTTTCCTTTCCATTCTTCTAAAATTTTCTTGATCATGTTTTCTATAAATCATTTTTGTTATGTCATCAATTTTGATCAGCGCCTTTTCTCAGCTAATTCTTTTGTTTCCAATTTTTGTTCAAGTGGCCTTTTCAATTTTATTTTAATACTACAATTAGCTCAAATGCAATATAACATGTGTTTTGATTCCAGCTACTCTCGGCATTTGGAGACCCGTCCTCGACTTGGCTGGTGGTGGAGTCATGAGCTATCCAAACGGAACTCTCATTATCGAAGTCGTCTCTCTGTCTGATGAAGGAATGTATGCATGTAACGTGGAGAACGGTGTGGGTGATGCGTTGAATAAGAATGTTTGGATCAGTGTCAATAGTAAGTTTAACCGTTAGTTTACTCTTGTGTCATTGGTGTTATGTGTTTTATGTACTTCAACATAATCTAGCTTAGTAAATATAATGTTTAAATTAATAATATCAGTGATCTTTGGAAGAATAGTTACTAAATAATACTAATCTTTAATAATTATTATACTTATCAATATTACTGCATTATCGTCTTTAGTGGTATTTTGTAAAGTAGGTATCGATTTACTTACAGTAGTTTTAAGCTTTGTGTGTTTTGTAAAATCTCTGTGTTGTAATAATAAAGTGTTCTCTTTAATCTATGGTCTGTGTAGCGTTTTATCTTACTTCTCAACTATGTTCAATTCTAGAGCCAGTGCATTTTGAGTCTGTGGGATCAAACGTCACAACAAAAGTAGGGTTGCCAGTTACACTTACGTGTCGACCACTAGGTGACAACCCTATTCGGATAAAGTGGGCTCTCAACGGAAGCCCTATCGATTTTACAACGGTTAGGTAAGAAAGTGTACTGTTTCTGTCTGGTAAGGGTAGCGCAACACCGTAACGATGAAATACTCGTAGTGATTTTTACCATCATCTAGTAATTAAATGACACTGTCATCATCATCATCTGCAGCCAGACTTTACCCACTGCATCTCTTTGTTTAACGCATCCAAAATAAATAATTTAGACATGTTATTGGTACAAACCTTATTTGCAACTAAGCCTTGGGTACAATAGAACATTGGGTAAATTATAACGCTTTGATCAATACTACCTACCTATTTTTTCAAAAAAGGAAGTACAGCGCCATCTTTTATCTACTGCAGTAACTAAATTAACTCTCAAAGTAGCGTATTGTCACTTTTTCTTGGGACCCTACACGCACGTTTGTTTGTAAAATAGTTCAGGCTTAAACCAACAGATGGCACTAAATCAAATTTTTTTCTATTTTCTTGCGAAAAAGGACTAGGTATTTTCAAAACTTGAATCGAACTTTTCCTGAGAATAAAATCGTGAAGCTCAGAATTAGATTAGTTTGTAGCTACGCAAATTGCAATGCAATGATATTAACAATAAAGTCCTTTTCAGGGTATCAATATCAGAAACCATGACTCACAACGGCTTGAACAGCATCATCAATATAAACTACGTGGAGACAAGAGATGGAGGGAACTATGAGTGCAGAGCTAGCAATCCGTATGGAGTTGCTGTTTACAATGTGCATTTGGATATTCTGGGTAAGTTCTGACCACGTTTTTTATGAAAAGGTAACTGTGCAATACAAACTGCGTTATCCTCAAAGCACGTCTACAGAGAGCCTTGTACGAGTTTTCAGTGTATCTATAGTGTGGGTGTGAAACGTCTGACGCCCAGCACACCAGTGGGCGCTGATTTGTATGGAGACACTGAGCGGATTTTTTGAGGAGCTCGACATCCGAGTTCGGGCTTGATGTAGACCAAGCTGCTCAAAGAATCCGCTCAGTGTCTCCATACAAATCAGCGCTCACGGTGTGCTGGGCGTCAGACGTTTTACACCAAATTTACACACCAAAACTCGTACTAGGCCTTTGAGGACAATTTTTCTTAGACTTTCAACTCGCGGTTTTGCCAATATCGTCGGTCCATTGGATGGGATGCCCAGCATAGGTACTCTAACAAACAACCCGTCCACATGACGTCTTAATGTAGAAAAAATTGTTTTAATTTAATTATTTCTGTTCCCTCTTTCAGAGCCACCAACCCCACCTCACGACCTTCAACTGGATTCTGTAACTAGCAACAAAGCGAAGCTCTCTTGGCGAGATACGAGCTCCCACGTGCAGTATTACACCTTGCAGTACACAGCCAATGAGTTCCTGGTGTGGGACAGTGCGAAGGTCATCAATATCACGCGGTTAGTTTACTTTCAATCATAAAACGTGCACTGCTTATATGAATCTCAGATCTATTGTCACCGACCTTTTGCATTAATCGGCTCTTAGCAAAAGGCGTCTTTCCATCAAATCGGGAGACTGATATTCTCTGTCTGTAAGTCATGCAAGTCTTTGGTCTTCAGTCAAGATTTCTACTGCTCCAACAGTCATTGGTTCACTGAGCTGTAACTTACTGTTGTCTGTGTTTGTCCACTGCGGTACTCAGCAAATTTTTCTAAAAAAAGTCGTTTAAATGCGGTTACTATTCAAATGGAAAGTGTATCCTTAGTTAAAAAATTACCTACAACACTGACGAAAGATTACTCAATCGAAGATAAAAGCACCGTAGGCAAACATTACACACTCAGCAAGAGGCTGTAGTAACAATTTCACATTTCAGACTTAACAATGAGCTCCGCCAAGCTACAGAGCTTCGTGATCTACAGCCAGCTGTCGACTACAGGGTCCGTATCGCTTCTGGAAACCAGGTGGATCTGAGCTCCTTCACACAGCCTGTGCATTTTACTACACAGCAAGAAGGTATTTTTTAGACTAATACCTTGTCAGTTTCTACTCATCTAACGAATAGGCAATAATTGACTCGTACTACACGGCAAAATGTCTTAGTTAATCTCTCTTGCTGTGTCAGTTTTCTTAAATTTATAGATCCCATTTCAATTCAATTTTCGATCTAGGTTGAGCACTGTATATTTCTACTGAAAAGTAGACGAGTTTTACATGGTCTCTTTCCTTTAATTAACGGAAAAACAACGGAGATAGCTGTAGTCTATCCTTCTACCCTGTTAGTCCCAGATAGTTGGAAGAAATCAGTGCAAAAACTCGATGTGCATCGTCTTACTTAAGTATGCATCAATTCCATGGGGTGTGGTATAAACTACAACATTGAACTTTCAAGGGAGAAAACCCTACCAAGAAGAAACACTAGCATATTTTAAGAAATTATTTTGCATAATTTCAGCGCCATCATCATCTTCAGTTGGTATTCAAGTCCAGCAGACAGACAACCCTGGTGAGCTGATGGTATCCTGGCTCCCGCCACCAAGGGATAGTCACAATGGAGCGTTGCAGGGGTACCATGTCAAAGCAGTTCCAAAAAGTGGGGGAGAACCAGGTATGACAATGTTAGACAAACTTTGATACTGATATGATAATGTTTTCAATTGTTTTGGTGAAGCGAACGATTTCCTAGAAGCGACATTGATTTTGGTAAGAGCTAAGTTTGTTGTTTTTTCAGTGCCTAACGACACGCAAACCAAGATGGTGAAAGTGATATCAAGGAAAGGAAAGCAAGAGACTTTACTAAGTGGCCTCATGAAGAATGTAAGGTGAGGTTTTTATAATACCTATTGTTCCTAACATAGAAATAACATACCTACCACATTGCGATCTAGCTTTGGAAGAGATTAAATAGGTCTAAATAACAATGACAAAAATATACTCAAATACACCTAAATTGCATCACAAACACCGTTTTGAGGTTTTATTCTCATAAGTATCACAATATCACCAAGTCCTAGTTAATATTTTGCTAAGATATTTCACCGACTTCTGGGGGACCAAAATTTTATCTGCAAAGAAAAAGGCGGCATGCAAAGTGCCCAAGAGTATTTATCTATTGTTTGGTTTTTAAGATATGCCGTATCAATAAGTGCCTTCAACTCGGCTGGTAATGGACCATTTTCAATGCCAGTCTATCAAACTACAAGAGAGGGAGGTGAGTTTTCTTTTTTTGCATAGTACTTAGCATATTGGAAAAGTGGAATTTTTACCAACATGCCATTTTATGTTTAGCTCCAGAACAGCCACCTTCAGCAGTAGAATGTCGAGGAGTGTCTTCTACGTCGCTAAGAGTATCATGGCAGCCAATCAGCGCACAAGGAACTTCTCTTCTTGGTTACTCTGTTTATTATTGCACTGAAGGTTAGTATTGATACGATAAACCATGTCAAAATGAATTCATCTTGATTTAGAAAATCAACAGCTATAATAGTTTTTTTGGTGGCTTGGTAACAGTGGGTTTTATTTGGATGTGCCTTTTACTACAATTTTTTGTATCTTCTCCAATTTCTCCATCCAGCACAAACTCTTTTTCTAGATGGGCCGTTCCAAAACCTAAGCTCACCTCACACAGAAGTCTACCTTCAATCTCTGCTGAAGTATACCAACTACACCATTAAAGTGGCCGGCTTCTCCAATTACGGCCCTGGGCCGTTTTCGTATCCTATCGTCTGCACCACTTTGCAGGATGGTAAGTTTTAAAAAACTCTTCCTTGTTTTGCAACTCTTTTTGTTCACCAGCAGTGAATAGCGTTGAATCACCACTGGTGAAGTAAAAACATCATAAAAGGTTAGATAACAAAATTCTCTTAGAACCAAAATTAAGAATGTTCTTAGGGACGAACAACTATACCGAAAATTTCATTTTTAGTACCCGGGCCCCCAGCAGCAATCAAAGTGCTGGTATCCTCATCAACTTCTCTACTTGTCAGTTGGAAGAGACCAAACCAGCCTAACGGAGAAATCACTCATTACGCCGTTTACGTGAAGCCTATGTCCAGGTGAGTGTTCTAACCAAAACTACTATTTGTGGTTTCAGTCATAGCATAGATTACGTTCCGACAATCGTTGGAGCAAACTACTACTCGAGTGGAGACCGCGTTTAGGCAAGCGTAGTGTAGGACGCCCTCCGGCTAGGTGGGGTGACGATCTGAGACATGTGGCTGGCAAACACTGGATGAGAGGAGCCGAAGACCGGGCTCAGTGGCGCGTCTTGGGAGAGACCTACGTCCAGCAGTGGACCAATATAGGTTGATGATGATGATGATGATGATAGATTACGTATAGATTTCTATTTTCAGGCAAAAGATATAGTAATTATGGGGAATCAACTATTAGAATCTTTGGGAAATCTTACTGTAAGTCAGTGCTTGGAGTTCTAACCAATCTCTTTTTGGTTTTAGCACAAACACAGCACAGAGCTATAGAGTGGAATCCACAGAAACACGGCAACTAACATTTCCACTATCAGGACTGACTGGAAGACAGTATGAAGTGTGGGTCCGAGCTTATACAGCCGCTGGTGAGGGAACTCAGTCTTCTACAGCCACTGTTAGTCTTACTGACAGAGGTAAGTCGTTTTATTTACTGGTATACGTCTTAGCTATGTGAGTCATGGTACTGATCGAAGTGGACTTATTGATAGGGGGAAGTCGTCTCACTGAATGTTTGAGTCATATATAGACTGGAGTAAATAACGTGTCTCTGCTAGGTCCAGGCAGATTGAAAGCGAGAAAACCAATGCCTATGAAAACTGATCTAAATTTACCGCTAAAAATTTATAAGCTCAAAAGTATCAAGTAACAGCCTTCATGATAAACAACCCCTTAGATAACTACATGGATGGTAGGACATTTGTTATGATTATGTTTAAAACTGTTTCAGTGGTGGCTGGAGTAGCATCTCTTGGAGGAACGGTATCGGTTGGAGTAGGTAGCTCCCTCCTCCTAGTCTGTCAATGTGTGGGAGTGCCTCCTCCAAGAACGGTATGGTACCACAAGCACAACATCATCACGCATCATCCAAGGTTCACGAGGAATCATGATGACAGCCTGCTTATAAACAGTGAGTGGAAAATACAATCTGTAAGGAGTTCTGACTCTCCACTTTATGTAAGGTTCATCTTTTGTAGTTATGACATAGTTATTCACAAATTCACAATGCCTGTCCTATAGATCAACTAGGATATTGCACTTACTCCACTAATACAGATCCCAAAAGTCATAGGTCGAATTCAGGTCCAAAGCACATTCTTTGTAAGAATTTGTCTGGGAAGCTCTACCAGCGTACTTAATTCTGAGTTGTTCTGGGCACTAACCCTAGCGTTTTTCCGTTTTAAGCTTTACTTTAACAAAAAAGTCTTAATTCCCTCAATTTCGATCCCCTTAAAAAATAGCTGATGCATGCTCAACTGCTTCACTGTATTACCTTCCAGACATAGACCAATCCCTAAGCGGTAACTACACCTGCCTAGCCAAGAATCTCTACGGCTCCGATTCAGTTTCCTACGAGGTGTCAGTATTACCGACCCCTGAACCACCAGTGGTGAGAGTGACGTCACACAAGAACTCTTTGCAGCTGGAGTGGGACGTGCCTAGGAGGAACGGGAAGATTGCAAAGATCAGTAAGTTTTTGTATTAGTTGGTTTCATTATCTTTCTGTTTTTAAGAAAAAGAAGCAGTTTTATTAGTCTGCTGCAGATTTTCTTGGTAGCCATCAAAAACTTGATCTATGTGGTAGCTCCGTATGCTAACTTTTTATTTCAGTAGCATTTTTTTATGACCGCTCTAGTCATTAACTCCAAGCTTAATCTTTTTAATTCTATTCCAGGTTACAATTTAACCTGGAAAGAAGCCAGTGGATCCTGGCAAGACACCTGGACAAACAAAGGCACTGCACTCCAAGGAACCCAGGAGTACACTCTGCAAGGTCTGAAGTGCGGTACCAAGTATTCGTTAAGAATGACTGCAGCGAATAGTGTAGGGTCTTCGCAACCGGCGTATATTGATGCTACTACTTTAGGTGGTGGTAAGTTCGTATTTATTTTTCTTCTGTTCAATGTATACCTAAGGCTTGTTAGATAAACCACTGACAATGAATATCCCTTTCATAATCTTTACATTCCAGCACCAATATCCCCAACCACAACTGAATGGTTTTGGAGCAATGCGAGCCACATCTATATCCAGCTCAGCGGCTGGGAAGACAATGGTTGTGAAATCTCACGATTTGATGTGGACTATCGGGAGTTTGGGAATAAGGTGTGGAGGAAGGCGGAAAATAGACTTGTGAGTACCAAAATAGAAATATCCTCTAAATCATTTTACGCTGACAAAAAAAGCTATAGTGTATGTCGGGCCTTATTTAGTTTTTGTTTCATCCTATTTCTTGAGCGCGATGTTTGTATGTATGTTTATTTGATGTTCTTCTGATCAAAACTTTTTGAACTTTGAGTCAAACAGTTTCACAAGCTGACTTATGAATTAAGAGATTTATTTAATTTTCTATTCATTCTAAATTCTTGTCAACAGCCGCAAATAGACCAACTATGGAACAGCTACATGTCCACTCTCAACCAACCCAACTCCTTCGTCATAGCATCCTTGACTCCAGCGCAGTGGTACCAGATCAGGGTGTCTGCTGAAAACTCCGCCGGTGCTACTAACTCGCTGTTTAACTATGCTACTACTACATTACAAGGAGGTGAGTTTTAAGCCTGTAATTACTTATCTTCCCTTTGTTTTGACAAAGTTTAATGTATGCTTTTTCTTCTTTCTAATTTTATCTTCAACGGTGACTGCCAAGACAATTCACATAATATTCCATTTAGTCTCCCATCACTCAAACTTTTCTTCTTTACAGAGTCTATTGGTCCGCCATCGGAGTTCTTTGACATCAATATGCTGGTCATCATCTGCAGTTCCATACTTCTCATGATCTGCTCCTTAACCTGCGTTTATATCCTCATCAAGAGGCACAAGTAAGTTGAAAGCATCGTCTTTCACGATAACACCAGTCCCCGTATCTACACGTTAGATACGCTTTAACATTCTTTTATTTAGGATATTATTTTCCAACTTTTAAAAGTATTGATATTGCTCATATAAATTTAGCGAATATGTAGAAAGCACTACTAGATTTTTTCTTTGTTTTAGTCACCAAAACCTGACAGAGTACAGAAACTCACTAACAGCTGAATGCAAATCTGAACGCAGCAACGCCACAGCAAACACTCCACAAGGCGTGCCAAACGAAATGAACAACAGGGTGTATAGTACGCCGGTACATCTCACTGCTGATAGTAAGCATGGTAAGGCTACTTTTGCTTGTAGTCTTTAATGCTGGTCAAAAGCCTCTCTAAAATATTATTTCCCCTTCCTGGGTCCTTAAGCTAGGGTCCGGGTTTTGTCATTCCACTATCTCAGAGTTCTATTTGATAGCTCTCTTGGCCAAGAGTTGGTCAGGCAAACAAATGTCCTTTCCTACCTAGTGCTTGCTCTGCTTTGCAGCCTTGCCAATAACCCAAATGAAAGTAAACCTTTGTTTTGATTTTTATGCTAGGCTAGACTCATATCCAGAAATTGTGACCCTTAGAAACTTCGCTAGAAAAGTCATCAAAATTTAGTTTTTAGGTAATGTATTGAAAGTGTCTCTGAATGTGTTTCTATTTCAGAGTTATACGAGATTAGTCCATACGCGCAGTTTGCGATAGGATTCCGAACATTTGGTCACGTCGACAACCAAGAGATACCGAGCCGAATACACATGCCGGGGAACAGCAAATCCAGATACGATAGTGGTGAGTTTACAACATTTGAATTAATGAATAAATCACACTTAGCTCTGACTTGCATAAACACATGTCATACATCCATTAAATATAGGTCTGATAAAAATAGTAGCAACAATAAACATAAAATATAATAGACATTAGAATTTTTTGATACACAAAATCTACCTGCCCGTACAGGTACCTACTACCAAATAACAATGCTTATAAAAGTACGGGAATAGTAATAGGAATAAGTACCTACCTGGTAGGTCTCTCTTAAAACTACGTATCTGTACCTACATAGTTGTAAGTGGTCTCATCTCAGTTTTTTCGGAAATAAAGAATTTGAATTGAATTTGAAAACTTCAGATGCTGTGTTTGTTTTCAGAAACGAGCTTTCAAATGAGATCTGAATCAGAAGAAAGCGATTGTGTATCTAGAACGACTACTTTGAAAAGTGCACCAAGAAGTAAGTCATAATTGTGTTGGTGGTTTTGTTGGTGCATTAGACAGACCAAAATACATTCCATGAAACTCGAATGCACCATTAAATGCTATAAATACAGTTTCCATAAAACTACTTTCAGTCAAGGTAGTTAGAAAATCAAAAATCTTCGACCTCAAAAACTTGATTTTCCTTTTCACATATTATTTTACTGCTATTGTTTCAGAAGCCTGCAGAGTACCTCACCACAGGTAGCTGTAAGTTTAGCTATGTGAATTGTATAGTCAATAATCTATCCAATGGTTGTGTTCATATCATTTTACTAATTTTATCTAAAATTAATAATCTAATTCTAAGTTTTGATCTCAATTTTACAAAGCAATAATGGGTAAATCATTTTGTATATTACGAGTATTTAGATTATATTTTATTTACTAATTATGATATATAAATGTTTTGAATTTCTGACGATATAGTGCAATGTTTCGTAGTGCCAAAGTTATAAAGTTTATAATATCAAAAATTATATCAATTAAATTACTTAGTTCAGTTTTATCGATTTGATACGATGTTTATCTATTATATTTCTACTGTATTATTGTCTAATCGTATTACAAGTTATTATTCGAATTGTAGATGTTAAAATATTAATATTACTTTTTAAGAGGCAACTGCATTTATTTTATTTTAATGAAAAATGTTGATAAAAACATAAAATTAAAATGAGCACTTATAACTATTATAAGTTTTGCAGTAACTGTTTTTGAAAATTGTAAGCGTTAAAATAACGTAACATTATGTATTCGAGATTACGATAAAATAAGTACAGTTGCCCTAATAGAGATATTAAAATGTAGTCAAAATTGAAATTATCTTCAAAAAGACTGATTATTTAATGTTTATTTTAAAATTAATATTATAATGTGTATAAATTGTAAATCCTCGATTTACGTAGAGAAATAAAATTTCAAATAAATGAAATTAAATAAAATTATGTTAGAATATAGCCCCGTTTAATTTAATTTAATCTAGTTTTATGAAAACGTTTTTAATACATTTTTAATAATAATCGTACAAGTTTTAAGACAAAAACCAACTACATGAATTTCCTCCCTTTACAAACTCTTGCATGTTTATTTAGAAAACAGTGAGCTAAAATAACTAAAGTTACAAAACTAAATAAAAACTTTCCCTTCAACCGATCCTCATCCTTTGTTGGAAGAACTTTCCTCCAATTTTTCGGTTGGACGAGCTTGAACATATTCCAACATATTCCAACTATTTTATAAGAAAACTTTTGCACGTATGAGCAAGTAGAGTTAGTAAGTAGCTGCTAAGCCTTAGTTAAAATACGAACGTAAAATAACGGAAACACGATAAAAATACAGGAGGGAAGAAGGTAGATAGGTCAATTTATAATAAAATGAACAGATGTGATAAATAAATAAATAAATATTCACGGACACTTAACACAACGCCTTCTAGTCCCAAACTAAGCAAAGCTTGTACTATGGGAACTAGATGGCTGATAGAATACACACATACATTTTTTTTTTGTAAATACATACTTATAATACATAGAAACACCCAGACACAGAATAAACATCTATGTTTACAACACACAAATGTTTGTTCTCAGTGGGGATCGAACCCACGACCCACAGCACGGAAAAAATAAAGGCAAAGATCTTGCAAAGTTTCCGAAGAGACACCTCAAATGGAGCGATATAAACAGATCAAACGAAGTGAAAAAAACTAACAAGAAGACCATACGAAAAAACTACTATTGTGATTAATGAGTTTTAGATAGGTAAAGAGATCAAAAACATAAGACTAGACTAGAGAAGTAGGAAATAAGTAATTTACTCAATTCACGTCTGATGTAGAAGAGTTTTAAGGGGAACTTTATGGTTCAGTATCGTTCCGAACCTACTATTTAACTGTTGAAGACGGTCGACGTTTGTGGGGAATACTGTCTTCAATTAACTGCGATTTCCCTTAGGTTCAAATAAACAGTGAACTTAAGTATCTACTCGTAACAGGCCGGATAGTACCTTAATAAGATGTTTTAGTAGCTAAATTAAGTTCAAAGCTTACATATTTCAACCATTTGATGCCTTGTACAGAGAAAATTTCAGATAAGGTTCGAATAACCCAATTACTATTGAAAAATCACCTTAAGTACCCTACAATTGAAACTATTTCTACCCTATTCGTCAGACAAATTGCAAAAATCTCATTTCACGTACTAGAGCGTCAGCACGAATAAATCAAACAAATAGTTACTTTACATTCACCTAACATTGGAGTCACATTGCGCGTCAACAACAGTTAGTCAGCAGAGTCTTGCAGAGTCACCGCGCAGTGTAACACGAATACATTACCATTACGATACGATAGTCAGATTTATTCGTGCTTATCCTGAAAAGAAACGTGTAGAAGTAATAGATCTTTCAACCTTGCAAATTAGGTCATCGATTCAAACAGTCCAATTTCACGCACCAACGGCAATGTAAGAAATAACAAGGTAGTAACGAAACTGCGTTCAAAATATCAGCCCTATATGTCATGATGTTCATCACCTGTCTGTAGAAGACAAATGGACGTATAGATTTCCAAAAAAATACTAATTAGTTCCTTTTCTTTCTATCAATTGATTTTATCGACAAGGCTGTCCAACGCTTTACCTTTTGGTCTGATGTCGCTATTCGAGAACCATGATGTTTCCCATTGATTGTCAGCTTTGCGCAGTATTCTGCCTATTCCCACTTCGACTTGCTATCTCTTGACCTTGGTTCTTCTACTTATTTCTTCGTCTCCAATAGCGGCAGTGTCTTTTCTTGGACAGTTATTCACCTCATCACATGGACCAGCGATTTAAGAGCTCGTTTCACCCGACATTACACGGAAGATACTTTGTGCTCATTAATTTTCTTCAGTAGCCTCGGATTCTTTTTTTAAATTTATGTGGTAATCAACGCCACCTGTGGTAATGATGATTTCATCTTTATCATCCTTTCTCTTGAGATGCATTTTACGTAAATACCTATTTATTTTGCTGACATTTTCAAAGACAAAGACATGTCTATACTATGCAATAATATTATTGGCTAGTACTCCAACGGTCCAAGTCACATGGGACGGAAAAATTTAGGTTTGGTAATAAAGTTCCCGAGGAGTTTTCTGTTTTGCGAAGAAAGTCATTTTGTTGAAATATTGAGAGACAGGTGGGGTTAGGTGTTACAAGGGCAAAGCTTTTAGCCCTTTTCTGAAGTGTTTGAATTTCAAGCTGCCAATATTTTACGCTTGAACAAACAGGTAAAATTAAAAAGAAAATAGTATTAATATCATTCAAATTTATTTAACTTTTTTATCTTACCTTTAACTTTATGATTATGAGTATTTTGTTGACCAAAAAGTCGTCCGATCAGGATCATAATTTGTATTAATGTTTCTCAAGGAATCAATTTATGCTAATTTTGCTAAAAGTGATGTCACAATTTTTTCTCAGAACATTTCTGTAAAGAATGTAAATTATCTACATCTTTGCCAAGTAGAGCAAGACATTATTTTCATTTTTGTCTCTGGCAAATTGCACTCAGTAGTTTAGTTGATTGCTAGATCCAAAAAACTGTTCCAATAGTATATAGCTCTAGTTTGCTCTAGATCGTGCAAAACACCGTTTAAGTACTCACCAGAGTACACGGCAAGAAGTAGGAAAACATTAAATTTTCATAGTAAAACTACCAACTTTAATTAAAGACTCCTCGTTACGTAAAGGCCTCTTCTATTGTGCCATTTATCTCGATTTTGTGCTGCTATGAACCATTTTTAATAACAGCTATAGATAATCACACCAAACTATCTAAAATCATCCAATGCTTGTCCAATACCAATACCGATATTGTTCAGTTTATAGTTTGACATAGTTCTACCGAAACACTTTCGCGACCGCCCCAACTTGCCAACTACACTAATATAAAGTTGGAAATTGTATGTGGCAAGTTATAACCACGGGCTCCCGCTTCGATCTTGCGTTGAAACTGCAATGTATTTGAGAATGAATTCAATCCCACATTTTCGTGAAATACCTGCTCAAACATTTATAAAATATAATAAAACTATTACTTATCTGCTTTTCGTTTTACTTTATGCAACAAAAATGATTCTCGATTTTGAAGAAATAAACATGATTTCATTCACTTCATCATTGTTCTTCTTCTTCTCTTCGTTAATGGCCTCTTTCCGTCATTTCGACAGACAATTTTGCCATTGTCAAGTGATATAATTGTAATAATATAAGTCAAGTCAAGTCATTTGTCAAGTCGGCTGTCGTTTGTTTTGAAAAGAAAATGGTGGATTTTCTGTTCAAAACCTAACTCGAATTTTCACATTCAGAAAAACCACTTTACACACATTTATTCCATTGGCTCACACTTTATGTTACGACCTAAGTATTATTGGTTAAAATTCCACCAAAACTAAACAACAATACTCACAATAACACAAGAAAAACAATTAAAATAAAAGTGCTATGGTGTCGTTTAAAAAAATGTCAAAACTCGTGTCCCATTTTGAAGGTATCCATTCACTTCATCATTGTTCTTCTAAATTTGAGCTAACTAAAATGATGGTTAAATCTGTTGTCATCTCTTTTCGTTGTCATGCAAGTGACAAACATTGAGCATTTTTTTAAAGTCACTCGAAAATGACAATTGAATATGACTAAAGGGGTCAAACTCGAACCTCGTTCTAATAGGATGGGAAGTCTATGTTATATCGAGTTCCAGTAGTACAGCCAGCAATCCTTGTTCCGTTAGTTGGACAAACAAATAATTAATCTGCAGAGGGTATAGTTTAATTGCTAGTTTCAGTTTGTCTTGTAGTTTCCAATGTATTTCTGCTAGTTCGAGTTTGATGTACCTACTCGTATTAAGTACTCCCTGACAGCTGTGTTTCGGAATATCTGACTAGGAATGTGAGGGTAGGAAGCTAAATATCTAGTTATATAAATGGTTAAGGTTAGTTTTCACAGATTAGATCACAGAATATAAATACATGATTATTTTATTAATGCTGATAGAATGAAGACAAAGGTATCTAAATACATAATTACGTCGACCAAATCAGAACCGTACGCTAGATCTAAGTCTGTGTACCGTACCGATACGTCACCAATAACTAAAATGAAGGTTTTCTCTGAATTTTCACTACTCTACGAGACGAGTTTACACTGCATGTGTGAAACATTATGCACTCGTGTCGGCATATTTTGTGACCGACTGCAATTTTACAATATAAAGTAAGAATCTCCACTTCAAGTATCCATCGCGCAGCTTATTTATTATGTCCCTAGGGCAGTTCGTTAGAGCACAAAATTATCAACGGTGCTCTAGCAATGCTCTAAAATTGATGCTCAACGTAAACTCAGTGCACCGTAGTGATAGGTAATATCAGGTTCTCTTGCATGGAGTGCCGGGGTATGGTCTCGCATAGTTTCCAAACAAATGAAGCGCTTGTTCCTAAATTATATCACCTAAGTTAGGCAATGTTCCGTTGCAATTAGAATGGTTGGCAGTTGCGTCGTTTTCGTTTGAGTGCTTCCGGGCATTTTATTCCAAAATTACCTAAACGTAATTTTCATACCTAGGTAGGTATACCTACTGTATCATGAATTAAGTAGTAGATAGGCGACCTATTTTATGTTGAAACTGAAAAACTGGATGGCCGTGCATTTGACACAGTGACTACAAAGATGATTCGATATCTCTACGAAAAATGGGTAAGTTTTTTCTATTCCCTTTGCTATGGTGTGGATCAGTGGATCTCAAAGTTAGATGAGTTTGATCGTCCAAATTATCAGTCATATTAGAGTTTCGTTGTATGTAGATGTATGCAAGTGCACATTATTAAAACGATTTCAAATTTTACAGGTTTTGAATAAAAGCATTTGACTTTGTCTTGGGCTATTACATTGCAATTTTGCCCAAAGGGGATTTTGAGACTTAAGAGTCTCAAAATACCCTTGATTTTAAAATTTTGAAATGAAGGCGTTAATGGTACAAAAATCTCATAATCCCCTTGAAGGGGACGGCTCAAAGGGGATTATGAGACTAACCCTTTCATTGATATACCAGTTTTTTTTACCTTCATTTTACCAGGAGGTAGATGTTCATGCGTAGAGCCATGCAGCGGTAAGTCCTCATGGGCTGACATCAAGGAGCGCCTCCAGACATCGGCATACGAAAGGAAGGCGAATCGAACCTGCAAGTGTGTTAATAGACGACCAAAGTGTTTGATGATACGACGCGGAAGACGAAGAGAGAAGAAAGTTACTGTGAGGTTCTTTTGGATTTCGTACAACCGAAAAATCTCTTTATTATCATACGAGAGGGTAGTTTTTTACTTGACAAGCTTTAGGGTGTTCCACCAGAGTAGGTAAGCTACGTTGCTAAAGATGTGTTCGAAATCCACCCATAGGGTTTGTTTGTTTTCATATTAAACGATTCCTATTGGTGGATTTCAAACACATCATCATCATCATCATCATCATCCACAGCCCGACTTCACCCACTGCTGAGTATAGGCCTCCCTTTGTTTGTGCCACATTTCAAACACATCCTTAGCAATAAAACTTAGCTTAGCTCTAGTGGAAAAGCACTCTTAGACTCGGTGCTGGTTTGGCTACTTTTTAATCCCTGACCGAAAAAACGGAAGGTGTGTTATAAGATTGACGACGTGATCTATGCCCTCGCAGCTTTGAAAATAGGGCTCTGATTTGGATGAAAGAAAGAAAGAAGGAAAATAAATTTATTTTCAAACACTTACAACAAACTATAATTACTTAAGCAGATACAATTACTACTTAAATATTAATTTTACTTAGCATTGTTTTCAATATTAAAGTACTTTAGGTATGTATTAGTATATTATATTTTTTATTTATGTAAGTTTTATGTAGTATATTTTATTGCGTTATAATTTAGCTTTTATTGTTACATTGTTTGTGCACCGCCTTCCGTTACCGCTCCGCTCGTTACTTTCCATGCTACGGTTGCCTGGAAGAAATCGCTTTCAGCGATAAGGCCGCCCATTGTACTATACAAAGTTATTTTTAAGATTTGTACGTACCTTACCCTTGTGTACAATAAAGTATTATCTATCTATCTATCTATCTATCTACAATAAACCCTATAGTGTTGCAAACATGACCATGACTCAGCATGAAGTTAGTAGCTAGAAGCAACTAACGCTGGTCTTCCGTCATGGCCGTCCGGTGAATGAGATTTTATTTGTAAGATAAAGACTAATTTTATACTTATCTCTCTAGTTCTCAACATGCACGTGTCGCCCGGAAACACCCCCGACACCATCATGCTGTGCACAACCTTCGTCACCACGCATGGAGTCACCAGAAGTCAAAAACGTGTGTCGCTTCACTGTAGACGCATATTTTACGTGACGTAAACGTTTCATTTGCCCCCCAAAGAGGCTTTCACTGAATTCGTTTTTCTGTAGAATCTCAACTTGGGCACAGATCATATAATAGGTAGTATCTTGGGTAATGATGATAATTATAATTTTAAATAACGTTTTTCAAACAATTTTTTTTACTACTAGCCGTCGCTCGTGCCGTTGCTCGCGTTCTAAGCGAAAACAAAAAGCTATTGACGGCAAAAAACGAGCTGAAACGCGCTAATGTCATTATTTAGTCACAGAATACCTATGACTTAGTATGGAAACAGTTCAGAAAACCTACCAGGCTTCAACCTGGCAGGTTTTTATGAGACAACGATACCCCTGACTGTAAAGTCCTATAATACTATAAGTATGTAGGTACTTATAGATAACTTTCAGCTTTTTAAACTTTAGTCTGAAACTCATTTTAAACATCAGTTTAACTTCTATATTTTGTAGAAAATTTTGCAAAACAAATCTCAGGTAAGAAACTCTGAATTTCATTAAAATTAATGCTCAAATTTGTAATTTGATGTAATTACGGAGTCAACTTTACTGACAAGCTAGATCGATGAAAATTTTATTACTTATAACAGATGTTTAAACATTTTCTGGTATAAATTATTATTAACTATATTTTCGATAAAATCTTATTTCTAAAAGTTATGATTTTGTATACTTCTTATTGTTAAGACAATTTTATTCACAAAAAAAATACAACTAATATAGTATTTACAATATTCACAATATTTACAAAATACACATGAAACAGTTGAGGTATCTACAAACCGTTGCAAACGATTTATAGATAGCTCAACTGGTCCAAATCAATAGCAATCGGAAGCGTGAACAAGACACTGGCTGCATTGCCGCGCTGAATAGCAATACTGAATGCTGATACGCTGGCCTACATAATCACCAGCCCTAGGGTCACGCGTCGCTTCGACTTATTTCTTATTGTCCCTATCGGTACACAATTCAGCCTCTTACCTAGTATTTTCGACTAAGATTATCTACGTACTACGTTTCACAAAACTAGCGCCTCCTAATCGGCTTAATTTATTTTCACATCAATAGTTTTCTCATTTGCAAGATGATTAAGCCTCTGTAGAAAGAGAGCAATCAAATCCACGTAGCGATCGAGAGAGATGGAAGATAAAGGTGAAATCAGAATGCTGTTCAAACTGAAGAAAATATATTATGAGAAAAATAATTCTAAATTAAAATCTGAAACCAAAATCTAATCAAATCATAATTATATTATCTGTTAAATCTAAATCTGAAACTAAACAATATATTTATAGGTATTGGTTGGTAAGTAATCAAATTGCTACAGGAAAAATATTTTATGAAAAAAAAAAAAACTGTACCTACTATAAAATCTCTTTAGATACTCTTCATCATTGTTGATCAGCATCGGACCTTAGAATTGGGACTTCATTTTACCAAAATTTCAATACTCTGAAATTAACAATTGTTTCAAACTGCAATGACGCCTGAAATTCCTTGAAACTGGTTTTCAGAGCTGATGAATATCATCAAAACTTGGAAACAGCTCCACTAATTGTCACTAAACATGACTCAGAAACTAATGAACCAGGTTTCTTTAAAAATAAAACCACATTCAAATAGGAGGCTCTATTTTCAGAACTACGCTACGTAGCAACAGACCAACAAACAGACATACAACGTCGTCGTCAAACTGGGTTCTTTTTAATCAGAATATATCAATTTTTAATTCTTTTTTATTATAACAAAATATTCTCACCACTAAATTATTTAAACTGAAAACCTATACTCAAATTCCTATACTTACTTTAAAAACTTATACTTATTAAAAAATCTCTAAAAAATCACAGTGCTATGATCGCGGGCTTACCCCCAAGGCTGTAGCAAACCGATCCAACTTTGATTAGTTGGTCTGTTTGCTTCCTTCCGCCGTAATTACAGTAACGTTTCGGCTCGCGTTAATATTATATTGCTCCATTAGTATATACCTATATAAAATTCCCTATACAGGTTGATTTCTGTGTAAAGTAAGCCTAAAGGGACTTTACTTTATAATGGGTAACAATTTCTATAAATATCATTATAGTTATATAAAGCTAGACTACCACTGACTGACTGACTCACTCATTGACATGCCCTGAGAGACAGAAGGAGTGGAGCTACACCACAATAATGTTCTACGAAAATGTGTATCAACACCAAACGAGTAGAGGAAAATTATAGCGGTTCTTGAAATCCAAGATGGCGCCGGTGTTGATTTGCGCGTTCGCAAACTATGACAGATAGAGGGCGTCCGAGCGTGTCATCCGACTGATTGTAGGTTGGGATTTTGGGATTTGGTGAAAAAAAAAAAAAAACAAGATGGCGACCGCGCAATTACGATTTTAATTTTTCGACTTTTTAGGGTCGACTTTGGCGAATTAATTTGTTCTACGAAATTTGCAAGTTGGCAACACCGAGTGCGGGAGTGGGTAGCTTATATCCTTGAGATTTAAGAAAAATTGTGACTTTTTAAAAATCCAAGATGGCGGAGGCTGTGGTGGCCATTTTGTAATAGTCATGGTTTTTGCTAAATTTTCAAAACCATTTTTAGGGTAAATGGCAACATTTTAGGGAGTCGAGTTGTACCGAGCAGTTGTGTGATTCGATGAGGAGTGTTGCTTGGTTTAGAAATTTTCCCCATTTTTCGGGTAATTTCCGAGATTTTCCCCAAAAACATGAAAAGTAGAAATAATGACATTTTGAATAGAGACTTGGACTGCATAGGAGCGTTGGCCTTCCCCGAATGACATTTGACCATTTTCGTAACTTTTAGTTGGCAACCCCGAGAGACTTGCAACTTTTTAGTTTTTGGGACTTTTTGAATTTGGCGCATTACTTTGTTCTACGAAACTCAAAAGCTGGCAACACCGAGTATGCAGAACGATAGCCTATATCCTTGAGATTTCAGAAAAATTATGACTTTTCAAAAATCCAAGATGGCGGACGGCGTGGCGGCCATTTTGTAAAAAGTTTACGATTTTCGAAAAAAACACGATTTTCAAACCGGAATATCGGGTAGTTGGCAACGACCTACCTGGATGAATTGTATGGACCGTTTGGGCAGTTGGTAGAGGAGTGTTGCCTGGTTGAAAAATTTTCCCCATTTTTACGGTAGTTTCCCCGCTATCTCTCGGGAACGTGAAAAGTAGAAATAACGACATTTTGAATTAAAATTTTCACTAGCTGGCAAGATTGGGCCCACCCAAATGACATTTGATCATTTTCGTTCCCCGCAGCTGGCAACCCCGCATGCTATAAGAGTTTGAATTTTTCAGTCAGACCCGACTTTGGCGACTTACTTTGTTCTACCAAGTTTTAGGTATGACTACCGTTTTTTCACTGACAGGTAGCTTGTATCCTGTATATTTCAGAAAAATTATGACATTTTAGAAATTCAAAATGGCCACCGTGTCATTTCCGGTTTTTGAAACTTTAACCGATTTACTTCGTTTCAACGGGGTATCCGATGGAGATTGAGTGGTTTAAATGGAATTTTCAACTTTTTTCAATTTTGCTGCATTTTTACTGCAATAAGGGGTTGATATTCCAAGATGGCGGCCATGTAGGTTTTTTTTGCGAAACTTTAATCGATTGACTTCGTTCCAACGGGGTATCCGAATGAGATTGAGGGGTTTATAGGAGTTAGTAGGGTTTTTAGGTGCTTTTGATAAAAATACGGCATAAAAAAAGACGCGAGCTGCTTGCAGCTCGCGCGCAACGCAACCACTAGTTATACTATATAAAGCTAGACTACCACTGACTGACTGACTCACTCATTGACATGCCCTGAGAGACAGAAGGAGTGGAGCTACACCACAATAATGTTCTACGAAAATGTGTATCAACACCAAACGAGTAGAGGAAAATTATAGCGGTTCTCGAAATCCAAGATGGCGCCGGTGTTGATTTGCGCGTTCGCAAACTATGACAGATAGAGGGCGTCCGAGCGTGTCATCCGACTGATTGTAGGTTGGGATTTTGGGAATTGGTGAAAAAAAAAAAAAAAACAAGATGGCGGCCGCGCAATTTCGATTTGAATTTTTCGACTTATTAGGGTCGTCTTTGGCGGATTACTTTGTTTTACGAAACTCGCAAGTTGGCAACACCGAGTACGGGGGTGGGTAGCTTATATCCTTGAGATTTCAGAAAAATTATGACTTTTCAAAAATCCAAGATGGCGGAGGCTGTGGCGGCCATTTTGTAAAAGTCATGGTTTTTACACTTTTTTCCAATCCATTTTTAGGGTAGATGGCAACATTTTAGGGGGTCGAGTTGTACCGAGCGGTTGTGTGATTCGATGAGGAGTGTTGTTTGGTTTAGAAATTTTCCCAATTTTTAGGGTAATTTCCGAGATTTTCCCCAAAAACATGAAAAGTAGAAATAATGACATTTTGAATAGAGACTTGGGCTGCATAGGAGCGTTGGCCTCCCCTAAATGACATTTGACCATTTTCGTAACGTTTGGTTGGCAACCCCGAGAGACTTGCAACTTTTTAGTTTTTGGGACTTTTTGACTTTGGCGGATTAATTTGTTCTACGAAACTCAAAAGCTGGCAACACCGATTATGCAGAACGATAGCCTATATCCTTGAGATTTCAGAAAAATTATGACTTTTCAAAAATCCAAGATGGCGGACGGCGTGGCGGCCATTTTGTAAAAAAGTTGCGATTTTCGAAAAAATCACGATTTTCAAACCGAAATATCGGGTAGTTGGCAACCCCCTACCTGGATGAAATGTAAGGACCGGTTGTGCAGTTGGTAAAGGAGTGTTGCCTGGTTGAAAATTTTTCCCCATTTTTAGGGTAGTTTTCCCGCTATCTCTCGGGAACGTGAAAAGTAGAAATAACGACATTTTGAATAAAAATTTCCACTAGCTGGCAAGATTGGGCCCACCCAAATGACATTTGATCATTTTCGTTCCCCGCAGCTGGCAACCCCGCATGCTATAGGAGTTTGAATTTTTCAGTCAGACCCAACTTTGGCGACTTACTTTGTTCTACCAAGTTTAAGGTATGACTACCGTTCTTTCACTGACAGGTAGCTTGTATCCTGTATATTTCAGAAAAATTATGACATTTCAGAAATTCAAAATGGCCGCCGTGTCATTTCCGGTTTTCGAAACTTTAACCGATTTACTTCGTTTCAACGGGGTATCCGAAGGAGATTGAGTGGTTTAAATGGAATTTGCAACTTTTTTCAATTTTGCTGCATTTTTACTGCAATAAGGGGTTGATATTCCAAGATGGCGGCCATGTAGATTTTTTTTTGCGAAACTTTAATCGATTGACTTCGTTCCAACGGGGTATCCGAATGAGATTGAGGGGTTTTTGATAAAAATACGGCATAAAAAAAGACGCGAGCTGCTTGCAGCTCGCGCGCAACGCAACCACTAGTCAATATATATAAAACTCTTTTGAAGCTGACAGAGAATCAACGCACAGCCTAAACTATAAGTCCTAGAGGTATGAAATTTGGAGGGTAGTATCTTTATATAGTGTAGGGGTGCACTAAGAAAGGAATTTTGAAACATCACACTCTAAAGGGTAGAACGCGAGCAACGCCGCGGGCGACGGCTAGTAAATATTATAAATGCGAAAGTAACTCTGTCTGTCTGTCTGTCTCGCGTTCACGCCAAAACTACTGAACCGATTTGAATGTTATTTAGTACATAGGTAGTCTAGAGCCTGAGAAAGGACATAGACTTCTTTTTAATGCGAAAAAAGGGTTGTAAGTAAGGGGTTGAAAGGGGGGGGGGGGGGGGGTGAAAGTTCCTTAACCTTTTTCATGAAAACTTTTTTAATGTCACATTTGAAATAACTGTCAGTTGTTTGACAGTAAGAGTTTGAATGACAGGACAACGTCGTCGGGTCGGCTAGTTCGACATCAAATAACAAAAAAAAACAAAGTTTTAGATACGTGATACAGTTATACCGCACTGGACTAAGCGGATTGCAAATTCACAACTCGTGTCCTAATTCTGGACGTCCAATTAGGACGAGCTCGGCTTGTTACTGCAATTTGTTTCATTCGATGCGACTATGCTTTTCTAATTTAAACTGAGCGTCATATAACGATCGTATTATTTAGATACAAATGTATTTTTACATGAATTAAGTAAACGTACCTAAAAAACTCGACACAAAAAATAAAATAGTTTTTGACTAAAATGTTCTAAATATTTTTTGGGTAAATAATTTCTATTCTAGTTAGTACTATTAATTGTCAGCAGTGATTTTTTACAATCCAAATAATGTTGTGCAAATATTTTAGTTTTTTTTTAAATAATGGATAAATTAATGCTGACATATTTTTTTTATTTAACGAATAAAAAGCTTCCTAAATTTGTCCCAAATTTAAAATCTACTTTATATTGCTGACTATAAGTCAAAAGGTATTTAAAAAAATATTTAGATTATCTCTACCAAAGTTGGTGCCTAATTCAATTTAACCATTTCCAAGCACTCTTTATCATCTTTTAAAACCATCTAAAAAAACATTCAATACAGAACTGCGTAGACAAAAGTGTCTGTTACCGTTTAAGAAACTTTTTACGTTTCACACTCGTAAAAAGCTAAATAATTTCACAGACCGTTTTCCCCCCCACTTCCCCTCACCCCTGTTCGGGTAATTTTCTTTTGTCTTTAGAGTTTCCTGGAGTTTTCATAAAGCAATTTATTTTTAGCAGCTTGTTTGCCATCGGCTTTGCTTGCTTGTAGAAACCGAATAAAACGTAGCTTAAGGTATCTAGTAGGTATAATTTACTCTCATCAACTTGTAATGATACATGTAACATGACTATGAACGGCAACAGCGAGCCAAAAAAAAACATGTGTGCGATTCACACGTGGTAGAAGTGAAACCTTCAAAAATTTTGGCTTCAAAATCAAGGTCGTTCTAACAGTTAAAAAAAATAAAAAATAATGTACTACATCGATTACGGTTCAGAACTTACAGGCACAAAATATTAAAAAAAAAAGACAACCACGATCATAAGAAACACTGGTATGCTTCCTATCTCATTTTCTCCCACGTTAAATCTTATGAATTTATGTGTCTGTCTCTTTTTACAGTCGCTTTTTCGTTTCATCGACTTTCAAAATGCTAAAGATGTTTTCACTTAAAAAATGACCACCAATGGAATTGTTGTGAAACTATAGACTTCGAAAAACTTATGTTTTATTAAACCAGGGCCACGCTACTTAGCCTAGAAAACATCAGATCAGTTGCTGGAGCACGCTTTAACCACAGTTAAACCCGTAACTCTATAAAACTTATGAGCACAGAACACTGCAAGGATTCTTCTAGTTTCTTTTACGTTTTTAATAAACGAAACTTATTCTGAAAAATGTTTTAAGTGGCTTATTTCCATCGAGCCCACCAGCCGGCCCACTGGTGGGCCAGATGGGAAAAAAAATCCCATCGAGCGACTGTTCACTGTGTGAACATTCTGAATACCCTTAACACGTGACACGAAAAAACACGATACCTAACCACTTAGCACTTCGCACTTGCACTAAATTAAGTGTAAATCAGGTATAAGCCAAACCTGCAGTGCAAGTACCGTTCTTATCGATCGCTTAGTTGTCGATCGCTAAATTCGATAAACGTATCGAATCGTATCGTTCCATGGGAGTATGGATCTCTTGTCGACAAAAGATCCGTACTCCCAAAAATAAGGTCAGAGTTTATCGAAATCATTCGTTCACTGCTGCCATGATTTACTAGTTTACTGTCAATATCACTGTTAATCACTTTCGTTTGTCAGAATCAAAACATAGTAAACATACACCATTGCCAATTCGTTAAAATTTAACGAATTTGTCTACCGATCGACTAAGTTGGTAACGTACCCGCAACTGTCGATAAAACCATTTTTATCGAATTTTGACGATTCTAAATGTCAAATTATGCGATCGACAAGAACGGTACTTGCACTGCTGTTACTGAAGCATGTTTCAACAGCAGCTACACCCTCTATGCAACACATGAGCACATCACACGCAGTGCTATTGTACGCTTCACAATACACATCAGGAGCAAACTTTTAGTATTTTTATAACGAAAACAAAACCCATTGTGTTTCGGGATACAGCGAAATTTTTACGCTGTTTTTGAAAAGCTTTTTCAGTGTATAATAGTTCTGTTTCAGGCGTTTATTGTTTGATAGGTTATTGAACTCAATGAGGTTACTGAACACAGACTTATGCAGATTTTATTATTATAACTTTTTTTTCTTGATTCAAACGAGAGTAAGCAAGCAAGCTCGTATGAGTTAGTGGACAACTCTATTGACCGAGTTTTTAGGTCCAACTAGTCGCCCACCTTTCCATACAAACGTGGAAGGGTAACTACTCCACTGTTTGACGTTGACCAACCAAAACTAAGGATTATATCAATTTATCAATTAACTTATTTTTTTAAATACAAGCTTCTAAACTTTCAATACAAAAGTTTAGAAGCTTGTATTTTTTAAATTAATAGTTTTTTTTACGGTTTGGGGTGCATACAGACATAGATAAGACGAGATAAATTGATATAATCCTTAGTTTTGGTTGGTCAACGTCAAACAGTGGAGTAGTTACCCTTCCACGTTTGTATGGAAAGGTGGGCCACTAGTTGGACCTTAAGGCCTCCGTCGTGGCTTAACGACTGCTAGAGCTGGGACCGACAGTTTAACGTGCCTTCCGAAGCACGGAAGTTTCACAAAAAACTTAAAAGGAACTCCAACCCATTTCAAACTCATTCCGAATATGACGTCATGTAAATTCGGGTAATGACGTCACATATCCTACCTTAATTAAATTTAATTATCCTATTGTATGAGCTTTTAGCTGCTATTACAATTTTATAAGGATATTTGGGTTATACTGGGATTTGTATAATTATTTTGGAACAATTTTATTTGGCTTACAAATACTTACTCAATTATTGGGCATTGCAATTAAGTTAGCTTTGGTTTATCAAATTTTTACATTTGAACGCACTGGAATCACTGGACAAGACTCGCAAGAGACCAAAAAGAATGGCGATAATCAACAGTGGGTGCAAACGGGCTGAAATGATGATGATGATGATGCCCTGCAAATTATAAATGCTAGTTTAGTGAAATGCAAGTTAATATAGACTACTCGGAATTTTTGTTCTCGACTGTATCTCAAATGCAGTTTGATAAAATATTCAAATTAATTTTCTACAATCTCTGTACTTCTCAAAACACTTCGAAATTGCAACGTGCAACGGTGTATTAAGAAACTACCAAACACCTTTTTCACTCTTAAACAAACAAACATAAGGTTCAAAATAACTGAGCAAGATTTTTGGAATGTGAAAACCGGAGCAACACAGCCTTATGATGTAGGTGATAGGGTTGAAAATCGCGTGGTTTGAGTTTGTTTTTGTTTTGCATTTAAGATACGGCAGTTGATTTCAGATGCTTTGAGCAGGATTCTGTTGAATGTGAAGTTATTGTTCCACGATTTAATTTAAGTTAAATTCCTTGAAAGCTTTTTTTTAACAGAGTTTTTAGTACATATTTTGTTCTAGTTTTGGAAAAAGGGCACACTTATTTTGTGTTAAGGTGATGAGAATGTCCAACTACTTTCATCCTCGCCAATTTCAAAAGCAAAAAATATCAGTTCGATACAAGATTTCCAATCAAAAAAGGCGCTCCAAAATTAGTCACCAAAAAATTGATAAGTACATTTTGTTAGGCAATTTTTATTAATTTCATTTAAAACCAATCATACCAGCCCCCATATCGTAAGCTCTGAACTGCTTTCGCTGCATAATGTGAAGCGATGTGGCTACAGATATACGAAAACAAGAAGCTTTTGACGGCAAAAAACGCGCTGAAACGCGCTAATGTCACTATTTAGTCACAGAATACCCATGATTTAGTATGAAAACAGTTCAGAAAACCTGCCAGGCTTTTATGAGCCAACGATTGCCCCCCAGCATTGCTGGTCTAAGTAATCTCGGGTGGCTATAGAAATTATTGTCAACAGCATATTAAAGTCCAAATATAAATAATTGAAATATTTTTGATCAAAATATTTCATTTCGTACAATAATAATTTCCTACGCATACTAAACTCAGAATAACAATGATAATATTATCACGAAACATATCACAGACTGTAAGGTAGCTATTACACACACCTGTTAAGCACTTCACGACCACAGATCTGTAGACACTGGAACAGAACATCTTCTTTCTTCTAAATATATATAAAACTCTTTTGAAGCTGACTGACAATCAACGCACACCATAAACTATAAGTCCTAGAGGTATCAAATTTGGAGGGTCGTATCCTTATATAGGGTAGGGGTGCACTAAGAAAGGAATTTTGAAAAGTTTAACACCCTAAAGGGTCTTAAATTAGAATCAAAGTTTTTAACCAAATAATGCGTATGCTGCTACCACGCGAGCAAAGCCGACTTCAATTTGATACGCCTTCATCATCAAATGATGATGATGGCAGTTCATTGGGACTGTTCTATTGATCATAAACACCACAGAAAAATCACAGGAAAGCAAAATACAGTGTCGTGTACGTGGATGACGCGTTTTTTTTAGTTATTCTTATTAAACTGCCAAACTACTGAACTGATTTTGATAAAAAATTATGGGACCAATCTGGAAGTGTTACCCTTTCAGATAAAAAAAGAAATTTTCAAATCGATGTGAAAATTTGATGAGACTCAAACAGACTTGTAAAAATACTGTTGACAAAATTTACATATTCTGTTCGGAGTCTCATCCAGTAAATATAATTCTTTGTACAATGTCAGAATGAAGCTTGGATTATTTTACATCTTCAGAGTGTGAGCTCAAAGCAATCATCTCGAGACTCCTAATTTGATGTGTTCTACAATTCTAGATTCTAGAGAAAGCTTCACAAACTCTACCCAAGATAGTCTACTGTCGCTTGAGAATAGAAAGCTTCACGTATTAGAATGGTCTTGAAATAATTTTACAAACACTAAGATGCTTGAGCTAAGCTAAACTACGTTGCAAAGGATGTGTTTGACATCCACCAATTAGGAATCGTCTGTTATGAAAACAAACAATTACTATTGGTGGATTAAAAACAAAGCCTTTAGCAACGTAGCTTAGAGCTTTGGTGGAAAAGGTTATGGGGCTTACTTATAATCCTCTTTCTACTTCTGTCAAAAATTCTTATTCTTCTCCTTCTATACCTATATGGTCTCTGTCTGTCATTTCGACAGACAATCGACAATCGACAAAGTCAAGAAATGTATTTTAAATAATATAAGTCAAGTCAAATCATTCGTCAAGTCGGCTGTAGTTTGTTTTAAAGGGAAAATGGTGGATTTTCTCTTCAAAATCTAAAACGAATTTTCACATTCAGAGAAACCACTTTACACACATTTATTCCAATGGCTCACACTTTATGTTACGACCTAAGTATTATTGGTTTCCACCAAAATTAAACAACAATACTAACAATAACACAAGAAAAGGTATTAAAATAAAAGTGCTGTATGTGGTTTCAAAAAATATCGAAATTCGTCATTCTGTCAAAAGTCAACGTTTAAAATACTGCCATTTTGTTTTGATAGTGACAGCAAGTGTAAAAGCAATAGATCTCACGCTAAAGTATTGTTCATTCATTCAAAACTCATCTATTAAATGAACGTAAAAGTTTTCAACTTTGTGACATCTGCGCACAGTGCCTTGATCACGAATAAATGTGATAATCGCAAACGTATCGTAACGCTAGCGTATCCGAAATACACTGCGCGGTGACACTGCAACGGTTGGCAGTTGAGCTGGCATTGACGCGCAATACAACTCGAAAACGTTAGCGTGGCGACTGGCAGATTTGTTCGTGATAGAGGTACTGATGCCAAGTAATGTATACTCCGGTTTGAAAAGCATTGCCCGTGAAATTACCAGCACGTGGGGATTTCCGCCCTCCGTCCGGAAACGTTATTCCAAGGCTTTCGCGCAACGGAACGCCAAGTGGCTAAATAATATACTTAGCTTCATACTACTACATATAAGTTGGGACGTATTTAAGAGCGAATCTTCGCGATTCGGTCAACCAAATTGCTTCTTTAATTTCTGTCAAAATTTAATTTCTGTGTCACGCAGAAGTGTCAAACGTTGATAAAAAAAGCGAGTTTTGACGAGATCTTCATTTTGACAGAACGAGGAGACAAATATGTCACGTGCGCATCCTAGCGTCGCCGCGCGTAAATCAGTGCACTTTGCAAATATACAGGGGTGAGGAAAGTGTAGGTAGGTACCTACGATCGTACGGAAAGTTGGCTGTGCGTTTTTGATGAGTTATTTATTTATTTATTTAGTTACCTATTTAGTCTGCTTATCACCCGGACATCCCGTGCAAGTTTTGCCAAACCAAATCACCCGTTCCCGTCTAAACGTCGAACGAAATGGTCACATCAAAATGGTTTACCTAGCATTAACTACAGTACAAGCACAGGCCACGTCATAGTGGTACAGTCAGAATACCTGATACGTACCAACTGCATTGACGATTCCGTTTGAAACTAAAGTCAGGCAGGATATAATCTGTATTTCAGTTACAGCATTACTAAACACTCTACTAAGATAATGTGGTGCCGTCGACTTAATTCACCGGCTAAGTCATCTAGGTGAATTAAGTATAGATACCTACTATTTAGTAGACTTAATATACCTGTCTTTGATAATGTATATGTGTGCTTCTGAAGTTAAAGCTCTTAAGCCCGGTGAACTGCTCAAGCACTGATCCGGACTCAAGCATAGATTTTTGTATGAAAATTTCGAGTTATTTCCATAGAGCCCACCGGCTGGCCTACTGGTGGGACCTATTCAAATCTATGCTTAAGTAACAATTTCTGTACCAGGATGCAGGCTTAATAATGACAGCCACTTCTAAACATCCATGAAAGAATGTACGGTAAGCTTAATAAAATATTAAAAAGCTCCACGAAACCGCAGATCATTTAATACTAGACGAAAATATCTAAAGACCAGCTAATCTAAAAGGGTGTAGATTAGAAAAACATCTTTGAAAGGTTAGTAAATCCTTACTAGTGTGAAAGAGGTGTGAAAGTAAGTCATCCCGAAACTGAAATTCTCTCCACAGTTTATCACGTTGACGCATAACTAGATGTTTCAAAATGATACAAGTTTTAAAATCATTTGGGTTGAGATCTCTTCTTTTAAGTTTTACATCCTACGATTATGTTAGAAGAGTCTTCTTTTTTCTGTGGGCGTATGACTTTGCAAGCAGGCCTTTGCATCTAATCTGGATGATTTACACAGCGTTAGGAGCCACTTTTTGCCATCCATGCCCCTGCGAGCAGGACGCTTTAGTACCTAGGACATGATTAAGATAGCATAGGCGCACCAACTTCTCAGCCTAGTCGACTTTACCCATAGGACATTCAAGGTCAATACATGCGGAGTTGACTAAGCCACGGGTTTCCTCACGATGTTTTCCTTCACCGTTTGTCTCTACAACGCACACAGTTTCTCGAACACGTCAATGAAATTCTCTACCATTCATATCTACCATGAACATTATTTTATTTCTACCTTCTAACCAAATTCTTTTTTATAAATGAAACCTAACAAAATTCCCAACAAAACTTCAAACACCGAATAATTGGCCTCAATTACAAACAAACCCACATACATAAGTTAGATCGTAATTATATAGAATCTGTACAAAGTCAAAACTCAAACGAGAAGGATCGCAGGTAGAATAAATTAATGCAGAGACATACTGAAAACATGGGTATGGTGATGATGTAATAATTAAAGGAGGTGGCATTATCAAAAACAAAAAAATCTGACATTTTTATCTATTCTTGTTGTACACGTACCCACTTTCATTTTCCCATCTCTCATCCTAAGGTTGGCTGGAAGATAACTCTTTTTAGGGTTAAGCTCGCCTATATGTACATGTTTTAAGTTTAAGTTTTAGGTTAAGTTTCTTTGTGTACAATAAAGAATAAAGAATATTCTCAAAATAACCAAGTCACAACAAAGTCTTGCTAAAGGTAAGTAACTCGTAGGTAAGTAGAGATAAATAAATAAATTTAATAAATATTCACGGACACTAAACACAACGCCTTCTAGTCCCAAACTAAGCAAATCTTGTACGATGGAAACTAGATGGCTGATAGAATACATACATTTTAATATAACAATTAAAACTAATACAGTATTTACAATATTTACAATATTTACAAAATACACATGAAACAGTTGAGCTATCTACAAACCGTTGCAAACGATTTATAGATAGCTCAACTGGTCCAAATCAGTACCAATCGGAAGCGTGCCCAAGACACTGGCTGCATTGCCGCGCTGAATAGCAATGCTGATACGCTGGCCTAGATAATCACCAGCCCTCGGGTCACGCGTCGCTTCGACTAGACGCCCTGAAAGAATTTTGAAAACCCGGAGGGCCTCGGTACCCCACGGACCTAGAGTCTCGACCCCAAGAGGCACAAATGTGTAGGCCCTATCGAGACCTGCATACTTGCGCCTCTTGTGGTCCTCGGCCAAATCTGCCGCCGCACCAGCCTCAACGGAAGTCCTAGGCAGATGTGAAGGAGCAAGGGTATCGACGCAAGTAGCGTCCCACACCAAAGGCCTTCCCAACTCCCAAGGAACAAGAGTCATACCGTCAGGCCGTTTGCCATCGTCACGTAGCAGACCATTCGGCTCAAGAATAGCTGCCACATTCACGCTGGTAAAAGCATACATACATTTATTTTTTGTAAATACATACTTATAATACATAGAAACACCCAGATACAGAACAAACATCTATGTTTACAACACACAAAATATGTTTGTTCTCGGTGGGGATCGAACCCACGACCCACAGCACGGAAGGCAGAGCTACTACCGACTGAGCCATGACGCCTGTCTAATAATAATGACACATAGACAAACAATTTCAAGGAACATAGTTTCTGAAACTTGTACCTAATTTGAAAATCAATGTTAACGGATATATTTTAACTTAACCCTGAAATAACCAAGTCTTGTAGAAAACTAGGCTTTTAACTGATAGGTAGGTATGAGGCATAATAATGCATTCGCGCTTCGGAAGGCACGTGAAACTGTCGGTTTTTGCTCCAGCAGACGACGGAGACCTTAAGGTGGCCTAAAAACTCCGTCACCGAGGTTAGGCACTATTTCATACAAACTTACTTACAAAGCAAATCGTTAGTTTTCATGGTGCCAGAAAAAAAAGCAATTCCAAATCAAAGCCCCAAAAATTACCATTTCTACGAATTTCTACATCCTCTTCGCTCCGCATATTGCGGGCTTAATCTGCATGTCGTTACGCCGTGTCTCGACTCATCCATAATTCACATAATGAGGCGGTCGAGAGTTGAGAACTAAGCAAGGCTTCATGAATAAGATTCGTTGAAAGTGAGGGGAAAATTTCGTAGAATATTTTGTTGTGCATTTTGGGGTTAAGATTTTTTTATGAAAGGTTCAGCCTGAAAATGAGATGACATTAAATAAATAAAAATAAAATAAATAAATATTCAGGGACACTTAACACAACGTTTTCTAGTCCCAAACTAAGCAACGCTTGTACGATGGAAACTAAATGACTGATAGAATACATACATACATTTTTTTTTGTAAATGCATACTTATAGTAGTTATGGTACATAGAAACACCCAGACACAGATCAAACATCTATGTTTACAATACACAAATGTTTGTTCTCTGTGGGGATCGAACCCACGACCCACAGCACGGAAGGCAGAGCTACTACCAACTGAGCCATGACGCCTGCCATTGTTGATATATTTTGTAGAGTAATGTTTTGCATTTTTGGGGTTAGATTGCGAATCTTCATGAATCGTTGAAGAGGGAAAAGTGTGACGGTTGATATTTTTTTGGAGACATTTGTGGGGTATTCTGGGGGTTAACATTTTTATGTTGAATACAATTTGGATTGGTTTATTTTTTTGGTGTTTTTTTCTTTGTTTACTCAAACAGTAGTTCTTAAGTTATTTAAAAATATTTTACAAGTACTTATTTACTCGTAAAGACTGTTGGTATGTAAAAATTGTTATGTACACTAAATGTTCGCGTAAACAGATTTTTTTTTAAATGAAATCTTATTTCGAACTTGAGCTAGGTCCCTTTTTTATTTTTTATTTTAATCCCTTTTATACGAATTCTTTTGACCAATCAAAAGCATTTGAAACGGCTTTACTAATACTATACGAGTTCATAAGTAAAAAGGAATGTTTCGAATTTGTTAAAATTAACAGTTACTTTGAATCTTATATGTACTCTGTTTGGGTAAATTTTCCTTTGAACAAATTCTACGAAACGCATGATTATGATTCAGGAAATGAGCGTTAAGCTCCCATTTCATGCATGATGTTTCGTATTCCATAGAAATAGAGTTGCATATCGTATGTTTTTGGTACGATACGTATTTTAAGCCCTGAATTTGTCTTTAATGTTGATATTTCATATTCTAAGCCTTTAATGGACCGTGTGTTTAGATTGTAGGGACGGGTTGTATTTTGACAAATTTATTCATGTGTGAGTTGGTGTTTGCTTGTGTTTGTCTATTCACTCATAATTTGAAGGTTTGCTCGTTTTCCAGAATTATATAACTATTCGATATTCTATGCCTTATCGTTTTGTCGTCGAGGATGTTGGTTAAGTCACAGATCATATAATACTAGGCCGACATTCAGTTTAAGGAACCTTACAGTCGGCCATTTTTCTTAAGCTAATTTGAAATGGTGAAAGAATTCACCACTTTTCTTGTACTGGTCCCATGCCCATAAAACCAAAACATATCAATACGAGTATCACAGTTTGGCGCAGATATAAGTATTGTATTTAGATCTCTCTATTTTTCTATCGTATCATGTAACAAAGTCATTTTCTTGATTTTTGAAGATTTTTTCAAATGTGTTTCATGTGGTTTTTTTTTAATGATAAAAGTAATGGACCAAGCTGATAGCTCACCTGATGTTCTGTAACTTCTGCCTATAACAATGCATTACCTCACAGAGCAAATCCAATGAGGACGTGCCCTGTAAGGCAATGCACTGCGTCCATCACTCTGAGACGTAAAGATCTTGAAGTCTCATGTGCCTGTAATTACACCGGCGCCCTTACCCTTCAAACCGGAACACAGCAATGCGAGCATCGCTGCTTGGCGGCAGAAATAGGTACGGTGGTAGTACTGAACCCGAACGAGCTCTCACAAAGAGCTCTACTACTACTAAAAAGCGTAGAAAATAGCTTGGTAAATGTTTTTCCAGTAGATCATACATTTGGACCGCAGTTTTTGTCTGAGCCCGCTCGTGCTTAGCTCGACTTTTTCGAGACGACTCAAACGTTACTTCTTTTTATGTTTTTTCCGTTCCTATTTACATTTACTGGGAATTGGATAGCTGCAGTGGGTTTAATGTTTTTCCAACAGTCAAAGAGAGCGTATGTGTGCTTTAGCCTCAAAGACTAGCATGGTAAGTTCTTCGATCTATTTGAATAAATAAAATAAATATTCACGGACACTTAACACAACGCCTTCTAGTCCCAAACTAAGCAAAGCTTGTACGATGGAAACTAGATGGCTGATAGGATACATACATACATTTTTTTTTGTAAATACATACTTATAATACATCGAAACACCCAGACACAGAACAAACATCTATGTTTACAACACACAAGTTTGTTCTCTGTGGGGATCGAACCCACGACCCACAGCACGGAAGGCAAAGCTACTACCGACTGAGCCATGACGCCTGTCAATTTTGTCTTCTAGTACAAGTAGTAATGTGATGGTAAATTAGACTATCACATTAGTTATTTCTCCTGAAATCAAAAGCATCTACTAAAGGACCCAGTTGACTTACTCTGTATGCAAACTACATTGCATTGCTACGCTATACCTAATCACATCAGCAGTGCAAGTACCGTTCTTATCGATCGCTTAGTTGTCGATCGCTAAAGTCGATAAACGTATCGAATCGTATCGTTCCATGGGAGTACGGATCTCTTGTCGACAAATTTTAACGATGCCTTACAAACTTCAAAATAAGGTTAACTTTCGTTTGTCAGAATCAAAACATAGTAAACATTCACCATTGCCAATTCGTTAAAATTTAACGAATTTGTCTACCGATCGACTAAGTTGGTAACCTACCCGCAACTGTCGATAAAACGAATTTTGACGATTCTAAATGTCAAATTATGCGATCGACAAGAACGGTACCTACTTGGGGGTCTGATGGGCCACCTGCTTGTTTCACCACTTATTCTCTTAAAAAATCTTTATCATCTAATCAAATAAACAATTACATAATAAACTAAGTTACATAAAATACCATTCATTTAAATTCATTTAAAAAAAAGCGAGCGTAACCTCAAATAGAGTTCACTTATTTAATATTATTTTATTTCTGAATGTCAGTTTTAATTTAGATAAACCCAGCTTAAAGTATCACGTTGGTAAAAAGCAATCACAAACAGCGCATTTTATTCAGCTTTGTTTCAAATTTCAATTCAGTTTCAACAGCCCCCCATCCTCGCAAAAAACACAGCAAAGCTCTTAATGCCCCTAAATTCCATCTTCGACGATAACAGTGGCAATAAAATTGGCTCCGGCGTCAAGCGATATGGTAATGTGAGGAGTCGCGCTTTACATTCCGAGCACGAGCCGATATTTCACGGCGATCTGTGAGCATTCAGATAAGGCTTCGGTTGTGGAGACTGTGCTGGGGAGATTTTTCAATTGATTTTGGCGTCGACTTTCTATGAATGATCATACAAAAAACGATAGGAACCAGGTCATAGTTTCTTTTCCGTTCTATTAGATTCTGATCATGGCACTGCAGGCACCTAGAATCACTTAGGTTATAAGAAAATTCAGAATAATCCTTATAATTTTACTGCAAGGTTCTTTTTTAGAGTCATTTAGGGATTATAAGCATATTTTATGCTCTACCGGACCGTTTAAATAAAAAAAAAAAAAAAAAAAAAAAAAAATTTATTTCAGGCATGATACCCAATGTGTATTTTGGTTTAATTAGTAAAAAAATGGTCAACGGATAAAACTTGTTACAGAATGGCACAAACAGTTAATAGCAATGACTTTACGTAGATAATAAAATTAAATTTGGGTTTCGTGCATCCAATAAGTATTTCATATAGATAGATATTAGCAGAGGAACTGTGATTTACATAAATATAGAAATCGTAAAAAAATTAACTATATAACTTGAGGATTTTGTGCTAGAATTGTACCTGCAGTGCAAGTACCGTTCTTATCGATCGCTTAGTTGTCGATCGCTAAAGTCGATAAACGTATCGAATCGTATCGTTCCATGGTAGTGCGGATCTCTTGTCGACAAATTTTAACGATGCCTTACCATCGTCAAAATAAGGTTCACTTTCGTTTGTCAGAATCAAAACATAGTAAACATACACCATTGCCTATTCGTTAAAATTTCACGAATTTGTCTACCGATCGACTAAGTTGGTAACCTACCCGCAACTGTCAATAAAACGAATTTTGACGATTCTAAATGTCAAATTATACGATCGACAAGAACGGTACTTGGGGGGCTGAATCTTACACCCTCTCATTCATTCCACGAAAGATTTCATGAAAATGTTCATTTATCAAATTCTCTATCATATAAAAAGCCTTCTCCACAAAACCTACCCCCACAGCACCTGAGTGTCGGCAGATTGCGGCTTACACTTACACCAAGCGTTCCGGTTATTCCACACTCCACTGCTTCTAACTCTACCCTATACAACCAAAACCCACCCTTATACACCTGCAATAAAGCACATAACCCATCAGAAGAATACAACACTGGGATGTTAGACAGCCGTGAAGTTAAACGATTTCAAGTTCTAAGACAAGGTAATAGAGACGATAAAGATTTTGGGAATACTCGTAGATTCAACCCAGACGGATTGCTATTGAAATGTATATTTTATTGAAAATATGATTTGATAATATGCGAGGAATGGAATTTCAAAAGGTATTTTGTGAGTGCATGTGAAGACAGAACTTGAATATGAAGAAAAGATCGCTATTTAGCGATAAGGCCGCCCATTGTACATTTAATGCAACCCGTTTTCTTTATATCATAGGAATATGTTTCGGTGTTATTTATGTAGAATAGAGCGTTTTCATTCATTCATTCATTCAAAAATTACAATTTTAATGTTTTATTTAACCAAATGAACATTCTGCAATTGATAGGTATGTTTTTAATGGAAAACTAATCAAAATAAATAGGTACCTACTTAAAGAAAATTTCATACTTTGGTAAAGTTATCTGAACGATGACTCACGTGACTGTAACAAAACATTTTCTAATTTCAAACGCTTGCGCAGCGTTACAAATACTTCTAATTTTTAAAATTTCAAAATCCTGTTTTTTTAGAGTTTTAACCACTTTTTTCTACCAAATTAATTACTACCCGGTTATGAGTAAAAATCTGGTAACTTTACGAAAAAAAAAAAATCTATGGGTATGGCTTATTCAATGTACCTACATGATATTTTTTTACGCGAAAAAGACAAGGGCCATATATTGAAACGTCACTCAAATTTGAACACCACTTAAAATTGCTCTGCCTCTGTTTACATTACTCATTTGTAAGAGATGGCAATAATTTAAGCATGAACTTAATATAAGTAGCGTTTGAGTATTCGTTCGTAAGTGATATAAGGTACCAGAAGTCAACCAGCCCCCCAAGTACCGTTCTTGTCGATCGCATAATTTGACATTTAGAATCGTCAAAATTCGTTTTATCGACAGTTGCGAGTAGGTTACGAACTTAGTCGATCGGTAGACAAATTCGTGAAATTTTAACAAATTGGCAATGGTGTATTTTTACTATGTTTTGATTCTGACAAACGAATTTGAACCTTACTTTGACGATCGTAAGGCATCGTTAAAATTTGTCGACAAGAGATCCGTACTCCCATGGAACGATACGATTCGATACGTTTATCGACTTTAGCGATCGACACCTGCGATCGATAAGAACGGTACTTGCACTGCTGATATACAAAGCATTGCCTCACAGAGTGTGTATGGCTGGACTAATAGGTAGGCCTCGAGAGGAGGAGTGTATATAAAAATACTGTTATTTTAATGTAGTGAGTCTATTTATTCAAAATATTACTAGCATAGCGGCCCTTTGCACAAAACGCCACGTTAGCGCGTTCTACAAAGCGTACAATTTTAGCAGCGCCATCTAGTTCTGCATCGAGTACTAATAAACTAAAAGAACCTTTTACACAGAGCAAGATGTGAAAATCTAAGTTTCCAAGGACAAAGAGATACTCAATTTGGTTTCTACTACGCCCCTGTGTTACGTTAATTGGGTGGGCGCATTTAGAATTCATTGAAGTCGGCCATCTTGCCTCGGGGGACGGACTAAGGGCTAATCACGCTGTTGCTGTAGGTTAGTGGCGTGAAAAATGAGGGTAGTTTGTACTGTACAGGTTCTTGCAAAGAATAGAATTCTTGAAACTGAGTTAGTTACTTTTCTACTGGAAAAATGCGCTATTCGTTGAGTTTAATTGGACAATTTTTCCAGTATTAGCGCCAACTAAAGTTAATTAATATTTGATGAAGTCACTGGACTAAATTAACATGGGCCATTTGTAAAACATCTGCTCTCATCATCATCATCATCCACAGCCCGGCTTTACCCACTAAAGATACTAAAGGTGAGGCCTATGATAAGCCTCACCAAAGTCACCAAGTTTAAATCAAGCTCTAATCTTTTGTTTGATCTTTTGTGTAATCTCAGTAGGATTTCATAAAAAAAAAATTGAGACAAAATAATGAAATGTCCAACCTAGTATTAAGCTTCATCCCTATCAAAGTAAAATCTCTGCCGAAGTGAAAATAAAGCCTCTGGTTACATTTTATTGAGTTAAAACGTAAATGGTTTACTATTTGTATACTCTGTGTATCGTATTCCATTAAATACCTATGTAAATAAAACTAAAAGCCATTGATATTCTACCAACTACGATGTATTTGTTCAGCACGAAATGTAACAATCGCGAACACATCAATAGCGTGTCCGAAATACACTGCGCGGTGACGCTACAACGCTCCGCAGTCGAGCTGTCGTTGACGCGCAATATGACTCGAATACGTTAGATTTACGTAACGCGGTGACTGTCAGATTTGTTCGCTAACTCTGTAGCTAGTACAAACGTATAACTAAACTGTTCAGTCTCTCTGACATTCTACGTTTGCTAATAAAGACCAATCTCGAAAACTTGGTACTCGTCAATATGTTGAAGTACTAGATTATGTACCTACTGATATTTTTTTATCAGAAAGTAATTTAGACTTATAAGGCTTGTTCCCGTCCGTCATAATGAGTAGGGAAAAGGACTATCCGTTTTTTATTACCTGACCCCATTATACGAGTATATTTATATTTTTTTTTTATGTTATAACTAGCAGACGAGCAGGCGGGCCACCTGATGGATAGTAGTCACCGCCGCCCATGGATACCTGCAACCAGAGGTGATGCTTTTAATGATGGTGATGATTTTAAGTGTGGATACGCAATACCCAACATTGTTTTACACTATAGAAATCCAGATGCATTTAAAGAATAAATGTAGGTGCTCCGTTAGTTTAAGGGTACCTAAGTACTGCACGGGACAAATACCTACACTTAATGTATTCCATTGGGGAAAATTACCGTCTGGGATTTTTCCCCTCCTCCATAATAGTGGGACAAGCCTGAAGGAGAATATAAGAATATAACCCACTTTTTACTTGAAACACCTGTCCAAAGTTGAAACGAAAAAAATAAATACGACAAGTTGTACCACAGCGTATGCAATGTTGCATGTCGTTACACTGGCAACACCGAGAACAGGATAGTTACCGACGAATGCGAGATGAAATATTAATGTTGCCATCAATTCTGCGAGCTTTACCTCACGGGCGAGTTAAAAATTTAAAAACCAATGCCATTTGGCTCACTGCCAAACATTACTATGAAAATGTGGGCAGATACGTGGACGTACTCAGGTACTTACTAAAATAATGAGGGGGTATTCAATAGAATATGCTAAAGATAGATATTTAGAAAGTGTGATGTATCTCCTCATTTTATTGGGATATCTAAGTGATGAAATGAACACACAACATAAATATTTCAGAAAAAAAAGATTTATATAGGGTCACACAAAAATAAATCTAGTGTGAAACGTCTGACGCCCGCACACCAGTGTACGCTGATTTGTATGGAGACACTGAGTAGATTTATTGAGAAGCTTGGTCTACACAAAGCCCGTAGGTACTCGCATGTCAAGCTTCTCAACGAATACATCAAAGAATATATAAACTTTACTTAATGGTAAAAGATGGCAATAATTTAAACATTAATTAAATCTCAACTAACGTTTCAGTATTCGGACAAAACTAATCCAACTATGCAAGTTTACCTGCTACTTTTTTTTTATTTGTGGTTCTGTTGCCCCTTTCGCTAAAGCCCCCTTAACTCCACCCCTATCAGGGGCTAGATTTTAAATGTGCAAACGTTGGGTTTTGCTAGAAACACGAATCGCTTATTCGCATCTATGTAATTAGGTCGAATATCGTTTAGCAACTGCGAGAGTTTCCGTTTTTAATTAAAAATGAAGATGTCCATCAGAATTGTGATTAATGTAGGTACCTTTTCTAGCATACTAGGTTTAACTATTTGATCTGGAAATGAATTACATGAAAATGCTACTAACGGTCACCCATCCAAAAGCTGACCGCGCAGAACATTGCTTAACTTGGCTGATCGGTTCGAAATGACTAAGAAAACTAAGCTACAATTATTTCAACGAGAAATAGTATTTTGCTCTGAATCTGAGAAATAACTCCTGACAGGTGGAAAAACTCCGGCAGAAAAGGTGGCTCAAATCAAAAATAATTGGACAAATCCGGGAATATAAAAGACTTTTATCTTATAGTCAGCTCTGCACGTATTTACTTTTCTTTCTTGTGGATAAGGCCGAATAAGCTGAGATTTGATCCAAGATGGTCGACATAGCTCAGAGGATTAGCAAGCTGAAATGGCAGTGGGCTGGCCATGTTTGCCGCAGAACCGACAATCGTTGGAGCAAACTAATACTCGAGTGGAGACCGCGTTTAGGCAAGCGTAGTGTAGGACGCCCTCCGGCTAGGTAGGGCGACGATCTGAGACATGTAGCTCGAAAATACTAGATGAGAAGAGCCGAAGACCGGGCTCAGTGGCGCGTCTTGGGAGAGACCTACGTCCTTGTTCCCATAGTACAAACTTTACTTAGTTTGGGACTAGAGAGCGTTGTGTGATAATGTCAAAGGCAATTTATTTATTAAAAAAAAAGATGGAAAAGCCTGTGGAAACCAATACTCTTTGCTACTGGGAGTAGTGGAACTAGGATGCAATGCAAAGAGTTCAAATGCAATGACCAGTATGACCTTTTTTGAGTCTAACCTTTTTTGAACGTCTTTTGTTTTTAACGTTGATCCACAGATGATTCAAAAATATCCTTGTGTATATAGAAATAAGTATTATTTCACTTTGAATGACTAAAATACTGGGAGTAATTCTAGATTATATGGTTTCAACTGACTTTTCTTTCGTTTGAAATGCTTTTGATGAACGTTGCCCGTAAAGTTGATAGAACCAAAAAACCCTGTGCTTATTTTCAGAAAAAGCTTCCTTTTGTGGTGTAGAGGTGCATGAAACTCAGTCACCGAGTTCAGACGAATTTCAGCTAAAAATGCAAACGAATTTGACTGAATATAGTGAGCATTCTAGGTAGCTGAATTTTTGACAGGCGACATGGCTCAGTCGGTAGTAGCTCTGGCTTCCGTGTTGTGGGTCCTGGGTTCGATTCTAACCAGAACAAACATTTGTGTGTGGCAAACATAGATGTTTACTCTATGTCTATGGGTGTTACTATGTATCATAAGTGTATAAATTTACAAAAAAATAAATATACTGATAAGTATTCAATCAGCAATCTAGTTTCCATAGTACAAGGTTTACTTAGTTTGGGACTAGAGAGCGTTGTGTGAAATGCCCAAGAGTATTTATTTATTTATCAAAATGTTTTTTTTTCATTACTGCCCAACTAAGCAACCCTCTTTAAAAGAACTCACAAGCGCCCGCAATCTCCCCAAAACTTAAACAATAAATCGGACCGCTGCAGTAGGCAGGACAATCGTGTCGGACACAAAGCCGGTCGCTAATTGGAAACTGCAAGCGGATGGTATGGTCAACACGTGATGTACACTTGCGGACAAATAAACGCGTGAAAATAGGGTTTGCCGGCGTTCAACAAAGATTTTTTCTATGTATGCCTTCAAATACAAAATGATTTCCAGAATGTCAGTTTTGAGTATTTTTAATATCGCGCTGTAATTTTTTTTGTAAAAATCTACGAATTTGTTCTTTATCTTCCTTCACAGGTAGCCTGGTCTATGCCCTAATGGCACGTCTTGGGAAAAACATACGTCCAGCGGTCGATCGATGTTATGTCAATGATGATGAAACCTCAAAACAACATCCTAGAAATATTTGATATACAATGACCAAGAAGTGAGTTCTAAACTAGGTCTAAAGATTGGAATACTAAGTAATTCTGGTAACTTTTAAAATTACCTATTGTTAAGACATATTTAATCATCATCATCCACAGCCTAACATTAGACATACCCATGGGTATAGGCCTCGATGTGTGTGTGCTATTCCTTACGGGTCCGTGCTAATCTCATCCAGGTCTTGTCTGCGATGTTTGCGACATCGTGTGCCCATCTTGCTGTCGGCCTACTGACGTTTCTATAATAGGTTCTACGACGCCATTCAGTAAGCGCTTTACTTCACATCACCTCGCCTGGATTTTATTCAGTGAACAGAAAAAAGAAACATTTCGTTGCTCGCTCTGCACCAATAAACAATTGAAACTCAAAGTCAATACTTCCAAAAAAAGAAAAAACATTCCGAATTCAAGTCCAATATTGACCGACCAATGTATACGCGTTTCTTTGCACTGCAGTGCAATAGTGGGACAGTATGACCTACTTTTTCGGGCCACAAAAGACTCTTTATCCAGCTCTGAATATACTAGATTTCACGTCCCAACTGACTACTTTTTTATTTATTTCTGGAAATTATTTTTAAGCCCTCTTTTGCGGCGCTGGCGAAAGCGTAAATGATGTTACAGCTTGTCGCGTTTCTCTTTCACAGACAACTTGGAATATTTTTAATTTGATGCTACTATTATTACCCAAACACCCTATAGTACTACTTATAGAAAAATCTTTAAAAAAAAACCTTTATACAGGGTGTATATGGAAGAGTGGATCATCGGTGGCAGATCGATCGGGGACCTCAATGACAATTGATTTAACCCCCATGTATGTTCTGCGATATTCAGTCGATTAAAAGTAATAGTAGTTTAAGTAGAACTGCTATAATACTTAGGGGTATATTCATATTAGTCTTATAGAGCTGAGCTAACTAAAATGATTGCTAAATCTGTTGTCATCTCTTTTCGTTGTCATGCAAGTGACAATGATAGAGCGTTTTCTTAAAGCCGCGCTAAAATGACAATATGAATAAGTATTTAATAAAATAGAAAAAAAACATGAGTTTTTTTTCTATTTTATTGAAAACTTATTACCTACAGCCATTGTTTGATTCTCAACACTTTAGAGGATGAATCTAAGGCGCGTACATTAAGTAGTTTTTGGAGAAATTTTACAGGGAGTCATCACAGTTTCTAATCAATACATTATCTATGTGAGAATTGATAAAGTAAAGTAGGTATCTAGCTAGCTACTAAGGGCCAAAACACACAAAGGGCGGGTGAGCGCGGAAATTAGTATGGAAATCAGCGCACGCGTTTGTGTGTCGCCCATGTAAACGCACCTTAATTAGATGTCCCTGGTATAATTTGGAATGAAAGTACGATTAAGTGATGATTTTAGAATGATTTTACAACTCTACCACTTAACAGTTACCCGTTAATCTCAAAGCAAGCTCGCACATTTCCAAAACTCCCATCAAAACTGTTTAAAAGCCAAAAACATTTCGGTAAATTCACGAGAGACCGGAAACAGTACGAGCCTCTGGAAATTCATTCCGATGGGAACGCTTGACCGCGCTCGCCAGATAACATGTTGTTACAGGCGTGCACTCGTTTACACCTGTTTAGTTACTGGCGCATAAACTAAATTGAGATCTGAGTTCAAGTTTGTTTTTAAAATAAACATAGGCATAGACATAGACAGGCATTTATTTGCTTATAAAGTAACACAAAATACACCTACAGAACTAAACTAACAACACTACAAAGAAATAAAAATTTTTTACATAAGCTGGCAAGTGTTTGTGTGCTACAGCAGCAAACGGGTTTCGACTCGGCCAGTAAACCAGTGTATCGGTCACCTCATAACTAAAATACGCATAAGGCAAGCGCGGGTCGGGTGCATAATAACATCTTATTATATTGCAAACACACCCTTTCACTCATTTAGTGCTCTTTTCTGACCGGAGAATGAATTAAACTAAAAAACTTATGTAAGTAATAATTAGGAAATCTATACGTATTATAGAAAAACCATGATTGGAAGCCTTTGTAACACAAGCTCATTGTCTCCGATGTTTCTGATCCTTTTAGCTACACGGTCCATGTACTAACACTTTTAATAAGCACGGAGCCCGCGAGCTAACAATTTAGTTACTCTCAATAAGGACATACTTTGCGAATCATTTCTCCCGTTCGACACCATTACTTGTTTGCACCAGACGTGACACAAGCATAGTGCGCGTCACTGCCTCAATTGATACTTTTAGCTACTTGGTCAGTGTACTAGCTTGTGTAAACGCAGCACGGAGCACTGGCATGGCAGCCATATCATTGGGAATATCGGACGGCCCGCATACGATAGCAATTCGGTTAGTGGAATTACACAAGCTCTGCGTGCATTTTATTGCAGTTTCTAACACGTATGTAGTTTGAATGGCTGTAGATTATTTAGTTACTACTTAATAATAAAAAAAAAAACATTAATTACGATAATTTAGGTCTGGGTGACTTAAATTATAAATAAATAAATATCCTTGGACAATTCACACAACGCCCTCTAGTCCCAAACTAAGAGCTTGTACTATGTGAACTAGATTGCTGATAGAATACTTAGGTACCTATAATAATATATTATACCTTTTTTTTCGTAAATGCATACTTTGAATTATAGTAACAGCCAAAAACAGAACAAACTTATAATATTTGACACACACAAATGCTTGTGCCTAAACATTTCTGTATATTCCACTTTGCGCATTAACATTTTCCGCACTTACGCTTTTGCGCACCAATCCATTTTAAGCTTGGTGCTCATAACTGGAATAACTGCTGAAGTTACGCCTAATGATGGGACATGAACTGTTTTCAATAATTTGACTTACTCACCACCTCTTGCAACTGTGTATACATAATTACACAATATCGAATATCTTGTTGTCACAACAAAAACATTGTTGTCGGCGCCGTCGACGACACGGTGTGAGAGAAAAAAGAAGAAATTCCTAGTACTAAATGTATGACATAATCTCTTCGACGATATCGTCTAAATATCGTATCGGTAGAAGTTTAAGCCAGCTCTGTACCACGAATATCTTCAGAAACGGAATAGGAACAAACTAGAGTAACTAATTCCTATCTGTTACTAACAACAACACGAAATCAATCTACATACTCGACGCCTGTCAGGTACAAGGTTTGTAGACTGTTGTTACTTAGGATTCGGTGTCAGTTGAAAATAAGTCACAGTGCATTTAAATAGGATTCAGTGTTGCTTGAACTGTGTGGGCCTTGCATTCTCGATAATTTCTGTTCGTACGCCGATACAGAAATCGTTACTCAAGTATAGATTTGAGGAGAAAACATACAAAAATCTATGCTATCCGGATCAGTGCTTGAGCAGTAAATCAGCATACGGGCCTAAAACTAGTAAATTATCTGGCGATTTTGTTGGATTTCATGTAGTAGTTGACATTGCGAGCAAATCTTCTGTTTTATTTTAACTTTCGACGGAAAAACGCGAAGGGTATTCTAAGTTTGACGGCGTTGTGTATCTGTCAGCAATGATAAAGAAAACTTAAGGTGAATTTCATTTTTAAATTTTTGTAAAATTACTTTGTCCGAATGTAACCTATATGAATGCTCTAAAAATGTTTCCATCCCGTTCTCGTAAACATAAAAAGACAAAGACAGCTAAGTAATTTTAGTGGTGTCAATTAATTAGGTTAGTTTCATCGATATTGGTATCTATCGATTCTCTTGTTGCATTTTTCTAAACTAACACAATTTGACAGCACTAAAATTATAGCCGCCTTTGTCGTTTCAGTTTATGAGAAAGGGACGGCAACATTTTAGTTTTGTCAAATTGAGTTAGTTTAGAAAAATACAACAATACGGTACATTAATATGATAAGTCATTTAGTGTTATTAATTAATTAGGTTAGTTTCATCGATATTAATATCGATAGTTAGTTTAGATAAATACAACAATACGGTGGGTATATCAATATTATGATTATTCCACTTCACAAACAAGCAATCCAACATGCAACTAAAGTTTTATACCAATTTACTGGGAATAGGTTCTAGGAGGTTATATTCATGCAAATGAGCAGCTGCGTCTGCATTTACGCCTCTATACAGATACTCCAGAAGGACAGCCAGAGGCGGATTCAGGGTTTTGAATTGGGAGATTGGAGGAAATGTAAAATTTCTTAGACTTCCTTTTGTATAAGCCGTATAAGATGCTATGTTATTTGGAAAAAAATTATCCTAACGATTGAGCCTTTCGATAGGTATCATAAAATAACGTTTGTTTTGTTTTACAATATAGTGGGTTCGATTCCCGGTTCAGACAGGCGATTATTAAAAATTCTTTGAATGCAGTTTAAATTGTTTTTAAAATCAAAATAAACTCTTCTCTCAGTAAAATTGTCTATCTACATTATTTAAGATACTTTCCCTCCATTTGGCATGGTCGTGGGACGCCCTGTATAATTTCTAATTCTTTATTTGCTTGTTAGCAATCTAGTTCCCATAATACCAGCTTTGCTTATTTTGGGACTAGAAGTTGTTGTGTAATAATAACCATGAATATTTATTTTATTTTTATTTTTTACAAATACCTACCAAAAGCTGCACTTTAAAACCGTTGAAAGCGCTGGAAAAGCGCTGTAAAAAACCTAACACATTAATTCCGGCTGGATCGTTGGTTCGTGACAGTGCGGCAAACAATATGAGAGCGCGTATGAATTTCGGTTTAGGAACTGTGCTGTGTTTACATTTAGATAGTTGACTGAAATCAGACAGTAGACTTCTCTATCACTAGATAGATTTGTCATATCATTTACGTCGTCCTACTTCACCGACTTTAACTGTACTACTTTTTTTATACAACTTAACTATTTAATAAGCCTTTTATTAACTGCCACATATTTTTTTTAAATAATTATATTATTTTTAAATTGTATAAAATTTTACATTAAGTTAGTGTTCTCTAAAAGATCTTATGGTTTAAAATATAGAATGAATGAATGGTCCACCTAATATCAAAATGGTAACCACTGCCTATAACGCTGCATTGCCTCACTGAGGATTGCACGCACAGCGTCCATCATTCTTAGCATCACTCTGAGATAATTAAAGACACTCCTCGCATTTGTGTGTATTTTATCAGAAGATTATTAAACGGTACCTATTTTGTCCGAGCTTAATTAATTTTAGGTCATTGCACAGAATAGATTTAGCACTAGTTTTAAACGCTAGTGTATTTTCAAATGGCTAAAAACAATAATTAATTAAAAACACGCAAAAAAAACTTAATAAAGAAATTGCAATAAAATCTTGCTACGTTCATAGGAGAGAATAATTACTTTTTTTCTCATTTTTTTTATCTCCGTTTTCTTGAAGACATGAACATAAACTGGTTCAAGATGGTTATTGATATTAATACTTAAATTTAGTTCTTACACGGTTTGATGTAAGTTGTTGCTTATTTTATTTTCCAAAGTATGTACCTACTACACATCTGTTTATATCTGTATTGGTATATCACACCGTCCTATAGCGTCCTAAATAAATAAATAATATCCAAAGAGTTTCAGCTTTTAATGACATCCAAACTACTGCTCTATTTCCGAAACAAATGAAGCGTAAGCTACTAAATCAGAGCAGCGGACTGGATGAAAGTAAACGAGGCACGACCGAGATCCGCCGCATCGAATTAGTGGTGCACAGCTGTCTAGATAGCGTTCTGATTTTCACATCAGAATTTCGTTCTGGAATTTTATCTCAACATTGTTATGTTTGGGACTAGCCGTCGCCCGCGGCGTTGCTCTCGTTCTAGAGAGCGCACTTTAGAGTGTGACGTTTCAAAATTCCTTTCTTAGTGCGCCCCTACACTATATAAGGAACTTACCCTCCAAATTTCATACCTCTAGGACTTATAGTTTAGGCTGTGCGTTGATTCTCTGTCAGCTTCAAAAGAGTTTTATATATATTGATGATTGATGATGATGATTATTCCCATCGAGCCCACTCATTTGCATAGTGGGCTTTTTCTATTTGTAGTATTATTTTATTAACAAAGAAAATTACGACTGAGTAATACAGTATTTACAATATTTTACAAAATACATAATTGCAACGATTTAACAGCTGCAAACAATTTATAGATATCGATCTGAGGGGCTACTCTTGACCAGCGCCGTTCCAAATTGGATCCGGATTTTGACAGATCTCATGTCATTTTGTACTGAAAAATGACATGACTCCTGTCAAATTCCATGAATCCGGATTGGAACTGTGCTCGAGAGTAACCCACCTGAACTGCCCCCGTATCGTAAGCTCTGAACTGCTTTCGCTGCCCAGCATAATGTCAAGCGATGTGGCAACAGATATACGAAAACAAGAAGCTTTTGACGGCAAAAAACGCACTGAAACCCGCTAATGTCACTATTTAGTCACAGAATACCTATAATTGTATAAAAACAGTACCTCTATCACGAACAAATCTGACAGTCGCCGCGTTAACGTATTCGAGTTACATTGCGCGTCAATGCCAGCTCGACTGCCAACCGTTGTAGTGTCACCGCGCAGTGTATCTCGGATACGCTCGCATTACGATACATTTGCGATTGTCACATTTATTCGTGATCAAGGCACAGTTCAGAAAACCTGTCAGGCTTAAACCTGGCAGGTTTTAATGAGACAACAATTACCCCCCAGGTGACTTCGTAAAAGTGCCCGACGGACCGTGAGGTTTTAGTCAGTACAGTCTGACATAACCTACTGCTCTAACAAGCAATAGGTATCCATGATGGATTTCCTCACGTTAAAAAAAAAAAAAAAAAAAAAAGGTGACTTCGTAAAAACATTATTTCATAATAAAATTGTAATAGTAGTAACAATCATTGTTTAATTTTTATGTGATTTTTTTTTAGGAGATATCTGGATTTTGCTTGGCTTCCTTGAGTGACAGCTAAGAATACGGGTGCAAATTCTCAACTTAAGATACCTACAGTGAATAGGACATCGTTAGGGAGCTAAACGGAGCGCAAACTGAAGTTTCACTAAGTTATCATTAAGTTTCTTTTAACTACAGCGTTTCCAGTTATTTTAATAAATAAATAAATATAAATATTCACGGACACTTAACACAAAGCCTTCTAGTCCCAAACTAAGCAAAGCTTGTACGATGGAAACTAGATGGCTGATAGAATACATACATACATTTTTTTTTGTAAATACATACTTATAATACATAGAAACACCCAGACACAGAACAAACATCTATGTTTACAACACACAAATGTTTGTTCTCGGTGAGGATCGAACCCACGACACACAGCACGGAAGGCAGAGCTACTACCGACTGAGCCATGACGCCTGTAATGGTTTATATTGCGGAAGTTCCCTCGGATGGTGAAGGAAAACATCAGAAAATGGTGCAGTTTAGAATGAAAAAGCTACTAAAAGCAAACGTATTTGTATAAAAATATAACAGTAACAAACATTAAAAGAAATATACAAATGGAAAACCTCCTCTTTTTTTAAATCGATTAAAATTTTTATTCCTCTCTAATATTTCTCCATGCTATGATCTCATACTTATCGTTTAAACCAGCCTTTATTTGTTAACACTTGTCTACACATGCGATATTTATTAATTGCGGTTACGACATAAGCACGTATGGCCCTGCGCCAAGACACATCGTTGTGCTTACACTGTTCTAAAAAACGGCCACCGTTATATTAGAACGTTATTAGCACCCATACAATGACTCAGGGACCCTAGCCTACCTCCTTAGCAAAAGACTAACTATGGTTGCCTTTTTAACAGAGTTAAAAAAAGGAGGAGGTTTTCATATTTGAAAACCTCCTCCTTCTTACAAAAAATACAACCCGATGATTGCATTTTTTAAAAATGTTTGTTGCCTCAGGACTTCACGATTTATGAACCGATGCGAAAAAAAGTTTTTTTATCTGAAAAGGTATATTTTGAGGTTGGTCTCATAATTTTTTTTATCAAAATCGGTTTAGTAGTTTGGCAGTTATAATAAAAATAGTAGAAAAAAACATTGCGTATTTTGCTTTCCTGTGACTTTTATGTGCTATTTACAATCAATAGAACAGAGCCCTGAGTCTATCTCGGTGTTGTGTTTTCTTGCTATTTTTGGCATTCGGAAACGGATTCGCAAAATGAAAATTTTTGTATGAAAACCGGATAAGCGCCTCTAGCAGGAGATTTGGGAACTATTTCTGCGAGTCTATCTGACGTCAGATAGACTCGCAGAAACAGTTCCCAAATCTTACAAAAATTTTCACTTTGTGAATCCGTTTCCGAATGCCAAAAATAGCAAGAAAACACAACACCGAGATAGACTCAGGGCTCAGTCCCAATGAACTGCCGTCATCATCTTCATCATCATCTTTATGTTAAAAGCGCATTAAATTGAAATCGGCTTCAAGTTTTTTAACTTGTAAGTTATCTAGTATTATTCTTGACGCTCATAACTTTATGGAAACTCAAAACTACGCTCGTACAATTGTTTTGTACCAAATGTAGCATTCGAAATTGTTTTTTAATTGGTCGGAACGATTTGTGCTCTCTTGGGTTAAGGCAGTTCTTCTACACTTTGTAAATTGCTGTAAAAATATGTACTTTAACTTCTGGTAAGCCGGAACGTAGATCCACGTGAGACACAATGGATTTTCTATTGTACATTAACAATGGATGAAATCGGCGTAACCAATACTGAAATTAGCAGGATGTTGTAAAAAAACTAAGCAACGCTGAAGCCAAATCGCATTATTTTGATTGGCTCACATGTTTTACAGCTTAGTTTACTGAAAACAAGTATGAAAAACTGTTTCCTATGCAAGCTACATATAAGCTAAAGTAAGCTTTTGGTCTGTAACCTGCAAACCAAATGCATTTTTTCTTTTATCTTCTAAAATAATCGGTATTTGATTCAAATGATTTTAATTTGCTCATTTAATTTACGTGGAATAAGCCTAACTTACCTCTCCAAGCAAGTGGTTTAATTTAGACATTTTTTCCCTATCGAACTCACAGATGGGCCAGATGGGAAGAAAAAAGCCCTCGGCTCGTTAGGTTTTTTTTTCCCATCTGGCTCACCAGTGAGCCGGCTGCAGGTGGGCTCGATGGGAATAACCCCTTTTCAAAGGTTAAACCCTTGATAGCGTAAGTTTCTACCTCTTTTAAAATGTAGGCATCATGTTTTTACAATAAATCAAACGATGCCAACATACCAAATCGATTTAATCCGAATAAATACGTAACTTTCAACAACGGCCAAGGGCTCTTGATTGCTGGGATCCGTATCCTGTTCGGAACTTCCTTATAGTATCCGATCCGATTCATCATCATCATCATCAACCTATATTAGTCCGCAGCACTGCTGGACGTAGTTCTCTCCCAAGACGCGCCACTGAGCCCGGTCTTCGGTTCTTCTCATCCAGTGATAGCCAGCTACATTTCACAATTCATCGCTCCACCTAGCTGGAGGGCGTCCTACGCAAGGATCTGATCCGATTTATTTAATGTTATTTCTAAGCTATTTAATATTGAAAAACAGCACATAAATCTCTGCATATTTTTTATTTTTATGATAAAAGTAATGGAACAAGCTTATAGCTCACCTGATGTTAAGTGGTAACTTCTGCCTATAACAATGCATTACCTCACAGAGCAAGTCCAATGAGGACGTGCCCTGTAATGCAATGCACTGTGTCCATCACTCTGAGACGTAAAGATCAGTCTCATGTGCCTGTAATTACACCGGCGCCCTTACCCTTCAAACCGGAACACGCAATATATATATAGCAGCATATATTCTGTAAAGGCATCAATGAATGTGCAGTGTGAGATAACTTATTGTTTACTTTACAGCGCATATTCACTAAAGACTCGCCCTTTGAGACAGCGCATTTAGACATCATTGAAAAGAGTGCTCAATCTAACGTCGATAGAAAAATATACTACAAAGTTAATAGAAATTCATACAATTTTGGTTTTATACTTTTTTAGGGTTTTGTACTGAAACTTCTTGATTCTTGATGATTTGTGTTACTTATTATTCTTACAACGCTTTTCCTTTGTATGTTTTTTCATTGCTGGGTTTATAAATACAAAAAAATATCGTATCGGAAGTTACAAAACCCAGTATCCTTATAAAATCTATTACGACGTTATTCGAGTGCAAATCGGGTAAGTTTGAATAGGCCGGATTCGCTGTCGAAATATTTATTGAGATTACTCAGAAACTTGTTATTCAATTCAGTGTTTCGTAAGTGGTTTATTGATGGCATCTAAGTATTGTTGTACCAGGATTTGGTAATAATCAAACTTTAGCGAAAAAAAATTGATAAATATTAGATAGATAGATAGAAAACTCCACCACACCACTTTTACGGAATTTATAAAATAAACACAGAGTTCATTATTCTTATGTAAGGTACAATGGGTGACCTTATCGCTATGAGCAATCTCTTCCAGGCAACCTTTGGATAGATTAGTTCAATTATAAAAAAGAATTCATTGGTCATTCGTTCAATATTTCAAAATAGTCACTGGTTTTTTCACTACTGCAATGTTTGGATTTGGAAGTGTCGAAAGGTAGGGTTTCGTCCCAGTGGGACGAGATAACGGTAGTCCGAAACTAGAATAACTCTCTCTGACTACCTTGCAATGTTGAAAAAGTACTCTGAAGTACTAAAAAATTTAAAGGGATGTCTAATTATTGTCCATTCTCCATTTTATATTGTATCAAGCAAAGTTGAACAACAAAAAAATTATAATTTCATTCTAATATCACTCGCTAGAGATTCAAAATAGTAAATTATCAAAAATAATGAGTTTTTTCATAAAAAATCCATCAAAAGAACAAAGACGTAACTCTCGTTTTGAATTGTTATGTCAATACCTTTTGTATTTTCTAGCAATTGTAGAATTTCAACATATAGATAGTTAGGTAATTATTTATGAAAAGTAGGTGAGTATGTACTTAAGTATAGTTTTATTAAGGCTGTTAAAATAAAATCTATTTCCTGTTATTTCTATTCAAGGCTACATTACAACCACGTACAAGTTTTACGAGCTAGTAGAAAGATGACGAAATATAAAATCTAAAGTGCTTTCTCCACTAATCCGGGCTAGTGGCGATCTGGGTAATAATACCCGGGGGCAAGGGATAACTTGCACCACAAACTTCTATTTCTTACCCTAGTAGACGATTATAAATGATCCTTGTAATTTTACTGAATAAAAGATAATTGACGTTGAATCACGTGACAAACTAAATATTTATAACAAACTTTCAAAAAGGTGGAGGTTTTTTGGACACGAGTTTTGACATTTTTTGAAACGACACATCGCACTTTTATTTTAATAGTTTTTCTTGTGTTATTGTGAGTATTGTTGTTTAATTTTGGTGGAATTTTAACCAATAATACTTAGGTCGTAACATAAAGTGTGAGCCATTGGAATAAATGTGTGTAAAGTGGTTTTTATGAATGTGAAAATTCGTGTTAGGTTTTGAAGAGAAAATCCACCATTTTCTTTTCAAAACAAACGACAGCCGACTTGACAAATGACTTGACTTGACTTATTTATTACAATTTTAACACTTGACATTGGCAAAATTGTCTGTCGAAATGACGGACACAGGCCATTACTGAAGAGAAGAAGAAGAGGAGGTTTTCAATTTGGTTGAATGTTTTTTTCTAGTGATTGTTGAAAGTATCTTATAATGCAAGCATAAATAGTACTTGTTCTAATATTCTGTGTCAATAGGAAGATCACAAACTGCTTTGGGTCTACACTAGTATAGTAGATTTTGATTTTTGAAAATTCTTGCCGTTTGGCCAAGCCAGTCAAGTTGGCTATCATGCTAAAGGCAAGAAAAAAAAAACCAGTGCGTGGAGTCCCTCCGCGCGGAAGAAGTTATGCTTCGAGTGCCATTTGCGCTTTATGGGGGTCTCCGTATGTGATCACTCTCGCTCTGTCTCTTTCTATTCCCCTTCAAACGTTTAACGCGTTAAACGCCGTCTTTTTCTATTCCTTCTTCGTTTACCGTTTTACGCTGTCAGTTGGAAGTCGCATTAGAAGTACTTATAACTTCAAAAAAAAGATATTTTCCAACGATATTTTTCTTTCATAAAAATAGCACTATTTTTAACCTCCCGTCAGTAAATCAGTGCAACCGTCCCGCTATAAAAGTTTATGACGCGTATTGTCCGCTCAATGAGAGGAAAAAATACCTTATTATATCGAAATCCTGGTTTTGTTCAGAATTGCCGACCACTCTTGAAGGTTGTAGTCGTTCACATGAAGGTTTTAAAAGGTTTGACCTCGTTTTATTGTTTAGTAATATACACTTGCAGCATAATTGACATTATTTGGTTAAAATCTTTGATCCTAATTTTAGACCCTTTAGGTTGCGACTTGTCAAAATTCCTTTCTTAGTGCACCCCTACACTATTTATGGATACTACCCTCCAAATTTCATACCTCTAGGACTTTTAGTTTAGGCTGTGCGTTGATTTTCAATCAGCTTCAAAAGAGTTTTATATATTTAGAAGAAGAGAAGAAGATTCACAAAGAAATTTAATGTAACTTTTATGTCTCAGAGTGATGGGTAATTTAGTTTTATCAAAAAATTTGTTGCATCCCAGAAAACTATTAAATATACTTTTCCATAGTCAGATTCCAAAGCATTTAAAAACTATTAATTAATTGGATAGCAAATCAAATAGTCCCAAACTCGAACCCTCACGACTTCGATCAGATTAACTTTGCAAAGTATTTGCTTCAGAATGCTAACTAGTTTGAGCCAATGTTTGCACAGCGGGAATTCAAATCTTACTGGGCAAACAGCTTGTGAACGTGTCGGCCAAATTCTACCGTTAAGATTCAAGAAATATCTTTGTCCCTTTACTTCATAAACTCAGGGGGGGCTAGGGGGCTCATTCTTCCCTCAATAGCTCAAGGGCTATTACAAGGGCCTTGCTTAGTCAATCTTCATTGATTATCTAAGTTAAGCGACGTTACGCGTAGTCACTATTTGGATGAGTGACCGGCAGTGGCATTTATATCTGAGCGCTTCCGTGCTTCGGAGAGCACGATAAACTGTCCAGAGCCCCGAGTCTGTACATTTGTTTTGACTTTTGACTCGAGTATAGCACACGCAAACGCATTCGCAAAGCGAGAAATTTTGTTGGGAATTGCACAATTCCCAAATCTCCCGCTAGAGGCGCTTACCCGGGTTTTCGTACAAAATTTCTCGCTTTGCGAATGCATTTGCGTGTGCTATAATCGAGTCGAAAGTCAAAACAAATGCAAACTCGGGGCTCTAGCTCTAGCAGACGTTATGCCACGAATAATGTTTATCTATCTATTTATCTAAAGAAACAAACCGTGGGTCAATTCCTTCGGCAACTGAAATCCTTGGTCCGCCACTGAGACTCTGTTACAGCTAGCAATTTGTACCAACCGGGTATTATGTTAATTGCGACGGGTTTGTGACAGCCAATCTTTCCGTAGCACGTAACGGAAGCGATTAACGACAGAAACTATGAGACTGTTTGGTGCTTTTTTGGTGCTAGCATTAACAATAAAGAAGACAATTAATAGTAGGCATGATTTGTGCCAATCATCATCATCAATCATCATCAATATATATAAAACTCTTTTGAAGCTGACAGAGAATCAACGCACAGCCTAAACTATAAGTCCTAGAGGTATGAAATTTGGAGGGTAGGTTCCTTATATAGTGTAGGGGTGCACTAAGAAAGGAACTTTGAAACGTCACACTCTAAAGGGTAGAACGAGAGCAACGCCGCGGGCAACGGCTAGTGTCTATTATATAGTCAAACAGGCCTTTGCCTGACCATTAGTCAAACACACAGTGGCTTCTAGTCTCAAACGAAGCAAAGCTTGTACTTTAAGAACTAGATTTCTGATAGAATACTTATCTATAATCGTTTTTTGTAAATACATACTTATAATACAAAGTTAATTTTTGGGCACTTTTTGTATAAGTCCAACGCAGTTGCGTGTTACATAAAAGAACCTTGGATTGATACACACAAGGTACAAATTCGATTTCCACTGTGAAACTTATCGCATGGCTGGTTCTGTATGTTATTCATGAAGCCAAAAACCCATCACAAAAGTTGGTCCATATACCTTTGGAAAAACTATCGCGTTGTATTTTATTCTGAATCAGAACTCTATCTCCAAGTAATCAAAACTTTCGAACAAAAACATTGCGGATTCCATACCAGAGTCCTTATACAGGGTGCAATAGGATTACTCCCCAAAAGGCGTTGGGGCATTTCAGGTCCCGATTTGAATACATTAAAAAAAAAAAAAAAAACTCGCTACATCGTCGACCACGTCATTGCTTCACATCAGGTGAGATTGTGGTCAAACGGTTGCCTATATTGTATAAAAAAAAAATTTGGTAAATTTTAGATTAATTTTGTTATGTTTAACTATTGTTATAAATATAACTAAATATTACAAATAATAAACTGTCGAGAAACCTTATTAAGAAGATTGCACTATTTAAAGACAATTTTAAAAGTTCCTACATATACTAATAAGCCTGCTACAATTTTTCCGACCCTTGAAACCTTTGCAAGTATCAATAGGGGTGATTCTCTTACTGAAAACTATCACAAATATCATTAGAATTTGGGTGGGATGTCATAAAAATAACATGTTCAGAACTACGTCATTTATCAACAAATGTTTTTTTTTTTCAATTAAAAATTTCCAGATAAGTCCCGTAAAAATTTATCAAAATGAACAATCAATGTGTTTATAATCAATAGAATAATCCCAATAAACTGCCATCATCATTATTATCTGATGAAGCCGGAACGTAATCAAATTAAAGTCGGTTTTTCGAATTTATAAACTTAATAGTCATAATAGTATTTATTTGTAATATATATTACTTATAATTATGTTAAGTTAAATTATGTTAAGAGAATACCCTCAGAACATATTGCAAACCTTCACAAATTTCCATATTCTGCCGCTGGACCATTTATTTGGTAAGTCATTAGGAAACTTATGAGGGCCCGTTATTCCGGAACCCACATTTGTTTGGGATGTCTCTGCGTACGGTTTGATTTTCTTTTGTTATTTTTTGTTTGACACTCGAGAGCCAATCAAAACTCGTAATTGGGGTCATACAACCCACGAAGTAAGAAAGGGGTGTTATAAGGTTGACGGTGCGGGTGTTGTGTGTCTGTCAGTTTGTCTGTGCCCCCGTAAAATTTTTTGTATCGTCTTTTTTTGGCAAGAAAGAAAAAGGGTCTGGGGCAAATTGGATGGAGCCCAGGTCCCAATTTTTTTTAAAACTTGCAATGATGAAATATTGTTTGTTACAATATACTTACAATGCAGTTTTTAAAAATGTAACAACGTCATTATAAAGCAGCGGGAGTCATTGGTTATTAGACATTTTACTTTAAAAAAATGCGTCTTTTCAATGTTGTTTCGTATTTACAGTTGTTAACGTCAAAATAATTACTTTATTTTGCGTTTTCGTGATTGCTACTGCATAACAGATTACGATAAAACAGAAGTTATAAATAACTAAATTAATGTGAAAATAAACTAAGTCTCAGAGTGATGGACGCAGTGCCTTACAGGGCACGTCCTCATTGTACTTGCTCTGTGAGGTTGCATTGTTATAGGCAGAAGTTACCACTTAACATCTTTTCAGGTGAGCTATCAGCTTGTTCAATTACTTTTATCATAAAAAAGAACTAAATGTATGCAAATCGGGACTTGAAATGCCCTAACGCCTTTATCTGAGATAGTTCTTAGTCATGTTTGGTGAAAATTGGTGAAGCCGTTACAAAGAAATGTCTCTATGAGAAGATACAAGACACCCCTAAATTACCTATCTACAGTATACACGCGTCACAAAACATCATAGCTGTACCAAACAATCAGCATTAAAATTCAGACGAGTTTCTTCCATGATCACCTCAAATGTCATGCGAACAAAATACGCCTTCTAAAACATGCCAACCCTATTTGCTACTGAAAGTTCTTACCAAGCGATTACGATCTCTATTTCAGAGGGCTAAAGTTCAGTGTTTTTTGGAAGGTGTGTATGAGCGTGGGAGGAAATTTGTATCTGTCTCATGGCTGCTTCATTCAGTTCGTGTTGAGACACTGAACTGAGCGGACGTTCGGTTTTTGTGCTTTCGCGCGTAAAGTTCGATTAAAAAAGTTTATTTTTAAGGTTTCAGTGTAAAGTTTTGAGTTATTTTTGACTTTGGATTGTTAAGTGATGGAGAATCGTTGAGTGAGTTTGATTGAAAAGGTAAGGATTTGATTAGGAAAGTGCTTTCTGATAAGTTTACCTTCAAAATTGTTCGTAAAATTGCTGAAATTACTCTTCGAGTAACAATGAGTTTAATACTAATCAATAAACTCTTTTAGAAAAGTAAAACAAACACACCCGAAAGCCAAACTTCCGGGTCATCTATGAAAACTTAAATATTTTGGAAACTATGAATTAGCTTTGGGAAATTATGCAAACTAATAACTTAAATATAAAAAGAGATATAGATAAATCTTTCCTTCCACTTTTGTCGAGATTTATTTAACCGTGTCGAGTTCTGTACAAGCAAGACCATAACAACTTGAATTATCGTAGAAACCATGAATGCTAGCTTAGTGAAATAAATGGTGTTTGATAGGCAAAAAGTAATTATTTCAAAATAAATGGTGTTTGATAGACCAAAAATCATTATTTCTAAATAAATGGTGTTTGATAGACATTCATTAATTAAAGAGTAACTATACTATAATTACACGTCAAACTTGTTTCTTGCTCGTAATTCCCACTGCTGGGAGAAGCTACCAAATCTTTACACTTATTTTCCGCATAATCCTAGTCCGATAAATTATAAAAAAGTTAAAAGTCTATTAAGTAAACGAATAAATAACTTTTTTATCTAATTCTAAGCCTATGATAGTATGTTATGCTTCAGTTAGTTAACAAAGTTTTATCACATCGTAAAACCGAGTAAAACCGAAAGTTTAATATCTATGCTAATTAAGTAATATCTAAGTTTTAGACATAAACCAACTTAAATACTTTAAATTAATAACTTTGTTTTATTAAGCTTTAACCGTTTGAGATAGAGTCCATTTTAAAATAGATTTTTTTTAAATGTGACGGACCCCGCTGATTCTGAAAACGTCTTATCATCGAGTAACCGGGGCTTTATGCTTAATTTGGTAGAGATTTTACTCTGATAGCGATGACGTCATATCTCGACCGAAACGTCATCTTCACGTCATCTCTAGTATAGTAAAGTCCAAAGGCCTGTGGTGGGTGACAGACAGGTAGGACACGAGTTTTGACATGTTTTTAAACGACATAGCACTTTTATTTTAATAGTTTTTCTTGTGTTATTGTGAGTATTGTTGTTTAATTTCAGTGGAATTTTAACCAATAATACTTAGGTCGTAACATAAAGTGTGAGCCATTGGAATAAATGTGTGTAAAGTGGTTTTTCTGAATGTGAAAATTCGTGTTTGGTTTTGAAGAGAAAATCCACCATTTTCTTTTCAAAACAAACGACAGCCGACTTGACAAATGACTTGACTTGACTTATTTATTACAATTTTAACACTTGACATTGGCAAAATTGTCTGTCGAAATGACGGACACAGGCCATTACTGAAGAGAAGAAGAAGACAGACAGGTAAATAAATATTCATGGACATTTCACGCAACGCCCTCTAGTCTCAAACTAAGCACAGCTTATACTATGGGACCTAGAATGCTGATAGAATACTTACTTATATAATTTATTTGTAATAATACATACATACTATAACCCACAGGCATAGAACAAATTAATATCTATCTTTGCGCACAAATGTTTGTTTTCAGTCAGTAGGGATCAAACCCACGACCTACAGCACGGAAGGCAGAGCTATTACCGACTGAACTGTGACGCCTGTCATATAATAATAATAAATAATTAAATATTCGCGGACATTTAACACAACGCCTTCTAGTCCCAAACTAAGCAAAGCTTGTACGATGGAAACTAGATGGCTGATAGACTACATACATACATTTTTTTTTTTTTGTAAATACATACTTATAATACATAGAAACACCCAGACACGGAACAAACATCTATGTTTACAACACACAAATGTTTGTTCTCGGTGGGGATCGAACCCACGACCCACAGCACGGAAGGCAGAGCTACTACCGACTGAGCCATGACGCCTGTCTAACTTCCTGCTTCGTATATCTAGCTACTAGGATCACATCAGATCATTACACATTAATAAGAGTTCCGACTGTTCTGATTGAATTCCAGTTGTTTGATTAGTTCTGGGAATATCTTCTGTTTTCTATCTATATTATATAGGCTTCGCTGGTTACGTAAGTACTAGAGATCGAACGCATTGGGCGACTGGGGTCGTAGCGACTCGGTCGCAATGGATATGCTATCTTTTTCCCGCATGGTTTCCGCGCTTTAGGTGAACGGGACGCGAACGAAGTCGTGGTTGGAAGGAAACTAGTACTTATATAATTTTAAATTAATCATACATACTTATAATCAAGTAGTTTTAAGAAAATCATTGCTTGTAATACATAGTAACACCCAGAGACAAAACAAAAATCCATATTTGCCACTCACAAAAATGTTTGTTCTCAGTGGGGATCGGGATTGCGTCTGTTGACTGCAGACAGTCAAGAGACGCAATCCCAGCCATCACTCCAAGACTAACACGCCGTCTATTGAGCCTGGAAAGACAGAACCTCAGAATCATCGTAGGGACCCTGACAGGCCACTGCCCCTTAAACCAACATCTCTACAACATCGGAGCCACAGACAGTCCACTCTGCAGAGGCTGCCTCACCGAAGAAGAATCAGCTGCCCACGTAGTCCTGGAATGCGAGGGCGTAGCAACGCAACGACAAGAAATCCTAAGTACCCCTAGGTCACTTCTCCAAGCCTGCGAAGCCCCCAGGAAGCTTCTGTGCTTCTGGGAGGAGTTAGGCTGGCTGCATGCTTAGCCAGTACACCCCCCCACGTATAATGGACTACCCTTGAGTCTAAATGCGGAAACGGGAGTCCAACTAATAATAATAATAGTGGGGATCGAACCCACGACCCACACCCAAGGCAGAGCTATTGCCGCCTGAGCTGTGACGTCTGTCAAAATGAAAAATGTCTGCTTTCCGATATAATGTACACGTCGTAGTGTGAAAATAGTTTTTTTCGGACAAACCCTTTCAAAAAGAACTCAACTTACCTCTATAAATCAAAAAACCCGAAACTATCATCATATATTCGACACCGGCATCGCTATAGAGATAAAAGCTTTACCATAAACCGTTTTTCTATTCTCGATCAAGGTAGATGGTGATAGTACCCATATCTTGATAGAATGGAAAGAGTTTTGTTCATATGGACCGAAAAAAATCCAAGAAAATATATTTATAAAAATAGGGTATGATCAGTGCCTTGATCACAAATAAATGTGAAAATCGCAAACGTATCGTAAGAATCGTAACGCTAGCGTATCCGAGATACACTGCGCGGTGACACTACAACGGTTGGCAGTCGAGCTGGCATTGACGCGCGATATAACTCGAATACTCTAACGCGGTCGCTGTCAGTTTTTTTTTTGTGTACAGGTTTGAACCCTTGATCTTAGGATTACAAGGCGGGATTGGTACCACTGCACCTCTGGGGAAAAAAGTAGTTGACACAGAAAGTTTTGACGCAGCTATCTGCTACGCCGTAGAGCTTGCGTAGCAATACGCTACGAGACTGCTACAAGACTATGAATGCGCCTACGCAGTGTGAAGCTTGACTTGGGTCTAGAATACTTCATGTACTTACTACTTCTTATTTTGTATGTATTTTAAACACAGATTTCTTAAAGATGAAATGAATATAAAAAAATAATCACCGGTGGTCTTAGCGCTGAAAAACTATCATTTCCAAAACCATGAAACACTTTTTTACTAAAAACGAGATAATAATAATAATAATAATAAATAAATATTCACGGACACTTAACACAGCGCCTTCTAGTTCCAAACTAAGCAAAGCTTGTACGATGGAAACTAGATGACTGATAGAATACATACATACATTATTTTTTTTGTAAATACATACTTATAACACATAGAAACACCCAGACACAGAACAAACATCTATGTTTTTAAAACACATATTTGTTCTCGGTGGGGATCGAACCCACGACCCACAGCACGGAAGGCAGAGCTACTACCGACTGAGCCATGACGCCTGTCAAATAATAACCATAATTACCCGATATTTACCATGACCATTCCGTTTTTGGTAAATATATTGTTTTAATGAAAACTATGTTCATAACCATGATGAGTAATTTATTAGGTATTCTAAGAATAATTTCAAATAATATAATTATACTAAAACTGTCATCATCATCATTTCAGCCCGTTCGCACCCACTGCTGAGTATAGGCCTAATACAATAGCTATATATACAAAGCAGGAAGTTACATGACAGGCGGAACAGCTCGGTCGGTAATAGCTCTGCCTTCCGTGCTGTGGATCGTAGGTTCGATCCCCACTGAGAATAAACATTTGAGCGTAAACATAGATTTTTGTTACTAAAACTGTAAATAGTTATTATTGTATTATATCAGGTTTTGGTTATAACTAAACTACACATAAGATTACTAATATATCTAGAACTATTCTCAAAAAACTTCTAAAAACATAAAACCCTTGTGACAAAAACGGATGCTCTAGTTTTAGTAATAGGGTTCAATCAGCACCCTTTGGCTACGGAACCCTAAAAAGTTAGATATAAAACAACAAAAAGGTCAATTGAAACACTCGTTTGGAAGAGAGAAAGCCAATGAAAGAGAAAGTTTTCTTTTTTGTTTTGAAGTTTTCAAAAAAACTACAAACGGAATTTTGCGAAAAACTTCCTTGAAACATAACATCGATTGCACTGCTTGCTATAGTAATATGAACTTCATGCTACATGACGGTATCCGCTTCACAAAAAACTAACTTTCCCTCGCACATTTACAAAAGTAAGAAAAGTTGAGTTTTCTCGCGATCGACGGTACCAAATATTATTGCAGGATTTAATGCCTGGAAGATGTTTGGTAAATTGTTAAACAATTTAAATATGGAAGGTTTTCGAAGTTTATGGATCGGTTGGTACTTACCGAGGCGTAAATAGGGAATGTGAAATCAACCAATAGGATCGAGTCGACATCGCGTTATCCTATTGTGTTCTTTAGCTCTGAGTTTTATTTGAAAAAGGAATTTTCACACGAGTACATAAATAATAGGCCTTTACATCTATTGAAGATGATTTATACAGCGTGTAGGCAACCTACACTTAACGACACACTGTAGTGCCTGGGACAATGTTTAGATGGAGTAGGCTGGTAGCACCTATACCCTCCTCTCAGCCTAGTCAGCCATTTCCACAGGAAAGACATCGTCAATACGTATGGAGCTGACTAAGCCAAGGGTTTCTTCACGATGTTTTCCTTCACCGACCATTAACACGAGCCTAACGAGTACATACTCGTATATCGTGACTAGCCGTGAAGTTTTAGTAGGTATGTATAATTATGCAGATGAAAATCAAAAGTCAGAAATGTTAGATTACCCCCAAAATATGCAAATGAAGCCTATTTACTGATTCCCGGCACGGGTTAGCGAGTTTACGTGGAACTTTTCATCTGTTTACGATTATGTTTGTTTACGTGGCTGATTTAAATGTTTACTGAGCTTAAACTTTGTTTTGTTTTTAACTTAACCTTTGAAGTATTTCCAGAATAGAGCGTTGTGAAATCAACCCTATCTTCTAATATTAGGATCTAAAGTGATCGTGGTCCATATTAGCAGTTGAAGGTAACACTGACGCTTATAAGTAGGTACGTGGACGAATATAATTCGTCAAAGAGTAGATAATATAATCATTGAACTACAATTACACATAGGAATAACATGTTTTTACTCTTGTCAGTAGTATTATTTGCTTATTTCCTTATTTCCATCGAGCCCACCGGCCGGCCCACCAGTGGGCCAAATGCGATTTGTCTTGCATTGAAGGTTGGCTTTCAAGAGCCAAGCTCTCAATAAAAAAGAAGTATGCTCACACCTTCGTCTACCGTTTCATTTTCCGAGAGCCAGAGCAATATCAGTTATTAAGCCGTGTCGGGCATAAATACAAACTAGAAGGACGAGCGTAATGGGCCTTTGTCTAATTTTTTTACCGACTTCAAAAAAGAGGACGTTCTCAATTCGGTTGTATTTCTTTTCAGTAGTTTGGCAGTTAATTAAGATTAACTGGAAAAAACACGTCATCCAACGTACACGACATTGCATATTTTAATTTTCTGTGGTGTTTACGATCAATAGAACAGTCTCAATGAACTGCCATCATCATCACCATTTGATGATGAAGGCGTATCAAATTGAAGTCGGTTTTTCCAGTTTTTTAAACTTATTAATGATCTGTCAAATTATTTATAATCATTTACATCTGTAAGAACCATACTTCTAGCGAAATAAACGATTTCATTTTATTTCTAATTTCTTACAAAAAAGTTATGATGTGAAGAAACTTCTTAAGGCCAAAGAACTTTTCTTATTCATAAGTAACCATTCATACTGTAATACCAGAATCTCACGGTCATATGCTTAGTATTCTATCCTTCCTTCCTCTTTATTTCCATGATAATGTTATCGTAAGGTTGGGAACTTTCCGGTTTGTTTCGAACCAATGGCCTACAAAAATATAGCACCTATAAAAGTCGTACAAAAACAACATAAAGGTAATTTTACAATAGAAGCAACATCTGAGAGGCATACTTAACACATTCACAATGGTCTTGACTCTACCACAGAATATATATGACTCTACATGGATTCCAGCGGAGCTAGGAGGCGCACGCGAGATATTCTATCGACTCGTTCTGTCAAAATGTAGGCATTTTGCACTATTTGTGAGTTATTGCATAATCTGTGGTAGTGTTATCGACAAAACGCGTCTTTGTATCTTCATGTTGTCCGAATCGTCACAACAAAAATGATTAAAATCAAAAGTGACAATTGGGACAATTTCGTCCGTATATTTTGTCCGAATCGTCACTAAGTCCAACTTTTGACACTTCTGCGTGGTTATTAGATACTTCTCGTCCTCAGAGAGGTACGACGAGTAATAGTCATACAGAAGTGCGAAGAAGTGTCAAAAGTAGATGATAAGAAGGCGAGTTTTGACAGCATTAACACAGATAATGCAATCATTCACAATATAGTGCAAAATGCCTTCATTTTGACAGAGCGAGTGACAAAATATATTGCGTGCGTTCTATCACCGAAGTCCCTCTATCATGAACAAATCTGACAGTCGCCGTTAGCGTATTCGAGTTATATTGCGCGTCCATGCCAGCTCGATTGCCAACCGTTGTAGTGTCACCGCGCAGTGTATCTCGGATACGCAAGCGTTACGATACGTTGGCGGTTGTCACATTTATTCGTGATAAAGGCACAAAATCATTAACAAATCTGATCTGTAGTGTATACAGGCGAACTTATTGCTAAAATAACATTATCTACTAGCTAACTTGTACGTAGTGGGGATAAAAATTGATTACGCTGTTCTTCTGGACTTTAGTCGCTACTACATTTTGCATTTATACGCCAAGCGTCAGTTGCCATTTGCTGAAGTTTCACTAATAAAGTCTTCTTTAAGCTACTAATAATGATGACGAAAACTAAGCCGCTGCCTAAGCTCCAGCTTAAGATCACCTCCTCGCTTCTCCTAAGCTTCCGCGCGTCCCCAAATAGTAAAAACAAAACTTATTCCAGCCAGCTTCGCATTTATATCCTCGTTTTATTGAGATAATCGCCCTCCACAGAATTGTTCTTGTACAAACAGACGTACAAACGAGCGGTTGGAAATGCAAAAGCCGAAATAAATCTCCGAGCAAGACGTCAGAGGGATCCGTGAGGGGCTCATTTAAAATTCTAGTCCGGATCGTAATTCGGAACGGATGGATACTGCTGGTACGGTTCTCACTAGTTATTAGTATTCTACTATAAATTTACAGAACAACCTACAGGTGCACTTGTCAGCAGCCAACGACTAGCGGCTATAGGTATGTTGATACTCGGCAGTCGCTAGAAAATTTAAAATATCAAAAATGTATGCGAGAATGGTCACGTGATTAAATGCATGCGGGAATGGTAACTTGACTAAATGTATGCGGAAATGGTCACTTGACTAAATGTAAATAAATGTATGCGGGAATGGTCACGTGAATAAATGTATGCCGGAAATGTCACGCCATTAAATGTATGTGGGAATGGTCACTTGACTAAATGTAAATAAATGTATGCAGGAATGGTCACGTGAATAAATGTATGCCGGAATGGTCACGTGGCTAAGTGGAAATGCCACCATACTAGAGTTTCAATATTTAAGTATATTTTCTATTATACAAAACAATAGGAACCCAACCATAAGACACACAGCTTACATTCTTCTAGCATTGATTCTCGATAAAAATATATTATGTAGTTTACGTAAAGTAGAATGTATGCGTTAAAAACACACTAGGCAAAAAGATCAATAGTCGTGAGGAACTGGCACGAATCAAACCTATGCGAGACGATAAAAAAATAAAACATTGCATTCCATTTGAAAACAGAACAATTTGTTCTCAGTTTTTTTTACCATGACTCATCAGTCCACAGAGTATCATAGGATATACCAGTCAAAATGTCCTCTGACTCTCGAGAATTCTCGATTTGAAAGTTCTGAAACCGACAAATGGTAACATCGCTTCATTTGAATTCTGTCGCCCGATTTGAATTGGAGATTTTACAGCCTTTAATCTAAAACCGGCGGTGAACGCGGGACGTGTGCCGTTATCCTGCTAATTAGGGGCTGATGGATCCAGCTGGCGGGTTCTTAGCACCCTGATTATTTAAATGGGGGAGTTTTTGATCATTTTAAAATAATTTTATAAAAAAAATGTACTTAATTAAGATATGGTTATTTAAATGGAGAAATTAATAGAGCCCTCTAAATGCCCTTTCTAACGCCATTCATGTCATTTTTGTGGACCTCTAGGATGCGAAGGTAAAACAGTGATAAATAAAAACTGATTTTCAAGAATAACTCGATTTCCACAGGACGGATTTTTTTCGTACGTATGAAGAATGAAAGTCTTTTCTAAGCCCTTTAGACGTATTATGGGTCAACCCTAAGGGCACTCTTTTTTTATTCTGGTCCAAGCTCCCTAGAAAACTGCCCACTCTCCTTTCTGATGCTTTTAAAATATTTTCTTTTTTTAATTGTATGTAGCTATCCTGATTATTTAAATAGAAGAATTCAAGGTATTTTTAAATTTTGTAAGAAAAATTGTATCTGGTTAGTTATAAAAGGAAAAAATTTACTATTAAAAATTTCTAATACACGCAAAGCTAACCCTATAGTTGAGCCAGATATTGACATAAAACGTCGCTCTCTTGTTATCTTTAACATTATTTAAAATATAGCCATTTAAAATTTTAATCTCGGCCGCTGTAACTGTCATTGGATGGGGTATAAAATGTTAAGATTAAGATTTAATCTGACTCGAGTTTTGATATTTTTTGAAACAACACCTAGCACTTTTATTTTAATAATTTTCCTTGTGCTATTGTGAGTATTATTGTTTAATTTTAGTGGAATTTTAACCAATAATACTTAGGTTTAACATAAAGTGTGAGCCATTGGAATAAATGTGTGTAAGTGGTTTTTCTGAACGTGTAAAATCGTCTCCAAGTTTCGAAGAAAGATATCCACAATTTTCACTTCAAAACAAACGACAGCCGACTTGACGATGACTTGACTTATTTGAGATATAACTTGACACTGGCAAAATTGTCTGTTGGAATGACGGACAGAAGCCATATAGGTAGAAAAGAAGAAGAAGAAACATTTAATAGATTAGATTGAATTTTACAGGATCCAGTGGATCATTTGCTTCAACTAAAGTTACCTACTTGCACTAAAACTGCTTCCTTATCAAGTAAATGCCATAAAATAAGGTATTCTATATGAAGTTCCAAACTCATTATCCTCTGAGGTGAGGTCGGGTAGCAGAATATTGCGAAGTTTCTACGTGACAGCCACAGACAACAGTGAAGTTGGTATGAGCCTGCAGTAATTAGTTTCGGCGTGTTCTGGGTCACTTGAGAAGGTATTATAACAGTAGTATCTTTGTAGCTTTTTTAATGTACACATAGACTTTTATTTACTGTTTGGCACACAACATACAAAACATAATAGATAGGTACATAAAATAAAATAATTGGTAGATAATAAAACTGAAGAGAAAATAGAACAGTCAATTTTACATTTGTAAAATTAACACACTGTGTTTATATTTTACTAGCCGTCGCCCGCGGCGTTGCTCGCGTTCTAGACACTTTAGAGTGCGACTTTTCAAAAATCCTTTCTTAGTGCGCCCCTACACTATACAGGGTGTTACCAGACCACTTCCGAAAACTTGGAGGTTCCAATCAGACCATGATACTGAAAACATTAAGCGAAAAAAAAAATTGACTTGACTATCTCTTTTTAATTTTTTTTCTAGTTACATACACACAGGACAACATAATAAGACATATCTACCTAATTATCTCATTTAAAAAAGCAAAAAAACAAATAAAATAAATAAAGCAGCAATGTACACGCAGCACGCAGATTACGTCTACTACAGCATGAACAGCTGAGAGTTCATCGCGGGTCATTCACGTACGCGACGTGCGAGCGACCTACGTTAGTACCTACCTACGTTAGTAGGCACTTACGACACAGAATAAATAATAGTACTACGCCTCGACCTTGCCTACGTGAATGCGTACATTGCGGGCTGGCGAAATAAATACAAATCTTTAAACATTGTTTTCTCCGGCTATAATTATTTTTCAGGATAACTGATTTTTTTTTGGTTGGGTTTTGGTGTGCTGTAGCTCCCCCTTTCGTTTTCGGAAATGGTCTGGTAACACCCTGTATAAGGAACCTACCCTCCAAATTTCATACCTCTAGGACTTATAGTTTAGGCTGTGCGTTGATTCTCTGTCAGCTTCAAAAGAGTTTTATATATATTGATTGTTTGCGCTCTCTGTTCACCTCTGCAATTGTATCACCGTACAGAGTACGTCCACTGAGGATGTGCTCTGTGGCATTGCACTAGGATCATCACTCTGCATATAAAACGTAACTCTACGTACGTTTTATATGCAGTGATATTAGTACCCGTAACACAGCAATGCGAGCAACACTGCTTGGTGATAGAGTTAAATAGTAGCTAAGTACGGTAGGATTAACCTTTTTTAACGAAATTACAAACTAACTAAACGCGCGCCTGTTTTACGAACCGTAGAGAAAAACGTAGAAGTTTCAAATAATGTCTCCTACCCTCGAAGTTATTTAGAGTGGCTGAAGTGATGTCAAACTCTTACGTGATGTGGTAAGCCTCGGGATCTCAACAGATAATAGTCACATGGAATTTTTTTATGGCAATATTTATATGGTTTTCTGGAAAAAATCCGCTGTAGCGATAAAGCTGTTCATAATACTTTCTATTTTTATATTCTGTCTGATAGGTACCTACTATACTAGTTCAATAAAAAATTATTCACAAAGGGTATTACGACTAATACAGTTTTTTACAACATTCAAATTACACATGAAATAGTTGAGCTATCTATAAATCGTTTGCCAACGATTTATAGATAGCTCAACTGTTGCAAACGATTCACAATGAAATCTACAAACCGTTGCAAACGATTTATAGATAGCTCAAAGTGGTCCAAATCAGTTTCCTTCTTATGTGTAAGTACAAATATGTATTTTTTATTTTATTTATTTAATTACTTTTTTTTCATAAAACAGAGATTACAAAATTTAGTTTTTTTTCTATCAAGACTGATTATGTCCCATCCCTAGTAAGAACTATTAGCGGCACATGTGGGTATCACGCCAACTTCACTAATTACCAAAGTTTTACCCAAATATTGAGGGATTTAGAGCACTTTCGCAAAACTCTGTGTTTATCCTCGGGTTTAGATGAAGCTGATATTTCAGCAGTGCCAGGGTTTTATGCTCAGTTCGATAGAGATACTACTATAATAGAGATGACATCATATTTCGGCTGAAAACATCTCACTCGCTGGTTAATCAAGTAATTTTATTAACTTAAAAAGAAAGTTTTTGTAAGGTAATCTGAAAAAAAGTCTTAAAAGTTTAAACTCCTCAACTGCATGCTCAAAAATACCCTGTTCATGATTAACTTATTCAGGGACACTCTGTATAAACAAATAGTCAATTAAATATTTCTGAAATAAGCTAAAGCTGAACTACCAAAGGCGTTGGGGCATTTCAGGTCTCGATTTGCATACATTTAATTAACATTTTGTTATTATTATAGTGTGTAGTTATAGTTATAACTTTTGTTGGTTTTATCATAATCTATTATGCAGTAGTCACGAAAACGCAAAATAAAGTAATTATTTTGACGTAAATACCTCTAAGTATAATAAACAACATTGAAAAATACGCATTTTTCGAAGTAAAATATCTAATATCTAATGATTCCCGCTGCTTTATAATGACAGTGTTACATTATTAAAAACTGCATTGTAAGTGTATTGAAACAAACAAAATTCCATCATTGCAAGTTTTAAAAAAATGTGGGACATGGGCTCCATTCAATTTGCCCCAGATCCTTTTAGTGGGTACGCCGCTTAGCCAGTCTTGCATTATGAGATAGTTATAAACTCATAATGGATTCTGTAGAGGATAATGAATCTGGGAGCAAGGTCATGCTTCGACGAACTAAGCCATAATGAATACGGAAAATAATGACAAAAGCTCATATTTTTTTAATATCTAACACAGTGTTTTTCAACTATGTATCCAAAGCTGATGGGAATATGACTCAATTTGCATGTCAAAGGCGTGAACTTTTGCGTGCCTGTACTTTTTTTAGCTGTGAGATGATTTTTAATCTATGGAAATAATAATAAAATGTAGAGGCTTGTATTACAAGTTTCGTAAATAATAAAATATTAATTCTATTACAACTTCAAATACAAAAAGCATTATATCCGAAGTTGGATAAAAATTTGAGAAAAATAACAATATAAAAAAAAAATATAAAAAAATTTAAAAAAATATTTTCAATCAAAATACTTCATCCGATGCCATTTCCCGTTCACGTACAGTTGTGTACAAAAGCGTATCGCAAATACAAAAAGTACTGTCGCGCTCAGAAACCGAGATTAATATCAGTTATGCGTTTGCATTCGCGCGTCCTCTGTGCGCATCGATGGTTTATTAATATTTGAGAGTGCGGTAGTGTTGTGACAATGTCGATGTTTTTTATCGATGAAAAGTTGGCTTCAGTAAAATGGCACAACTGATCATCTGACAGAATGACCTGCAGGATTTGTAGTATCAATATTTTAAATTAATATTCTTGTAGATTCAGTTATAGGTAGGTACCTCTTTTGCTTTGTAAATGTTACTCTAAATTAAAAAAAAAAATTCCCTAACCTAAGTTCCTACCTACTAGTTACCTACTTTATAGGTTTCCTAGTAGATAAAACCTAAAGGTATTGGAACCCGTATCTCTGCTGGGATCTTCTCCAAAATTCGATTCTCTCTCTGTTAGGCAGTCTTATCATTTTGATCTCGCTGTTTATGCTCAGGAACTTGAGGGTTTTCTGACTACGCCTCCATGTAAAGCCATAATTATGGCATTTTGCTGAGGGGATTCTGAAAAACCAACAAAACAATATTTAATTCAATAAATAAGTAGTTTATTGGATTATCAGTTAGCTAAATAACATAATTTATATGCCAATGCGTTCGAATGGAACTAAAATGGAGTTAGGCAGGACACCTGGCAAGGCGAGGTGACGACAGGTGAAGTAAGGCGCTAGCTGAATGGCGTCCAAGAACCGGTCACAGAAACGTCGGTCGACCAGCAGCGAGATGGGCAGACGATGTTGCGAACATCGCGGGCAGGACATGGATGAGATCAGCACAGGACCGTGAGGAGTGGCACCGACAAAAAGAGGCCTATATACCCAGCAGTGGGTGAAGTCGGGCTATAGATGATGATGATGTGTTTGGTGAAATATGTGAAATCTACTATATCACAAGAATTTGAAGAAAATATAGAAAATAGGTAAACAATTTAAATTTAAAGGAAGTTTGTTTTAACTTACCCAGTTCTGGCGAAGCTGGACCAAAGGCTAGTCATGATATCTATCATTCTGCAGTCTGGAGGAGTTGGAGTCTCGTCTCGGTACTCCATTGGATTGTATAAGTAGTATATCTCGTCGCAGTGGCTAGCACCGGGTAACCACCACAATGGAGAAGCTAGCTTGTTCAAATTCCTGTGAGAATCGTACTCGAAGTAATAGTTGTATAATGAAATTCTAGGATTGCTCATGAACGCTTCCATGACTAGTACTGATGGGTAATGCACTAGTGTGTCAGAAAAATAGTGAATCAATCTTTCAATACTTATAGGTGAGTTTTTGAAATAGAATGCTCGGATGTCATCGATAAAGCGTAATTTGTCTTTGTTACTCCTGAACGCTATACTCTTGGGTATCACACTAGTGAAGTTACTATCGAGTGCTCTCAGTCCTGCAGAGTTATAATTGGCAGCCCACAAAATAGTTTCCTCGTTATCGTAGCCAATAATAATGCTATCATTAACCAAGATGATGATGTGGCCAAAGCATTTGAAACATTTTTTACCGACATTCCAGTCTCCACTACAAAGTCTTTAAACTCTTCGCACATAATCACGGAGACATTACTTAAAGAAAATATACCTGAGTTCAAAACATTATTTAATTTCGATTATGTGCAACCAAATGACATTGTCAAAGCTTTTAAAATGATAAATGTTAAAAAAACCACGGACCTCTGGGGCATTTCTGTTGCCGTCATAAAATCCGTAATTGATCTTATAGCACCAGATCTAGCTTTTATATTCAACCAATGCATTGATTGTGGTGAGTTCCCTGACTTAATGAAACATAGTAAAATAACACCTTTATTTAAATCAGGTAGTCATTCTGACCCTACTAATTTTCGGCCGATATCAGTGCTACCTACATTTAGTAAAATCTTTGAAAAACTTATGCTTAATCAGCTGCAAAGGCATTTTGAAATAAACAACTTACTTGACAATAAACAATTCGGTTTTACAAAGGGTCGCTCAACCACCGACGCGGGTGTTGAGTTAATATCACATATTTTTGAAAATTGGGAGCAGTCACATGACGCCTTGGGCATTTTTTGTGACCTATCTAAGGCGTTTGATTGCGTGCACCATGAAACGTTAGTCAGGAAACTAAACCACTATGGTGTGAAAGGGGTTGCTCTTGAACTTCTTAATTCTTACTTAAGTAACAGAATTCAAAGAGTTGATGTTAATGGAAAACGTTCTCCGGGGTCAGTGGTAAAAATGGGTGTACCACAAGGATCAATACTAGGACCGTTCTTGTTTTTAATTTACATTAACGATCTACCACGAGTAGTTAGAAACGATCATGAGATTGTACTGTTTGCAGATGACACTTCACTTGTATTTAAAGTGAAACGACTACAAACTAATTATGACGATGTAAATAATGCAATCTCTAAGGTTGTAAACTGGTTTAATGTAAACAATTTATTACTAAACGAAAAGAAAACGAAATGTATTCGGTTTATTCTACCAAACGTCAAACAAACAAATGCTAATGTAAAAATCAAGGAAAATAATATAGATCTCGTGGACACCACAGTATTTTTAGGCATAACTCTAGATAATAAACTTCAATGGGGCCCACACATAGATAAATTGTCGAAGAGACTTAGTTCTGCGGCATACGCAGTCAAAAAGATCCGCTTCCTTACAGATGTGGAAACCGCAAGACTAGTCTACTTCAGCTACTTTCATAGCATTATGTCGTACGGCATTTTGTTGTGGGGGAGTGCTGCAGATATAAACACCATATTTGTGTTGCAGAAGAGGGCTATTCGTGCAATTTATAACATGGGTCCCAGAGAATCACTAAGAAATAAGTTTAAAGAAATAAATATAATGACAGTACCTTGCCAGTACATCTATGAAAACTTATTGTATGTTAAAAAAAATATAAATCTATTCAACAAAAAAAGTGATAATCATAATGTTAACACTAGAAACAAAGACAAACTCGCTGTTCCCACCACTAGGCTCTCAAAAATTAGTAAATCTTTCAAAGGGCAATGTGTACGCTTCTTTAACAAAATCCCAAGTGATGTGTCTCAATTGTCGATTGGCAAGTTCAAAAACGTAATAAAACAAAGACTTATTTCAAAAGCATACTATAAAATATCAGATTATTTAGAAGACAAACAAGCTTGGGACGAACTAGCTCCAACTCATCCAATAAAAAAATAAATTGTAATCATACCTAATCATACAAAACGTAATGACGATTCAAAGTGATCAGTGAGATTTTATTGAATAAAAGCTTTTTGACTTTGACTTTGACTTTGAATGCTAATATCACTGATATTTTTAACATTATTCAGTAGATCTATCGGATTTTCTCTAAGAACTGCATTATTGCTCTCCGCAGCTTCAACACATGTAGCAAAAACAAATCCTTCATAAACATCGTTCGTGGAGTTTTTAGTTGATGCTATTACTATATCGTCAGCTGTAGCATTTTTGAATATCTTAAGTAGTTCTTCGGGATTTTTAGTATCATACCCTAATCGTGATGCAATGTCAGCTGCAGTGTTGATGGGTTCTGTATCGAAAAACAGTGGCCTTATAACATTACCACTATCCATTATTGCCCTGTTAAATAATCCTCGAGCTACTTGTGTAAAAATGAATAGATTAATAGAGCCGCCTCCAACGCTCTCTCCGTGCAAGGTGACTCTGGTTCGATCTCCGCCGAACGTTTCAATATTGTCCTGCACCCATCTGAGAGCAGCGATTTGGTCTTTGATACCAACATTCCCTTGGGCTCCTTTAGTTTTCAGACAGAGAAATCCAAATGCTCCAACGCGGTAGTTGATAGTTACAATAAGGACATGCTTTTTAACGAGATATCTAGCGTTGTATCTGTCATCGGTGTTGCTACCTTCGTATAGTCCTCCGCCGAAGATGAAAACGATCACTGGTAGAAGTTTGGTGACAACTGCGGGAGTGTAGATGTTCAGTGTGAGACAATCCTCGACGCCCACTGGTGACTTAGTGGTGGTGTTATACTGCTTGCAAGTAATGGTTCCGCGGTCAGCTTTCAATGTTCCATTCCAGATGGGGGGGTCGCCTGCCTCCTGTAATAACATGTCAGCACTAGCTAGATGACGCTTGCAGTGAAAACTAATACTTACGTACTTATTCTTTTATATTTTATATTTATCTACGTACCTACTTTTGCTATTACTTATTTACTACTAAATCAGATTCATCAGGGAGAGGTTTGGCGTCAAGTCACTAACCTAGCATAATTTTATTTAAATTTATTAATCTTACCTCAAATCTCTCAACAACAGTAGCATAAGGAATCCCAAAAAATGTCCGGTAATTATACTGCCGATTTAGAGATCCCTCTACTTTTCCTTGTTTTAGAACTCTTATATTATCATCACACGAGTCGCATTTTACGAAAACAAATGATAAGACAGATATCTTCAGACATTGGTACACGTAGCGTGCCATTGCTACCGAGACTCTGTTAAAAATAATGCTGTGAACCTGTTTTAATACTGCAATGTGTTGTCACCGTATTAAGATAGCGGGTTTTTGATAAAAACTGTGCAAGTTAGAGAATTGCCTTTAAGTGTAAAATTCAAGTATTCTAATTATTTCATGAATATCACGAGCCAAGCCAAGTTAAGTTATCCTAAGTTTTTTTAATAATCGTTATGCTTACGGGATTTGCTTCAAAATATGATATTTAGTTGAATGTCAATAAATGTATTCAGTTAAGTCAAAGTATCATTTTAAAACGTCACTTTTATAAGATGTTTCCTAACAATCAGCGCCTAATGGATCCAGACCTTAGCTTAGTTTCTTGCATTTTATATTTCTGACAAGATAGTATCGATCTATCGATATGTTCATCGATAAGCGCACCTCACTGAACATCGATAGTTCTAACGTTCTACCCTTAGGATACGTCATTCGTTTGAAAGCATCTATATGCATGGGTGAGTAGAGTAAGATTAGCGATGTGTGAAATCCTCGACCTTTTTTACGAAGCCATGTTCCATTTATGAATATATTTTTTACTATTTTGTTCAATACAAAAAGTTTTTATTTAGAATCTGCTGTGAACTCTTTTGAATAGACATTAAGTAGGCTAACGCATTAGGCGATTTTAGTTGCGGTGACCGGGTTCCAAATCACAAATTCTGAAATCCGAAGACGAACCAAGGTCCAAGACATAGGAAATCGAATTATGGGACTCAAATGGAGCTGGGCAGGACATATTGCAAGGCGTGGTGATAACAGATGGAGTGAGGCGGCTACTGGTGACCATGATGCGGCTACAGAAACGTAGGACATCCGGCAGCGAGATTAGCAGACGACATCGTCAAAGTCACGGGCTGTAAATGGGAGAGACTAGCTCAGGAACGCAGTTGATGGCACAAACTTGGGGAGGCCTAAGCCCAGCTGTGGGTTAAGTCGGGCTTTTGATGACGATGATGATAACCCCCAGCTCCTATAGCCAAGTTGACAAACAATCGCTAGGTAATAGAAAACTCATTTTTAAACGACCAATCACGTAGTTGCATCCAATGCTTTTTTTTTATTCTTAAGCGATTAAAGAACTGACAGAGAGAGGACTATTATACCCAGCAGTGACTGTGGGTGAAGTCGGCCAGTGGATGATGATAGTGATTGAAGATTGTCAACTTGCCTAAACGGGTTTTCAAACCACTTTGTTACATACAAAAATTTGCGACTCACCTTTCACAAATACACAAAAACACTTTGGCTGCGTGTCGGCTCTTAATCCTAAAACTCGATGAAAAGCTGTGAAAATCTTCAAAAAGCCCGACTCATTGGAACTCCAATCAACAGAAAAACAAACGCTGAGTGAAACCCTTCACCGGCTCGATCAAGATTGATCACCAGCCATCAATAACCGTGTCGATTAGCGATGGTCCTATCTTCAGGCGGAACTCCTGCTCACTTAATCTGATAGCATTTCTAACTATACATTAAGTACCTACGTAAAATTTTTGAGTTTGATAATTTATAGAACATGACTCATGATATTTCGACACTTTTTTGAGGTCAGTGGGTATAGCTAACTATAGGTATTAAGATGTAAATTGGCCTCAAAGGGGATTTTGAAACTCAAGACGAAATTTTGAAGGGCCAATTTGCAAGGGGACAGCTCAAAGGGGATTATGAAATTTACCCATGTTATTTAACTTAAGAAATAGTTTTTTTTAAACTGCTTACATTATTCCCCTAAAACCTATTGCTCAAGCACTGATCCGAGCTCAAGCATAGATTTTTGTATGATAATCTCTACTCAAATCGATGCTTGAGTAACGATTTTATACCATAATATGAGCCATAGACAAGAAAAATAATGAATTTTTTTATAATGTGCTCGAAAAAAAGGGTTTCGGATAACTAAGAAAAAGCTACACGCGTCGAACGAAAGAAATACCACATCAAAATTGCGCTTCCATAAAATACTCCATCTCAAGACCCTGGACCGTAACCCGTCGCCACAGCTAGTAATATACAGCTGGTTCACTGCATTCGTTTGAACATAGACATAATCACGTTCTAGTAATTTTTATACCTAGTCATTATTCCTGATGTTGCTAAGTCGCCAAAAGCATTATGTGCTTATAATTTAGAGTACTTACTGACAGAAGTTTTAATGTGTTTTGTTTATACATTCCAGAAATCCCCACTAAGAAATCCCTACCAGTGGGGGTTTCAGTTTTTTTTTATCACTCTGAAACACATTTTTGTAATATGAGGTGGGACTATATCAAATAAAGTTCACATTTTTCTTTTTACACACTCAATGAAATTACTACGCTATGTTTTGTAAAAACCAGAAGCGGTGACGTCCGTCGCGTTTCTGTCGCGTCGCGTAAGTGCGCATGCATCCTAAATGTTACATTTTTAAATAACGTTGAGTTTTGTCAACGGCACGTTGGTTTTATTTGCATTTTTATGCTCGTTTTAACGTGCTAAGTTTTAACATTACCTTTGACCTAATAAAATAAAAAAAGTATTTCTATATAACCCAGCTGTTTTATTCTATTCTGTGGGTCATTCATTTTTATGTGTTATATTATGACATAGTTTTATGTGTCGCACAACTGCGTTCTCTGGTTATATTAGATGCTTCTGGAATTATCTAACGTAATTTTGGTTTATTCTAATACCGCGTTCACACTATGCCATTGCCGCTGCCGTCATGAATGCCGCGATTAATTCCGGAATTATTGCCACAGCAACATCGCCTTTATTCCTACACCGTGTTCACACATGCCCATGCCGCTGCCCGAATTATTGCCGTGATTAATTCCGGAATTATTGCCACAGCAACATCGCCAAGTTCATGCCCTAGCTCCTTGGTGAGAATAAAGGCGATGTTGCTGTGGCAATAATTCCGGAATTAATCGCGGCATTCATGCCGGGCATAGTGTGCACGCGCTATATCGGATAGGATAGATTGTGTTTTTGAATGGCAATTTTCACTGATAAGGATTTTTGAGTGACGATTTTACAAAATTTATTTTATCATTAAACTAAACTGAGTATTTAACAGTATTTTTTTTTTTTTGGGTAAACAAACAATTAGTACCTGAATACATATTATTATAAATAAAGTGGTTTTACTTATACTAGTTTTTTAATTGTGGCACCAACACCGTTTACTTATATTATATTAGTAATTATAATTGGATAAGTAAATCACGATAACGTAAGAAATAATTAGATTTCAACTCATTGTTATAAGCAAACACCGTTTAATTTCAGGTGAGCCACTAAATTCAATAATTTATTCTAAAAAAAACTGTTTAAAGACTAAGCACGTCTTCGTAATAGCTAAATTAATGTTCATGTGTAAAAAATTGAGCTAAGAATTTAGATAATTTATAGGAGATGAAAATATCATTAGGGTAATGTAGTTACAAATTTCAATAATTTAGAATTTTATCATTTTTAACTAAAACATTTTGGTAAAAAAGTTTTTTTTACGAGGCATATCACAATAATTTTTTTTTGTTACTTAGTAATTTACTAATACATTTATTAAATATTAAACGACATTTAATTAAGTTTGTTGAACTCAGTTTTCTTAAGTTTATTCTATATGAAGCAGACGAATTATATTTTCTTTCCTAAAATTTGCATTTTGAACCTTATTCCTTCCGCATAAGGGTTTAATAGAATAAAAGTGCTACTACTTAACTCATTAAGGCGCTGCGCTGTTATAAAAAAGAATTAAAACCCCAGCCAGACCAATTTCCTTATTAGATTTAAGAGTCAGCGAATTTTTCCATCTTTTTCCACGCGGGAAGGAAAAAAGTTTCCATGATATTAAGTCAAGATTTCCTTAAGGATCCTTGCACGGTAGGGCTGCCACTATAAATAAATAATGAATATCCTTGGACGTTACACACAACGCTCTCTAGTCCCAAACCAAGCAGAGCTAAACAGAACTAAGCTATGAGAACTAGCCAAAAACTAAAATTAAAGATAACCTAAATATGTAGATCTATTAAATAAAAGATTCTGATTCCAAAAAAAGAGTTGGTCTGTTTGTATGTTCGCGGAACACACCTAAACTACTGGACTAATTTCAATGAAACTTATACCAATCAGAAGCCCTTTTTCCGGATTGAAACATAAGCTATATTTTATTGAAATCAAAGACGTGGATTCTTAGATACAATTTGAACTCTCTAAACCAAAAGCTGCATTTTGCTACGAGGTTCATCGCAAGCTGGTTGACAGATATTTTGATAGATGTTGCGGGTATCAGCTAGTAGTACTTATATCTAGTGTTCTTCCAAATACAGGCAACTACAGCATGTACATTGTACTGTAGTAATAAGAAAATTCTAACAACTAGACAAAAACTAAATCTTAGAACAAGTGTAAGTACTAGCCGTCGCCCGCGGCGTTGCTCGCGTTCTATTCTTTAGGATGTGATTTTTCAAAATTCCTTTTTTAGTGCACCTCTACACTATATAAGGATACTACCCTCCAAATTTCATACCTCTAGGACTTATGGTTTAGGCTGTGCGTTGATTCTTTGTCAGCTTCAAAAGAGTTTTATATAATTACTAGCCGTCGCCCGCGGCGTTGCTCGCGTTCTAGTAAGACTTTTCAAAATTCCTTTCTTAGTGCGCCCCTACACTATATAAGGAACCTACCCTCCAAATTTCATACCTCTAGGACTTGTAGTTTAGGCTGTGCGTTGATTCTATGTCAGCTTCAAAAGAGTTTTATATATATTGATGATATAATATAATATAATATAATATAAAATAATAATATATATATCATTAATATATTATATTGACGATATATACGTATTATGCGCATACTGATTTTACAAATCCTGTAGAACGAATGTTTCTTGTGACACCCCTGACTCGTAACCCCTCCTTAGCTTGCCCAGCAAAGCTGGCCCTTAAGTGCGTGTTAAGTTCAACTTAAGACGCTGAGATCCACACTTTAACATTTTCAACTCAACCATTTTCGAGTTATTTGTTTACTTTCAAACTTTAGTGAAGACTTCTCTAATATTTAAAAAGGGGAATTTGGGATCGAATGTAATCTATAAGCACGGTAGACATTCCCTCTGATCCTTTGGTACTTAAAATGTTTGACGTTTTTGCTTAAGGCAACGCGTAATGTCAGACAACCTTCTCGCTCGCACATTTTAACATATTTGAAGATATAATATAGTTAAATGTAGTTATGTGAAATTGCAAAGCTTCAGGGTCGAGAGAATAACAATGCAAAGGTTCAATAAAAATATCACATTGATCCAAACAAGTTTTCTAACCAAAATATGTGCACTTTGATTTATCGCATTGGTACAAGTTTTTTGGTATCGGTAAACTTGTTTGGATCAGCAAGTGACGTGGCTATAGATATACGAAAACAAGAAGCTTTTGACGCTTATGTCACTATTTAGTCACAGAATACCAATGATTTAGTAACACAGTTCAGATAACCCGCCAGGCTTAAACCTGACAGGTTTTCATAACACAAATACCCACACGGGTCTATAAAAACTATGTATTTTGGAAATAACCCTTAGGGTTCGGCTACTTAGTAGTAGTAGAGCTCTTTGTGAGAGCTCGTCCGGGGAAGTGCTACCACCGTACTCGTACCTATTTCTGCCGCCAAGCAGCGATGCTCGCATTGCTGTGTTCCGGTTTGAAGGGTAAGGGCGCCGGTGTAATTACAGGCACATGAGACTTCAACATCTTTACGTCTCAGAGTGATGGACCCAGTGCATTGCCTTACAGGGCACGTCCTCATTGGACTTGCTCAGTGAGGTAATGCATTGTTATAGGCAGAAGTTACCACTTAACATCAGGTGAGCTATCAGCTTGTTCCATTACTTTTATCATTAAAAAAAATAAAAGAAATAAAAATCTTAAATTTCGTGTCGAATCAAACTTTAATTGTGTTTTAACTCGAATCATAATGATCTTTGGTATTACGTTTGTATATTGTCCCCAAAACTCTTTAACCCTGCAGTGGTCGCGCGGATTACATATGTAATCCACACATGCAAAATTTTTGATTTTGGAAAAAGTTGCCGGTCGTTTCTTTTGATGCTCTAGGTACTTTAAGTTGGATAACTGATGGATGCGCTCCGTGCAGCATGTGCGTCAATCGTGCGCGGTTGTGTCACAGCAGTGCTGCAAAGTCTGCGGATTACGCCTGTAATCCGCGCGACCAGACACGTAAGTATTTATAACTATATTTTTTTTATTATTTCTGGTTTTTTAGTTTAGTTATGTAAAATTTAAAAGTTATTTTGACTTATTATTGTTGAATTAATATGATACCATTCGAAATAATCGTTTTTTTATTATTTTTTTAGCAGTATCATGGACAATAGCCATGCATATCAAACCAAAGCGTGGTTAGCTGAGGTTCATGATTAGAACGACGATCTCTGAAGACCGACAACGAAGAAAATCATCTTGAGGAACAGAACAATGCCACAGCGTCAGAGCAAGAAGAAATTCCAGGTGTAGTAGTAGTAAACATGATTCTGATTCTGATGGAAACGAGCCAACCCAACAGAGAAGGCGTAATGCGTTTTTATTCTAGAGCAAATAACACTCACTGGTCGAAAACTGCGCCATTGAATAGAGGTACTGAAGAAGATGGCATTTGACTATCTTTTTTGATCTGCTCAACCTTAGCGCCTTCAATGCAATATGCACTTACACAGTGAACAAAAACTACGTAAGGATTCGAAGTCGAGACATCCTTATTGTCCTGTTGCTGGCTTGGATGAAACCACTGGTTCTCCGAAGATTGCAGAAAAAATCGAAGTCTATCCTTCTACTTAGACTTTCTTAGTCTACTACAAGTAGGAAGCCAGGCATCGCTGTCAGGATCATCACGGGCTGGCTCTGTAGGGCGCTGGAGTAACTGCGCCAGAGCGCGCAATAGAAGCCCACGAAAAGTGTGTAACGCGTGTGGAAAAATAGTTTTCCAAACCATTCTATAATTGTCTGTTTATCATGCTCACAAAGCAGTAAATAGAATAAGTTTTTTTATAATAGTTATTTTTTTATGTCGATGTGATCTCAGGTCGTGATTTTTAGTGCCAAATAAGCAGAAGATTGTAATTATGTTTATTTTTAAGTACACAAAAGAGGTGTTTAAGTTTGGTTGATTATTTTAAATAGAGAATACATAGATAAAAACATATAAAAATGAATAAACAATAATTTAAAACAATATGACTTATTTTTCTTCATCCAAAAATGGCCTACACATGTAATCCGGGCGACCACTTACGTTACTTTTACTAGCGCGACCACTGTAGGGTTAAAACCAATCGTATGAAATCAATATATAATTTTTCCAACAATAAAATCGGTAGTAATAATTCCATTAAAGTATTAACTTTTGCGTATAAATTCCATTTGGTAATCCTTTACGGTTCCCGTTATAATGGTTTGTTATTGTAATTATTACGGGTTTATTAGTCCAAATTCTTGCAGCTCGGGTTTTATTGTTTCTAACATTAACAATTACAACGTTCTCGATTAAACATGATCTGTAAATATATCATTATAGACGGTTTAATAACGGGCGGGCCACCGGTTGGTTCTTCTTCTTCTTTTCTTCAATAATGGCCTCTGTCCGTCATTTCGACAGACAATTTTGCCAATGTCAAGTGTTAAAATTGTAATAAATAAGTCAAGTCAAGTCATTTGTCAAGTCGGCTGTCGTTTGTTTTGAAAAGAAAATGGTGGATTTTCTCTTCAAAACCTAACACGTATTTTCACATTCAGAAAAACCACTTTACACACATTTATTCCAATGGCTCACACTTTATGTTACGACCTAAGTATTCTTGGTTAAAATTCCACCAAAATTAAACAACAATACTCACAATAACACAAGAAAAACTATTAAAATAAAAGTGCTATGTGTCGTTTCAAAAAATGTCAAAACTCGTGTCCTGTCAAACTCTTTTAACCGTTTTCATTTTTGTATAGAGATTAAACAGCACCCCTGGCGGGTAGTTTACAGAACTTATGATACTTCTTCTTTTATTTATGACCTCTGTCCGTCATTTCGACAGACAATTTGTCAAAGAAGTACAATTAAGAAGCCCTTACGTAATATAAAAATACTATTTATTTTGTTACAGAAATGAACATGGGCGGAAGAACAAGAACAATTATATTGTTCACGTCAATATTGGCATTGCATATTGGTACGTATTTTCAGTTTTCATTGAACATGTTATTTATATTTTTGCTTGTTATTTTTATAAAACAATGTTAAAACTAGCATGAGTTATCGGATTTTGTATTTTATTTTTATTCGGAAAAACGAAAGGCGTGTTATAAAATTGACGGTTTTGTGTTTGTCTGTGCTGTAATAGCTCTGAAAGTAAGGCTCCGATTTAATTAGTTTTTTTTTCGTAAGTAAGTTTATTTATCTGGGATTAATCTTAGCCTTGTTTAGTGAAAATTGGTGCAGCCGTTTCCAAGTTAAAATGACATTCATCCGCTCGAAAAAAAAATTATAACCAAGTTACCTGTAGTATTGTATTAATTTTATAAGCCATTTATATAAAAAAAAAATAACCAGTTTTCATCTAAAAGGTTCCGTAAAATGACAATTCCAATTCCGCCCGCGGCGTCGCTGGAAAAGATTTAATTACGCCACGGAATTAATTTGGAATTAAGTTTGCCTACGTTTTATAGTTTGAATGTACCTTTAATTCCTGATGCATTTAAATTGATTTAAAAAAAATGTATTTATATTAGTTTTACCACGAATTGTAGCGGCAAAAATAAGAGCACATAGGGTTACTTATTGTGACGTAACATTCAGTTCATAAAAAAAGATATTACAACTCAGACCCGAGTTTGAGCATTTGTTTTGACTTTCGACTCGAGCGGAGCACACGCGTTCGCAAAGCGAGAAATGTTGCATGAAAACCGGATAAGCGCCTCTACCGGGAGATTTGGGAATTGTGAAATTCTCAACAAAATTTCTCGCTTTGCGAATGCTTTTGCGTGTGCTATACTCGAGTCGAGAGTCAAAACAAACGCACAGATCGGGGCTCTGGACTCGGACATTGTTTTATACTCACATAAATATTAAACGCCTTTGTTCCTACTAAAGACACACTGTAGAAAAAAAAACAAAATAGAGACGTCAAATGAAAACCAAATCTCATTTGTATCCGGCTTTAATGAAACTTTGTGAAAAAACAAAAAAAGAATGTTAGCTTCTTGTAAACGCATCGGTCTGTGCAAATTTTAATGAGTCCAGCACTACAGAGGTTTTTATCATTATTTTTCGCAATTTCTATCTTGTTGGCAAGCTTGGAGTGTGAGTCTGGGAGGTGTTCGTTATTTTCTGACGTCATATTCCGCTCAAAACTTATCCGGATTCGGATCTGAAAAGACTATGGCAAAAAAGTTTAATGTTTTGAAAATATCTATTATTATATTTTTTATTTCTCATCCACTTATTTTTATCCAAGATCAATTAATATTTTAATTCGAATAGTTTCAACAAACCGTAGCAAGATTATTTACTGATATAAAGTCAGTGAAAAGTTTAACTTAATGGGCCTCTAAGTTAAATGCTAAAAGAACTTGGCAAAATACGAATTGCCTTAAATTCTAACACCTCCAAGACGTGTCAAAGAACTGCGTCTAAAAAAAAAATAAGACTGCATGACCGTAGTTTATACACCACCAGCTCTTGGACTATAATGATTTCGACTCGCGGAGTGTGGGAGTTATATTACAATATTTCGGCTTTTCCACAAAATACCTTTTGATCTCATTTTAATTAGTTCGCGGTGTATTTATCTAAATGTTTACGTTTCACGTGTTTTACTGTCCTAGCCGTGTTTGTGATGTTGCTTTGTGTAAACCTTAATGTTTTTTATTTATTTGGCAATGGGCTTAAAGGGCTCATTCCAGCTCTCCCCTGCGTAAGTCACCAAGTAAAAAAAAAAAAGTGCAAAAAAAAAGTCCCTCCGCGCGGAAGAAGTTATAATTATAATATAATTTAAAAAAGTGGTTGTTGTCTGAAGTTTTTTACAATGTTACAGAATTTTTCGATAAATAGTAATAGTATGTGTAGTATCCTATAGTACCTAGTAACCAATTTATAAAACATTTTGCGATACCCGATATGGGTAAATAAGTTTAAAAGTGCCTAATACCCTAAGATAAGACCAATTTTGTAAACACTTATTATGCAAATAAACGTCTCTTGTATCTTGTATACTTCGAGTGCCACGCATTCACTCTCGCTCTGTGTTTAATGTGATATTAATTAAGTATTTATTTGACGTACTTAACCAATATGCAGTACTTATTTAGTTAGAAAAGGTTCTATGCTCATGTTGCCTAAATCAGAACTAGATGGCGCTGCTAAGTTTGTCCGGATCCTAGAACGCGCTATCGAAGTGTTTTGGGTTTTTTGGTGGTCTCCGTATGTGATCATTCTCGCTAGTCTCTGTCCCTTTCAATTCGGGGGAATAGAAAGAGTCAGAGACCTTAACGCAACCTTGTACGCTGTCAGTTGGAAGTCGCATTAGAAGTATAACTTCAATAATAGAAAACATTGTTAAAACTGTCGACAATTTTTTTATTTATTTCCAATTTGGAACTCAACGATATGGGAGTTGGCCAGTTACTACATCCAATATCGTCATTTATCACAAAAAAGTTTTTGTTTCATTTCAATCAATCGTTTCGATAGGCGTTTGCACACTGGTGGATACATATTGCGCGTCAACGTCAGCTCGACTGCCAAACGTTGTAGAGTCACCGCGCAGTGTATCTCGGATACGCTAGCGTTGCGATACGTTTGCGATTGTCATATTTATTCGTGTACGTGGCACTTTCATGTTTGAGCCACTGACATGTGGGTATTGTGTAAGTGTCGGCCAGTGTGCGAACAAGCGCGTACTTTGCTGATTATCTAAGTTCAGCTAATTTCTACACGGTCACTATTGGGATGGGTGACCGCTAGTGGCATTTACTGCGCTTCCGTGCTTCAAGAGCGCGCTAAACTGTCGGTCCCAGCTCTATCAGTCGCAGAAACTCCGTCACCAGTAGACTTGTCTGACCCCATACTGGCTTGACAACGATGTAGATTGCCAAATAGTTATTACGTCGTCAATGGACGGTTTTTTTTATTTTTAGGAAGGAGTTTTAGGCCGCCTTAAGGCCTCGGTCATGGCTTAACGACTGCTAGAGCCGCGACAGTCTAACGGGCCCTCCGAAGCACGGAAACGCTCAGATGTCACCACGGTCACCCACCCAAATAGTGACCGCACAGAACGTCACTTAACTTTGATAATCGGTGAAGATTGACTAAGCAAGCTTCGCCACGAGCGCTTCACAGTAATATGAATTCAGCTTTGATGAGGCCTTGGGTGCCTTGAGGCGGCCACAACACCACAGACTCACTCCCTTGCTACGTAATTATTATATCACCATGCCAACCCGAATAATATTATATTTCCCACTTAAACATCAATTGAATTAAATATACGCACTTATACAAGGTGTAAAAGAAACACTACTGAAAACTTGACGGTATAATAATGATGGACTTTACACAGCGCCATCTAGTTCTAGTAGTAGTAGAGCTCTTTGTGAGAGCTCGTCCGGGGAAGTACTACCACCGTACCTATTTCTGCCGCCAAGCAGCGATGCTCGCATTGCTGTGTTCCGGTTTGAAGGGTAAGGGCGCCGGTGTAATTACAGGCACATGAGACTTCAAGATCTTTACGTCGCAGAGTGATGGACGCAGTGCATTGCCTTACAGGGCACGTCCTCATTGGACTTGCTCTGTGAGGTAATGCATTGTTATAGGCAGAAGTTACCACTTACCATCAGGTGAGCTATCAGCTTGTTCCATTACTTTTATCATAAAAAAAAAAGTTCTGAGTAAGCAAAGCTTGTGCTATGGGAACTAGACTGCTGATTAGCTGTGACGTCTACAATAATGCATTGGCACATGGCATATAGCTCGACATCATGTCATGTCGTCGTGAAATGTCACAAATGATCTTTGTGAATCAAAAATGTGCGAATCAATGTAGTAAGAGGCCATAAGAGGTATCACACAGCTGAAACAGCGTCTCTGAGACATTAAGATGTTAAGGGCCGGTTTTATCATACTTTGTTAGTTAAACTAACAGCTTGTTAGCCATTTAACGGACTGTTAATATGTAATAGTTAATTTTCCGGGATAAAAAGTATCCTATACCTATTACTTTTAATACCTGCAGAATATGTGTACAAAGTTTCATTATGATCGGTTTAAGTAGTTTTCGCGTGAAAGCGTAACAAACAAACTTACATTCACATTTATAATATTAGTAGGATTTTTTGTGCACCCTGTATACAATAACATACACCTTGTATATTATAAGTCCCTTACATGCTCAAAGCCTCTCCCGTGTCCCATTATTTCTCTATAATTAATATAATATCTGGCTTTTGGTAACAGAAATGTTTCATATATGACATACTAGTTATTATCACAGCGTGTATTATATGTGTGTGGGAGTGATTGCCTAAATTGTTATGAGTAGTAGGTACATATTTTCTCTTGCATATTAAATACTAGCTTTTGCACGTAGCTTTACTTGCGAAATATCTGAACGTATAGAGTATCAAGCGAGTACAAGTCGAATATTTATCTAAGGGCCGATTTTTTTTTTTTTTTTTATACTACTAAGTAGGCAAAAAAGCGTACGGCCCGCCTGATGGGAAGCGGTTACCCTACCCTATGGACGCCTGCAACACCAGAGGCATCACATGCGCGTTGCCGACCCTTGAAGAATTTTAAAACACCCTTTTTGAAGTGCCCCATATTGATCGATACAGAAATACTTACTCAAGCATAGATTTGAGTAGAGATTTTCATATAAAAATCTATGCTTGAGTACTTGAGCAGTAAATCAGCCTGGAAGAAATCGCTTTCAGCGATAAGGCCGCCCATTGTAATATACAAGGTTAGTTTTAAGATTTGTACGTACCTTACCCTTGTGTACAATAAAGTATTATCTATCTATCTATCTATCTATCAGCATACGAGCCTAAGTTTAATCAAATAGCAGTCATTAAGTGATGTCACATATAACATTAAAGGCTCGAGCAGACCGGATGCGTATATACGTGCATACGTCGTAGTCACGTCGCAGTCACGCGCGTAGTTACTGAGTTGTAATGTATGAAACGAGGTTATCCGACAGAGAACCAAGGTGGTCGACATAGCTCAGAGTATTAGTAAGCTGAAATGGCAGTGGGCCGGCCATGTTTGCCGCAGAACCGACAATCGTTGGAGCAAACTAATACTCGAGTGGAGACCGCGTTTAGGCAAGCGTAGTGTAGGACGCCCTCCGGCTAGGTGGGGTGACGATCTGAGACATGTAGCGGGCAAACACTGGATGAGAAGAGCCGAAGACCGGGCTCAGTGGCGCGTCTTGGGAGAGACCTACGTCCAGCAGTGGACCGATATAGGTTGATGATGATGATGATGAATGTATGAAACTGTATGAGACAGGACACACTGCTTGCGTAATGACGCGCACGTCTACGTTACGCAAGCAGTGTGTCCTGTCTCATACAGTTTCATACATTACAACTCAGTAACTACGCGCGTGACTGCGACGTGACTACGACGTATACACGTATACGCATCCGGTCTGCTCGAGCCTTTAATTCTACCCGTAACTTTGTTTGCGTAGTACCTAACAAGAAGCTTTGGAACTCTCTGCCATCTTCAGTATTTCCTGAAAGATATAACCTAGGAATTTTCAAGAAAAGACTGAATAGGTGGATTATAGCTAAGCGTGATCCGCCCTAGGCTGCAGCTACACTTACCGCTAGGTTTGCTGGCAGCCAAATACTTAGCTATAGCTAATAAAAAAAAAAAAGCTATACCGAAATTAATACACCTGTTATTTTTACCTTTTTTGTAATCATTTAAAAAACAAACTTATAAGCCACTACGGAAAGTAGAAAGTAAAATCATCTTCTAATATTATGGTTATTTAAAAACATGCATGCATACCTACGTTAATATCACAAAGTGTGTAAGGGTGCGGAAAAGTGTGGTTGAACCAAAGGGATGAAAAAATATTTAGCAGCTGTTGAGATGCGACCACAGCCGACCCATACCGATCCCAACCGCCTTATTCACTAAGAAGCTCTGCTAAAGTTGTGATACCAACGCGATAAAACAGGTTCGAACTAAAAAGAATTTTATCACAGTGGTTATACAGGCTGTAATAAAACCACTCCCGAAAACTTCGGTGTTGAAAGTATATTTATTAATAAAGTTTTTTTTTTCCCACTATTGGTGTTAGTGCGAAAATCATTTACTGTTCCATACATTTTATTAAAGTAGTTACTTTTTAAGAAGAATATTTTGTTAATCCTGTTTCCGACCTCAATCCGAAATTCCAAAATCCGAATCCCATCGTATCAATTTTCTAAGTCTCATCTAAATCAGTCTACTCTTCACGACGTGATTGAGAAACAAACATCTTAGTTTTAATATTTATAATATTACTAAGATAAAATATGTAATAAATAATATTCTTGGACATTTCACACAACGCCCTCTAGTCCTAAACAAAGCTTGATTTATTTATTAAGAAGTATTTGACGGATATTATTCGTATTATAGCAAACAAGTATTAGTGAATAAGGGTGCGGGTAGATGCCGAAGCCTTTGTTATAATGTTAAAAGGGGTACCATTGATGAGGGATCAGAGAACTCACAGCGACAAGGGATGCTATGTAAAATGGATACTGTTATACACTTGAGAGCAATGAATTGGGGTCACAAATTTTCACACCCAAAACGTCACATAAATCACACTACGAACGTTTTGATTTGCCGCGAATGCGTGATATTAAAAGTCACAATTAAAATATTAAATTGAATTAATTTAAATTTTTTTTGTCAAATTTAATGCAGTAAACGAATAAGTTTGATAATTGTGCTCAGCTGTTGATAAAGGTTACTCCAGCAACAACTGAAATAACTCTGAAATCATAGAAGGCACAAATTCAGGACCTAGAGCACAAAAACGGCACAAGTTCAACCAAGAACGAAACTAATTTAATGTTGCATAAGTAAGTTGATGAATTGATGAATGAAATAACACTGAAATTCTAGACGGCACAAATTCAGGACCTAGAGCAAAAAAATGGCACACGTTCAAGGTATATTTAAAGGTATCATTCGGCTAGGTCAACCAAGAACAAAACTTAACTCAGCAAAAAACGTAACCTACCCTAAAATAGGTATTGATTTTTTTGAATAACTGAAAAATAGTTACAGGCATTTGGCATTTAGAAACTTCGGACACATTTACCGGAGACTTAGCTCTAAATCTCTGCTTATAATAGCTTTTACAATTTTCCGACAAAACACTTTTTGCTGGAGTTTGCCATTACGTTACGATACGTTTACGGTACGATACGTTAGCGATACGTTTACGATTGTCACATTTATTCGTGCCGAGGCCTCAGTTCTCTTTTCTATCAATTTATTATTAAATAACATGTATTACTGAAGCTTTCATCAAAACACATCAATAAGGCTCTACATTCGATTAGCGAGTGATATACAGCATGTTTCCAAAATATGTGGCGCAATATGTCACTGTCAGTGTGAAGCTCAAGAAACGCCGACACATTGATATGAAAAATACGGTACATTTATCATAGCGGATAAATTGTGCTTTTATAGGATCACCTTGTAGCCTGTAGAATTATTTGTTATATTGAAAGAGTTTTTTTTTACTTTAATGTAGTTGGATTACCTTTGTAAGTCTTCTTCTTCTTCTATTTATAGCCTCTGTCCGTCATTTCGACAGACAATTTTGCCAATGTCAAGTGAGATATGCGAAATAATATAAGTCACGTCATCGTCAAGTCGATTGTCGTTTGTTTTGAAGAGAAAATGGTGGATTTTCCCTTCAAAACTTGGAGACAAATTTTCACATTCAGAGAAACCACTTTACACACATTTATTCCAATGGCTCACACTTTATGTAAGACCTAAGTATTATTGGTTAAATTCCACCAAAATTAAACAACAATACTCACAATAACACAAGAAAAACTATTAAAATAGAAGTGCTACATAATGTTATTTCAATAAATGAAAAACTAAAATATATTAATTAGTTTTCTATACTCATTTATTGTAGAATGTCACATTGGCTCCGTCTCTTGCGAAAATGAAAGAAAAAATTTAAAGAGAAAGTTTCAAAAAAATTCATTAAAAAATGTTTTAAAAAAATTGGCTTTACGAAGCATCCATTAAAAGTTCATAAAACAAATCGTAAAACAAGAATAGTCGAGCTAGACAGTCATTTAGAGCTTCAGTAAGTTGGCAAAACATCGTTCGAATAAAAAATGTCCATGAGAGCAACGCATTCGACGCCTGTGTTGTGTACAGACTAAAGAAATGACAGCTGGGTTATTTCGATCAAATACATTGCACTTCTAAAGAATAAGAATAAGAATAAAAGACATTTATTTGTGACAAACAAGGTAGAATACAAAGAGAACACACAACAGAAAAGAGGTAAAGAGTAGTAGAAATAGCACAGATAACAGATGAACATACAGATAACAATGATGACGGATACAGACAGATTGATAGAGACTAATACTAGAGCTACAAACGAGAAACAATTACAGTGCTAAAATTAAAATTAGGCGAATGTGTGTTCCGCAAAGTCCACGCTTCGTCACAAAATGGCGTCCAACTCAGCATTTGCTGTGCTACCGTGGCAGCACAGCGCTGATCTTCCGTTGGAACCATACGGTGAATCACGGATGTCGGGTGAATTTTAACCTACGTAGGTAAAATAAACGAATATTCATATTTTGCAGTAACACCAGTACTGTAGTCCAATGGCATTATTTATTTTGCACTTCCCATATTTTGCACTAACACCAAGTAGTCCAATAATAATATTTATTTTGCACTTCCCATATTCGACACTAACACCAGTAGTCCAATAATAATATTTCTTTTGCACTTCCCATATTTGGCACTAATACCTACCACTAGTCCAATAATTATATTTATTTTGCATTTCCCATTTTTGGCACTAACACCAGTAGTCCAAGAATAGTATTTATTTGACACTAATTAATTTTTTTTTTTTTCTGATTGATTAATTTTATATGAAACCAGCTGTTCTTTGTAGTCTGTGGTGGGTTTGCATACGGACGATGCCGTTCATTAAAATGCATGAAGTTACCGCGGTACCCTAAGAGCAGATGTATGTCATGAACAGAAAGGACGTACATATTTATTTGAATATTTTTACCTACACGTGTTTGAGTTGGTGAATTTTTGGTGTTATTTTGCATTTCAAACAGACTTTACAGCTTTGTAACATTATGAAATGATCATGAAACTGATTTCAAAATAAGAAAATTTTTGTTTATTTTGTTGGTGCCATATTTTTTTTAAGTACATTTTTCACTGTCATTTTGTTTGATGTGCCAATTCATAAAAGTGTTTGGACATGACTCTGACTAACTCCCAAAGATTTCTTATGAATTTGACCTTTGAGCAGAGGAATTGCGTTTTCGCTCTGTGTGAAACCAATAATATTGAAATCAATTTTCTTTTCATTCTTGTGTTCTCAGATTCAAAGTTTATATTGCTATTTCATCAATGTTAAAAAAGTGTACTATCTGTACAATACATTATTCTTTGAGAAAAAATACCCTTTTACACTAGTTTTCAGTGTCTCTTAACAAGAAATAATGCAAAGTTATTTGAATGAGAAAAAATCAGAGCTTTGTAGCTAGTTCATTGTTTTATTTAGGTATATTTTAATGTTGCATCTGTTCACTGACTCTTTTTCCGACAAAATGCTTTTTTCTTTTGAGCTTTTTTAGAGTTCCGATACTTAAATGAAAACCCCTAACTTGTGAATCCCTACAATATCATTAAAAATAATAAAAAAATATAACAATTTTGTAATATTTACAATTTCGCTTTGCGTCAACATTGTATTAGGCGAGCAACCAAATGCTAATAAGTAGGTATAATACTTACTTTAACCGTCTAAAATCTTCAGAAGTGGTCTTAGTACATTGTCTCAACTCATTACTTCACTGAGGACGTGCCTTGTAAGGCATCGGAATACATCCATCACTCTAATAAGCTCTAGGTAATTCATACAAAAAACCGAGTTGGTGACCTCCTCCTTTTTGGAAGTCGGTTAAAAACTACAACTAAACCTACACCTTATACGCTTATAGCGATAAGACCGCCCATTGTACCTCAAACTTAAAACTTATTTCTCTTGTTTTATATTTCCTAATTTCTTGGTGTGCAATAAAGAATATATATATCTATCTATCTACACCATAGTTCAGTGTAAAAGTAACTAGAAACTACAAACATCCCACGTAACCACATCCTAGCAAACACTTATATTTTGTTTGTTTGTTTGTCTTCAGATGGCTTGCTTGTCTATCGCACACGCCCCGCTGTTGACAGCCCTGGAAACACGTAAGTACAATTTTCCACCTTATTTTGTACATCGCAAGAACTAATTTCGATTGAAGTATAAATCTTTTCAGATGAACATTTTCTTACAAGATAGGATCTCAGTTGAATTTGATTCTTAATAAATAAGACTTGAGATTGAATCTTGCGTGACGCAATCTCGCTGGGTCTTGTTTATGTTGCTCTTCAATATTGCTACAGAAATTTGCATCTTATGCCCTCTATTTAGGGGTTCTTTTTGTTTAATGTAATAATGAGGGTAGTTTTAATATTTATGTAAAGTAAGGTGCATGTGGAATGTTTTGTTCCAAATTCAAAGTGGACGATTTTTTTCTTTTTAAGTCGCGAATAAAAATTGTAGACAATCTTTAGTTTATGGAAAAGAATGGGTTACAGCGGCACTCAGAAACATCACTTAAACATAAGTGTTTTACTAGCAGTGTCTCTGTTCGTCAGTAGTGAGTGGTAAGAGATGTTAATAGACTAACCATTGATTATCTTATGACATACGTCTCTGAATACGGCGTAGTTTTACTTTTTGAATTAGGGTGAGTTCCATTTCCCTATGTAATGTATTCCACTGTCATTTTATAACATTTTTGTCATTTTCATGTTAACGTCAACTCAAGCGAAATTGGGCCAGCTTGCTTAGTCAATCTACACCGATTATCTAAGTTAAGCGACGTTCTGCGCGGTCACTATTTGGATGGGTGACCGTTAGTGACATATATACATTTAACCGCTCCAGTATAAACATACTGGCCGAAGTTTTCGTAAATGTTCTTATAACACCCTGTATATTCATTCTTTTACATTCTAAGTACGAACAATTCTATTTGAAGTCCTGTTCAAAGGTTAAGAAATAGTAGGGTTTATGTTAAAGCTTCTTCTAGACTAGGACGGCTTTTAGTACTACCGAGAGAAAAAGTGCTAGACAGATTTTTATGGTCATCATTTTAGTATTGTGTTTTTACCTACGCATTTACCTTGTTTTGGACAAGTATGGGGAAGTCTTTGCCCGAAAATGGGATGACGTAACTAAAATAATGAAGTAAAAGAAATAAAAAAAACATGTCTAAACTAAAAAAGTATAGGATTAACCTTACCAATCAAAATATAAACGGGGTTGTATAGGTAAAATAAGTTTCAGAAAATTTTAAAATATTTAAAGAATATTCTAAGGTACGTTAAACCTACTTTGAAGCAACCAAAAATAACTTTTTGAAAATGTTTGCCAATGCCGTGGGTATTGGTAACACTGGTCAAACCAAAGACAAAGTGTAGCTATGCAACCTCTAAAGGTATAGTAAAAAAACTGTAAATAAAAAAAACAAAATGCGGCTTTACATCACACAAAAAAATCAATAAAACTTTACCCAAGTCTTTTGTCGTGATGAAACACAGCCGACAAAAAAATAAGCAGTACATTAATTCAAAAATGTTGATTCCATTTTCACTTAAGTGTTTTAAACATTCTGCATAATTTTCTGAAGCTCTTATCTCCTGACTGTACTCTAAGCCGATTGGAAAAAGTTGCAAACTCGACTCCGTTCTGTAATAGGATTTAGGGAGATTGTGATTCTCGATGTATTTGTTTAGTTCTCGAGATAACAATGTTAGAATTGCTTTTTTTTATTTGGCAAGAGTTTAGAATTCTTTATTCCCGTGACACAACTGCTTAGCTCAGTTAGTAGTAACAAAGGAAAATATAATTTTTCTTGCTACTAATGACTATTCTGTTGGTGAATTTTAGTATTACTAAACTGTACTTATAAAGATATTTGGTGCTTTTGTAGTAGTAATAGTATTAGGAAACCATTTTTTTATTTAAGTAAGTTTTTTTTATTAACCTATTTCGTCCCACTGCTGGGCAAAGGTCTCCCCCAACATCTTCCATATTTCTCTCTCCCGAACCTGCTATTGTATTAAGTATATGAAATATTTTTTGTTTTCAGAATGGAAGGACACACGGATACGTATGAAAATGGTAAGTCATTGTTTTTATCATATTATTATTTAAAAGTAGAATATGATAGAAAAATTATTCACAAAGAAAATTCCAACTAATTCAATATTTACAATATTAACAAAATACACATGAAACAGTTGAGCTATCTACAAACCGTTGCAAACGATTTATAGATAGCTCAAATGATCCAAATCAGTAGCAATCGGAGGCGTGCTCAAGACACTGGCTGCATTGCCGCGCTGAATAGCAATGCTGATACGCTGGCCTAGATAATCAGCAGCCCTCGGGTCACGCGTCGCTTCAATCAGTACGATAAATGATTGGTGATCTGAGATAGTTTTGAACGAATTTCTAATTGTGTCGGTAAGCTTTGATAACATGAATAGATAAGGTGTGTGTGTAAACCACAAGTGGGACAATGTTTATTGGGACGAACGGGAATGAACCTAAAAAGAATTGTTAAAGTTATCAAGCTATTTTAGGCTCATTCCAGTTTTCCCTTGCGTCAGTCCCCTGCGTGGGGGATCTCTGGAACTTTTGTCCAATAATCCCCTTAGCGACTAGACGTGTGAAAAAAAAACTTTTACGCCCTCAAAAGTCAAAATATGTATAAAAATTTCATTTCATTTTAATAAAAGAGTCTGCTTTTCCTAACAAACCCTTATTTCAAAAGAAGTAGAGTAGAAATTCTTTTTTTATTAAATCTTATTGTACCTACCTATGAGTTAAACAAACAAACTTCTTGGTAATTCCTTTTTATCACATCCGAGCCTCAGCAAAATAAACCAAGAAAGATCAAACTGCATATTCGTTTAAATTAATAAGAAAAAGAAATCATTTTCCGTTTGACGCAGCTCTGTGGCCACATTTGCATTTCCAAGTCACGCTCCGTACCAACTGGATGAGGGCTTAGAATAATAAGGAGGTACCTATCTCTAAATCTAGTCAATACTGGTCAAAAGCAAGTCGAGCTAGTGTACTAAGGGTTACGGTGATGTACACTCAGCCTTTGCAAATGAATAAACAAAAAATGTGTTGTGATAACTTTATGAGCTACAAGCCGTCGCCCGCGGCGTTGCTCGCGTTTTACCCTTTAGAGTGTGACGTTTCAAAACTCTTTTCTTAGTGCACCCCTACACTATTTAAGGATACTACCCTCCAAATTTCATACCTCTAGGACTTATAGTTCAGGCTGTGCGTTGATTCTAAGTCAGCTTCAAAAGAGTTTTATATATATTGATGATGATGATGATTGATGACTGAAAACTATGAACTTTAATTTATTTTTTTCAATTAAAAACTCAGGTAAAAAATATACTTTATTCACAAAGAAAATTACAACCTATACGTACAGTACTTACAAAATACAAATGAAACTGTTGAGCCATCTACATACCGTAAAAAAATATTTACCATATTGAAATTCTGAAAATGTTGTGTTGATAGGCCTTTCAAAGTTCTTAAGAAAATTGTGTCGGTAAGTAGCTCTTTTTGATTCGAAATATTTTATAAATTATAGTATTAGAGCGAAAGTATTGGAAATCGGAACGTCTACTTTACGAGAATACCTAGTTGTATTCTAGCACTAAATTGTCCTATATCTATAGCCACTTCAACATTACTCTTAGCACAAAAGCCGGTGGAAACTGCATAAATCCAGTTTTATCCGGAACAGGGCGGATTTGGGTGATCGTTACCGTCGGGGGGTATAATCAGAGGTCTAGCAGGACCGCTGTGCTTTTAATAGTAAATTATAAAATATACCTACTTATCTTGGAATATTTCGAAGTCTGTATAAGTTTTTGTAAGCTCAGCAAGGTGTTATTTGAAAAAATGTGATGAACCTATCGGGTGCAATATGATTACTTTGGAAGGCTAAAACGATATGAACGACTTTTAATATTAGAACCGGGAGTGGTAGTAACTCACCCTGTATAGCAGATGACAGATGAATGAGATATTGCAAAGTTACTGTTTTTCTGCATTAGCTCATCGATCCGAGGATTGCAGCCTTTAGCAGCGTTGTATTTGGTATTTTATGAATCGAATCCAGTCAGAACTAACAGAATATTTCTGATTTCCGAAAATAAATTAAAAAAAATATGTTGAATCGAAATGCAACTCCGAAAAACTGAAACAAACACTCAAAGCGCCAGAATTTATGTAAAACTACCCAAATCCGGATTTATCTGGCTTTCACCGGATTCAACCAATCAACGGCGAGATCCCCCTTAGCGCGGATTGGTGGATCAACTTTTAATTAAGTATTTTCTTTATTTTGTTCGTGAACCGTGATAATTTTGCAAAAGTGAAACTTAAGCGAAACCATCTTGTTTGTATTATTTTTGCTATTCATGATATACTACTTATGATAAGCCTACTCCATCTAAACATTGTCCCAGGCACTACAGTGTGTCGTTAAGTGTAGGCATAGGTTGCCTCCTGACGCTGTATAAATCATCTTCAATAGATGTAGAGGCCTATTTATATTTATTATTAATGATATATACAGGGTGTTACCAGACCACTTCCGAAAACTTGGAGGTTCCAATCAGACCATGATACTGAAAACATTAAGCGAAAAAAATCGCGAAAAAAAAAATTTACTTGACTATCTCTTTTTAATTTTTTTTCTAGTTACATACACACAGTACAACATAATAAGACATATCTACCTAATTATCTCATTTAAAAAAGCAAAAAAACAAATAAAATAAATAAAGCAGCAATGTACACGCAGCACGCAGATTACGTCTACTACAGCATGAACAGCTGAGAGTTCATCGCGGGTCATTCAAGTACGCGACGTGCGAGCGACCTACGTTAGTACCTACCTACGTTAGTAGGCACTTACGACACAGAATAAATAATAGTACTACGCCTCGACCTTACCTACGTGAATGCGTACATTGCGGGCTGGCGAAATAAATACAAATCTTTAAACATTGTTTTCTCCGGCTATAATTATTTTTCAGGATAACTGATTTTTTTTTGGTTGGGTTTTGGTGTGCTGTAGCTCCCCCTTTCGTTTTCGGAAGTGGTCTGGTAACACCCTGTATATAAAAAAACATCCATTCATCTAAGACTGTTTGTTCAACAACTCTTGACACTATGGCGAAACAGAAATCGTTACTCAAGCATAAATTTGAGTAGAGATCTAAATATATAAAACTCTTTTGAAACTGACTGACAATCAACGCATAGCCTAAACTATAAGTCCTAGAGGTATGAAATTTGGAGGGTAGTATCCTTGTATAGTGTAGGGGTGCACTAAGAAAGGAATTTTAAAAAGTTGTTCCCTAAAGGGTCTAAAATTAGTATCAAAGAGTACAACCAAATAATGCCTAGGTATACCTATGCTGCTACCACGTACATACAAAAATCTATACCTACTTGAGTCCGAATTAGTGCTTGAGCAGTAAATACGGAATACGGGTCTTAGTCTTCGAAATCCAAGATCAATAATAAAAAAAATTTGTTCAAAAACTAAATCCCGACATTATGTACTTTTTGATTATATTAATTAATAAATTTTATTTTAATAATTCAGATTATTTTTATGTACGCCCGTCCGTGTTTTGTGTATTAGATCCTGTCCATCCAAAGGTTGCCTGGAAGAGATTGCTTTAAGCAATAAGGCCGCCCATTGTACCTTACTCCTAAAACTTAATCGTATTACCAATTATGGTATTTTTTGTTATTTTCTTTACGTGTGGTGTACAATAAAGAATATTCTACCTATCTATCTATCTATAACCCGACATAGTACATACCGGAAAACACGCGATAAATAAAAAGGATGAAGCAAAAAAATTTCTCATCTAAATTGTTATGCACTTGAGACCGAATTGAGACCGAATATCTAATAACCAAATTGAGAACGTCCTCCTTTTTTTGAAGTCGGTTAAAAACGAACATTGACTTGCATCTGCAAACGCATAAATTCTGGTGACATCTCTGACACATGACCTATTTGTTACAACACTGGACAACTGGACACTGACGAATGTGCATATCGGTGGTTCTTCGCATCGGTTAATACGTCATCAACCCTTCTTCTTTTATTTATTGGCTGTCATTTGACAGGTAATAACTTAAAATTAAGGTTATACTTGGACACGAGTTTTGACATTTTTAGAAACGACACATAGCACTTTTATTTTAATAGTTTTTCTTGTGTTATTGTGAGTATTGTTGTTTAATTTTGGTGGAATTTTAACCAATAATACTTAGGTCGTAACATAAAGTGTGAGCCATTGGAATGAATGGGTGTAAAGTGGTTTTTCTGAATATGAAAATTCGTGTTAGGTTTTGAAGAGAAAATCCACCATTTTCTTTTCAAAACAAACGACAGCCGACTTGACAAATGACTTGACTTGACTTATTTATTACAATTTTAACACTTGACATTGGCAAAATTGTCTGTCGAAATGACGGACAGAGGCCATTAATGAAGAGAAGAAGAAGGTTATACTTATACTCTCAACTTCTCTCAGAAAATCACCGTTTAAAATAATGCCATCTGGTTTTGTTTAGATAGTAACAAATAATGACAGGGGGTACCTTCAGCAGTGTTTTAATTGAGAGCCGATTATAAGTAAGACCATAGGTAACTCTACTGATAGTAATTAATGAATTCATATTCTTGGACATTACACACAACGCCTTCTAGTCCCAAACTAAGCAAAGCTTGTACTATGAGAACTAGATTGCTGATAGACTACTTATACACGGTGTAATATAATTACCCTATAAGTCCGAAACGGGGATATTTTACAGGTCATTGCAAACAATGATTGTTCTACGACTTTTGATATTTCGAAGTTTTTCATTCATGAAGAGCTCGTAACTTTTACTTAAAATGTACGTACACACAGCATGCGTGTGCGTGCGACGCGGTTGGAGGGTACCTACGTGTGCATGTGTATGTAGGGTCTAGCTCTACGTAAATAATTAAAAAAAAACCTTAGGGTTGTCGCAAATTTCTAAAATAATAAAAATTGTACTTTTGTATGGAATTTTTTTTACGGTGTATTGAGCCTTTTCACACGTCCAATAGCTCAAGTTTACGGTCTGATTATGAACTCTTAGAGCTTATAGGGTATTTATCACCGTGTATAGAATAATAGTAGCAGTTAAAATGGATTCAGTGCAACACAATTAGGAGACGCCGCAGCGGAAGTGCTATTATACCCCAAACAGCCCCAAACAGCCCCAAACGGGGATTACCGAGTCTAGAAACAGACGGGACCTAAGCCTGCTATTTATTGTACTGCTTTGGAGTTAAACATTTGTTATTACCTAGTGCATTATAGTAATAAATATTTACTTTAAGATAACAACTCTGTCAGACTCTTAAAGAGGTGATAAAGCTTCGATAAGTGTTAATAAACCGTAATAAAATTTCAGAAAAAGAAACATTACCCGATTAAATTAATTATTGTTCGATAACTAGAAAAATTGACTTAGCTATTTGTGATCATCAGATAACCGCTTTATCATCAGGTAGGTCTCTTTCACTTTCTCACCATAAAATCTACTAAGATCCTTTTCATCGTTGCTGGTCATCATCAGATCTTGGAGTATGGATCGCGCCGCTGATATTACGTGGTAATCTTTACTTATGAAGCAGCGTTTCGGCGATCGTAACGCACAACGCTGCGATATGCGGCTCAACGCAGAGTACCGCGTTTGCTCTTCGCCGCTGACGCAGACTGCGACGTAACAAGAGATCATACTAGACGTTTTCCATACAATTATGTGTCCGGCGCTGCATGCTGCATACCGCTGCGTTGTGCGTTACGATCGCGAGACCAAGGCTTTACAATCCATTACCTCACGTCCACCGAGATCAAAGTCCTTGAAGTCTTTTAAACCTCTCATAATGGGAAATGTAATTACGGGCGAGCAGTGCACAATGTACAACATAATTCGCTTCCTAACGCGTTTCAAACTGAAATGTACGATTGCATTCCGCAAATCTAACAAATATGTTATTTAAATCCCACCGCGAACTGGCGCATGCATTAGAGATTTCAAATGAGCCGGATTAAACCGGCTTTTTTTACAATCCGGCCAAATCCAGAATACTGGTTAATGGTATACGGAAAGAAGTAATGACATACAATGGATAAATGTTCCTTCTGCTTACATTTATTACAATCTTCTATCTAAATATGTAAGTTTTGATGCATTTTTACTGCAATTAGGGGTTGGGAATCCAAGATTCATGCCCTTGGTTAGGAGGTCATTATTATTTTAAAGTTGGTATGGTTTTTGATAAAAATACGGCCTAAAACAAAAGACGCGAGCTGCTTGCAGCTCGCGCGGCACGCAACCACTGGTCTAAATATGTCTAAATATATAAAACTACTTTGAAGCTGACTGACAATCAACGCACAGCCTAAAGTATAAGTCCTAGAGGTATGAAATTTGAAGTATCCTTATATAGTGTAGGGGTGCACTAAGAAAGGAATTTTGAAAAGTCACACTCTAAACGGTCTAGAACGCGAGCAATGCCGCGGGCGACGGCTAGTAGAGTATAAACTTTTAATCTTATGCGTAGACTTTGATCTCCTTTGCTAGATTGGTTTGCTTTGCTTGCCAGCTGAAAAACAGCGCACCTACTTCGGCTTCATGTAATGACATTTATGTAAGCTGATGATGGACTTGCGATCCATTCAGCTCCGGCTGGACTATTTATCTGTGGTTTTACGTCGAAGCTTTGAGAAGAAGTTTTATAAAAGGCGGGGCTACTAACCGCTTAAAATGCCGGCACCACTAATGGTGTTGAAGATATCCATGGATGGCGGTAGCCACACTTGCTTGGATAAAAAACAGACATAGCAGAACAAAAACGAAAAAACATAACAATGCGTTTTTTGGCAAGTTGCCGTCTAAAACTGAAGAATCCGGCTTTTATTGGTAAAAAGCACAACTCTATCGGAATTAGGCAAATGCAATCGGACGCTGCCGAATCTACGGCGCACCTGTCCCGGCTTAGCCGCTTATGTAAGCTGATGGTGAACTTGTGGTCCATTTGGCTCTGCGTGGACTAAAACACATTTGCATATTGTTGTAGTATAATTAGAAATATTATTATTGGTAGGTTTAGTTGGCGCTTGGCTCTGCGTCTAAAATCGAACCAATGTGTTTCAGCGGTTAATTAAAAAAAAAGACGTTATCCACGTACACGACATTGCGTATTTTGCTTTCCTGTGACATTTAATAATAATAGTTATAATAGTATTTATTTGTAATATACATTACACGTCATATTATATTATGAGGTACATTTTGTACACTGGCGGTCCTAAAACAATGTATAATAATAATTAGCAATTTAATCAATAAACAAAATACATATAAAAATTTCGAACGAATAACACATTACAATGATATTTACAATCAATAGAACAATCCCAGTGCACTGCCATTATCATCACCTGATGATGAAGCCGGAACGTAGTCAAATTGAAAACGCAGTACGATTCTTCACAGGGAACGTCCTCAGTCATAGGTATGCCTGATTATAGGCAGAGGTTATCACTTAACATCAGGTAGGCTATAGGTTTCTTCTATCCGCTTACTTATTTTCATAAAAAGCCTAAAATAAAAACATTACCTACCCTAGGGCGGGCTAAAAATACATCCCTTGACTTCTAAGTACCGAGATAAATTGAATCGAATACAAATATTTACACTATTTGAGGTTGGACTCGAGTACAAGTACTCAAGTCAAATCATTAGTTAGTTCAAATATTGAGTTTGCTCTAATTAATTTCTTCCTTCAGAAAAACGGTTCTTTGTTAATGTTAACAATCTCGAATTATTAGAAATTCTATTTCTGAAACCTTTAAAGTCTTTGTCTTTGAGAAGTTTTTTTGCAGTTTTTATAATTATTTCATTTCTTTTTTAATAGACTTCGAAAAAGGAGGAGGTTCTCAATTCGGTTGCATTTTTTCAGTTGCTGTTTGCGATCAATAGAACAGTTCCAATGATCTGCTATTATCATCATCATTTGATGATGAAGGCGTATCAAATTAAAGTCGGGTTTTCCAGTTTTTTAAACTTATAAATTTTATTATGTATTTTTATTTTTATATATCTGATGTTACCTATCAACTTGATCAAGTGAGAAGGTCTATATAAGTAAGGTAACATTCATGGTTTCCAATATAAGGAGTTTATTCATATTAGTCTTCTAAAGCTGAGCTAACAAAAATTTATTCACAAAGAAAATTACAACTAATACAGTATTTACAATATTTACAAAATATACATGAAACAGTTGAGCTATCTACAAACCGTTGCAAACGATTTATAGATAGCTCAACTGGTCCAAATCAGTAGCAATCGGAAGCGTGCCCAAGACACTGGCTGCATTGCCGCGCTGAATAGCAATGCTGATACGCTGAACCAGATAATCACCAGCCCTCGGGTCACGCGTCGCTAACTAAAATGATTGCTTGTCATCTCTTTTCGTTGTCATGCAAGTGACAATGATAGAATTGTTTTTAAAGCCGTGTTCAAAGGGAATTATGAGACTAACTCTAAAATGTCAGTTAAATATGAATAAAGGGGTATGTATTTTTGCTCTTAAGTGTATAAAACCTAGATTACAGATTGAAGGATCAGAAATAGTAGGGTTTCATTTCCCCGTCTAAGTTTTATAATAAACTTTGCGTAAAGCAAATAGTCTGCAAAGTTCTCGAACTTACGGTATTTTCAAACTGGGTTAGATGTTTTGCTTTGAAAAAGGAGGTCATGTGATTTTACGGTCGTAATATTGCAACCACTTTTTATCCGACCTGTTTTATTTTATGACCATTTTTAACCAATTTCAAAAAAGAGGGAGGTTCTCAATTCGGCGTTTTTTTGTTTGTTACCTCCTAACTCCGTCGTTTATGAACTGATTTCGAAAAATCCTTTTTTATCTGAAATGGTGCACTTTCAGATTGGTCCCATATTTTTTTTAATTAAAAGCTGTTCAGTAGTTTGACAGTTAAATAAGAATGACTAAAAAAATACTAGTAAACACGAGATGAGGTAACAAACAAGAAAAAAGATACAACCGAATTGAGAACCTCCTCTTTTTTTTGGAAAATGGTTAAAAATATGGCTTTGACGCAGACAGATATAAAACATTTAACTGTACCTCTATCACGAACCAATCTGACAGTCGCCGCGTTAGCGTATTCGAGGTATATTGCGCGTCAACGCCAGCTCGACTGCCAACCGTTGTAGTGTCACCGCGCAGTGTATCTCGGATACGCTAGCGTTACGATACGTTTGCGATTGTCACATTTATTCGTGATCAAAGCACTGGGGTTGCTTACCGCTTTTTATAAAGGCCAGACTGGCGAAACTCTCGAACTAGATTCGTGACAGCGAACAACGAACAATGTATCACGAACCATGTATTAAACGGGGGTCAAAATTTGAATCACGTTTCATACAAAACGAGCTTTTCAGTGTGCCATTTTGGCAGAATGGGAGTCCCGCTTCTTCTTACGTAGGAACTACGTATTACATGTTCTTTGATAATGTCCACTAGATGGCGGTATCCGTGATTTAGAAAACCATCGTTTGGTAGACTTGTAGAAGTACTTTTCGTGCAGAAAACTTTTGAAGTGGTTTTGCTTGATCCGCTCTTTGAAACTGCTAGCAATTAGCTGTTTTGTTAGATGTGTTAGAACTCTAGCCATGATTTTATAATACCCTCACACTCTGTATAGAACGTTGGTAATGTTCTTGTACAATATATAAAACTCTTTTAAAGCTGACTGTCAATCAACGCACAGCCTAAACTATAAGTCCTAGAGGTATGAAATTTGGAGGGTAGTATCCTTATATAGTGTAGGGGTGCACTGAGAAAGGAATTCTGAAAAGTCTATAATTGGGATCAAAGATTTTAACCAAATAATGCGGATGCAGCTACCACGCGAAAAATTTGGTCCGCTATGCGACCGATACTAAAGACTAAATTATCCTCTATTTCTAAGACCTTAGAGATTACTTTCGCGCGACTTTTTTTGACGCTCAACAAGCAAGAATTTTCTAACTTTTCCCCGTATGCGTATAAAAACTACATAATATTTCCTTCACACAAAGTATTATGAATGAATTTCAGTCTAGATAATGTGGAGTGCTAAGTAAAGTTTCGTGTAGTGTGAGAGTAATGGGAAGCTGAGCATTATTTTACGAAATATTCATAGACAAAAATTCAGTAGTCTTTGTATTTTTCATACTTAAGAAATAATTCTTTTAGTTTATTTACCTATCAATAAACTGGAAGGTTTATTTAAATTTCTCGAATATTGACTAAATTTTCGGCTTTCCCTAGTTACATACAATATGTACACTTCAAAAAGGGTGTTTTAAAATTCTTCAAGAATCGCCAACGCGCGTGTGATACCTCTGGTGTTACAGGCGTGCATATGCTACGGTAACCACTTCCCATCAGGCGGGCCGTACGCTTGTTTGTCTACTTTTTTGTATAAAAAAACTAAAGGTCCTCAAATATTGACTATTTAAAAGGCGGACATTCTATCTCATATAATTATTATAAAAAAACAATTCTCCGTTTGTGTGTTACAATAAAACCATTCGATAACCGTTAGTCACCATTCGAGAACGTTTAGTTATTTGTAGTATCTCTAAATATTTTCCGACTTCTCGATAGAATCTATGTCCAATGTGTTTCTAGTTCAGTGCGATATGTTTACGCTATTCAATATCGAGCCAAGAAACGGGCGCAGTCACACTTCACTGTAACATATTATTATAACCACATAAACCAAAATTCGCACTAAGAGCCGATTTTATACACTCAAAAGAGGTAAAGCAAGCAACTTCGTATGAGTTAGTGGCCAACTCTGTTGACGGAGTTTTTAGGCCGCCATAAGGCCTCCGTCTACTCAAAAGAGGTAGAGTTATACTACGCACTAAGGAGTCAACGCTAGTAATGAAGTCGCTATTGCCTCGCTGTGTAACTCATTGTACTTAAAAAGATAATTTATTTAGGTACTACTATATAGTTCGCCCCGAACTGAGATCTCGTGATGGTCGGAGGTTAATAAGACCCAAACAATTTTTATTGACCAATGGTTGTAACAAACTTTGCAAATCGCTTCGAAATCGCCGTCTAGCTATGTACCAGTCTTACTTGAACTACAAAATCATTGAAACTCCAAGAAACGGTAGCTCACGTTATACTGGTTTTGCCAATTTTATAATTTTTACAACAACTCAAGAAGAATTAGACCTAGAATCAAAATAAAAACGGGTTTGGAATGTCTAAACAAAACGCTATCATATGACACCCCACTTGATATTATTGTACAATTTTTTTTTTTTACTCCCTTTGGACCCTCATAACTTCACGACCCCTTGACCGATTTACTTTATTTAACAAACCAGTAAAACCTTAAAAGTACTATCCATATACCGACCAAATTCTGTGAAGATCGGATAAGCGGTTCAAAAGATCTCGTCGAACAAACATACAAACATACAAAGCATTTTCGTCCAAGTTGTCCCTAATATCTCGTTCGCTTCGCTCACTCGATCAATAACAAACATCGGTACATACATAAAAATCGAACGGGCCAATAGTTATTTATTTACTGATGCATGGTTGGTGAAACATACACCCACACTAGGTTATATGTGTGTTAATTGGCTCTAATCATTAACGACAGGTGGGCTATCTCTAGTCACATTACATATCCGAATTTTCCATAACAAGAGACATTTTTTTTAGTTTTTAGGCCTTTACATCTATTGACGATGATTTATAGAGCGTCAGGGGGCCACCTATGCATACACTTAACGACACACTGTAGTGGCTGGGACAATGTTTAGATGGAGTAGGCTTGTCCAGCACCTATACCATCCTTTCAGCATAGACAGCCATATCCACAGGAAAGACAAGGACGTGTGGAGCTGACTAAGCCAAGGGTTTTCTCACATTTTTAACTAGGGGCATTAGAAGCTCCAAAATAAAATTACAACACAGTGTAAATGCAGTCTGTATCATAGATAACTTTAACCATAAATTCTTGTAGGACGAAGTCTGCTACGTATTTTAATAATGTCTCTAAAAACTTTGAAACAAGCAGTTTTTGCTTTGTGGTTTTTACAAAGAACGAAGAAAAAACATATAACAACTAGCCGTCGCCCGCGGCGTTGCTCGCGTTCTACCCTTTACAGTGTGACGTTTCAAATTTCCCTTCTTATTGCACCCCTACACTATATAAGGATACTACCCTCCAAATTTCATACCTCTAGGACTTGCGTTGATTCTAAGTCAGCTTCAAAAGAGTTTTATATAGGTATATTGATTATATTGATAAAAAGAAGAAGAAGAAAAACAAATATAAAGCGCTTCGAGTAACAGCAAAAAGCAAACGAAGTCGCAGGCACGCCAGTTAGTGCATTTACAAACAGTGTCTCTTCGTCCCATCTTAAAATTCAAAGTAAAATTCTAGCAGGCTTCCACCACAGTGTTGTATGGATAAAAGCAACAGTGTATACATACATACATACATACATAGTATACATACACAGGTGGTAGGTATCTGCATAACCCACGGCGCGCAATAACGTTGAGTGCTTCTTACTTTGTAAGGGACCATCACACTTGGCTTTGACGATTTGAAGTGACTCTGAGTACTGAGTCCGAACTCTTGTTTATTTGACCATTGATAAAATAATGACGTCATTTGTGTCTCTTGTGTTTTTGGGATTATGGCGTCACCATCATCATCATCATCAACCTATATCGGTTCACTGCTGGACGTAGGTCTACCAAGACGCGCCACTGAGCCCGGTCTTCGGCTCTTCTCCAGTGTTTGCGCTACATTTCGCAGATCGTCACCCCACCTAGCTGGAGAGCGTCCTACACTATGCTTATTATTGCGTAGTATGTGATTCTAAAACAAGCAATATTTTATTTTTTTTATTTTATTTTTTATATTTAATTTTATTTTTTATTTGACCTAGCTTTCAGAATCAGTTGAAACCACATTACCCAGGCTACATTTATGTATATACCTCTCTGATTATAGGTCTCGAGAACTGCTAGAAAACAAAGGATATGAAATGGCAACCACGAACCAAATGGCGTAGTGTGAGAGGTGGCGTTAGTTCCTTTCCTTTTCTAAGACTCAGTACTTGGTTAAAAATTAAGGGAGTATAATTATTAGTCTTCTAAAGCTGCGCTAGCTAAACAGCCGCTAAAATTGTTGTCATCTCCTTGCGTTGTCATGGGTTATTCCGATCGAGCCCACCGGCCGGCCGGAAAAAAAAATCCTATCGAGACCACTCATTTGCATAGTGGGCTCGATGGGATTTATTTTCCCATCTGGCCCACCAGTGGGCCAGTACAATTGTCTTAGAGATATTTGGTCTGCTTGTTGGGGTAGATTAGGGTTATTCCCATCAAGCGGGTGAGTATTGTTTTTAATTTTCTTTTTATTATACACGTACCAACTTTGCATTGACACAATGACCGCTCAGCTCAACTACAGCTATTTTATATTCTAAAAGATCATTAACAAAAACTCAATTTAAAAAGCAATATAAAACTCATTCGTTGCAGTCTGCTATCTCCCTAACGCTGAAGATATCTCGCGACCCAAGTTTATAGTGTGAGCGCCACATAAGTATCTATAAAATGACGTAGTGTTGGAAAATTCGAGAAAACTGCTCAAGGGTTATCTTAGACTGAAATTTTTAAGACGATTTTTGGGAAATTGCAGAGAGGGTGGTATAGGTGCTACGAGCCTACTCCATCTTTTGATGACACTACAGCGTTCTATTCATAAGAACATAGATAAAAAGTGACTTTGTTTGGCATTTTTATGGCATTTTACATCTAATTAGGAAATTCATAAATTATACGTTTTTATACTCAAAATCACTGAACAAAATTATGTTTTCTTTTTACATCAAAGAAAAACCCAAAACAGAATCCCCAGAGAATGTGAAAAGTTGAAGATGAATAAACTTTGTGGGGGATCTGGGAAATCATTTCACTTTTGAATGGTCAAATGATTTTTATACATTTTTACAAAGTTGTTACTCGCTCAGAAATTAATTATCATCATCACCAGTCTGTGTACGTCCACTGCTAGACCTAAGCTTACGCCTATCAATTGATGGATCAATTGAAGGCGTCATAGCTCAGTCGGTTATACCTCTGCCTTCTGTGCTGTCGGTCAGGGGTTCGATCCCCACACAGAACTAACATTTGTGTTGCAAAGCAGTAAGTATTATATCAGCAATCTAGTTTCTATTAGTACAAGCTTTGCTCAGTTTGGGAATAGAGGAGATCTGAAATGTCCATGAATATTAAAATTCATTTATTAATCTCAATAAATGCAATATTTTCAGAATTGAGAACGTTTTTGTCAGGAGTTATGGACTAGTCAGGGGTAAAACTAAGAATTCCATGAAAAAGCTTATCAGGGATAGTCCTTACATAACATAACATACAGCGTATATTTTTCAATCAAGTTACCAAATAAAACAGACAAAATTATTTCACCAATATTTCAATTCTGTCAGATGCTAAGCTAGGACTCCGCCTGTCTGTCCATTGCTGGCTGTGACAGGGGTATTACCAGAGGGCTACGAAAAAATATTGATATACATTGATAGCTTCAGCATACCAAATACCTAGTCTACTACTGCTAAAACTGTACTGATCACGCAGTGCATTATATTTTTACTAGTCTTATTTTTACTAACTTTTCCTAATAGATGTTTAAGTAACTCTATCATAGACCAATTATATTGGTCCATGCTACTATGAAAATAATAGTTTCTGTACTTTTAATTCAGTGAAATATGTGGATTTTTTAACTGTTAAGTAGTAACTTCTGCCTATAACAATGCATTACCTCACAAAGCAAGTCCAATGAGGACGTGCCCTGTAAGGCAATGCACTGCGTCCATCACTCTGAGACATAAAGATCTTGAAGTCTCATGTGCCTATAATTACACCGGCGCCTTTACCCTTTAAACCGGAACACAGCAATGCGAGCATCGCTGCTTGGCGGCAGAAATAGGTACGGTGGTAGTACTCGAGCTCTCACAAAGAGCTCTATTACTACTAATGTGTTTTAATGCTTAAGATCACGAAAACAGTTTTTTCATAACTTATCTAAAAAAATCTAGATTACAAAATGTTTCGCTTGTCTATGCTCGCGCAATGGTTTCTAAGCTCTTTGGATGCTATGAGTTACGAAGGTCATGCAGTATTTTACACGTATGGAATTGATTGGATGAAATTAGATCAATAATGTGTTTAGATATGACTTAGTGACGATTCGGACAAAATATTACCTACTTTACCTTAAGAAAATTCGGATTTCTTTTTATTTTTTTTGCATCTGATATTTTAGACGAGCTATCGGCCGCAGCTTTGCTTGCGTACCTAATTTTAGACCCTTTTCGACTGCGAGGGTGCGACTTTTCAAAATTACTTTCTTAGTGCACCTCTACACTATATAAGGATACTACCCTCCAAATTTCAGACCACTACACCACGAACCCAGACAAAGTCACAGCACATCCTATAACTCATCGCTCATCTACACAAACTTCTCAAGGACGTCACAAGTCTCAGAACTCGTAAACAAGAGTTTTGATAAGCGCAGATTGTCTTTCGTTACAAAAGCCGGAGTTTCATGGAGTTTGTGAATGGTTAAGTTTGTAGGCTGAAAATTGTATAAAGTTTTGATAACGTACACCATCATCATCATTATTTCAGCCCGTTTGCACCCACTGCTGAGTATAGGCCTCCTCTTTATTACGCGATTCTTTTCGGTCCCTTGCGAGTCTTGTCCAGTGATTCCCAGCCAGTTCTACTATGCCATTTGACCATCGGGTGGGTGGTCTGCCTCTTGTTCTACGAGCATCATTCTGTGACCACATTCGTCCATCTCCCGTCTTCTCTTCTTGCCAAGTGTCGTCGAGAGTAAAAATTCTTTGTATAAACTTAAATGTAGAAGCCATGAATGCTAGTTAAGTTTTCGATCACTTATTTATTCTAGGTTTCAAAATATTTTCAAAATGGTCTTCTACTCAATGTGGAAAATGTTACCAAATATTTTATTTCATTTAAAAGTATTGAATAAATAAAATATAAATAAATATTATTGGACACACAACGCCCTCTAGTCCTTAACTAAGCAAAGCTTGTACTTAGGGAACTAGATTGCTGATAGAATACTTGAAATACATTATTTTTTTCATTTTTTCGTCCTCCCCTAAATTGAGAAATAATTTCTTTTCTTAAAAAAAACCATACAGGAAATAATGAAAAATTCTAGGCTTACTAAATGTTTGTTATTATCTTCCGCCCGACATGTTTAGTTTACCTAACCGCGAAGTTTTGCAAGCCCATACATAATTCACGGAAACAGCTGCCGCCTAATGTATTAGACTGTTGCTAAATATTTATAGGATCTTCCAATCTACTAATGAATTTTAGCAGCGTGTATGTATAATGTATGGGGGTAGTTATCGGCTGTTAGTGTGGCACACCACACTAAAGAAAAAGAAGGTAGGTAGGTAAAAAAAAAAAAACTTTCTTTCACCATTTTCTTTTTTCGTACGCCAAGAGTCAAAAGTCATTGAGAAGGTGTTCCTAAAAACTGTAACTTAGTTTTTACGCACATCTTCGGAATAATGCGTAAAGTTGACCAGAAAAGATAATGGGTTAAGTCCCTGTTATTAACTTGTTAGTTTCTTAAAATAGTTAGTTTACTTTTTTTTGCCACTGTCTTGGGCACGCTTTCGATTGGTATTGATTTGGACCAGTTGAGCTATCTATAAATGGTTTGCAACGGTTTGTAGATAGCTCAACTGTTTCATGCGTACTTTGTAAATATTGTAAAATACTGTATTAGTTGTAATTTTTCTTGTGAATAAACTTAGTTTACTTACTCATAAAACCAGACTAATAAAACATGGTTTAATTAAATATGGGGGTTCTATGTGCGATAGCATTAACCGTAGAGTGTAAGAACAAACTACAATGATTTATTCAATTCAATTGGGATGATGTTTGGAGGCTGTAATGGCGTTCCGGAGGCTTACTTTGATGTACCTACCTACATCAAGTAAATGTAAACAACGAATAAGTTATCTTTTAAATGAAAAGGCTAAATACAGCTGACAAAAATTCCGGGTCATCTAATCTAATCTAAATATCATCATCAATATATTATAAAACTCTTTTGAAGCTGACAGAGAATCAACGCACAGCCTAAACTATAAGTCCTAGAGGTATGAAATTTGGAAGGTAGTATCCTAATATAGTGTAGGGGTGCATTAAGAAAGGAATTTTGAAAAGTCACACTCTAACGCGGGCAACGCCGCGGGAGACGGCTAGTCAATATATATAAAACTCTTTTGAAGCTGACAGAGAATCAACGCACAGCCTAAACTATAAGTCCTAGAGGTATGAAATTTGGAAGGTAGTATCCTTATATAGTGTAGGGGTGCACTAAGAAAGGAATTTTGAAAAGTCACACTCTAAAGGGTCTAGAACGCGAGCAACGCCGCGGACGACGGCTAGTACATTATATAAAACTCTTTTGAAGCTGACTGACAATCAACGCACAGCCTAAACTATAAGTCAAACATAAAAAGCTACCTAGCATCCGTGTTTTGTGTTCCTGCCTGTCCATCCAAAAGTTGCCCGGAAGAGAATGCTTTAGGCAATAAGGCTGCCCATTTTACCTACCTCCTAAAACTTGACTGTATTACTAATTTTGTTATTTTTTTTGTTATTTTGTTTACATATAAGTGGCGAAAGTAACTCTGTCTGTCTGTCTCGCTTTCACGCCAAAACTACTGAACCGATTAGAATGAAATTTGGTACACAGATAGTCTAGAGCCTAAGAAAGGACATAGGCTACTTTTTAATGCGAAAAAATGGTTGTAAGGAGTTCGAAAAGGAGGGTGAAACTTTTTTAATGTGACATTTGAAATAACTTTACTGTCAGTTGTTTGACAGTAAGAGTTTGAATGACCGGACAGCGTCTGTCGGGTCAAACAAACGACAGCCGACTTGACGAATGACTTGACTTGACTTATACATACAAATTCACCACTTGACACTGGCAAAATTGTCTGTCGAAATGACGGACACAGGCCATTATTGAAGAGAAGAAGAAAGAAGAAGAAGCTAGTAAGACATATTTCTACAATTAACGTATACACTCATACCTAATACAGAATGCAGTTACTCCCCGAGCAACGTAGCAGCTGTCTGCTGGAATATGTATGAGGCTGGTAATACTCTTGTGAATATGAACATGATTTGAGTGAAGCTTCAGGCTTTAGGGAGAAATTCTCTTTCAAAAATCTATACTATTATAAACTGTAAAAAATCCAAAAACTAACATTAATGATTGTATAAACTAAATATGCAGATCTACTAATTAACCGATTCTGATTCCTGAAAATTTAGATTTCTGAAAATCGAGTTTGTCTGTTTTTTCTGTCACGCATTAACTACTGAACCAATTTCAATGAAACGTATACCTTTCGGAAGCTCTTTTGTGGCTTTCATAATAATATCCCAACAAAATAATATTTTTTACTCGATTTGTTAAGAGAATTGACTCATAAGGTGTTTTGCTGCCAAATTATCTGTACACTTGAGAGATAAATAATGGTGACATTTTATTTCGCTTCGCTGTCAGCTGTCATCTTTTTTTACGACGAGATTTTTCAACTTTGCATATTTTTGGAGGTAAGTAGATAGTTAAAATTATGTTTTTCTTCTTCTTTTTATTTATGGCCTCATTTTGACGAACAATTTTGCCAATGTCAAGTGATATTTAAAGTAATATAAGTCAAGTCATTGTGAAGTCGGCTGTAGTTTGGTTTGAACAGAAAATCATGAATTCAATATTTCGAGTCAACAAGGTCCGTTCCAGCTTCGCTCGAGATCCAGTCCGAAGCAATTTCCTTTGTTATTTATCTCCACTCATCGACTGAATACGTAGTACAAAGCTTATAATTTCCCAGTAGAATAACATAAGAATGCCTGAAAAATTGATTCCAAGGAAATTAAGTTTACTTTGTATCTGTATCTAAGAATCTCGTGTTCTAAGAAATAACTATTAAAGAGAATACAAAATGAAGAAGTAATATTACAGTGGTAGAGGGACTGGAGAAGGGACCCATGAGGGGTCCAAACTAATTTATTTTATTATATCTAAATACTTCTTTTAATATAGATAGATAGATATATTCTTTATTGCACACCAAGAAAGGAAGAAAAACAATAAAAGATAAATAAGTTTTAAGTATGAGGTACAATGGGCGGTCTTATCGCTATAAGCGATCTCTTTCAGACAACCTTTGGATGGACAGTAAGACAGTATTTTCTTTGTGAATAATATAGTAATTTATTCACAAAGAAAATTACAACTAATATAGTATTTACAATATTTACAAGATAAACATGAAACAGTTGAGCTATCTACAACCGTTGCAAACGATTTATAGATAGCTCAACTGGTCCAAATCAGTAGCAATCGGAAGCGTGCCTAAGACACTGGCTATGCAGCCAGTGTCTTAGGCCGCGCTGAATAGCAATGCTGATACGCTGAACCAGATAATCACCAACCCTCGGGTCACGCGTCGCTTCGACTAGACAACTTGAAAGAATTTTGAAAACCCAGAGGGCCTCGGTACCCCATGGACCTAGAGTCTTGACCCCATTCATCTTTAATTTAATTTTATAACTCGTAATAAAATAAATAAAATAAAACCACCCCTAGGTTTCCCTTGTAATAGCAACAATACACTCAAGGTCGATTCGTACCCCAAAGTTTACGGTTTCACGACTACGCATCAAAATTTAACCCCCATCTCGATAATGGGGTAGTATTCGCCCCGAGATCAAAGGACAAACGGGCCGGATTCCTCGGATACTTAAGTATTCGTTTCTAAAAAATTAGCGGCCGCCTTAATACGAACGTAACACAGGATGACAATCAATACGGACTAGTTAATAGTAGGTATGTAAGCTTTTAATATTATATAGGTATAGTCATTTTTTTTAAACCCTTACACAGCACTTCTTTAGTCTCGAATTCAATTCAGGCACTACGCGCTTGGCGGTAATGCTAGTTGAAGCGAATATTTCCACTAAACCAGTGGTTACCACTTAACATCAGATGGGCCACGAGCTTGTTCCATCATTTAGTTGTATGCAGTTGACAATCACAGGGCACGCTAAGGGGATTTTTGGACAAAAACTCCAGAAATTGTCTAGGCATAAATGTATGACACTAAGGCCGGAACACTGAAACGTCACTCAAATTTAAGCACCACTTAAAATTGCTCTGCCTCTGTTTGACATTACTCATTTCTAAGACATGGCAATAATTTAAGCGTGAACTTAATTTAAGTGGCGTTTGAGTATTCGGCCATAACTCTCTCTCCGACAATATCGTTTAGGGGTCGTGTCGGCTGCTGTATATTAACACCGATGACTGACGACTATAACTACAAATTTTATCCATATTTTACCAATACACGACCTCACAGAGTTCAACTACTGGGAGGGTGTACCTTTACTGAGAGGGTGATTCAATCACACCATGCACGGACACTATCACTAATTAAAATATACATGCTTAACTATGCACACAAGCTTCGTTTTTTTTTAGAGCATTTTGTACCAAAAGTTACTCAAATTATTTTTGCCCCTTAGCACTTTTTTTGTTTTTTTTTATTATATTCCCTAATATAGATATTATGGTCTGATTACAAATTGCTGTTATTATATATATAATTTTTTCTGTAGTTTCTACTCTGTAGCCCGCATTTACATCACACTTCTCGGTGCAGATCTACCCGAGAGGGGTAAATTGAAAACCAGCGCTGGATGTCTTGCATCCAGTCTATGCTGAATTTACCCCTTTTGCCCTCTTCGAAGTTACTGTTAATTTAATATATCCTTGTACCTTTTATAATTTCTACCGAGGCAATAAATGTTTTTTGTATTTGTATTTGAATCAAAGCGCCGTTTTATAACGGTCGCCGTGTGTTAAGAAACCACAGCATTACCTAAGCATTCCCTTGCTAGGGGTTTTATAATTTTCTCATTTCTCAGCTGAATTTCAGCAAAAGAACGAAGGAAAACATGTTTTTTGGATGTTGGAAACCTTTTTCAGAAAATGTTAATCTTTCACAAACCCTTGCTAAGAATCAGTTGAATAATGTAGTTACAGTAAATTTGAGTAGATATATATGAGGATAATTTACGAACCACAAAAAAAAAATCAAGTGTAATTTTTTTTTAAGTTTTTTAATTTTATACCATTACGTTTTGTTTATAAGCGTATTCCTTACACACTATTCTTAAATAATAATAGTTTTTTTACATGTTTCAAGTATTTCTTTTACTAAGTTTTCGTTTATTCAGTTTTTTTTATATTATTAGTTAACATTTATAATCTCTACCTACCTCTACTTATCTGACGTTGATAATGATGATGACCCCTTGTTTTTTTTTAAATGTCGTATACGCACCACCCTGTATAAATTTTTTAACACCCGTTCGTAAGAATCGTAAATTCCTACTTTGATTCAGTCTTATACAAACTTTTTGCATCAAAGTTGGTTCAAATACAAACCACAAACATTCTACCATCGGAAGTGGAAACCAACGGAAACTTAGATCGCTTTCAAACTGTTCTGATAAACTTTCATGCCGCTAGCATTATTTTCTTGCGTTATCGCACCGCCTAAAGTCCCCAGCAGACTGTGTACTGTGTAGACTTCTGATCGGCTGATAGTTTGGTCGGGTTGAGCTTCTGCTAATTTACAATAGTTGACGTCACATAATTTTTTTTCGATTATCGCACTGCGTAATGCTCCTCGCAGACTGCTGACTTCGATCGACCGATAGTTTGGTCGAGTTCGGCGGTAGTGCAACTTTCAATACAAAAGTTTAGGAGCTTCTACATATTTGTAGCGCCATCTATCTCGCTACATGAGAACTATCCTAGATCGCGCAAACGAAGTTATCACGGAGTTTGAACATAAGTAATACTACCGAATACCATCCATTGGTCCTCTGACCCCGAGCCAAAGGTCGCTCGGCGTGGAAGATCTTCCCTTTTCGTAGGAGGACACATAGGTATCCTACAATGTTCTCCTCATATTTTTTAAATGAATACTTTTTTACGGTTTGAGGTGTATACAGACATAGATAATGACGAGATAAATTGATATAATCCTTATTTTTGGTTGGTCAACGTCAAACAGTGAATGAGTTACCCTTCCACGTTTGTATGGAAAGGTGGGCGAGTTGTTCACCCTTAAATATACAATAGTATACCTGCCAGGCTTAAACCTGGTTTTTATGAGACAACGATTGCCCCCCTGAGCCGATACTGAATCATTGATGTTCGCATTTACATACATCTTCATTGATTTAAAGCTAAGATCAGAAACTCTTCAGTCTGTATCAAAGGGCTTCGGAAGGCACGTTAAACTGTCGGTCCCGGCTCTAGCAGTCGTTAAGCCACGACGGAGGCCTTAAGGCGGCCTAAAAACTTCGTCACCAGAGTTGGCCACTAACTCGAACTTGCTTAAAGGGCCTGGACGGCAAAAGAAGCTAAAAACATCTTCAAACAATTAATAACAGTGATTGAATACGAACACATAAAGATCAAACCTCGACCCATATATACCTATGTTATACGTATACTATGATACAGCCTCACTTATCGGGATTACTGGGGATCTCTCCAGAGATTAAATTATCTTTGGGTAGTGTTACCTTCAGACTACATGCGCCTAAGAGGCCAGACAAAGGATTTATGTAGGGACATAAATAATCGTGGACATTTCAGATCTATAATAATAGACCACTCCTTAAGTACGAAGTTCTTCTTCTTCTGTTTATGGCCTCAGAGAGCGTAGTCGGAGTTTTGTCAAACGCATATCGAGAAGCGACTTGCGAGAGTGTATGAAAACCCGATAAGCGCCTCTAGCGGAAGATTTGCAGACTATGAAATTAAATCGTAGGTTTGTTTCATACAAATCATAGGTATTCTGTGACTAAATAGTGACATTAGCGCGTTTCAGCTCGTTTTTTTCCGTCAAAAGCTTCTTGTTTTCGTATATCTGTAGCCACGTCGCTAGACATTATGATGGGCAGCGAAAGCAGTTCAGAGCTTGCGATACGGGGGCAGAACCTCGTCTGAACTAAAAGAAGGGAGGCCTTTGTCTTGCAGTGGAACACTACAGGCTCTAATAATAAGCAAGCAAGCAAGCTCGTCAACTCTGGTGATGGAGTTTATATAATAATAAAAATTTTATTCTTTATTCACACAGAAAATTACAACTAGTACAGTATTTACAATATTCACAATATTTACAAAATACACATGAAACAGTTGAGCCATCTACAAACCGTTGCAAACGATTTATAGATAGCTCAACTGGTCCAAATCAGTACCAATCGGAAGCGTGCCCAAGACACTGGCTGCATTGCAAAAAATAATAAAAGTAATAATAATAATAAAAGTCGTCTTAAGATAAGATAAGGTGTCATTTTGACCTTTGACTTATACCCCGCTAAAGTTTGCACTTTCTAACGAACCCATCATACTCAAAGAAAGCCACGCGCCAATGGCAGTCCATGTTGACCCTCCAGAAGATTAGGACCGACCGCGACCCCGAACTTTGCTAATTAACGGGCTCAACCCAAGTGCCTTGGGTATGAACACTTCTCATATTGGTTTATGGTACACACAGGAACAGAAACTACTGATAATACAATATTTACAAGCGAAGACAAGCTAAATTAAGCGCAATAGACTTTTCACATCGACTGTACGCTTCTTAAAGTTTTTCTGTTCAAATTTGAACCGTATAAACGAACGTACTAACTGGATATCAATGTATGGAATTTCAACATTATATTTTGTTGTTTGCATAACAAAAGAAGATAGAAGAAGAATAACCCACATAGCTACATCAGATATTCAAAGTTTTTCTGGCTTATTCCACTAATCCCCGTTGACAATCCCCATCAACGGGGATTTTATCTATATCAATATTTTTTCATAGATATTGCATATTGTATGTTTTTTAGAACGGTTACTTAGTAGGTACGTACTTAATCCATCTTATAGACACTGGTTTGTTGGCCTACTCTCGTGGACATGCAGCCCTAGGGTGAACCCGGACCCCACTTCCAACTAAACCGACTACCAACTAAGTTGTTTGAACTGAAATCACTTTAAAAGTTTTGTATAGACACTGCAAGTTTATGTTTTAACTGTACCAACTTTGTATTTATTTTTTGCCCCAACTGAAAAATGGACGGGGTGTTATAAGTTTGACAGGGTTGTTTGTCTGCCTGTTTGTGCCCTTGTAGCCCTGAAAGTAGGGCTCCATTTTGAATGCGTTTTTTTTATATGAAACGTGAATTATCTGAAATGGTTCTTAGTCATGTTTGGTGAAAATTGGTGAGGCTGTTTCTAAGGAAAATATTTTATTTACAGTTTGAGACTCTTTTTGACGTGTTAAGTTGTTGACCGACACCGTCATTTAACGGTGACAGTTTCTCACAAACGCTAAGTTAAACTAAGCTATTAAACTTAAGTAATTATTAACTTAACTAGAAGCTTGAAGGATTTCGTTGATGGCTTGTTTATTGGTGTTTGGATTTACATTGAAGTTTGGATGATAATCTACATTTCTATTTAATTAAACAGTATTTCTTGAAAGATATATAAAGAATTTTCAAGAAAAGAGTGAATAGGTGGATTATAGCTAAGTGTGCTCAACCTTAGGCTGCATCTACACTTACCATCAGGTGTGCTGGCAGCCAAATGCTTAGCTATAGTACATAAAAGCAAATAAACATCTTGTATCTTAAATACCTACTTAAATATGCCACCTAGTGCATATGTACACCTCAACAAATTGCTGTGCCCTAACAGGGTTTATGTTTGATACACTACCTTTTGTACAACATCTTTAAAACAACATAAGTGCAATATACGATTTGAATTTGAATTAAAAAAAATAAAAAACAGAGTAGGTAAGCTCTGAGTTTTGAAAGGAGCGGATTTGATTCCAGTGGCATGACAAACGGCCGGGTTAAATTTGCAAGCATCATCGTTCGCAATTTTATTCTCCAGTTATTTGTTAACCTTTCACCCAGCGTCCAGACAAAGCGATATAATATCAATCATCAAAGTACGAACCTTCCTCATTATTCCCAACAATACCTGGATACGTTCACTAATGATCACGCACGAAGAGCAAGGAAACTCACGTATAGAGAAAGCTTAGTTTTTTTTTATTTTTTTTTTATGATAAATGTAATGGAACAAGCTAATAGCTCACCTGATGTTAAGTGGTAACTTCTGCCTATAACAATGCATAACCTCACAGAGCAAGTCCAATGAGGACGTGCCCTGTAAGGCAATGCACTGCGTTCATCACTCTGAGACGTAAAGATCTTGAAGTCTCATGTGCCTGTAATTACACCGGCGCCCTTACCCTTCAAACCGGAATACAGCAATGCGAGCATCGCTGCTTGGCGGCAGAAATAGGTACGGTGGTAGTACTTCCCCGGACGAGCTCTCACAAAGAGCTCTACTACTACTAGAAGACTACTACTAGAGTTGAAATGAATTTTCGTCAAGTGAAGAGAATTTTTTAGATGCTTTTTATGTAATTACCTTTTCAGAGATCCCATCTCAAAACTCTGAAGGAACACCGCAGAGGGTAGTTTGTTCCACAACTTACACCAACCAACACCAACCACTTCATATTAGCGCCAAAATACCCCAGCTTTTGCCCGACTTCATTTGGTCTATATACTGACCTATGCTATGAATGAATCTAGCTTCTAAACATATAAAACTCTTTTGAAGCTGACTGACAATCAAGGCACAGCCTAAACTATAAGTCCTAGAGGTATGAAATTTGGAGGGTAGTATCCTTATATAGTGTAGGGGTGCATGCACTAAGAAAGGAATTTTGAAAAGCCACACTATAAAGGGTATAGAACGCATTAACGCCGCGGGCGACGGCTAGTGCTGTATACGGACGTCTTAGAATAAAACAAAAGATCTTGATTCTTTTTCACAACAAAGAACTTCACAGCTTGCGAGCTTAGTACCTCTACTATTGAAAAGCAGTTTATTTCCAAGCTCTGTGACAACAGGAGCCTGATTGTTTTAGTAATGAGAACGTATGTGCGTTTATACCTTTCTTTGTTGGCAGATTTAGGATTTTTGAATGTGGCTTTTGTGCGCATTTTTATCATTGGATTTTGTGAAATGCTGAAGATGTTTTTTGACTAGTATTGTAGTTTAAAAACGAGTATAAAATATTATTGTTCTTTAAGAGCAAGAGCAGCAATCTAGTTCCTATAGTTTAGGTAAGTTTTGCTTAGTTTGGGACTGTATGCGTTGTGAAATAAAGAAAAAAGGAGTAGTAGAGAAAAGTAAAAGAGTAGTAGAGCTCTTTGTGAGAGCTCGTCCGGGTTTAGTACTACCACCGTACCTATTTCTGCCGCCAAGCAGTGATGCTCGCATTGCTGTGTTCCGGTTTGAAGGGTAAGGGCGCCGGTGTAATTACAGGCACATGAGACTTCAAGATCTTTACGTCTCAGAGTGATGGACGCAGTGCATTGCCTTACAGGGCACGTCCTCATTGGACTTGCTCTGTGAGGTAATGCATTGTTATAGGCAGAAGTTATCACTTAACATCAGGTGAGCTATCAGCTTGTTCCGTTAATTCCAATAAGTACCCATATTATTTTTTAACCAATATTTTTATTATATGTGGTTTATTTTTTTGTGCCTAGCTACTTAGGTTTCGCAATAAACACAGAATGTAATTTAGTTTATTTTTAGTTTAATGTAATTAATAATCCATCAGAACTAATTCAATGCTTAAAACTCTAGTGTGTCTCATATTTTATAGGTAATATATGTACATGAGACACACTAGGTTTTTATTGAGCTTTAATGTGTCTCATATTAGGTACTAGCCGTCGCCCGCGGCGTTGCTCGCGTTCTACCCTTTAAAGTGTGACGTTTCAAAATTCCTTTCTTAGTGCACCCCTACACTATATAAGGATACTACCCTCCAAATATCATACCTCTAGGACTTATAGTTTAGGCTGTGCGTTGATTCTCTGTCAGCTTCAAAAGAGATTTATATATTTAGAAGATTAGAAGATAAGACACGCTAGAGCTCAGTAAAAACTGATTACGAAAATATTCGGAGCATAGTCTAAAAACAAAACTAAAAGACGTACCGAACCGAACTCAGCTGACGTTGCTTCCCGCACAAAAATATTTTTCATGTTGAATAACAAAAAAATACCTCCATTTTTTATATATTCAAAATACAATAGCCCAAACGCCCTAAAAAGGCCCTAGCTGTCAATAAAAGTACCCTCATCAAATGAGATATAGGATTTTGACAGGCCAAAATTAGTAAATTGCATTTTCTCCACTTCGGCCCTCTGATTGTAATCGGGACAGACGGACGGATGGACGGATTTTATCAAGTAATTTGGAAGGAAAAGCGTACTTTTGCGAAAATATTTTTGGCAGCCTGTTTTGTTGGAACTATTCTTTGTGATACATTTTGGAAGATTTTTTACTTGAATTGCATGTTGCAATGCCAAAAAGAAATAATACCTACAGTACGATTGAGGAATCTAGGCGATTATGCTGCTGGCGGCTTCGATACGCAATGGAGTCTTTTTAAACAAATTGGTTTCGAGCATCACAAACGTAGCGCGCGTGGCGTAGCTTGCTTAGCCAATCTTAACCATTTTTTTTTTTTTTTTTTTTTTTTTTTTTTTTTTTTTTTGCGCTGGGAAAATGCATGACGCATCCCCCCTTCACTAGAGAGCATGAAGGGGGGTAGGTGGGACTCCCCGGCCCCCTCACAAGGCCGGTATACCCACTAAAAACCCAGCGGCGCTCCTGCGTCGTCTTAGTGGAGGGGGACTGGGAAACCGGCAGAGCCTTTACGTCCAGTCCCCCGCCGACGAAGCCCGCCATTACAGCGGGGCCCGCACGCCCCTCCCCTTGCAGGGTGGGGCCTGGGAACGGCAAGCGGCTCGGCCGTTCCCGTCCGCTGGTGGCAAATGAGTGCAATGCGGGGCCGGTGCTCTAATGCGGTCCCGCCATTCGCCACCATGCGTCAGAGCGGCGCGGGACAGTTCCGCGTCGTCCCGCGCGCTCTCCCCCGCTCGGGGGCCTAAGGCCCCCGTCGTCCGGGCCACCAAACAAGGAGGCCCGCAAAAATAAGGCTGAAGGTGCATTTATGGCCACTGGCTTAGCGATCGGTCAGACATACAAGTCATTCGCTGAAAATATTATGATTGAAAAAATATATATAACAACACGACGGCACACTGATTCTAACAAGTGGCCCCTCGTTACTAGCCACAAGCGCGCGTGTAGCCTTACACATCTCATGTTTATCAAACATTTCCAAGAAAACCCCGGAGTTTATATCACATCGTTTGATCGAGATTAAATTACAACAATATCAACACTTTACTCAAACATTAAACTTAATTAGCCAATCGGCGTTTATCGCCTTTTGATCTAAAAAACAATGGCCTTTGTTACAAGTACCTATCAATAAGTACAGTTCTGTGCGTAATTTTGTGCATGCTTTTTAATTTTTTTGCTTTTTCCAACCAAAAAATGTGCACTAAAATTGGTCGCATTGGTACAAGTTTTTTGGTCGGAAAACTTGTTTGGATCTATGTGATACTATTACAGAACCTTTGCATTGTTATTTTCTAGACCCTGACGTTCTGTGAGTTCAGATAATTACATTTAGTTAATATTCTCAAAAATATTGAAATGTGCGAGTGAGATGGTCGTCAGAATTTACCCGTCGCCTTAAGCCACGTCGTAGGCCCTAAGTAGGTCTACAACTCTATCACTAAAGTGTCTCCTTAACTCATATAAACTTACAAAGATAAAAAAGTAGTAGTTATAGGTAAAATATGCGTTTAGGCAGGCGTAGTGTAGGACGCCCTCCGGCTAGGTGAGGTGACGGTCTGCGAAATGTAGCGCTAGCACTGGATGAGAAGAGTCGAAGACTGGACTCAGTGACGCGTCTTGGAGAGACCTACATCAGTGGGGGTATCGTTGTCTCATAAAAACCTGCCAGGTTTAAGCCTGTCATGTTTTCTGAACTGTTTTCATACTAAATCATTGGTATCCTGTGACTAACTAGTGACATTAGCGCGTTTCAGCGCGTTTTCGGCCTTCAAAAGCTTCTTGTTTTCGTATATCTGTTACCACGTCGCTTGACATTATGCTGAGCAGCGAAAGCAGTTCAGTGCTTGCGATACGGGGACAGTGTGGACTGATATAATATTGATGATGATAATCAATATATATAAAACTCTTTTGAAGCTGACAGAGAATCAACGCACAGCCTAAACTATAAGTCCTAGAGGTATGAAACTTGGAGGATAGTATCCTTATAGTGTAGAGGTGCACTAAGAAAGGAATTTTGAAACGTCACACTCCACCTAAAGGGTAGAACGCGAGCAACGCCGCGGGAGACCGCTAGTGAGGTAATATAATTTGAAGCATAATTTCTGGAACAGTGATAACGCGTCTCCTGTTAAAATCTCTGGATCATCTCCACCTCATCTAAGATAGTACCAACTATCCATGTACCCTTCTTACCCGACAATTCCCCTGCAAAAGACCACTTGTATCAAGATTAGAGTAACCGGTTCCTATCTACCCTTATCACTATCAACGCGAGAGCCCTACGGTGGGGCGAAACAAAAGACCCTTAAATTGAGACTCAATGAAGAAAAACAGGGGTCGTGTTTGCTAGACCCTTGGGTTGTAACGAGCTTGTTGTACTGCGGGACATGGAAATGGATGTACCGTTGATGAAGAGCACGTTTTGTTTAGACTAATGGATCATTTGTCCTGCAATGTCAACGTCCTGCAACGTCCTGCAATGTTTCCCAAGATGACGCGTCGGATAGATCGAAGTGGCAAAAAAAAGGGAGAAAAGCAGACCTCAATAAGTGCTTAGGAGACAGAGAGAGGATTGCCTTCGGCGTATTTGTAATAATTTTTTTATTTATGAACATAGAGGTTTATTCTAAGTCTGTGTGTTACTATGTATAATAAGAAAAATATATAAGTTATATCAGTAATCCAACTCCCATATTACAAGCTTTGCTTAGTTTGGGACTAGAGGGCGTTGTGTGTAATGTCCTAGGATTATTTATTATTTTTTATTTATTTGTAATCATGAACACACTCAGAGACGTCACTATAAATATAAAAGTTGGGAAAATAAATACAAAAACTTGCACGGTTTCCACGCAACTTTATTATTTGATTGCAATGAAGTGTACGCTGCCTTGTTAAAGTATACTACTGCTGTGCAAAGTGACAGTTTGAGAGACGCTGTAAATGTTAGAGAAACAAGATGGGAAACACGGCTAACTTTAAACAGAAACTAATAGAACCTTATAGAAATGAATCTCGATTGTGAAAAAAGTTTGCTACAAGAAAAATTCAGGGTCGCCAAAAAAGTGTTATTAGGAAGGTACTCTCCGTTATGTAATTAAGAGAAGCTAGTGTTTTTGTCCAAAAAAGCATTAAATAATAAATAAATATTCATTGACATTTCACACAACGCCCTCTAGTCCCAAACTAAGCAAAGCTTGCACTTAGAACATTTAGCAGAATGAAACCTGATTTGGTCCGTTTTTCGGTGCAAATTACTCGTTCAGTTTCATATTTTTTCATACCGAATGATTAAACTTGTAATAAAAATAGGAAAATATTAACTCACAGCTCTACATTGAATCTTGAATTAAAATTAGTCGATTCGATAACGAAAGCGTCAGCATAATCAAAAATATCAATCTTTTTATGGATTACAATCTAAATGATGCCTTATACATAGCTCAACTAGTCCAAATTAGTCGAGTTACCTATGAATCGATCCCCACTGGTGGGGATTTCTGGAATATATTGGTTTGTAAATAGCTCAATAGTTTCATGTGTATTTTATCAATATCAATATTATAAATACGGTTTTTTTTTCTTTATGAATAAATAATGCATAATAAGAAAGTTCCTAGATTCACATCTATACAATTGTTTTTATTTAATGCCAAAGTCTAGCATGACTATGAAAGAAATTGCTTTTAAAGGAATAGGTTTGGGCCAAGGCTTGTTAGGAAAATGAAATTGCCAGCTCTTTACATTATTTACACTATATAGGTATATTTTAATTAAATTCCATCATCATTATTAATACATGTAGAAAAATGTGTGCAATGCCAGTGTGTTCAAACGTTGAAGGAAAACATCGTGAGGAAACCTGCGGCTTAGTCAGCTCCGCACTTATTTTGTCTCTCCAGTAGATAAGGCCGTTTATTCCATCTAGTCCTACTAGTAGTTCGATTATCTAACTGTTTGGACAAAAATATTCCAAATTGTTAGACTGACTAATCGAACATTTTGGATACACAGATTTTATTGCAAATAGAACTACTATTCCATCCAGTCCTACCAGTAGTTCGATTATCTACCAACAAATTATTGTAACAAAATTTTTGGAATAGAAAAATCTGTCGGTGGCTCGACCGGATTTGTACCCACGACAGGATTGAAAAGTGAAGCTGCTACCACTAGACTACGGGTGCTTTAAAAGTATTAATTAATTATAGTAATACACAACCTAATAAAATGAACGCATAGAGAAGAATATTCGCAAGAAAATAGAATAAATAAAGTTACCTCGCTTTCTATTAAACGTTTAATTTCCTATTCATTTCCCGTTTGTTCTGCATCGTGGCACAGAATACACTGTAGTATCGGACACAGTAGTTTCACTACTATGCAGTTATAAGTAATTAGTTTATTGACGATATAATTATTTAATGGTTTTTGTGATTTTACTGAATTTAACTAATTAATATTATGTTAATTTTTTGTTTCTAAGGGGTATATTTTATTGTATTCTTCTGTTTTCCAAAATTAAATTATATGTATGAAGTTGTTTATTTTTCCAGAAGTATCTACCTAAGTAGAATTTAGTCGCCATTTTGGATTTAGACTACCTGTGACCCCCATTAAAGGTTGCAGCAAAAAAATTGCTGCCGGGAATTAGATAGATAGATAGAAAACTCTTTATTGTACACCACTTTTACAGAAATTATAAAATAAACACAGAGTTCATTATTAATGTACTTTAATTAATTAATTAATGTAATTTAAAACTCTAACCCGACTGGGCTATTGTGACACTAGAGCATACAGACACTGGCAGAATTGTAACAACAAGTTGCAAAAGCCATAAATCAAGAAGTTGAAGTTAAAGTTAACCTTTCCTTAGATTTTTCAAGCTACTTGTGCTCCTTGGCACTCCAAGGATCAAGAATGACGTCAAATGACGTCATCCCTATCAGACTAAAATCTATACTGAACTGAGAGGCCTCAGTTCCGAATCACACTCTCAGTGAATCGTCTAAAGAAAACAAACGAACCGTCTCAGACTTGAGGATATTGTTTAAACAAACAAATTGAAATGTCACTTTTGAGTTTCTCTTGTTCCGTGACACGCTTCAGTCACTCCCAGAGGTGGCCAATTTATGAAACTGTACGTAGAAAACCGGTTACCAGCTTAAGTCTTGGTCTCGCGATCGTAACGCACAACGCTGCGGTGTGCAGTACAACGCAGCGTACCGCTTTTGCTCCTCGCCGCTGACGCAGACTGCGACGTAACAAAAGACCATAAATAAATAAATATTCATGGACATTTAACACCACGCTTTCTAGTCCCAAACTAAGCATAGCTTGTACTATGGGAACCAGATTGCTGATTAAATACTTAGATACTTTTTTTTTTGTAAATACATACTTATAATACAAAATAACACCCAGACACAGAACAAACACCTATGTTTGTTACACACAAATGTTTGTTCTTGGTGGGGATCGAACCCACGACCACAGCACGGAAGGCAGAGCCACTACCAACTGAGCTGTGACGCCTGTCATACTAGACGTTTTCCATACAATTATTTGTCCGTTGCTGCATGCTGCATACCGCTGCGTTGTGCGTTACGAGCGCGAGACCAAGGCTTTACCGGTATGCCTATTTATGACGTGGATAACGTTCACGTGCGGTTCACGCATTAAAAGGTAAAAGTAAGTTTACTACAGAGAATAAGAATTACATCCACAAAATTATATAACTAAACAGAAAAAAAAACCAGCTTTGAATTATTGGTTGGACATAAAAACAAATTTCGCAGACAAAAAATATAAGGATTGAGAGTATCTGTCAGTCTCCTCACTAGGCTTAGCCTGTATCGAGGAGGTTTTAAAACGAAAGTCACGAACGAAAGGTAGTGGTACATTGTTTCTGCCATAGTGTAAGCAGTAGGAAACCTGGAGAAGTTTCAGTGAATCATTAGAATTTTCGGTTTTCGTAATTCCTAGTGCGCTAGATAGCGATATTTTTTGTATATTTATGAGTTTAGATAATAGTCAGAAGAATCTATAGATAGCACTATAAGGGCCGAGAACCTGCTTCTTCTTCTCTTCATTAATGGCCTCTGTCCGTCATTTCGACAGACAATTTTGCCAATGTCAAGTGATATAATTGTAATAATATAAGTCAAGTCAAGTCATTTCTCAAGTCGGCTGTCGTTTGTTTTGAAAAGAAAATGGTAGATTTTCTCTTCAAAACCTAACACGAATTTTCACATTTAGAAAAACCACTTTACACACATTTATTCCAATGGCTCACACTTTATGTTACGACCTAAGTATTATTGGTTAAAATTCCACCAAAATTAAACAACAATACTCACAGAGAAAAAAAGAAAAACTATTAAAATAAAAGTGCTATGTGTCGTTTCAAAAAATGCCAAAACTCGTCCCTCTGTCCGTCATTTCGACAGACAATTTTGCCAATGTCAAGTGATATAATTGTAATAATATAAGTCAAGTCATTTGTCAAGTCGGCTGTCGTTTGTTTTGAAAAGAAAATGGTAGATTTTCTCTTCAAAACCTAACACGAATTTTCACATTCAGAAAAACCACTTTCTGCGCAACTGCGTTTATGACATTGTGCAAAATGATTTTTAATTACAAGCCACTGTCAAACATCGGAACCGCCGGAAGTTTCAGAAAATTTCAATATCCAACTTGAAATAACAAAGGTGTAAAGGATTTACTGGAAATGACAAACGATATTGTTTCCTGTGTTCCTGTGTTATCTTTATAATTTTACTGTGTAACTAGCTGATACCCGCGACTTTGTACGCGTGCGAAACTTTCCGCCAAAATATCTGTCAACCAGCATACGATGCGCATACGATACGTAGCAAATGACTGCTTTTGGTTTAGAGAGTTCAAACTGTATCTAAGAATCCACGTCTTTGATTTCAATAAAAAAAGTTACAGTTTTTTTTAATATTATAGATAGATAGATTAGTAATTACACAGTAAAATGATAAATTTTCTTTACAATATACTTAATGCAGGTAAAAACTAAGGACTACGTAATTACATATACCTAGCTGTTAGTTTTTCCAAAATCGATAAAGTATAGGCATAAAGAAGACGGTAGAAGAAGGTGATAGACTATAGTTAGACGTTGATTTATCTTTTAACGTACGATTCTGAATGTAACAGTAAAAAAAGATCATGATAGGTACCTACATAAAAAATGAGTGACTAGGTAAACATTTTGAAAATACTTTAATTAACTTGAATCGTAAGCTTATTTTCAATTCATTAAATTTCCTTGAATTTTCTGACTTTGACTCACTTTTATTTCACTTCCAGTCACTTTGTATCTTTGTTGGAGCTCGAAAGTGACTTCGACTGAAAAAGGCTTTTAAGTCTTCGAATTAATTTAATGAATAAAACATTTTCTAAATTTTTGCACAAACTCGATAAACTGCGCTGAATGAAATGTAAGAGCACAAACGCACTCGGCGACCGGCGACCAACCAACTTAAGCTTTGGTCTCGCTATCGTAACGCACAACGCTGCGGTATGCGACATGCGGTGCCGGACACATAATCGTATGGAAAACGTCATGGTCTCTTGTACGCTGCGTTGAGCCGCATACCGCAGCGTTGTGCGTTACGATCGAAACTTGACCAAAGGCCAAAGCTTGAGTTGTAAAGCTGTAAGATGTATTCCGGTTGGAAGGGTATGGGTGCCGGTGCTATTACACGCACATGAGACTCAACACCTTTATGTCTCGGAGTGATGGACGCAGTGCAATGCATCACAGGGCACGCTCTCAGTGGATGCGCTTATTAAGGCAATGCATCGTTATAGATAGATAGATAACTCTTTATTGTAACAGTAGGTACAGGAAACACAAAAAATATAGGTAAGACAATGGTCGGCCTTATCGCTGAGAGTGATCTTTTCCAAAGCAAGGTTACCGCTTAACATCGGATAGGCCATCGGCTAGTTCCATTATTTAGTTGTATAAAAAAAACTTACTTTAGTCATGCCTTACTACATTTTTTCTCGCCAGAGATTTTAATGGCGAAGATTTCAAGATGATTTTTTCAAGTTATTTCTAACATGAACTTTCTTCATTTTCAGATGCTAACATTATACAGAGGACACACAGAGAATATTCTTCAGATATGTAAGTATCAAAATGACATATGTATGTGTTTGACCTATTTATTCATATCACAAATCTGGCATCCGGCCATGTCAAGTCATATCAAGGTGACAGACCGACACGCAGTAAGCCTTTTGAACCGACTTCAAAAAAGAAGGAAGTTCTTCACTCGGTTGTTTTTTTAAATAAATTATTAACAGATTTGATTTTTTTTAAATCTGAAAGTGTCCCATAATTTTTTTTTGGAGAAAATCGGATTTTTTTTTATTTGGCAGTTAAATAAGAATATAAATGGAAAAACACACTTTATCCACGTTCACGACATTGCTTCTTTTGCTTTCCTGTGACTTTTCTATGGTGTTTGCGAACAATAGAACAGTCCCAATGAACTGCCATCATCATCAGGCGTATCAAATTGAAGTCGTTTTTTCCAGTTTTTAAACTTATACGTAAATTATTTTGTATTCTTTGTAAACTTTTTAGAGGAATGAATTTTTTAAAGAAATTGTTACATTTCACACAAAATCATAATAACCTTCATTTTGCTTCGCCGTAGTCAAGTAAAAAAGCTACGCCGTAGCATTTCGTAGACGTACTACGCCGTAGACGTAGATATATAGATATAAATCAATTAATATGTGTTGTGTATGTCCCAGCTCAGGTAAAGGATGATGGTAACGTATGTTTCGCGAAATGTCACGCATTTATCACTCAAGAGCGTATCGGTGGTTGCATGGAGCATATGGGTAACTGTGTTTACGCACTTTTTTAGGATTTATTTGTCATATTTTTTAAAATAAATATTTGTTAAGTATTCATTTAATTGCAATAAAATACAAGTAGTTTTATTAAAACAAAACTACTTATATTAAAATGTATTTACAATATTTACAAAGCTGTCTACAAAACATTGAAAACTTTGACTTTGATTCTTTTAATATCATAATGAAATCAATTTAAAACGTCACTAATTCCTTATTTTACTAATTAAATGAAAACCAAGCGTATTCCAAGTGAAAGTTTAGCTTAATTTATTTTATCAATCAAATAAAAGCCAACCTAGCAAGGCAGCGTTTTTCAAGAATTTATTTTTGAAGTGAAAACTTCTTTAGCACCGATGTGATTTGAAAGTCGCTGAAACGAAAAAGCGATGAAACGAAAAGAGAGATCTCAAAGCTAATTTTCGTACGCATTCTAAGGAGACTGCTGGCCAAGCGGTCTTACGGATTGGATCGAATCGAGACTAGCTCGTAGTGCGTGGGTTCAAGTCTCAAGCAAACTCGTTCGCTTTTTGCCCAAACATTTTTTTGAAGGTTTCACTTCTACCACGTGTGAATGCACACATGTTTTTTTTTACTTATCCCGTCATTGGCTAGCATCATAGTCACCCTACAGCCTACGCCTCAGCGGGAGGCACTTTGGGTGATTGCTCGACCCCAGTGTCTCTCCGGATGAGGCTTCGCTGGAAGGATACAAGACATGTTTTTGCACAAAATGTACAGAGAAATCTGTGCTTTTCTGACAGCGTGGTTACATTACCGTTTTATTGTTGGCTGGGAGTTTGCATACTTAAATTAGCAGAAATCTACGCAACTGTGATTTGTGTTTTTTCTCAACAAGTCAGAAAAGTTTCAGCTGATAAATCTATACCAATGGGAATTTTAGTTTTTTTATTCCCCGTATCGTAAGCTCTGAACTGCTTTCGCTGCCCAGCATAATATCAAGCGATGATATACGCAAACAAGAAGCTTTTAATGTCACTATTTGTCACAGAATACCTATGATTTAGTGCGAAACCGGTTCGGAAAACCCGCCAGGGGTATACCGTGCAGATTTTCATGTATTTGATATATAGCTATATAATCAATATATATAAAACTCTTTTGAAGCTGACATAGAATCAACGCACAGCCTAAACTATAAATCCTAGAGGTATGAGATTTGGTGGGTAGTATCCTTATATAGTGTAGGGGTGCACTAAGAAAGGAATTTTGAAAAGTCACACTCTAACGCGAGCAACGCCGCGGGAGACGGCTAGTTTTAACTAAAATGATATGAAAAATCCCAAACAATGTTGTTTGCAATAACATTGAACAAGGCTCAGCATCAGTATCATTGATCCAAACTTTGGAATCAAGGAGGAAAATAATCAGGAATGGCACTTTACAAGAGTGCTTCCAGCGCTATATACTGTTGTGTTTACGACAGGTGCTCTTAAGAGCTGATGAAAAATTCAGAAGCCGTAAGTGGCTGTTGAAAATTTAAAGATAACACTGACTTCTAAGCCGCATTGGTACTTAAATATATATTGGGTTTGAAGCTTTTGGAATTGGTTAGCACACGAATGTCGAAAATGATTTACTATGGCCGGAGTACTGAAACGTCACTCAAATTTAAGCACCACTTAAAATTGCTCTGCCTGTGTTTGACATTACTCATTTGTAAGAGATGGTAATAATTTAAGCGTGAACTTAATTTAAGTGGCGTTTGAGTATTCAGCCTTTAGTGTCAAAAGTCAAAAGTGATTGAAATTAATAAATAGCTAGGCACTATGATATTTTGTATAATAAATCGAATTTATAAGTATTAGCGTTCTGTAAAAAAATCTAAATAAATGTGCTCAGAAAAAAGGAAATTGCAGACGACAGCACATTTTATTGTTAGAAAAAGTGACATGAAAATAGGTTGATTATAAAATATGACACTTTGTGCAAAGTCAGAGGCAAGAGCTAGTGTGTCATACAAACAGATTGAAGGCAAGTCAATTATCCCTATTATTAAAAAAATAAACCCAACAAGTACAGTCGACGACAAAAAGCATAAAGTATTCTTGTATACTTAAATTAATTTTCAAGTAATTCAGATGTATGGAATGTTTGGATTTAGTTGAGGGAGAAAGAAAAATATCTTCGACAAAATTATCTTTTGACCTGTATGACGCAATTGATGTCACTTTTTTTCAAAAAAAAATTTAAACCACTTTTTTTTAATAAGAATTGGTACGCGAGTAAAATACAACTTCATATTTTACTACATAATATAGGCTCTCAGATATTTGGTACAAAGAGTTCAGAAACTTTTTAGAGAAACTACCCGTCGCCCGCGCCGTTGCTCGCGTTCTAGACCCTATAGAGTGCGACTTTTCAAAATTCCTTTCTTAGTGCACCCCTACACTATATAAGGAACCTACCCTCCAAATTTCATACCTCTAGGACTTATGGTTTAAGCTGTGCGTTGATTCTCTGTCAGCTTCAAAAGAGTTTTATATATATTGATGATGATTGATTTTCACCTATGTAATGCTAAATTTAAGTTATTACATTACATTATATCTGATTCCAGTCTCACGTTCAAGTGACCATTGTTTCTGTCTGTACGTGTGACGTCACAGCCGGATATTGGCCCGAGCCCAAACACGTGATACAATCCTACAGGGAAATTAAGATAATATTGTGTTGGGATCTCTGTAGTTATCTACCTTGTTTCTGATAGCTATTCTATATGTACTGCCCCCGTATCGCAAGCTCTGAACTGCTCTCGCTGCCCATTATAATGTCAAGTGACGTGGCCACAGATATACGAAAACAAGAAGCTTTTGACGGCAAAAAACGCGCTGAAACTCGCTAATGTCACTATTTAGCCACAAAATACTTATGATTTAGTATGAAAACAGGTCAGAAAACCTGCCAGGCTTAAACCTGGCAGGTTTTTATATGAGGCAACGATTGGCCCCCCGTGGCCTGTGACGGTTTCGATACCGCTTATTGCCATTTACCCTTGCACGGTAGGTAAGTGGACTCGAGCCTTGAGTGTGAGTTTTATTCCCGACTGAAAAATGGAAAGGGTGTTATAAGATTGACGGCGTTGTCAGTCTGCCTAACTGTCTGTGCCTTTATAGTTCTAAAAGTAATGCTTCGATTCGAATGCAGTTTTCTTGTATAAAAGGTAAATTATCTGGGATGGTTATTAACCATGTTTGGTGAAAATTGATGGAACCGTTTCCAAGTTATGAGAATATTCATCAGCTCTGAAAACGAGTTTTGCGGAATCTCAGGCATAAATCCAGTTTGAAATATTTAGTTTATCTCAAAAGAATGATTTGATGAACTGAAGCCCATACTCCAAGGTCTGATGATGACCTGGAATGATGAAGATTGTCATTGTCAAAATTTTTGTAAAATTAACTTCTGTTGATTTGCGAAATAACTCGCAGCCTACAACAATGCTTTACTTCACTGAGCATGTCCATTCCCTCACCGAGCATGTCCACTCCCTCACCGAGTATGTCCATTGAGGACGTGATTGCTATTGAACCTGCGGTTTTTGCATCTCACCGCTATGCTGAACATTCCCAAAGTTTCCGAAGAGTACTGAAGATAGCTACATTATAAATGCAGTGAACATGGACTCGACTTTATAGCCTAAATTAATATCAGACCTCAAGTCCTCGAGTTGGAATGGTTTGAAAGTTTGGTATATTTGCATTCGTAGGGTTGCCTTATCTAAGAACGGACTAGAGTAAACATAAATAAATAAATTAATAATTCTTGAACATATCACACAACGCCCTCTAGTCCCAAACTAAGCAAAGCATGTACTATGGGAACTAGATTGCTGATAGAATACTTATATACATTTTTATTTGTAAATACTTACCTACATTCTTTACCTAGAACATGTATTAAATTAATGGTAAGTAAGAAAGGCGTCACAGCTCAGTTGGTAATAGCTCTGTCTCCGTGCTGTGGGTCGTAGGTAAGTGCGATTTCTACTAGAACAAACATTTTGTGTGTGGCAAACATAGATGTTTGTTTTGTGTCTGGGTGTTACTATGTACTTACAAGCTTTGCTTAGTTTGGAACTAGATTTTGTGAAAATTAAATGTGATATTTTATGTATTTTTTTATCATTAAAACATCGAATAAAAAAACTCTAAATAAAATCTAATATAAATCTAGGTTTTATTTTGGAAAAACTTGTTTGGAACAGTATTCCAATATAAAGCACTTGAGCCAGACTCATAAATTAATAACAAAACTAATGTAAGAAGAAACGTTCAACTTTATGTAGGTATTTTAGATAAAAAGTATACAACAATTTTGTATCGACTTAGCTTCGATGTCATAAAAGAGGTCAAAATGTCAAATAGAAATAGCCATAAACCATTTTTTTACTTTTTTAACTGTCTAAACTCATCATTACTAGCCTTTACTAGCTAAACACTCGGACCACACAATCTGTACATCGACTATGCTTATCAAACAAGACATGTGCTGTTCTTTGGGCCGAGCTGAACATGGGCCGAGTGTGACCTGAGTCTCAGATCATAATTTAATACTACGAGTGTACTGTTGAGTCTAGAAAAAACTGCTACCAATGATCATTATTAATATCTTTCACAAATTAGTTACAGTTTTCTTTCAATTTCCGCAAACGAGTTGTCAAATATTGATTTAGTTAGAAACTAAATCAAGTAGAGTATACTCTACAGTTTACAAAATTTTCGATAACAAAAAAAGTGTTGCCCGCTCGACACCCCTAAATCAACCACCTTACATTTGGCGAGCAAACAACGAGCTGTCTTCTCACATTTAGCCCGCAATATTTCTTCCACCCTTTGTGTACCCGAGGAAATCTTGAAACAAAATCCCCATTCAATATAGTAAAAGTCTTCTTTACAACTTCACATGAATTCCAACTCTAATACCCCAAGAATAAAGATCAAAATCCGCTGAAATCCCGCATGCAATTAAGTTGAAAATGGGATGGAATGTTTATGTTTTGCATAATGCGTTCTCGACATTTTTGCTAGTATTTTGCATGGGACGAACTATTGAAGCTGTTTCTGTCAGTTTATTTCTATTCTCTTACGCATTTTACAACCCGTGTCTCTTACAGATACGCTCGTATTTTGCTTGGTATTCTGAGACGTATTCTCAGTCTGTGACGTCAAGAAAATGCACTCAGTAAAAACATAATGCTTTGCCTCTAGTCCTAAACTAAGCAAAGCTTGTAATATAGAACTAGATTGCTGGTAGAATACTCAGATACATTATTTTTGTAGATATATAGTTAGGTACACCCAGACATAGAACAAACATCTATGTTTGCACAAATAGGTGTCAAATTAGGTTAGTTAAGAAAAAATCACCAACAAAATCGAGCTCAATATCTATCTTACTCAATAAATCACTCAATAATAGATTTAACCCTTTCAATATCAAAAAAGTTAACCTTCAGAGAGTCAAATAGTCGGGTAAATTTGTCCAGTAACACGGGTCTCTTCCATGTCAGGGGTGTCAGCCGCTGTCAGGGTATACTGCCGTGCTGGGTCAGGACGGATATTGACATGGACCTATTTTTGTTTGGTTTAATACATTTTTTAAATACACTGCGCAGTGCAATGCATCACAGAGCACGTTCTCAGTAGACATGCTCAAGGCCGAATACTCAAACGCCCCTTAAGTTAAGTTCACGCTTAAATTATTGCCATCTCTTACAAATGAGTAATGTCAAACAGAAGCAGAGCAATAAAATTTTTAGTGGTTTTTAAATTTGAGTGACGTTTCAGTATTCCGGTCTTAGTGAGGTAATCCATTGTTCCCAGTGGTTATTACTTAACATCAGGTGAGCCATTAGCTTCTTACATTATTAAGTTATTATTATTATTTTTAGCCTCTATCATCTCCAGCGGCCCCATTTTTCATTAAGTTGTATAAAAAAATGTTACTTGCTTATGTTTTTTCATACGGTACATTTATTCCTAGACCCTTTCACACTGTGTTGTCGGCGACAAAGATATTTTTGTCTGAGCAACTAACATGTCGGTGTAGTGCAAATAATTAATAATTTTTAGTAAAAAAAAATCCATAGCAATAAATAAAATAAGAGGTAGGTAGGTAGGTACAAAACGTTTTAATTCATGTGAAAAAATGTTTTTTTAATTGCAAAAAAAAACACCAGCATTGTGTTATCTACTACACAAATCACTTGAACTATATTTTTGTATAGAGATTGAGCAGTGCCCCTAGCGGGTAGTTTACAAAATGGATGATCTTCTTCTTCTTCTTCTATACCTATAATCTCTGTCCGTAATTTCGACAGACAATTTTGCCAGTGTCAAGTGATGAATTTTAAATAATATAAGTCAAGTCAAGTCTTCGTCAAGTCGGCTGTCGTTAGTTTTGAAGAGAAAATGGTGGATTTTCTCTTCGAAACCTGAAACGAATTTTCACATTCAGACAAACCACTTTACACACATTTATTCTAATGCCTCAAACTTTATGTTACGACCTAAGTATTATTCGTTAAAAATCCACCAAAATTAAACAACAATACTCACAATAACACAAGAAAAACTATTAAAATAAAAGTGCTTTAGGTTGTTTCAAAAAATGTCAAAACTCGAATCTAAAATGGATGATTCTCCATACAAAATTATATATACGTGACTTTGTAGTAAACGTCAAACGTACACAATGGCTATGCAGACTAAAAAATAAATTAGGGCACTATCAAACGTCACATTTAGGCATAGAACAGGCGTGTTTATTTTCATAGAAAAGAAATTAATCTTAATCTTTGTTCTTGTGTTTCTCCGCTGTCAGTGCCACCACGCCCTTATGCGAACAATTTTCAGCTCCACTGAGCTGAATAATGTTATTTATCTACTCAAATGACAGGATCCGATATAAATAAGTAAATCATTTCGTCGCAAACTCTTTTGAACTCTATATCACGTAGTTTAGAAGATCTTTTTGAAAAATTTTATGCGTAGACTTTTTATAATGAATGGTTTTATATTGTTAAAAAACGCTGCATACTCAGCGTGGTCAGACTCAAGGTACTATCTATTAAATTATTTAGAAATCTATCTTCCTTTGATATAGGTCAAGTCGAACCGCAATCGTAACTGAGTTAGGTAACCATATCTCATCGGTATTCTGAGTAAGAAGGTATTTCAGAAATTGAACGCGTCGAGAGTAGACCTCATAGCTCAGTTGGTGTAGTATCTGCCTTTAGTGCTTTAGGTCACGAGTTCGATCCTCATCAAGATATAAATATTTTTGTGATGAACATTATTGTGTATACCTATTAAATAATTGATACCAAAACGATACAAATTGATACACAAATCAATCACACATACCTACATCTTGCCTTTCAGATGTTTAGGTTGTAAGAGTACTTGTCAACCAAACAAGCGTTCAGCAATTTAGTCGAAATTGATATATTATGTAAATATAGTCCTGGCACGAATCGCAATTAGCTGTGTTCCTTAGTGTCTTGTATGACGGATAAAAGAGATTTTAGTAGAAGCCCAGGCCGTAAGTGCGCTGGCAGCCTTAGAAATCCACGCGAAAGTCGTCCACACGTTCGGTAACATTAATTCATCATCATCGTATATCGCTTTTCAAATCAATGTGTTCACTGACGGGTGATTAGTTGCTGAACAGTTATTGATGAAACCAGGAGTGATAGATTACATTTCTATGTTTCGATTTGAAGGGTGCTAATCCACGCACATGAGACTTAACACCTTTATGTCTCAGAGTGGTGGACGCAGTGCATTGCATCACAGAGCACGTCCTCAGTGGATATGCTCAGTGAGGCTATAAATCGTGGTTACCTCAGGTGAACCATCGGCTTGTTTCATCTTTTAGTTGTACAAAAAAAGAACTTATCTCACAGTGATGGACGTGTAGCCTTCAAAGAAGAGTTATCAATAAACTGAATTAATCATGCAAAAAAACATTACCCTCCTTTTGTGCAGTCGAGTAAAAGGCAATAAATTCAATTCGACGGGATCAAAGGACTTGATATTCTATTCCGTCAAAGTTAAAGTGACTCTTAAATTCAGAAGATAAGGTTGATTTTACATTGGGATTGAAGTGAGAGTGACAAAAAAATAACAATGTCCAATACGTCCCTTTTGTAACCAAACGGAATTATTAAATGCGCTAAAAGATATTTCTGAAAAAGGTTAATGTATGTAACGAGTACAGATATCTATAATGCGTGTTCTATATTAGTATTTTTGGTAATAGGTACTTAAATTATTCAAGATTAATATTTTTTGTGTTTTTATCAAGCTTAGCTAGCTTAGCTAGACTTGCTTAGTAAATCTTCACCAATTATCTAAGTTAAGCGACGTTCTGCACGGTCACTGTTTGGATGGGTGACCACTAGTGGCATTTACATCTGAGGGCTTCCGTGATTCGGAGGGCACGTTAAACTGTCATTCCCGGCTTTAGCAGTCGTTAAGCCATATACATGTAATAAAACTACAAAATAACTGTAAAATATCATTAAAATTTCATATTATTCATAAAAGTTCATTCATTCATTCGTTTATTTCTTCATTCATTCATTCATTAATGGCAGGACTGTGGAAGAGAAAATCCACCATTTTCTCTTCAAAACAAACGACAGCCGACATGACGAATGACTTGACTTATTTCAAAAATTTCACTTGAAACTGGCAAAATAATAACTGTCTGTTGAAATGACAGAGGCCATATAGGTAGAAAAGAAGAAGAAGAATCTGAAACGGCAGTCATCATCATGAGTGTCGTGTATGACACGGTATATTGACCCAAATAACACGCATTTAAATGTAAAATGCTATTTCGCTGAAACGTCCGCTTTCATCTGCGCATTTGCGATGCTGTTTGAAACGTCCCAGGGGTTAAATTATGTAACGGAACGGGATTAGCACCGGTGCGGACGCGCTCGGACCCGAAGCTTATTTTCCAGGGGTGATATTCAATACCGTCCAAGCTAAGGTGACTCGTAAATTCGGAGAATATAAGGTCTATTTTACATTGGGATTGTTGAGAGTGACAAAAAAAAACCTATTAAATCCAATTTTGTCTGTAAACCCGTACTTTAACCTATAATACTTTTTAATATAAAAAAATGTCTACTATTCATAGTTTTTTTATAAATGCAATATTATGTAGTAGACCCACTTTTGCATATTATTATAAAAATTTACAATAATCGTTGTGCAGTAGGTAGTTTTATCCGACTACGCTTGATAAAATATCGATTATGTGGTTTTCTATTTTATTTTCTAATCGAAGTTTACTCTGATTATAATTATGATAATTATGTGCTAGCAGGTACTCGATACCTACTTACTACTACTTGAATTTTTGCACATAGTTGGTGAAATTAATTAAATGTAGTCTTTTATTACACCGTCACTTTCGTTCATATAAAATCCAGTCCATCCAAAGGTTTCCTGAAAGAGATCGCTCATAGCGATAAGGCCGCCCATTGTACTTCACATAAGAATAATGAACTCTGTGTTTATGTTATAATTTCTGTAAAAGTGGTGTACAATAAAGAGTTTTCTATCTATGTATCTATCTATCTTACTACTTATATAACCTACTTTAGTACAAAATTCAAAGATATAGGTATGACAAAATAAAATTAAAAATTTCTAAATAAAATAATATTTCATGTTATTTTTCACTTGGAACTGCAAATATAAAAACCCTTATTAATATTTTGTTAAATTAAATTCTTTCCAATATATAAATTAGTTGAAATGAAAAATAAATGATTAAAAATTAATCATTCTTTATTAATAACAGGAAAAGTGTTACCACACTTCGTCCAATTTACTTACAATACGGGCAAAATCCCTCTAAAATAGTCATTTACCCATTTGCAATGCAGTTTGTACTCGTACATGACGGGGTCACATAAATTATGAAACGTGATACGACGCACGTACACCTACCTATATAACAACTATATTCACACACCAACGACACGACATCTATACGATATTACCGGGGAAGATCTCATACATACATACACTAGCGTCTGCGACTCGTCTGCATCCTGTTTGTACCTAGTTTTTGCGCTGTACCTAAATCCTGTTGATTTTTAGATAGATAGATAAAAACTTTATTGTACGTAGGTACAAACAAAAAAAAAACATAGGTACATACAGTAATGAACATAAAAATAGAAAGTGGAATGGTTGGTCTTATCCCTAAACCATCAATATTCCAAGTTTACCTAAATCTTCTGCTGACAGTCACAGGGGACGCTAAGGGGATTTTTGGACAAGAAAACGAGAAATCCCCTTCGCAGGGGGAACTCGTAGGGGACTTCTAGTGTACGCTAGTTCAGCAGGTCTAGATTGATGGAGCCGGGTAAAATTATACGATTTGATTTTTTGGAGAAAACACGGTTTTTTTTATTATATACTGAAAGGATGGTCTCCCTTGGCGTGGTAGTTATAGTAAATAAGGCATTTATACGTTCAGATCAATATAATCTTTCAAGAATACCACTTTTCTCTACTCAACATCTTTACGCGCCATCAATACCTCTCCAATCCGTCTTCTTCTTCTTGTTTTATCATTTGCTATAGACTATATAACTGTCACACACGGCATGGAAGAAGATGGGTTAGCCAGACAATATTTAGTAAGCTTTCCATACCTAGGTATTTTAGAATACAAGACATGGGAAGTTTTTTAGGTTAGCTGTCAAAAACATGATCACAAATCATAGAGTGCTTAGAGCATAGACATAAATTGTTTATAAACTAGTGTTAGGTTAGCCAACATCTCGAATGAGGCAATAATATTTGCCTGTAATATTAGAATGAGAGGATAGGACACTTAGGTGGACTAGAAGCTTTCACACCGTATCGACGCCGACACCCACCATTTTCTTTTCTCTCTCTCTCTCTTCAGTAATGGCCTGTGTCCGTCATTTCGACAGACAATTTTGCCAATGTCAAGTGTTAAAATTGTATAAATAAGTCAAGTCAAGTCATTTGTCAAGTCGGCTGTCGTTTGTTTTGAAAAGAAAATGGTGGATTTTCTCTTCAAAACCTAACACGAATTTTCACATTCAGAAAAACCACTTTACACACATTTATTCCAATGGCTCACACTTTATGTTACGACCTAAGTATTATTGGTTAAAATTCCACCAAAAATTAAACAACAATACTCACAATAACACAAGAAAAACTATTAAAATAAAAGTGCTATGTGTCGTTTCAAAAAATGTCAAAACTCGTGTCCCATTTTCTTTTCAAAACAAACGACAGCCGACTTGACAAATGACTTGACTTGACTTATTTATTACAATTATATCACTTGACATTGGCAAAATTGTCTGTCGAAATGACGGACACAGGCCATTATTGAAGAGAAGAAGACGCCGACACCGATATTTTTGTTCTCAATGTCGTGTAAGTGTTGATATCGGTCAGTGTGCAGACGCCCAATAGGCTTTCAACCAGCTTTACATGTTAATGTAGATTTGATAAGTAAAATATGCAAATTTTGAGCTGAAGTGTGAATCCAAATAGAAAAATGAAAATGTGTGATGATTTTCTTTATAATCTAAGAACCCTCTAAAAATACATGACAAAAAAACTTTAAGGTCAAAAAAATCACAGCCTACCTAAACTCTACCTTTTTTTATGTAAGTAGACTAACAGGCATAAGGCCCACCTGATGGTAAGCGGTCACCGTCGCCTGGAAGCACTGACAACACTACCTTCAGCATAACCTTTTCATTTTTATTTATTCGGTGACTAGCCGTCGGCCGCGGCGTTGCTCGCGTTCTAGACCCTTTGACTGTGACTTTTCAAAATTTCTTTCTTAGTGCACCCCTACACTATATAAGGATATTACCCTCCAAGTTTTATACCTCTAGGACTTATAGTTTAGGCTGTGCGTAGATTGTCAGTCAGCTTCAAAAGAGTTTATATATTTAGATAAGAGACAGAAGAAGAAGAAGATATAAGCAAGCAAGCTCGTATGAGTTAGTGGCCAACTCTGGTGACAGAGTTTTTAGACCGCCTTAAGGCTTCCGTCATGGCTTAACGACTGCTAGAGCCGGGACCGACAGTTTAACGTGTCTCCGAAGCACGGAAGCGCTCACATGTAAATGCCACTAACGGTCACCCATCCAAATAGTGACCGCGCAGAACGTCACTGAACTTAAATAATCGGTGAAGATTGACTAAGCAAACTACGCCACGAGCGCTCCGAAGAAGATTTATGCAAAATGGTGTTAAATCATTCCTTGAACGAAAAAAAGACTTCCAAATTTCTGTCGCTCTTTTGTAACAAAGAAAAACTCTCTAGATTGTAATCAAAACTAAACTTCGACAAGAAGTCAATTAAACTTATCTCCCTCTTTTCAATTCATATTCATAAATTGTAACTTTTCACATTTCAAAAAATGTCTATTCATCAAAACTTTGGGACCGAAAGTTTACGAAATAGGTGTTCAATGACATAATGAGTAAGCTCGTCCGTATTTTCAAAGAAGTGTACAGTGATCTTCTTCTTCTAAATATATAAAACTCTTTTGAAGCTGACAGAGAATCAACGCACAGCCTAAACTATAAGTCCTAGAGGTATGAAAGTAAGGGTGCACTAAGAAAGGAATTTTGAAAAGTCACACTCTAAAGGGTCTAGAGCGCGAGCAACGCCGCGGGCGACGGCTAGTCACGAATAAATGTGACAATCGCAAACGTATCGACGCTAGCATATCCGAGATGCATTGCGCGGTGACACTACAACGCACATGAGGCTTGACACCTGTTTGCCTCAAGTTGATGGACGCGGGGCAGTGCATCGTAGGACACGTTTCCATCGTGCATGACTGCGAGGCAATGTTTTGCTATAGGTGATGGTTACCACTTAACATCAGGTGGGGCATCTGCTTGTTTCATCAGCTAGTAGTATACAAAAAAAACATTTATTCGTGATCAGGGCCATCCTGATATCAATATCTGATATCAGATATCAGATTATTAGATATCTGTGACCTAAACTGGAATCGCTTCTTTGTGAATACGGGCGCTGTTTGGCGTTCGCTAACTTTTCTTGTTATAGTGCATTGTGCTTGTGGCAGAGTTTACAACTTCTCGCCAGTGATTATTTGTGGTAAAATCGATTACCTACTAACTAGTAGAGTATCTAGGTCACCTAGCTAACTTTGAGATAGTGACAGATCAAGTAGATGACCCACTGGATGTTAAGCGGTAACCACTGCACGTTATAACGAAGCGCTCGTGGCTAGGCTTGCTTAGTCAATCTTCACCGATTATCTAAATTTAGCGACGTTCTGTGCGGTCATTATTTGGATGGGTGACCGTTAGTGGCATTTACATCTGAGCACTTCCGTGCTTCGGAGAGCACGTTAAACTGTCCCGGCTCTAGCAGTCGTTGAGCCATGACGGAGGCCTTAAGGGGGCCTAAAAACTCCGTCACCCACCAGTCTTGGCCACTTACTCCTACGAGCTTGCTTGCTTTGCTTACAATGCATTTCCTCACTGCACGTCCACTAAGGACGTTCTCTGTTAGGCCTATACCTAATAGTTACATTACCTAAACTATCACTTCCATTCTTCCAAGTAGGTACAGTTAGTTACCTACATTGAGAATAGTAACAGAACCAGTAGGTACAGGTACCTACTAAGATGACTCACCTGATGATGTATGGTTTCCACTGCCTATAAGTACCTATTTCTTTATAGGTAAATGAAGGAATAAGCCCATGGCCCGTCTAATGGTTAGTGGGTAACCCATCAAAATAGTGAACCCAGTAAACGTCATTCCCGTTCGTTCCACTGGGTGGTCTACTGGGAAGATATCAAAATAGACGAGATTTTATTACAATTCAAAAAATACCACTAAAAAAGCTTTTTTAGCCCACATTTTCATAAAAAATACGAAAAAAGTCATGAAATAACGTGTCGCAGAGACTTTCCGGTTCGCTGGACCATATGTGGGCGACGTGTCAGTAGGTAGGAACAGTTCAGCTTTCAAAGGAAAATGGGCTTTATATCAGTGAGATTTAAGCTCTCTACTGACCGTCAATCAAAATTGAAAGAAAACTAATTTTATTCATTGAGTTAGTACCTAACATAATAAATTACTGAAATTAATCAATTTTTGTTTTCACTTAAATAATTATTATGAGCAAAAAACATAATTTAAGTAAATCTTTAAAATCTCAAACTCAAACTTATAACGTCCCTCCGTCGTCAGGTCAGGTGTTAAAAATACGCGCCGAATCTGTTAAAGGCTCTAATTTTCTTATATTTTAGTAAAAATACATATTAGTTTCGTGCAATAATTCTTTTACTTCGCCATCTATCCTACGCATCACAATGCTGCATCGTCATAGGCAGTAGTTACCACTTAACATCAGAAATGCCGTTGGCTTGATTCCATCATTAAGTTGTTTAAAAAAAATACAATACCGCCGTCGACAGGTGGCGCTGGGGTCGCAAGTTTCGTTCAATAACATAGACATAGACAGGCATTTATTTGCTTATAAAGTAACACACAAAATACACCTACAGAACTAAACTAACCACACTACAAAGAAATAAAAATTACACAGAAAGAAAAATGAGATGAGTGGATTGAGTAGGTAGCTAGGTAAGCTGGCAAGTGTTCGTGTGCTACAGCAGCAAACGGGTTTCGACTCAGCGTATGCCTCACCACCCAAAGGTAGTTAGGTAGGCGCTGTTATTCTGTCGAAACCATCAGCCAATAGACCCTGTGAAAAACCTCTAAGATAAGCCTCTGTTTCGTTCGGAAATTGAAACAAACCAAAAAAAATCCAGAACCTTATCTCTTTTCCGGTTAAAATATGATATGGGTCTGGAACCATGTGGCTTATGATCAAAAGGCAAAACCACCAGTTTCCCAAAACATAATTCCAAAAAGTATGAGCGCATTTCCCCGCCTTCAAAGCCATACTCCTAGCTAAAGATGAGCTGAATTATGAATTATTCACGCGTCCCGATCCTCTCGGAGTTAGCATGAGTTTCTGTCATGAAAAACATCCATGGGGTGCGAAATGATATTTTTATGACATCCTAAGAAAGTCCCTAATATATAATAAATCATAAATAAATAAATATTCATGGACACTTAACACAACGCCTTCTAGTCCCAAACTAAGCAAAGCTTGTACGATGGAAACTAGATGGCTGATAGAATACCTACATATATAATTTTTTTTTGTAAATACATACTTATAATACATAGAAACACCCAGACACAGAACAAACATCTAGGTTTATAACACACAAATGTTTGTTCTCGGTGGGGATCGAACCCACGACCCACAGCACGGAAGGCAGAGCTACTACCGACTGAGCCATGACGCCTGTCAAATATCATTACTAGATATTGTTATTAATTGGCAGAATTAACGTAACATACATACAAAAAACGTACAGTCGAATTGCGAACCTCCTCCTTATTTAAAGTTGGTTAAAAAGAGAGAATAATTTTTAGTACCATTTTTAATGTCAAATTAGGTTAGTTTAGAAAAGTTGAGAAAGAGGCATTCAGTAAAATATATAGATAGATAGACCTTTATTAAAACCATTACAAATTTAACAATGTAAAGAAATATTCACGGACACTTAACACAACGCCTTCTAGACCCAAACTAAGCAAAGCTTGTACGATGGAAACTAGATGGCTGACACTAAATAACAGCATTAAAAAGTAAACTTAAATCTAAAATAATAAGATGCCTAAAGAAAAAAACGAGTCGACGCTAGTGAGGGTAGAACTTTGGTCTCGGAGCCCTAAATAAATTTTATCATAGGGCTGGGTTCACCAGTGATTTGAACCAGCTAAAACCAGTGCTAATCTATCCCAGAAAATACAGACTATTTTCATAATTTGTCCCGCGAACCGAGGGTTTCCTTTTGATATTTATGCGCCCAGTTTTTTTCGGCTCAAGTCGACCGTGTTTCATAAGTCAACGTTTCGCTAGTCCTCAATGGCCTGGTTTTTACTACGGAAGAGATTTGTATTTTTCTGTTTTCAAGGGTCTCCAGGCAAAAGAATTGAAGGGAAACTGAATACGGACTGTGATTATGTATCTTGCGACAGCAGTTGCGGCTTGCGATAAGAGTAATGGTTCCACAAAAAATTCAAAACTGATGATCAATCTGATCTGATCATTCCTGGGTTTGATATAATTTATTTAAAGGGGTGTGCCTGCCATAAACAATCACAACTGTCAAACGTGTCGAACGTTGCCTTTATGCATCTTTTATGGATCATTCCAGTTTTCCCCTGCGTGAGTCCCCTGCGTATTTCTGAAACTTTAGTCCAATAATCCCCTTAGCGATCCCTGTGGCTGCCGGCAGGGGAAAATTGGAAAAAAAACAGAAATTCCCTTAGGGGTTCATTTACTAAAAATCTTATTCATGTAATTTTATGATTTTTGTATCTTTTATTGATTTAGTTTTTGTTGAGAGTGTAGTAGGTACCGAAGACAAAGGAACGACAATAACTCACTTTTGTTTCAAAAAAAAAAGTCGGTAGCAATACGCAAGGGCAGAATAACTGATACCTTCGTAATTTCCACGGCGATTGTGCAAAAGGTTATGAGTTCGGACGTGATCCCTTGAGGCGAATATCCAAGGAATAATAAGATTTCCTATCATGGGATTGATTTGGCGGCAGATGGACGAAGCGTTCATGAAAATCTTTGACCGTCATGCGGGCTTTTCTTTCGGACAGGAAAAAAAGAACAATGTGTAAAAAGTTGCCGATTGATAAAGTTTTTTTAAAGATATAAAAATAGAAAATGTTCATGTTTATTGAAACCTACTTAGTAACAAGTATTCGACCTAAGGATTTAATGGCATGACGTGTGTATATTTTGTTTTATGGAATATGAAAAGAATACCAACGTGGCGCCTCACGTTGGTTGTAGGTATATTCATATTATTCATAATTATTAGTCTTTTAAAGCTGAGCTAACTAAACTGATTGCTAAATCTGTTGTCATCTCTTTTCTGTGTCATGCAAGTGACAATTTAAGAACATATTTTTTTTGAGAGGGAAGATTTCACATTTATTGAAACAACACAGCATTTTTATTTTAATAGTTTTTCTTGTGTTATTGTGAGTATTAATGTTTAATTTTGGTGGAATTTTAACCAATAACACTTAGGTCGTAACATAAAGTGTGAGCCATTGGAATAAATGTGTGTAAAGTGGTTTCTCTGAATGTGAAAATTCGTTTCAGGTTTTGAAGAGAAAATCCACCATTTTCTCTTCAAAACAAACGACAGCCGACTTGACAAATGACTTGACTTGACTTATATTATTACAATTATATCACTTGACATTGGCAAAATTGTCTGTCGAAATGACGGACACAGGCCATATAGGGTAAAGAAGAAGAAGAAGAACATTTTTTAAAGCCGCGCCAAAATGACAGTTGAATACGAATAAAGTGGTAGGTAAATGTGAAGCTGTTACAAGTTACGTAATCAGAGGACGAGAACAAATAAATGCCAATTAGCAAAGCATTTAAATGATAAAATGGAAGATAAAAGAAAATTTAATTAATTAATTTAGTCGTTGCGCTAACAGTAGTAATTGGCCCACAGATGTAAAATTTCTGAAAAGTAGATAAAGTAAGCAAGCTCGTATGAGTTAGTGGCCTACTCTGATGACGGAGTTTTTAGGCCGCCTTAAGGCCTCCGTCATGGCTTAACGACTGCTAGAGCCGGGACAGTTTAACGTGCCCTCCGAAGCACGGAAGCGCTCAGATGTAAATGCCACTAACTGTCATCCATAGAAATAGGACCGCGCAGATTGACTAAGCGAGTCTAGCCACGAGCGCTTCTGGACTAGTACTGGACTAGGTAAATTACTTTAATTATATTTTTTTGTTTCAGAACTCAAAATATACTGCAGCTGGATCATTCGTTGCATAACAAAGGTAAACGTAGTATTTGACTAATAATCTTAACTAGTTTATTTCAAAGTGGTCGTTTGAAGCCGTAGTCGTCTGGGATAAAGCCGATACAAAACATTGAAGTCCATAAACATGGTGTATAGATTTTACCAAACATTGTTAAGAACCATTCTAGTTCAATCAGTTTCCTTCCACAGACAGACAACGGCCTCAAAATAACACTCTTCATATTTCAATCAGGAGTTAAAAATCCAACCAGCGGTCACCTATCCGAATAATGAAGGCACTGAACGTTCCAATTTGTGCAATGTATTACATTTGTATTAGAATGTGTGTCGTCGACACTCCCCTTTTTTCAATCGGGAATTAAAAATCTGTATAATAAATTGTGTTTCATAGACAGTTTAAGTATCCATCTTCTAAATATTATATAAAACTCTTTTGAAGCTGACAGAGAATCAACGCACAGCCTAAACTATAAGTCCTAGAGGTATGAAATTTGGAGGGATAATCCTTATAGTGTAGGGGTGCAATAAGAAAGGAATTTTGAAAAGTCGCACCCTAAAGGGTCAAAAACTAGGATCAAAGATTTGAACCAAATAATGCGTATGCTGCTACAGCTAGTATTATTATAAGCGTCATATAGCGATCGTTATTACAGAAACCGTAGTTTTGCGCGGTGTGTTCTCGCAATGAATCATTAGCGTCCGCGTGCTGAGAATAAAACAAACGTTATCCACCTTCACAACAAAGGCGTACCAATAAAGCGGGTTACGTTCACACAGATGTGTAACAAAATATAGGGATATAAAGTTTTCTAACGAAGACTGCGCGTACTCAAGCGCAAAGTCAAAGAACACTTTCTTTCCTTGTAAGTTTATAGTATCTTATTGTATGTATGTATGTTTATTTTATGTAGGTAACTGGTTATATTTTATGTGTACTGTATGTATGTATAGTGTAATATAGTTGTGCTAGGTATATGTGTAGGTTTATTTATTTATTTTTTAGTAGATTTATATTATTTATTTGCTATTCTCCTATCTATATGTGTTGTACACGTACCCACTTTCATTTTCCCATCTCTTATCCTAAGGTTTGCTGGAAGAGAACTCCTTTTAGGGTTAAGCTCGCCTATATGTACATGTTTTAAGTTTAAGTTTTAAGTTAAGTTTCTCTGTGTACAATAAAGAATAAAGAAGAAATATCTGACAACCCGTAAAAAGAACTGAAAAACTACAAAGCACACACTCACACGTTTGATTTTGCCAATAAGTAGGTATTATAATGTGACTCAATTTGAAAATAAACACCCAAAAAAAAGAAATCAGATGAATTCGGAAATGACACGGATTTAAAAAAATACATCTTCTGTGTTTGTATTTTGCATTGAAGTGTCAATGGCGAAAAATTTGTAGAAACATATTCTTTTAAAAAACTTAAAGTAGTTAGCCTACAGGAACTTTCAGGAAACTGTAAGTTCTTCAATACCTGTAAGTTCTAAAAGTACCCTGAGAGTCTCATAATGTCATACAAATTTTTATATCTCAACTAAAACTAATAAGAGGTACCTACCACCCACTTATTGATCAAAATTGCGAAGAACCTCGCAAAAAAACAAATGATTACATTGTCTGTTCATTTCGGTGTGACACCGACTCACACGACCGTTGACGCGAAGCAAAGGGCACTCCACACGGCCCGTGTCACGGCCAGATTATTTATTGCTATTATTTATCTGCCGCTCTGAATCGAGCGCTCCGCCCATGTGGAAACTTGGTATGGTAAATAGCAGACTATAGATTGTGTACACTCCCTGGAAGAGATCGCTATCGAGCGGTAAGGCCGCCCATTGTACATTTAATACAACCTGTTTTGATTTACCTATGCCATAAGAAAATGTTTCGATGTTCTTTATCTTTCTAAATATATAAAACTCTTTTGAAGCTGACTGAGAATCAACGCACAGCCTAAACTATAAGTCCTAGAGTTATGAAATTTGGAGGGAAGTAAGTATCCTCATAGAGTGTAGGGGTGCACAAAGAAAGGAATTTTGTAACGTCACACTCTAAAGGGTAGAACGCGAGCAACGCGGCTAGTGTACAATAAAGCGTTTTCATTCATTCATTCATTCAATAAGAACAAAGAACTGGAAGAGGTATAACGCAAGAGAGTGTTTCTGATGGAATTATTGAATTGAAAACATTGTAGGAAGCTAGTGTATCATTTACGGAAAACTAAAGCGAAATAAAATAAGTAAAAAAAGTGACCTCTGGCCGCTTGATGCTATTCGATCGCTTTTACCCTACTACAGCAAAGCGAAACGAAGGGTATATGATTTTGACCTTTATGTATGTATTCCTTCAAAACTCCTAAAGCTTTGGTCTCGCGCTCGTAACGCACAACGCAGCGGTATGCAGCATGCAGCGCCGGACACATTTGTATGGAAAACGTCTAGTATGGTCTTTTGTTGCGTCGCAGTCTGCGTCAGCGGCGAGGAGGAAACGCGGTACTCTGCGTAGAGCCGCATACCGCAGCGTTGTGCGTTACTATCGCCCAAACGGTGAAGTCTGCAAACATGTCCATAGCTAACTCTTCTCCATTTACTCTCAGGGGTTCTGGGCGGTTGTATCAACGGGTAGTTTGGGGAAAATGGGGAAAGTTTGCAAATGTTTTGTGTCAAGTTGTCAATTCCTTGTTTTATGGTAAGTGTGACTTATTTACGTGTCGCGTCGTAAACACGTTTTTACGCGTGTGCTGTAACTATTGGGAAATGGCTTTGAATACAAAACTACAGAGATTTTTAAGTTACATACGCACTAGGTTACACACTCGTGGTTTTTTATTCACAATTTCTATTTTATAAGTGTAGTGTTTGCATCTATTCAGTAGGTGTGTAACCCTATCTCACATGCACGAGTGGTTAGGTAACTGTCAGTGTCAAACTCCCGACCTGTCAAGTGTCAATGTCTCCCGACGTGAGGGCGGGAGACGGAGGGGGTCGGGGGAGTTAGCGGACGGGGACAGCCACGGACGGAGGCCGGTGGAAGACCAGCTCGGTGTATCAGTGAGCCAGGGATAAAAAGTACAGTATTCTACAATGGCGACGAGGATAAAGGTCTGTAGAAACTATAATTTTCAAAAAAGGAGGAAAAGAGTCGGGTATGTCTGTTTTTCTTTGTTGAAATTAGTGTTTTGGCCATTGGAAGCGTGCGAGCCCTGTTGATACTGCATGATTTTTCACTGCCAATAAATTAGTATCTACTGGTTCATTTGTTTATGTAATATAACGTACATTACCTGTGTTGTCTAATTTGTATGCCTTATTCAACTCGATGACAACGGATCTAGAAAAAGTTGAGATCAGCGGTTCAATTCCACACAATGTTTTTTCGTTCTAACTATGGTTCGATTGATCTGCAGCTGGCTGAAGCGTTGCTGTATGATTGGATTAATCAAAATAGTCTAAAGACAGATAGGGAAACAACTATATTTCAGCTGCGTTTCAGCTGTAATAGCTTATGTAATAAGTACTAGAGAGTGAAATGACCTGGGGAGTACAAGAGCTTCGATTCTGCTGCGTTTCGGCTAAAAAGTTTGTTTGTAGAATTGGCCCGTTAATCCGGCAGCAGGAATACGTAAAAAAAAAAAAAAAAAAGGGTTGTTTGCTACATGTTGTATTAGACGGCGGCACCGTGCTGAAGCGTGACGTGTAGTGCTGCGTGTCGTCATGGTAGGTACTGTGTTTGATTATATTTTGTGAAAAAAAAAAAAAAAGACTCTTTATAAGGAGACTAAAGCGGGACTTACTTCTATCGATAAACCATAATACGCGTGGTTTGAAGTTCACTCAACATTGATTGATCACACAAAATACACTTTCCACTTTACATTGTTTACCAGAACCTAACTAGAGTGCGCCATAGGTAGGATTATCGCGCGCTATCGTTGCGTTTTGGGTTTTTATCCAGCCCAGCGCAGTGTTTATAATGAATTGAGTATATCTGTATAAAACATAATAGAGCGTTTTACTAGTTATACATGGCTCATTGGTTGGTTTGGTCACCCATCTTGATCGATGTGGGTAGTAGGTATCATACCTACCTATTATGCTGTGATTGATTTGAGACGTGATTTGGAACGATATGTGGAAAAGTGGTGAAATGGTGATTTGCCTGATACAAGTACCTAATTAGGTACATAGTACTAAATTGTATAAAAATTATTAATACCTAGGTAGGTACTTTATTATACTGAGAAAAATATTATACTTACCTGCATACCTCACAATACAAAAAAGAGTTTAAAAAAAAAAAAAAAAAAGAAGAAGGAGAAGTTCTTCGGTGATTTTCAGTAAGTACATAAATGACCTAGATTCAATGTTGAACAGTTCGCTGACATCAGGCAGGACCATCGTAGGACTTGCAATAATGTTGCCACATTCGGTTTGCTAGTGATGTTCAGTGGCGGATTTGTAATGTGATTAGTAGATTGATTTTGTTTAGTTCATGTAAAAGTTGTTGCTTGCATTGTACGAATCTACACAAGGATACCTACCGTACCTACCTATCTAGGTGTATTTATTTCACCGAGATTTTACTAATGTAGGTACCTACCTACTTACTTATGTGGAAGTTTTAGAATAAAGTTTTGAGGCAAATGTGTTCGATGCACGATTCTTATAGCTCAGAAATATAAAGTAGAATGTACTAGAATTGTTAACTTTTGTTGACAACCGAGTCCTGAGAGTTTTGGCGGAAGGTGGCGCTAGTATGTCGCGGGAATGCGCGCACATAGGAAATGCGTTCCTAGTAGGTACAACTCGTAGCATTAAGCCTGCGGTATACCAAGCTGTTAGTAGCACTTCATATAATTTTAAATTGGGTCTATCTAAGTATTCACTTCTGGTTTAGTCCTACTATCAATGGCCTACTACTAGTAAACTGTTACTAATGAATTCATTAGGTAAATTAAATATATAAATTTTATCTAGGTACCTTCTATTAATTGAACAGGCGCTAGGCGATGGGAGAGTTCACCAAATTATAATAGTATTATTAAGCAATGTTAGTTTAATTATGAAATTATTGTGTGCGTTGTTAACTATTTGGTTACTAGTTAAGCTTTACTTAGGTACCATTGAACTGGACACGTGGTTGTTGATCAAGGGTTACCATTAAATTTGTCGTACAGACAGAGATTCAGGCTTACCATTAAATTGGTTGCACAGAAGTCCAGGCTTACCATTCAATTGGTTGCACGGGGGTCCAGGCTTACCATTAAATTGGTTGCACAGAGGTCCAGGCTTACCATTAAATTGGTTGCAAGGACAGGCTTACCATTAAATTGGTTGCACAGGTTTACCATTAAATTGGTTGCACAGGCTTACCATTAAATTGGTTGCACGAAGGACATGGCTTACTATTAAATTGGTTGCACCGGGTTACCATTGAATGGGTAGCACAGGCTTACCATTAAATTGGTTGCACAGGCTTACCATTAAATTGGTTGCACAAAGGACAAGGCTTACCATTAAATTGGTTGCACAAAGGACAAGACTTACCATTAAAGGGGTTCCTGATGATTGATCAACCTTTTGTTCACGTTCAATGGTGCTGTGTTGTGACAGTGCTGACTTTAAAAAAGAAAATTAGGCATAACTAGTGAAAGCTGTGTGCTACACGTAAATAACCGAATAAAATTAGTTGAGATGGTAGTAAAGCACCTTTGAAATAAGGAAATGACAGGTTTAGATTAGACGTATTTTAACTTGAAATCAGCGTAAACTAAATCAGACCAAATAACAGGAAAATAAGAAGTTTTGAACTGTAATGACGGTTTTCAATGCATTCAATGGATTTAATCGACTTTCGATCTTTCTATTCCTAAATACAATGGTGATGTGTAATTTTATGAGTAGGTAGGTAGACGTAAAACACAGTATGTAACGCTACGATGTTCAAAGAAAAAATATGGAATAGTGTTACCAAAGATATATTTCTGGTCAGTTTAGGACTAAAATAACGTTGTGTGATATCCACAAATTATAATGTACTTATTTGTTTATGTCTTGAGTTCAAACCTGCTTTCAATTAAATAGAGTGGCAATAAAATGGCCTAGCACTACTTGTTGTGTGAAATTTAAAAAAAAAAAAAAAAAAAAAATGGCAACCCGATGCAGTTCATCTAGAATTATAACATCAAATGATACGAATAGAAAGGCTTGATGTAACGTGCGCGCCTAAACGTTTCCAGTAAATTGTAAAAAAAAAAAATAGTTTGGTGTAAAAGATTCAGATTATCAGTGGGAACAACAAGAAATATCATTGCCAGTCAGGTTGTCAGACTGAAACGGAGGAGTCTTCCATGCTATTGAACTACTACCTAGACAAAACGAAGCTTTTATGATATCAAAAGAAACCCTGTTTAATATGGACACGCCAGGGTATCCAATGTTGATGAATCAACAACGTGTAGGACAATCGCATAGTATTCAATCATGTAGGCATAGCTAAGAGAAGAGAAGATCTTACACTGTGTGACCTTTTAGAGTGCTCGGAGATATTCTAAAATATCACTTGTCTTATGCTTGAACTCTGCCCTTGCGAAATGCAGAACCAATGCAGGTCGGGCTGGTGGTATATTAATGTCGTTGGTAGGTTTCGACGAGCGACAGTATCCTCTATTTTGCGTGGAACTGTGCTTATGTAGAATATACTATACAGTTATAGTGGATGAAAGTCCTGTGAGTTTAGGTTCGAATCTAGTGCAAAACCGTTACAAGTACCAGAATTTTTATCAGTAGGCATCTACTCCTAATCATGAAGTACCACTATATCTAAAAGGGAATTGACATACAAAGATACTTATTACAAGTTCTCAGTTTGTAAAAAAATGTATTAGTCGTTTGAGCTATCCATCCTCTATAGCAGTGTTTAAGTTATAATGGTCGACAGCACGTGACTGGGCAGTTCAGTGTTTGTTCGGATAGTTGCGCAACAGTCTCATCATCTATATATCTTGGCTCTATATTGACCACTGACTGATAAATAGATTAGTCGAACACTAAAACAGAAAATTTTAGGAAAAAAACGATATTAACATACTTTATGTAAATACTGGATAAGTATAGTAGGTAAGTATATGCCTGTAAGTATATAGCGGTTTGGTTTGTGACGTGAACCACGATTTCAGACTATTCTTTGCAAGTAAGACGGATAAACGTAAGATTTCTGTGCTTAGAGGCCTATGTAGACATAAATGTCTGTTAGTAAGATTTCAAAGTAAGAGATCACCATAAGTGACAGATGAAAAAGGGGAAGGAGTATGGAGGCTGGATATAAAGAGCTGAAGTGCTGGCGTACTTAATAGAAAAAGATAGTTTATAAGGCTATGGGGAGGAAACAGATAAATAAGTGTTCTCTATAAAATCCTATGGTTTAAATAAATGAATTGAATTAAGCTCGTCCCGAAATTGCTATCCAGTGCCGTATATACTTGTGAATGTTTTAGGCAGAACGACGATAGCATGTAATAAGGAAACTGGCTAGAAGATACTTAAGAAGAAACAAAGCTATTTGTCTTTAAGTATAAAGTGGAAGGCCAACAGAAAGCGGTCACGCCCAAGCCCAAAAGCTATCCACATTCGATTCAATGGTATTGTAGGTAATGTGGTCACATTTGGTATTTGTGCCAGCGTGTAATAAAATGTATGTACCTACCTATACATGATGAAGCTGTCTTTATGGGTCCGTGTTTTGATCAGTAGGTACTGAATTGCATGAGGCTAATAACAACTATATTGTAATCTAGGGCTTTGTGCGGAGGTGTGCGTTTACACCACAGTATGATTCTATACGGGACAGCTTAAAGGCTTTGTTGATAAAAAATATTTAAATAAGAAAGGGGTTGTAGTGTTTGCATCTATTCAGTAGGTGTGTAACCCTATCTCACATGCACGAGTGGTTAGGTAACTGTCAGTGTCAAACTCCCGACCTGTCAAGTGTCAATGTCTCCCGACGTGAGGGCGGGAGACGGAGGGGGTCGGGGGAGTTAGCTGACGGGGACAGCCACGGACGGAGGCCGGTGGAAGACCAGCTCGGTGTATCAGTGAGCCAGGGATAAAAAGTACAGTATTCTACAATAAGTAACTAGCCGTCGCCCGCGGCGTTGCTCGCGTTCTAGACCCTTTAGAGTGTGACTTTTCAAAATTCCTTTTCTTAGTGCACCTCTACACTATATAAGGATACTACCTACCTAGGCAATTTAGATTCTAGTTACAGAGGCTACCAACTTCGGCCACCGACGTAATCAAACGCCCATAATTGGAGTTTGTGGCCGAATAACGCCAATGGCCGACTATTGGGGCTGTGGTCCGGAAGTGGTACCGAGTCTTGGCTAAGTTGTTTATTAGTTTAATTGTTTGTTATCTATTTGGATAGGTGACCGCTAGTGGCATTAACATCTGAGCGCTTCCGTGTTTCAAAGGGCACGTTAAACTGTTCCGGCTCTAGCAGTCGTTAAGCCACGACGGAGGCCTTAAGGCGGCCTAAAAACTCCGTCAACAGAGTTGGCCACTAACTCATACCTTGCTTGCTTAAGGTTCCGCAAAAGTTTTTAGTACTAAGTGTGGTATCCCTGTTAAAATGTACTTATTGCGGGTAAGCCGCCAATAAAGCAGTTGGTTCGTTGACTCGGTCTTTGTTCTATTGAGCTCCCTAAATTATTATTTAAATCCCACTGGCGACGAGATAAACTGCGTTAAAATATTACCAATCGCTTCGTTATTGTGTTTTTATCAAGTGACAGTAAAATGCCAATCGGTAAAATCGAACAATTTGATATTACAAGCAAAAAGTGGTTGGCCTATATTCGACGCGTGAAACAGTTCATGACGCTCAATGAGATCAAATCAGAATTGCAAGTGGCTACTTTAGTGACTTTAGTGGGCGAAACAACATATGATTTAATGTGTGATCTATGTGCGCCTGATAACCCGGAAGCAAAAACATTTAGTGAACTGGTGCAGATAGTCGAGAACCACCTCGAGCCAAAGCGCTCCGACATAGCGGAGCGGCACATATTCAGACAACGACGTCAAAATGTTGGCGAAAGTCTCGGTGATTACTTGCAAGTACTCAAACATCTAGCGAGTACGTGTAGTTTCAAGACCACCCTCGAAGAGAACTTGCGAGATCAATTCGTATCGGGACATGAGATCGCGACTTTTCGCCGAAACTACGTTGACGTATAAGAGAGCGGTGGAGTTGGCTTTCGCACTGGAGGCGGCCGACCGGCACGCACAGGCGAGCGGGACGGGCAGCGCGGCGGCGACAGCGAGCTCCGGCACCGCTGAGCCCGTGCATCGGCTGGCGGCAGGACGTGGCAGCGGCGGCGGCGGTTCGCGCCCATACGGCGGCGGCGGCAGCGGCAGCGCGGCGGGTGCGCGTGCCCCCGCCAGCGCCGCGGCCGCAAGCGACGCGCAGCGCGCGCAGCAACCTTGCTGGCGGTGCGGAAAGGGGCACCGGCCCATCGGGTGCCGTTTTAGAAATTATTCATGTGATGCGTGTGGCCAAAAGGGCCATTTGAAAGTGATGTGCAGGCGTTTCACCCGGCAAGGGGAGACTCCGTCTTCGCGTGGTCAGAACTATATCGATAGTGATAACGACAACGATTCGGAGTGCGATTTGTACAACCTAAATGTATGCAATAATAGTGATCGTCCTTACAACGTGCAGGCTAGGGTTGACGGTAAAGTGATGATGTTCGAGCTGGACACTGGCAGTAAGTTATCCACCATCAATACTTACTTTTATGATGAACATTTCAAGCAGAAGCCGCTCATTGCTAATGATCTTTGTTTACATTCGTATAACGGTACTCGAATCGAAGTAGCAGGTTATATTATGGTTGATGTTGAGGTAGGGACGCACATGGCAAGGAATCTAAAACTTTTCGTTATCAAAAATGGGGGACCGCCGTTACTGGGTAGGTCTTGGCTTAGTCAGCTAAACATAGATAAAATCAAAATTAATGAAATGATTCTCAACATATCGGATTTAAACTTAGTTGAAAGTTTGCGAAAAGAATTCCCCACCGTGTTCGCCCCTGGTCTCGGTACTTGTACTAAACAACTATCGTTGAGAATGCGGGACACGGCCCCAATTTTTATTAAGGCGAGGCAGTTGCCGTTAGCTTTACGTAAGCCTGTTGAATTGGAACTGCAGCGGCTCGAGGCAGAGGGTACGATTCATAAGGTGGACTACTCTGATTACGGAACACCGATTGTACCAGTCGTTAAGAAATCGGGTGATATACGAATATGCGGGGATTATAAAGTAACCATAAACCCAAAGTTGATTCGCGACCCGTACCCTATGCCACGAATCGAGGAATTGTTTGCAGCCCTAAGCGGCGGCGAACAATATTCTAAAATCGACCTTACCAACGCATACCAGCAATTGTTGTTAGATGAGAGTTCGCGGTCGTGCACCGCGATAACGACTCACGTAGGTACTTACGTATATGATCGAACACCTTTTGGGTTAACGTGCATACCAGAAAAATTTCAAAAATTTATGGAAGAAACGCTTAAAGGGTTAAAGGGTACAGCGGTATTTTTGGACGATATAGCAGTCACAGGTTCTAATAGGGAGGAACATTTGGTGAATTTAAAGGCTGTCTTGTCTCGGTTGCGTGAGGTCGGTTTAAGAATAAAACTTGAGAAGTGTAGTTTTATGCAAGATAGTATTACCTACTTAGGGTTTATAATTGATAAGCAAGGTTTGCATCCGGATCAAAATAAAATAAAAGCAATCGTAGATGCGCCCCCACCCGAAGATGTAACTCAGTTGAGGTCTTTTCTTGGCCTGATTAATTATTACTCAAAGTTCATACCTCGGCTGAGTACCATACTACACCCGTTACATAGTTTACTGCGCAAAGATATTGTTTGGGCCTGGTCCGAAGATTGTAAAAGAGCGTTTAATGAGATAAAATCTGTTATACTTAGTAGTAAAGTGTTGGTACATTATAACCCTGAGTTACCTCTAGTTTTAGCGGTTGATAGCAGTTCGTACGGTATTGGCAGTGTGTTATCGCATCGATTCCCGAACGGCGACGAGCGCCCCATATGTTTCGCGTCGCGCACACTTAACACGGCCGAAAGATCTTACAGTCAACTAGACAAAGAGGCACTCGCTATTATTGCTGGTGTTATCAAACATCATCAATACATCTACGGCCGTCATTTCATTATTAAAACTGACCATAAGCCACTAACATTTATTTTTGGACCAAAGTTTGGATTGCCAGCAACGGCAGCTAGCAGGCTGCAACGATACGGCACAAGGCTCGCGTCTTACGATTTTGATATCGAGTTTGTCAAATCAAGCGACAACAGTAATGTCGATGCCCTATCACGACTGCCACTACCTAACAAACGTAAAATGTGTGACGAATCGGATTCGGTATCGTATATAAATTATGTCGAAGAATCTTTTCCAATCAGCGCTAAAGAGGTGGCTTTGTGCACACAGAAAGATGTCGTTTTGGGTAAGATTAAAACATACTTAATCAATGGTTGGCCCTCGAAGATTACGTCCGAGTTAGAAAAACCTTATCTCCATCGTAAAGATAGTTTGACTATAGATCAAGGTTGCATTCTATATAACCACCGGGTCATTGTACCCGAGGTCCTAAGAAAGCAGGTGCTGGCTGAATTGCATGAGGGGCATTTAGGAGTGGTTAAAATGAAGAATATTGCTAGAAGTTACGTTTATTGGCCTTCTTTAGATTCTCAAATTGAGTCGATCGCTAGAGAATGTAGTGCTTGCAGGCAGCAGCGCGACGCGCCCCCGCGGTCGTTGTTGCATCCGTGGGAGTTTCCAGCGCGCCCTTGGCAAAGAGTTCATATTGATTTCGGAGAGTTTCAGGGTAAACACTACTTGGTATCCGTTGACGCCCATAGTAAATGGATCGAGGTGCAGAAAATGACGGGCACTACAGCCTCGGCGACGGTAGGCAAGCTGCGAGAACTGTTTGCGCGGTTCGGTCTTCCCTCCCAGGTCGTCAGCGATGGCGGCCCGCCGTTCGGTTCCGGGGAGTTCGCTAATTTCATGAAAAAAAACCTCATCATTCATACGATCACGAGCCCGTACAGACCGGCCGGTAACGGAGCGGCCGAGAACGCCGTAAAGTTGGTTAAGCGCGCCATGAAGAAGGCCGCGCACGAAAGGGTAGACGTCGACACGGCGGTCACAAAATTTTTATTTCAGTATAGGAACTGCGAACACGCCACCACTGGCGTGGCGCCAGCCGAAGCGATGCTCGGTAGGCGGCTACGAGGTCGGCTGGACGTGCTGCGGCCGAGCGCCGAGCGCGCGAGCGAGACGGCCGCCGGCCGCGCCGCACGCGCCGCGCCCGGCACTGAGCGCAGCGCCGCGCTCGGCGACTCGGTGCTGGCGCGGGACTACAGCGCGCGCCCGGACAAGTGGGCGCCGGCTGTGGTCACGGCGAGGGAGGCACCGCTCACATATCGAGTTCGTTGTCCCGATGGACGTGAGTGGAAGAGACACATCGATCAGTTGCTGCCCATGGGGAAACCCCGTTCCAATTTACGGCTTTCCGCGGTCGTACCCATCGACGTTGATTCTGATCACGAGAAATTCGACGACGCAGTCGAAGAACTGTCGGAATTTCAGTCGCCTAAAGACACCTCTTATGCGGTTCCTAAACACGTAATCGAACCGAAACCAATTCAAAGCCCGGTTCCGATTCAGTCCGACTCAGTACGCCCGAAAAGAGCCTGTACTTTTAGAGAAAAATTGTATAAAGTATAGTCATAGATTTAGTTTTACAATTACCTATTCTGCCTGGTTCTGTAGGTACCTATTTTTTGCTTAGGAACAACCTATCGCTTTACAATTTATTTTAAATAGAATATATGTGTATAATGCGTGCGTAAGCATAATGGGACACCCATTGAGCAAAATAACTTAGGTAGCTATGTAAGTATCTACTCGTTTAAGTTTCTTTGTCAATTCGTGGTGTGTTTAAGTAGGTGCCTACCTGAATAGGTATAACTGATGTTTTTCTTTTTTTTTACTCCTAGGTACTTTAAGTTTAGTTCAGCTTGAGTTTTTCTTTACGAATTTGTACCTTTAGGTACGTTACATATTAATATAATACTCAATAATTGTCTAATATAGTATAATCGTATATACAGGGTGTTACCAGACCACTTCCGAAAACTTGGAGGTTCCAATCAGACCATGATACTGAAAACATTAAGCGAAAAAAATCGCGAAAAAAAAAATTGACTTGACTATCTCTTTTTAATTTTTTTTCTAGTTACATACACACAGTACAACATAATAAGACATATCTACCTAATTATCTCATTTAAAAAACAAATAAAATAAATAAAGCAGCAATGTACATGCAGCACGCAGATTACGTCTACTACAGCATGAACAGCTGAGAGTTCATCGCGGGTCATTCAAGTACGCGACGTGCGAGCGACCTACGTTAGTACCTACCTACGTTAGTAGGCACTTACGACACAGAATAAATAATAGTACTACGCCTCGACCTTACCTACGTGAATGCGTACATTGCGGGCTGGCGAAATAAATACAAATCTTTAAACATTGTTTTCTCCGGCTATAATTATTTTTCAGGATAACTGATTTTTTTTTGGTTGGGTTTTGGTGTGCTGTAGCTCCCCCTTTCGTTTTCGGAAGTGGTCTGGTAACACCCTGTATATTAGACAATTATTAACGTAACAGCGTAACAGTGAAGCTGTTCTAACAATTATTTTACTAGTACTTAATTAGGCTATTTTAGTAATGTATTTTTTTTTTTTTCTTGTTATTCAAAAGGGGGACGTGTGGTATCCCTGTTAAAATGTACTTATTGCGGGTAAGCCGCCAATAAAGCAGTTGGTTCGTTGACTCGGTCTTTGTTCTATTGAGCTCCCTAAATTATTATTTAAATCCCACTCTAAGATACTATTCTCAAGTCTCGCGAATATTTTGGCTGTTTATTTGGTACCACCTTGTACTTACCCACCTCTATTAGCATCAATTTGCCGCCAATCTCAAAATCTAAATGGGTACGTCCATTGGTTAGCATATCATTACCCCCCAGTTATTGTTTCGAATAATACGGTGAACGTTTTAAAGCGGTCGTAAAAAGACGCAATCGCATTGTACAGTTAAAAAAAAACTTGCTGTCAAGGTACTTATGGACCTTTAGCAAAAAAAAACTTGCAGTGAAGGTACTTAAGAACCTTTAGCGGAGGCCTTGTCAAACTACTGGCAACAGTGTAGTGTCACCTGGAAATTTTCTTTTATCCGTAGCACTACTAGTAGTGTCACGGGAAAGTAAAATTACCCTTCACTCTACTAATAGTGCCAAGTGGTAGTACCTAAAAAAATAAAGTGGCCTATCATATATTGACCCTCGGATTGGGTATGTTTAAGATAGGTCTGCCACAGATGTACCTACCTATACTTATTAGATAAACAAACATAACTGTCAAACGACGCTTTTTCTAGAAATGTTGCCTTAAAAACAAACGTCAGCCGACTTGACGTATATATTATTTCAAATAATATCACTTGACACTGGCAAAACTGTCTGTAGAAATCACGGACAGAGGTGATATATTTTTTTTTTAACCGCCAGCCACATGAAACTTTTAAACACGGGAGGAATGTTATAAGATTGACGGTGTTGCGTGTCTAAATGCGGATTTTTTTCTAAGAAAATTGATTTACCTATCTACGATGTTTCTTAGATGTTTGGTGAAAATTTGTGGAGCCGTTTCCAAGCTATGAAGATGTAAGTTGGTGACGGAACAGTTTATAGCGGTGGCTACTTTTCAAGCACTAGACTTTACAGATCCCGGGGCAATCTGCTGGTGGAATTACATTACAGTTCCTGAAACACGGTGCTACAGGCGATGTAGCTTCGCAGTATTGTATGCAAAGGAAATTGAGATATTTTAATTTTCATGCCATGCACAATATTCAGGCAATATTGAGCACACTGCTCGATACCGACATGATACCTACCGATATATAAAATAATACTTCCCTGATTATAGGGGTAAACAAATCAGGAGTGAAACTTAGCCCAAAACACATTTCAATAAACTCGAAGCAACCATTTGGTGATATAAGAATGACTTCGCACATCAGACTTATCAAAACGTGTTTTTAATAATTTCCCTTGTCTGTCAAAAGGTGTATAAAAAGAGAAGTTTTTTGAACTGCTGTACCGTTTTGGAGATCGACCCTAGAGATTTGGTTAACATTGCATTAATTAAAGTTACTTAATATATAGAATTACATACCTACATAACATTTCTGATAGTTAGCAACTAGAGACGGGCAGGACACATTTGCCGCTAATTTAATATTCGTCCTCGTGTGTACACTGCTGGCCACAGAATTGAATGAAAGCGAGCGAGTGTTTGTTTCTCTTCAAGCTTTACGAAACTGATTATGTCATATAATTTTATTCTGAATCCATTTTTCTGGTTTAATATAATGCCCAAATGGTCCACCTCAGATTGGCTGGTTACGTCTCCCTATATTACGTTACTTCGGACACATCTGGTGAGGATGTAGCTTCGGATGTAGAACAGTTTTACATAAGGAATACATACTTCTTGTAAAAGAAGAAGAGGTATACGTACCTAGGTAGATCTTAAAAAAAAGAGATTTGTAAGAACTTAAGTGCGAATCGTGCTTTGTCACAAAATACATATCGGCCTACTTTAATAGTAGAACTCGTACTAATCTGAGTAGTAAAAATAGGTTTTTTAAACTGGCGACCGATTATTTGCACCGAAGTGTACGCAAGCCGAAGACCTAGTTATATTTAGTGGTACGGAGTGCTCCAATCAAGGCTTTTACGGTCTACCACCTTACTAGATGCGGCACGTCGGTCGCCATTTTGATTATATCGGTTGCTTAGCAACGACGGAATAGATTACCAAATGATTGATTTGAATTAACTCGGAAGTCACTTCATTTCGAAAATAGAATTGAAATAGTTTCCTGCTGTGATTTAACTACATACAGAAAAAAAGATTACATTATAAAATTCTAGTTCATTTTATTTTATCAAAACTTGTTTTTTTTTTATTAGTGGGTTAGGACTGGTTGGAATTTTGTAAACGTCATAAAGATAATATATGAAACCAATTGAAATATACAAAAGTGTTGATAATTTTCAGGTTTGGACAGAAGAAAAAGGCTGGCGGACAGTCGCGTGGTGATCACACAGCATTTTACTGAAAGAACTGTTACACCCGGAGGTGATGTAAGTAACTTAGAAATACAAAAGGAACTAGTATTGACCCTTGAAGTACACTCCCAAAAATCAGAAATAAACACACTGGTACTCATCGAGATCCATATGTTTTTAAGTTTCTGTAGGGTTTTTCTTCATTGTTTTGCAATAAATTATGCTGTAGACAAAATCTTTCGTGGAACAGTGGAACCTGCAAACTAAATAAAATCAATAGCCTAAGCTCCTTTTAGATTTTTATCAGTCTTGCCTCATTATTGGGCATTATCTTTTATATCCACTCAAGTCATTTCATCATCACTTTTCACAAAATTAATCTTCTTGTTTTGCTTCAGATCAGCATGCAATGTGCGGCCACTGGTGACAGACCACCTCAGTTCGTGTGGGAAAGAGACAGCATCGTTGTTTCCAGTAACACTGATACCAGGTGCGATTTTACTCATCATACCATCAAATACTATAGTGCTGTAAACAACTTGTGAGACATCTCATCGCAAGTTTTTGCTTTACATATTTTGACCAATCTTGAACTTATTTCTTCTACTAGAAGCTATACTTAATGGTTCCTCTAGAGGAGCCCTTTGAAGGAACCCCTGAGTCTTTTTACAGCAGTAATGCAAGAAAACTCACCAGAAGCTTCTGCATTTATCATTTTAATCTTCACTCGGATGTTCTTTTCTTCAGGTATGCCCTAGGGCAAGTGATGACGTCAGACAACTCTGTGGTAGCTCAATTGAACATCACTAGAGTGAGGGTTGAGGACGGAGGCTTATACTCCTGTACAGCAAGAGAAGGAGACCATACAGCCAGCCATGAGAACAGGCTTGATGTCTATGGTATGATAATATTTTACTAAGCATCACGGAAGAATACGAGTTAGTTCAGTTTGATCTCTATGGGTCTATGTTTTAGGTCCACCTTACATCAGATCTTTACCTCCAATCAAAATGCAGAGCGGAGAATCGGTCAACTTAAGGTGCCCATTCTACGGATACCCTATCAGGTAATATCTAAGCTGTACACACAAATGTAACCCCAAATGAAACCTCTTTAAACTCAAAGTTAAAATGTTATTCACAGCAAAATAGATTGGGAGTACCAAGGCAAACCTCTATCAGCAAACAGTCTTTTCCAATCTCGATACAGAAGAAGCGTACGTCTGAGGAAAAACAGACGGAGCGCTCCAAGCGTCAATATAAACGGGGTGCTAACAATCAATGAAGTTAGTAAAGAAATGAACGCAGCAGTCTACACCTGCATAGTCACTAGTCCATCTGGTGAAATGGCAAGACGAGCTTTTGAAATACAAGTGGTAGAAGCACCAGTTTTAGATGATCTGTTACTAGGAAACAATTTACAAGAAGGGCAGAACGCAAATATTTACTGTAACGTGAGGACTGGAGATTTGCCGATACATTTTGAATGGTTGAAGGATGGAAAAAGAATACCGAGTAGTTTGAAAGTAAGTAGAACATAGAACCCTTGTGAAATTGACAAAAAAAATCTGAATCAAGGAGCAAATCTTTGCGCGATGAAAGAATGCACTAGAAAGTAACTCCTACATCGAGGGGAAAACTCAGGAGTGACCAAGACACAAATCCCAGACATAAATGATACGCATTACTTTGGTCATCTATGTATTTTATACTCGCAAATATTAAGACAGGTAATAATTACAGGTTACAGAAAGAAACTCAGAGCTGTTCAGTGCTCTAGTGATCAAGAAAGTGTCCTTAGAGCATTGTGGAACATACACTTGCGTCGCTTCCAACCATGTGGCTAAAGTCAACCGGTCTACTGAGCTTTATATCAAAGGTAACTTCAATAATGATAGTCTCGTCATTGTAATGAATATATTTTTATTTTACAGTACTTTTGCACCTTTGGACGACTCTCTGTTTTTATGAAACACTCTGTCAAGCTTAAATTCCTTCTATTTCAAAGATGGCATCATATTATATTTCTTTGGTCATGGTTGTCTTATCAAATAGATCATGAAATTCCTTAGATTTTGAAGAGTATTTCCACCATTTTCTATTGCAGTGGCTCCAAAATGGTTGGAGGAACCGTCAAACTCCTCTCTTCTCTTGGGCAGGAAAGGAACAGTATCCTGCAGTGCTAGTGGCTACCCACAACCTCAGGTCCATTGGATGAAGAAAGATGGTAAGTGATCTCAAAGCACTAGGGACGCCGTAGTTTCTTGTCCGTTCTTCTAGGCTCTGATCCCGAGGAACTTGCACCTAGAATCACCCAGTTTAATCTGAATACAAGATATTTGACTTCTACATCACAAGTTTATAAGCTATCTGCACTCAAGTCTTTGGCATTTATTTTGTTTTTAGTTCTAAATCATAAGCTAGCTCTTCCTTCTTTCTCGGCTATCTCTGGGCTAATCTTGTGGTAAGATGTAATGCATGTAGAAATTTAAATTCAGCATTAAACTCCTCATTATGTTCTTCTACTCAACATCAAACTTTTGTTTGATTTTTTAGCGCTTCTCGGCACATGGCAACCAGTCCTCGAGCTAGCTGGAGGAGGTATCCTCAGCCTCCCCAACGGCACCCTGGTTATTGATGAAGTGTCTCTGACAGACGAAGGTCTCTACTCCTGCAATGTTGAGAACAGCGTTGGCCAGCCTCTGAGCAAGACTGTTTGGATGAGCGTCAATAGTAAGATAATTTAACAAAGATATATATATATATTTTTTTATAATATCGTGTAAAATTAGATATAGGTAATGATCAAATCACATCAGAGTTATCAAAAGTCTTTTGTATCTGCCTGTTTTTTGCCAACTTTCAAGTTTTGTATCAATACGAAACATAAAAGTTGGCAAAAAATTTGCTACAATTTGTGCCCAAACGTACAGGCAGTGCAATATATAATAGTTACACGGGTAGATTAACAAACTCATCAAATAACAATCTTTTCTCGGTCTTGTACAAACGACAGCGTTATGTGACGGTCCTCAGGCATGGTAGACATGATTTCATCCATCTCTCTTACGTAGATTCAGAAGATAAAAGATGATTATTGGTTGAGGACAAATTAAATCATATACAAATGCAATTACACTAATTCACATCCTTCATTCGAAAATCCAATCAAGCTCCCAAAGCCCAAATCTCTGAAGCGAACTCGAATCCGGTCGGTAGTTCCAACCTAGTTACAGCTTTGCTTGACTGAGCTTAACTGAACCTCAGAGTAATGACCTACTAACTAGTTGCTAAGGGCTGGTACTTCGTGGTACAACTGGGAGAGGTCAAACGTATTAAACCAACTAACTTATGCTCAAAGCAGAAACTTAAATAAACAACTCGTAAAATAGTTAGTTAAAAGTTTGTTAAGAAAGGGTGGTGTAAATCTAATTATCTAGCTAGACTAGACTGAAATAGCTGACTTGTACCCTCTTGAAGTCGCCAGTTGTTGCAATACTGCTTAGTTTGGTGCATCATGGTAATGCATATTGTGTAACTTTTATGAATTTTGTGACTATGAGAGTGTAGTATACTTTTGTGGTACATTTAGTAGAGCTGCGAAAGCTTATACTTGTCCATATTTAGAGTTCATACTTGCGCGTGCTTACGTGTTCGCAATCAATCATGCCTCACGTGATTTAGGTACATTGTTGTCACTCCAAACTCCTAATCAGCTTGCTATGCAAAACGTATGCGGGTTTTGGCGATGGATTGGAAATGTGCTACTGAAAATGACTTAAACGTTGTAAAAAGTACTATAAAAAGCTTAAAGTTTGTTAGTTGGTCTTCCACTATATAGACAAAGGACCAACCGGATATCTGTGACAAAAAATTTGTAGGATAGGCCTTTGTAGACATCCTACAAAAATGCCTTTTTGTATTGATATGACATTTGCATATTATCCAAAAGCTAGGGTCCAGCTGCAATTCTACTACAGTTCACTAGTGGAATAATCCTTCTAATAACTTCGCAAAGCCAATTTTTTATTCAAACACGTGTTTTACTCCTAACCTTTTTTTTTATGAACTATAGCTAAGCATTAGGCTGCCAGCACACCTGATGGTAAGTGTAGCTGCAGCCTAAGGTGGATCACGCTTAGCTAAAATTTACCTATCCACTCTTTTCTTGAAAATTCCAACCTACCTCTTTAGCCTGTCTTCATCACACTTCTCGGTTTGCAGAGCCAGTCCACTTTGAAGCATCATCAGCCAACGTGACATCGCGACTCGGACATCCTGTACTGCTGGAGTGTAAGCCACTTGGAGACGACCCTATCCGAGTCACCTGGACGCATGATGGTAGCCCTGTGGAGTTTCAAACACAAAGGTATTGAACCGACTCTTCTGGGTCAATGCAATTACCTGCAAGAATTAACTACATAGTAATTAGTGGTCCCTATCTTTGTTCGTTAAAGAGTTTGTCTGGGGAATTGTGTCTTCAGAGTATTTGACGCAGTTATTGGTCCTCAGTAGATGTCCTGTGTGAGTTATGCATTTTTTGAAGATGAAGATATGGGTAGTAGTAGAGCTTCTTGTGATAGAGCTCGTCCAGGGAAGTACTACCATCGTACCTATTTCTGCCGCCAAGCAGCGATGCTCGCGTTGCTGTGTTACGGTTTGAAGAGTATGGTCCCGGTGCAGGCACAGGGCATGTCCTCAGTGGATGTGCTCAGTGAGGCAATACATTTTTAGGCAGTGGTTCCTACATAACTGCAAAAAAAAGGTTGAATACCGACTCTACATTTATTCTTCTTTATTCCAATTCATGTGAGGTCTACAAGAAACTTCTACGAAATCAAAAAATTCAAATGTTATTTTTTCAGGCTGAAACTCTCGGAAACTAAAACCACTCTTGGTCTGACGAGCACTATCAGCCTTGCGTACTCTGAGATCAACGATGCTGGCCTCTATCAATGCCGAGCCAGCAATCCGTATGGAGCGGCCAGTTTCAATGTGCATCTGACAATACTAGGTATACCCACGTCTTTATTAGCTATTCCAGCCCCACGTATTCTTCAATTACATAGAAAACATCAAAAATAATATCAAAATGTCGGGAATGGTCACATTACTCGTTAAGTAGAATAAAAATGTTCTTTTCATACATTTGATGTCATAGTCAAAAAGGTCCGAACAAGTTTATACGCAGGTACTTTTTAGGACTTAGGTATTGCTGAAATCTTTCTTAGTATGTACTCTACATACTCTACCTACTCTACATACGCTATCCACTCTATCTACTCTATATACTCTACCTATTCAACCACGGCTTGCGACTAACTAAACCTTCATTGAATACAACACACTGCAAGAAACTGTTTCATCATTTTCCAGAACCACCAACCCCACCATCAGACCTCCGGATAGACACAGTCCGGTCGCGTGTCGTGTCGGTATCGTGGCGCGACACGCTGCGCGCCCACGCCCGGCACTACTCCCTGCAGTACTCACACACGCATTACAGCGACTCCTGGGACCGTGCTATCAGTGTTAACGTTACCAGGTATGGTCTTTACAGCTCCTGTCACTCCATCAAGTAGAAACTAGTCCAAGAGCAATCGCCAACACCATCAGATGTCTGAATACAGTACAGCGGTGCTGGGATGAACAGGAGAAACAGAGAGACTGAGGGACTTAGGAGGAACAGGTATTGAGTGGCAGATCGCCTTCAGTCGAACGGTCGATGTAAAGTTCTCGAAGACCGCACACAGGATGCAACTGAAGCTTATCGTCTGATTGTATACAACGCTTCAGCTGGAGAGGATCAACAATCAAGCGATAGACAACCTTCTGAGGGTTAATTTAACGTACTTTTTAAAGTGCTTTCTGACTGAGTTGGTATGGGTTTTTAGCCTCTTTGTCAATAGTTTTTATCAGCATTTAATATGAAGCTTCATTTCCAGGAAAGATAATGAAATTCGCCAGTCGATTGAACTACAAAACCTCCGACCAGCGACCTCGTACGCTGTGAGAGTTGCCACAGGAAACCAAGTCGGGACCAGCGTCTATACCTCGCCTATACACTTCACTACTCATGAAGAAGGTACACTTACCTTATTAGGCACCAAACAAACTGAACTGAATTCAAATAGTCCAATTTTAGGAAAAAGGGGGTCTTGGTGTATTTCTATGTGCTTTTCGGTGGATATAGTCCAATTACGTGAACCATTTTTCCCAATGACTGTCATCCAATTGGCAAGTAAATTTCTTGCTCTGTTATGGGACATGGTCAACAAACTAATACGGAGTAAGGACTCATAATTAATTTATTCCAGCACCATCGTCACCTCCAATCAACGTACAAGTGGAGCCGACAGACAACCCTGGCGAGCTCCGCGTGACCTGGCTCCCACCGCTGAAGGAGACGCATAATGGGGTCCTCATGGGGTATCACGTGAGGGCTGTGCCGCAGAATACTGGAGCTGGTGAGTCCAACATACTATAGTCTTTCAACGAGTAATTTAAAGGGGTAATCACACAACATACGGACGCTTCTAACTGAAACATAAAAAGGATTTCTACCATTCCTGGGAATATTCAGAACAGCAAGCCAGCATTGAGTTTCTTTTCATGATTATGCTTTAGTACATTACGTACCATCAGTTTCAGATGATGCAGATTCAAGAACTGTGAAAGTGGCTTCGCTGTCGGGAAAACAGGAATCTTTGCTGAGTGGTCTGCTAAAGAATACTAGGTAATTACCGATGACCGATACAGCCAGCAAAGCATAATATTTTAGTCCGGGGCCTTCAAATTTTGTTATATTATTTCAGGTATGCTGTCTCTGTATCGGCATACACGAGTGCTGGATCTGGACCCTTTTCGCTGCCAGTTTTTCAAGATACTAGAGAAGGAGGTATGCTCTGATTTGAAGACCGCTTTAGGTAAAACATTCTTTCGTCCAAGGAAACACCACCAAGGAGCCACCGAGGAGGAAGCAGCGTTCTTTCTGTCGCCAAGCAGAGCACTTGGATTGCTACTCGGTTTGAAGGGCGTAGGTGCCGGTGCTAATGCAGGCACATGAGACTTAAAGTCTTTGACGAGTTTTTTGTGGACTTGCTCTTTGAGACTTGACTTCTGATATTCTCTACCCTTGCATAAGCTGTAAATCAGCATACCAAACTTTAACGCTTGTCTTCTCCATTTCAGCTCCTGAACAGGCTCCATCATCAGTGGAATGCACAGCTGTATCTTCTACCTCATTGAGGGTTGGCTGGCAGCCTATCGTACTACCAGGTCAAGGCAGTTCCCTCGTGGGGTACACTGTGCTTTACGCCACTGAAGGTACTTTTAACTCTTTTGGGAAAGAGTTTTTCCGGGAAAGCTCTACCTACCACTGCAGCTATCTTGCCGTCAAACAGTCATGCTTGCACTGCTCTCATTTGAAGGGCTTCTAAGATGATTTTAGTGATGATCGCAGTGGCAATGCCCTAGTGGACAAGATATAGGCATAGAAATAAATGTTTGATACCAAGTGAGCAATGCTTGTACCAGATGGTCCTACCATACCGCTGTACAGCAAAAGTCATAATAGAATGTTTTACCTGAAAATAAAACAATTATTATATGCGAAACCTTATTCGAGACCTACAAACAAATGAGATAACATGACTTCCGGTTATGACGTAACGTCCTCTTCCTTCCCCCCTCGCGCCCCGCCCCGCCCCTCTAGGGCGCGCGGAGGGGGGGCTGCAGCTTGCCGTCATGGCGGCTCGTCCGCTCACTTTGCCTCATTTGGGATTGCCAAAGGACCAGCAGGCAGGATTGGAAATGTAGGTCTCGAATAAGGTTTCGCATATAATAATTGTTTTATTTTCAGGTAAAACATTCTATTATATGCTATGAACCGTTATTCGAGACCTACAAACAAATGAGACATGTTTATTATCGCCTGATGGCAAGCTGAATAACTAAAATAAGTATGCCAAAGTGTGACAGGAAGTAATTTGCCGTCTCTGATGGCAAATATCTAGTGGAATGTACTAATATATAAGTAAAGTACCTATTGAATCTATAACAGTGATGCTAAAAATAAAGATAATCTTATTAGCCGCTGTTTTTGCATCACTAGACTCACCTACCTACCTCCTTTATGCAACTGTAAGTTCTTAGTAGGTGACTGCCTATAATAGCTAAGAGTACCTATTAGGTACCTAATAAGGAATAGATTTCTCTAAAGACATTTTCCTAAAGAACCTATGGTAGGTACCTAAGAGGAACCTAGGTAGGAATTTCATCACGCAACAGTAATTAGATAGTCTTTTTATTTCAGCACACATTTTATCATTATCTTAACAATCAGGAATCAGTTTGATCTGGATTAATCATCGCTGCTTATAAATACATAATGGTGCTTATTATAACAAATGTAGGTAGGTTACATTACAAAACGTTAGCGATTACACCGCTTCAAATGAACGAGACAAATTGAAATTACTCTGAAATGATTTGATTTCAGCACAATAAAATCTAGCAAATGTGTTGGGGACACGCCAGTTCCCTTTTGCCATGATTTCATCAATGTTATGATTCTCGAGCCAGTTGAGTGATGCTGCAGCACTCCTGGTGGAGCCGGGAGTAGCTTCGATACCGGCCTCTTTGAGTAAAGTCTTTACCCATCCTCCAATTACGGTTCGGGAAGCTGGTCTGACCTTACCTAAAGTTGAAATGAACAGTTCCTTACGATCAGTATCTTGTCTTCGCGATAACGACACCTCGGTTAGCTTTCGAAGCCACCACACTGGACAGACGGCTTTTTCGCTGGTCTCACTAAACTTCCATGAGGATTGTCTGTGCACATAGTTATCCGTCTTAGAGCCAAACACTGGATGTAAGATAATATTATCTCCATTGTCTTGGAAATGTTCCGCATCGATGCGCAGTAATGTCAGGTCGTGTACTCTGCGGCTTGATGCTAAAAGTAAAATAAGCGCAGTTCGTCGAGAAACTTCAAATAGGCTGAAAACAGAGGGTGGATTACAATTAAGCCATTCTATTACTGCTCTCGGGTCCCATATCTGTGTCTTAGGTTTTGATTCTACATTCTCTAAAGATATAGCCTTCAATATTCTACGTACTATGGGATCATTACTGAGTGTCTCAGACTGTGAACACACTAAGGTTGCTATTGCAGATTTATAAACTAAAATAGTCTTGTATGACAGTTTTTGCTGTAAATGCAAGAATGCTAGATATTTAGCTAATTGTGCACCAGATGGGTTCATATGATTGAATGAATGAGATGAACACCAATCGTGCCATTTGTTCCAAATACCTGCATACATCTTCTTCGTAGAGGGTCTCCAGCTCGAATTTAGTAACTGCAGCTCATCTTGTGACCATCCCCTCAGTTGCGGGGACCACCCTTCACTAACCACACTTCCAGATGTACCTGGTCGACCTGGGGTGGAGGCAGTAGTGTCCGCGTATCGAACAAGCAATTGCGTAGATTGGTTATTGTGTAAGGTGCAGCTACTGCTCTCGCCTTTAGATCTGGACGCCAATATACCCTGTGCCAGCGCGGGGCCACTATCAGATAATGACCTTTCGCGTTGTTCAGATGCGATAGTACTCGTGGCATCAAGTGCGGCGGCGGGAACACCCACGCTAGGTTGTAGGACCACACTCTGCTGAATGCGTCGTGATATTCTGCGTTCAAGTCGTTGCAGTCTCGCGAGACGTAATGCGCAAGCACGTGTGCGCTCTTCGAGGCGAACAAATCTATCGCGGGTACGCCGAAACGTCTGAATACCCGCTGAACTACTTCTTGTGATAGTGACCATTCTCCCGGTAGTTTGTGTCGGGACAGACTGTCTGCCTCGGTATTGAACCTCCCGGGAATGTACTGTGGGATGAGATGAATCTCGTTGTCGTCTAGTAGTTGGAACAGTACTCGCGTTAGCTGATAGAGTTGCTTCGATCGCAGCCCGCCTTCGTTCCTTATGTATCCTACGACACTTCTGTTGTCTACCTGGGCTAGCACTGTGGAACTCTGTAGCTTTAGTCTGTGCCTCGTTATCGCTTGTATTAAGGCCCACATCTCCTTCAGATTGCTGTGCCAAAGTCTTTGTGCTGGTTTCCACACCCCGCTGAGGGGTAGACTGTCCACCAAAGCACCCCAACCTTTGCCCGAGGCGTCTGTCGTGATGTGATGGGACACTTGACGCTGATGTATCGGTGTGCTCTGCGTCAGCGATTTGAGCCACCACGAGAGTTCCATCGCAGCTTGCGGATCTAGACGGAATCTCAGAAAAGGGTGTTCTTTCAACAATTTGCTGTATGCAGTCTGAATAGGGCGGCAATGAAGTCGACCTCTGGGTACGACGAAGGCAGCAAAGTTTAACATGCCTAGAATGCACTGAGCTTCTTTGCAATTCCAATGATTTGCGTCTAATAAACTTCGGATTCTGGCAGAGATCCTCAGTACTTTTTCGTTCGGCAATTGTTTGGAATTCATGTCGAGATTCCAGGAAACGCCCAAATATTCGACTACTTTGGTCGGTTTCAAAACTGACTTTTGAAAGTTGACCATCCACCCAAGTGAGGTTAGGATCCGAATAGCTTCCGCAGCTTGGTCCTCTAACTTGTGACGATCTTGATGGGCTATCAGGAAATCGTCCAAGTAAACAATTATTCTGAGGCCTTTGCTTCGAAATAGGTGTGCGACCCAATTCGATACAGTTGCAAATGCCTTTGGTGCCGACGACAGCCCGAACGGAAGGCAAGTTATTTGCAACAGCTCGGGTGCTCGTGATTTCTCGGACGAGTATAGGACCCGTAGAAACCGTTGATGTGATTGAGCGATTGGAATATGAAAATAGGCTTGAGTTAAATCTATCTTCACTACCCAGTCGTCTGCTTGTAAGAAGCTTGGCACCCGCTGTACATTTATGAGACGAAACTTCACTGCTGATACATAATCGTTCAGATTTCTCAAATCGAAAATCGGACGGTTGCTTGTTTCCGATTTTTTTATTAAAAACATCGGGCTTACAAAACACGGAGTTGACTGTTTTATTGGAATCAAGATTTTTTGATTTTTTAATAAAGTTATCTGATCTGACATGGATAGGCTCGTTGGCGTTTGAAATCGTCTTAATAAATTTGGATTTTGAAGTGGAGGTCTCTTTTGAAATGGAATGCGATATCCTCCGACTAACTTTAAAATATGGCTGGGAGCTCCTAAGGATTCCCAGATGTGAATGTAATCTTTCAAACGCCCGGCATAAAAATCTACTGACTCTGAGTCATTTACGGTACGACCGATCCGACTTTCGATTGTGGGTAGGTTGATATTTTTTATCATTTTGCTTTGAACCCTTGTTGTTCGTGTTTTTCTGGTTCTTACCCTTGAAATCTTTGTATGTAGCCGCTCGAGAGCTCGTGGAGGGCTGTGGCTCATACTCGGGCTCATTATATCGAAATGACCTCCGCGGTCTTTTTGCTCGAGGACCCTCTTGTCTATTCCGCATAGACATCAGGTGTGGTTCTTCCGCAGAACGTTTTTGAACTGCAAAGAGTTTGTTCGTGCCACCCGCCTTCTGTAAAAATGTGCCTAGCTCCTGTGGGTTGAAAAGATCAGCATTTGTGGGTGGAATTTTCGATAAATCATGCTTTACATATTTATCTTTAACGCTTGATAAAATGCAATCGCGGCGTCTCTGAATAATATCTGCTCGTCTTCCGCAGATCAATTGGAGCAAATCTTCGGATACCTTCATATAAGGTGACTTTTCCGAAAATAGAGAGTGAATCTTCTCAAAGAGTGTATCCGCACTCAACGTGTTAGTCGGCGATTGAGTCCACTCAATCAACTGCTGAAAATTCTGTTTTAAAAGGTCATTTTGCTGAACTAGAGCATGAGTCATAGCGCCAAATGACCTGTCAAGAAGTTTTAACCAGTTTGAGTTCGAATCAAAATACCGCAATTCGGTGTTAACATCTAGTTCGTAAAAGCCAGGTTTGGCTACATATTTCTTCTCCGTCTCGACATATCTAACCCTATCCCACTCTTTGGTGTCGAAGTGATGCAGCTTGTTTAGTATAGCAAGCCTGTCCATTGACGAGTTATTGACCTCGGGTTCTTTAAGATTAGTACTAACCTCAAAGTCTAACTTCTTTGCTTTACTGCGTTCACTTAGCAAGGGCTGTTCAGAAAATAGTGAGACTCTAAGATCTTGAGCAGGGTGCAAAGAGACCAAGTCGGTTTCAGAGTCCGAATCGGCCTGGTACTTTTTTAAATTGTTGGGCATATTACCCTTCAAAAAGTTAACGATATCGCTTACTTGATTTGCAAGTACATCTAACTTGTGGGTATCAGCTTCTCGTATTTCCTTTCTGCTCCGCTTCCGATGCCGGCGAGGGGCTGCTGAACTCGATGACGACGATGTAGACGACGATGACGATGATGGCAACGCCTCATACTCCGTTGGAGCCTGTTCCTGGTTACCCCCATCTATTGATTTATTTTCGTCCATTGTAGCTAGAACGATCGTAAAGAAATAGAGGCGAGCGTTCCTAAAAAAAAATAAAATATAAGTATTATAAATAAGTATTCGAACAGCAACGCTGTTTTAATTTTATACTTTAGGAAGAGTTGTGAACTCACCGAAAATCAATGCCAAAGTGAGCGGACGAGCCGCCATGACGGCAAGCTGCAGCCCCCCCTCCGCGCGCCCTAGAGGGGCGGGGCGGGGCGCGAGGGGGGAAGGAAGAGGACGTTACGTCATAACCGGAAGTCATGTTATCTCATTTGTTTGTAGGTCTCGAATAACGGTTCATAGCATATAATAATATGATAGTTTTATGAGAACGAAGTTTCGAGAATTTTAAAGGGACTTTTTTGATTTCAGAAGGAGCATGGATGAACCAAACATCTTTACACACGGAATTGTACATCCAAGGTCTCCTTAAGTTCTCAAACTACACTGTCAAAGTGGCTGGCTTCTCCAACTTCGGGGTTGGACCATTCTCGTATCCAATCGTCTGTGCTACGTTGCAAGATGGTATGTCTAAATAAAGCATGTTAAAACTGTGTATAATTTTTTTGAACTGAAAATCCTGGAAAAACTGGATCAGACCCCACGACAATAAAATAAATAAAAGACCACCTAGGTACCTAAATATCGTAGATCAATACCCTATATCTTTTCTAAACGAAAAGACCCTGATGAATTTAATATTATTCCAGTGCCTGGTCCACCATCTGACACCAAAGTGTTGGTGCTATCGTCATCATCACTTCTTGTCAGCTGGAAGAGGCCTGAACATCCCAATGGAGAGATCATTCACTACACAGTCTATGCTAAGCCTACTTCAAGGTGAGGTTCGGTAGCTCAAGGTTTAGTAGAAGAAAGGGCCCCTGTGAAATAGTTCGTCTTAGGCAGTACTGATAACATGCTACATGCAATTTTTATACCCCAAGATAGTGTAATATCTGGAACACCTAATCCACCACTGTCTCATTAAAAACCTTGATGTAACTTCCAGCGCGAGCGTAGCACAGTCCCACAGAGCAGGCTCATCTCGTTCGTCAGCTGAGCTGGGCGGGCTCACTGCTGGCGTCACGTACGAGAGCTGGGTGACGGCCAGCACGGCCGCCGGGGAGGGAGCTGCCAGCCGCCGTGTCTCACATACTCCTAGCTCACGAGGTCAGTACACAATAGTCTTGACATTACAATACTTTGGATTAATTAGCTCTGTGAATTAGCTCATACATTTTCAACTCAAAATATGTTCTACCACCATTTCGGCCACTTGCATACAGTTTAGGAGTTCAAAAAAAATCAATAGTTATAGTCCTGTCTGTACGCATTTTGGAGAAAGACCCAAGCTGTGAGAAGTGGCGCGATATGAAGTCCAGACTGTTGTCAAGATCCACTTTGAGTAAGCCGACTGACAGTCACTAAGGTATTTGCAGAACGTAGCTTGTGTTTTTGTAATCCATTTATTTCCAGTGGTCGCCGGAGTGGCTTCCCTTGGTGGCACAGTATCAGTAGGAGTTGGCAGTTCTCTTCTCCTAGTCTGTCAATGTGTGGGAGTACCTCCTCCAAGAACAGTATGGTACCACAAGCATAACATCATCACGCATCATCCAAGGTTCACGAGGAATCATGATGACAGCCTGCTGATCAATAGTAAGTTCCAATTTTTCTTTAGTGTTTTCAGGCAGGATGGCTTATTACCAACATTATCTTTTACAGACATAGACCAATCCCTGAGTGGAAACTACACATGCCTCGCCAAGAATCTCTATGGCTCAGATTCTGTGGAATACACGGTTGTGGTGCTACCTTTACCAGAATCCCCAGTTCTGAGAGCCACGCCTTACAAGGATTCCATACTTGTGGAGTGGGAGCAACCTTACTACTCCATCAGTAATAGAAGTTCCATCCAGAAGATCAGTAAGTTCCTACACGTTTTTGGAACTTTTCTTCATCATTATCTAGAATCTTCACGAAGGTTTTAGGTATAATGGTAAAAATTACCGTCATGGAACTCTTAGAGATTCTTTGACGGTGGTTTTGTGATTTAAAAGGTAAGGGTGGCTTCTAAAATTACAATGATGGCAAAAGCTGGTGGAAATTTCCAATCTGGGTTTTTCTCTTATACCATACCTACCTTTTAGTCATTCTACTCAAGAGCTTGAGGAGGCTTTGTTAGCTGACAGCCTGGATTTTATATATCATGCCTTTTTAGCTTACAGCTTAACATGGAAGGAGTCAAACGGTCCCTGGCAGGAAGCCTGGCCTTCCACCAAACTGCCCAACTTGTCCGGCGTACAGAAACACGCGCTGACAGGCCTGAAATGCGGAACGAAGTATTCCCTCAGGATCACAGCGACCAACCGTGTGGGGACGTCGCAACCGGCGTATATGGACGTTAGCACTGTTGGAGGAGGTAAGGTCTTTTTAACGGCAGTGATGTTAGGTTTTTGAGTGGAGTCCGCGAACAGCATTGTGACGACCTAGTAGACTGATCTTGCGCTGCTGAATTGAACTTTACTCTTGAAATAAGTATAGTCTATAGAATAGGTCTAGTCATGGACATGCAAAAATCTGTAGCAGAATTTAGTTCACTGAAAAAGTTTGAAGAATGACAGGGGTTTCAAAGGAGCCCAGGTCTACTATAAGACGTAGGTAAGGTACCTACGTTTGATGATTGATCTGAACTTTCGCTTTTTTATTCACCAGTAGTACCTACCTACCTACCTAAAGGATTAAATATTTACAGCAGTACTTATGTACCTACATCTGATAACTCTTCCAGTTCCAATAGCGCCATCAAGCAACGAGTGGTTCTGGAGTAACTCCTCGCACGTGTACGTTCAGCTCGCGGGGTGGGAGGACGGGGGGTGCGAGCTGAGGGGGTGGGAGGTGGAGTACAGGGTGCTCGGGACCAGGGGGTGGATACCTGCTCATAATACTATGGTCAGTGGATAGATAATCGTGCTGGCTATATTTAATAGTCATGTTTCATGTATTACAGCGCTTCAATTATTAAAACATCTAAAAAGATATAATAGATTTAGATTCCATGTAAAATGCCAGCCAAAATTTTCAGTCATACAATGAGCATCCATCATGGAACCTGCCCCTATACCAATCGAAGTACCGCACCGGTTCGTTCGCAATCAGCAACTTGCTGGCCGGCACGTGGTACCAAGTCCGCGTGACGGCCAGCAACGAGGCCGGCTCCGTCACCACCACGTATGACTTCGCTACTAAGAACGAGGATGGCAGTAAGTTGTCATTTTCAATCGCCTTTATTTAGAAAATTTAAAATCTAGGGGATTTTGAGTCCTAAAATCTCCTTTGGGCAAAATTACACCGTCACTGCTGCTAAACTATCCACTTCAATGATTAAACTATTATTAGCAGCAGTAGTAGAGGTACCACCCGATGCTAAGCGATTACCTCTTCAACAAATCATTCCTCACAACCTTACAGACCGTCCATTGAGGACATACTCTGTGACATCACACTGCGTCATTCACTCTATAACAAGCAAGCAAACTCGAATGAGTTAGTGGCCAACTCTGGTGACGGTGTTTTTAGACCACCTTAAGGCCTCCGTCGTCGTGGCTTAACGACTGCTAGAGCCGGGACAGTTTAACGTGCCCTCCGAAGCACGGGAGCTCAGATGTAAATGCCACTAACGGTCACTCATACAAACAGCGACCGCGCAGAACGCCGCTTAACTTTGATAATCAGTGAAGATTGACTAAGTAAGCCTAGCCATGAACGCCTTACTCTAAATTCACTCTAAAATAAATATGCCTAGGTACATACTTACAATAAACCAGGTCATCATTCCTGCCAAGCTAACTTGAGCTTTATTTCCAGGTGAAGTGGGTCCACCTTCGGAGTTCTTCGATCTCAACATACTGGTCATCGTCTGCAGTTCTATACTGCTTACAATATGCTTGCTGAGCTGCATTTATATTCTAGTGAAACGACAGAGGTAATACCATCAGGCAGCGCCCCTAGCGGGAAAATTACAAACCTGATCATTCTCTTTAGACACTTGGCAGACAGATGTGAGATAAATAATGCATAAGAGAGAGAGAGAGAGAGAGAGAGAGAGAGAGAAGGAGAAACAGAGTTAAGGTTTTTAGCTTAGCCAAGTCATGGACTACTCAATTGACATTCTACAGTCACTAATCTTAGGTTGGCTGTTTTCTCTCTGAGCATCAAAAATTTAGGAGGCGCATGAGGAATCCAGGGTTATTGACAGGAAAATGTCGTAGAAAAATGGTTCACGAATAACGAACGATGATCATAATATTTTTATTTCGCGCCAATGCGAAATGTTCCGCTTTAAAATGGTTGTGAATTTTTTTTGTTCTTTTTTTTTACTGATATACAATGACGAGAAACAACCGCTATATAAAACGGTATGTTCCATAATCCCCAAAAAACAAATCGAAAAATTATGTTATTCCCCATTGCGTGATTACCGTGTGGGGATTATTGTTTTTTTATTACTTGTGTATTTTTTCAGAAGTGGCAACCTCACCGAGTATAGAGACTCAATAACTATTGACAATAAATCGGAGAGTGGAAACCTGACCGCAAATACGTCACATACGAACCTCGCTAACGCAAAAGACAACGCTATCAACTCTCAGAATCGCATTTACAGTGCACCTATTCATATGCGGAATAATAGTAAACACGGTTAGTAGAATTGAGTGCTGGGGAATAAAGCCAGGTTTCCAAAATGTGGTGACCACGGACCGGAAAAAAAAGCGTGAGATCGCATCCGATAGACCGGTGATAATTGTAACGATAGAAAATAAGAAAGAAGATAAGAGATTAAATCTTTATTGAAACTCCTTTTCAAAATACCATGACTTCAGCATTACAATTCTTTTCTATTAAGCCCTATTAAAGTATATGTGTAGAAAAACAACCCTTTATGCAGCCTGTTCCTGACAATGACACTCTATTTCTTTATTTATTTACAGAGTTGTATGAAATAAGTCCATACGCCCAGTTCGCAGTCGGGTTCAGAACCTTTGGACATGTCGAGAATCAGGACTTACCTACGCGACTCCACAAACAGAGATACGATACAGGTATGTTGGTTAAACTATTGTAGCGACGATCTATCTGTATCTGTATCTGGTTTATGGCATTGTGCTTTGTTCTTTACCCAGTCTCAAAATAATTTTTTTTTTTTGCTGACTAGAACCTAAAAAGTCATCTGCAAACGTAATAAAAGTTTACAAGTAACAGCCTTAATTATCATGTAATTTTTAGATAAGTAAAGGACGATGATCACTGATCCACACTGGCTTTAACTCATTATTTTATTTCAGAAACCAGTTTCCAAGTGTGTTCTGAGTCAGAAGACAGTGATAGCATATCAAAATCAACGCTGAAAAGTGTTCCAAGAAGCAAGTGCTCGAAGCAATATAAAGGTAACAATTTTTTCTTTTTCATTTATGTATTTTATTTATTGTATTTTTTTTTATATCTCAATAAGATGAATGCATTACATACACTGCCTCTCAGAGCGCGTCCTCAATGGACTTGTCTTGTGAGATAATTAAATGTACAGATAGAAATAAATACAAAAGTTAATTCTGTTTACAGAAGTCTGCAGAACGCCACATCATAGGTAACTAAACCATAAAACTATTGTATAAAAATAATTAAAATATTTTTCTTATGAGGAAACTTAATTATCAATATTACCATAGTCAGCCGTGTAGTTAATTTATAATACTGTATATTTACCAATAATAATTGTACTGTATTTATGTGTAACAAAATAATTGTTAATGATTGAATATTTAATCTATATTTAGTCGAGGACCATCCCGCAATAATTATCGTGAAAAAAAATTGTTAACAAGAATATAAAACTTTAAACATAAAAATCCTTCCTAGCCAAGTTGTAATTACAATAATAACAGACTCCAATGAAATGTCATAACAAACCAAAAAGTTACCTATGTGACCATAATAAAATTACTCGTTGGAGACTTGGCTGGTATTTCCAATATTTATAATGACCATAACACGTTCTGCTTTAGTGGGAGCTGTCATTTACGTTATATTTATGACTTTTAAAGTTATGTCATAGATTTATTTATTGATGTTGATATGTTAATTAGTGAATCTGTTGACTACGTCTTAGGTTGCACCTACTTTCAGTACGTTATATTTACAATAGAAACAATACCGGCGTTTTTAAAAAAGGAACGGTTTTTGGGGATAATTACACTAAGACTTGAAAGTTTTATAATCCCCAAAAAAATTTAATAAGTTTTTTTACTCGAAAATATAAAGAGAAATGCAAAAAACATTAAAAATGTGTTGACGCAAACGTCAGCACACTTTTGATATTGTCTTGAGACTTGATAGCCGAATGTATGTAATAAAAAGGCAGTTCATCGCAAATTCGACTAACAAGCATTCAGTTTTGGTAACTTTACCTGTTTCATGCAATGCTAGGCTGGACCATTGTGAATGTTTTCGTTCTTAGACGAAAATAGTAAAGCTGTGCTCTACTGTTTTCCTAGGTTCTCAAGAACATAAGGACACAAGTATTTTGTACAGATTATTAGCAATTTTTAGTAATTTGCGGCTTAGGTATAAAATAAACCATTTAATTTTGTATAAAATACTTACGAACCAATAAATTGTATTCTAGTGTAAATAATTCGAGTTAAGTTTAAGCTCGTAGTGATTATTATAATAAATAATGTATTTACTAAATTATATCTAAAAAAGACTGATTGTTTATCATTAATGTTGTTCAGTTTCTATACAATTTTGATTTAGAAATAAATGTGTTAGCTAAATACAATTTGTTTTTTTTTGGCAGTACTTTTTAGAATTTTTACCTGGGCTGCAAACGCTATTCAATTCAAACCTAGGTAAGCAGGTTTAGGTTTAAAGCTGGGTGAGTCAATTTTATATGACCTATTCTCAGATGCAAAATGTTACTATTGCTAAGAGCAAACCGGTTCAACAAACCGGCTCTAGACGTCGATTTTGTAATCATACAGTAATAAATGCTGGATTCCGTTGCGATGATGATCCTACAAGATGAGCTTATAGTTGATCGCCAATTTAATTTTTGCGAATCAACTTTTTATTATTGATTTAAAAATAATTAAGGTTCTCTATTCATATTCCCCAAAGAAATGCTTAATAGATTAAAAAGCTCAGGTTTATCCACTTATGGATTATCCACATTCCCCAAATTCCCGACTTTTCCCTAAATCCCCATGTCACTGTAGGTAGCATGGTAACAAAATAAATTGACCATTTTGGTTTGGTTTTATGCAAAGCGTTTTATTATAGGGTTGTCTTTACCGCGTATAACTCGCAATTAAGGTAACTAAAACCCAGTACAAATTTTTGTTCGTTACCTTACAATTATATACCTACACACGCCGTTAGCTTAGTTAATCTCTTAATGGACATTAAATAGGTAAGCTACTCAGTTATCTATAGCAGTTCTATAGGCAATGCTAATTTCCTCAAGATCTTTTTCCTTCTCAACACAGTCATTTACGTCATTGGATATGGGTTTTCCCTACAAATTGCACACGCACGTCAGCACAGGTAAAATAACAAGATGCAAAGGGCAAAGGGAACCAGACTACTTAGTTCAACTTTACCTTAGTGACTGCTCGGGATAATAATAGTAAAACTTTACCTACGTCAATGTCGAACAAAAATTTTTGTTTTATAAATTAAAACCATATTTCGAACTAGATAAAACTTGTATAAAGAGGTCGTCTAATCAAAAGCTGTCAAAACTCTGACACAACTATGGACTTATGGATCGTTGATTAAAAAGGAAAATAAAATTCGTGAAATAAAACTGGTAGTTCCATCTTGAAACTCAAAGTATACCTAATTGTAGTAGTCTTTGTGAAAAAGTTCGTCCGGAGATTTAAGCTTCACAAAGCACGTCCTCAATAGACTTACTCTATTAGGTAATAATCCATTATTAAAGGCAGAGGTAACCGCTGGCTAATATAAAGATAAGTATTTTGATATTCCTGGCTCAATCACAATGCTAGACTAGACCACAGCTTACACTAGACCTGTTTTTATAAAACTTAAAATAAATAAGGTTTGAACAAACAACACGCAATGACACATGAATCCTCGCCACACGGGAATCGTGCAAACGTGTCATGTTAAAATGTAAATGGAGATTACGCAAATGACGCGTACCTATCTTTTCTAACAGGGTTATAAAATGGGGAATAATGGGGAATGATCTATTTAACATCTTAAGTGAGAAGAAATGGAATTAAACTAGCACTATAATTGAAAATATTTATTTTCATTTCGAATAATTAACAATAATAGGTGCATACGGTACATACTTAACTAGGTACCTACGTATTCCTATTTCTTGTTTCGTTTTTTAAACCTTGTATGAGGTCATCGATTTACGATAAGTATAGGTAAGTAGGTACTTTACGACGAACAAGTCGATTTTTAGTATTACCTGCTAGGTATAATGAGTATCATCATGATTAAAAATATTATAAAAATTAATCGTAAAGAACTACAAAATGCAATTTTTATCACTAAGGTTTAACAGCAAAACAAGTGTTAAAATACAACATTACTTAAAAATTATTAGGAGCTTAACTTACTTGTATGCTGTATAAAACCATATTAATATTAGTTAATTACGTATTTTCATATCGCAACTAATCATTATCGTTATAATCATTAAAATATTACTTAAATATTTTTTTTTATTTCTTCACGGAATCACATTTTTGTATCAAATGTTTTGAAATACTAACTTTTTTGTACCTACCTACATCCTACATTATTTATCATACCTAATAAATATACCTTTTTTTTTTAAGTCCAGATATGACTTGACACATAATTGAACTAAAGAGAAACTGACTTTGCATTACATCGCTGCTTTTTTTTAAGTTAACACTGTCATTGGTAAAGTAAGAACTTCAAAATCTACTTCAACATTGATACATAATATACCTACTAAATGTAGTACCTATAGGTAACAAGGTGAGTTGAGTTCTAAGAACACGACAAATTTAAACTGTAAGCTCGATAGAACAACATATTTACAATTTGTCATTTATTTTTGAACAATATAAGGTACATTTTCACACGTGCCGATTGCGACGATTTATATTAATGAATTAAAATAATCGATTTAATATTTTTTTTTATACAAAAATTACTTTTTCATCCCACCATCTCGGAAAGAGTATTTTTAATCTTCAATATCTGAGTGGAAAAGCCGTTTTTATTCTCTAGAGGATAAAGTAAATTGAATTTAGAACATCGTGTGCACTAAGTTTGTGAATTAAAAAAAACATTAAACCTATTTACTGCTACCTCTATGGTGCCGAATATATCATACAACTTTTTTTTAATTTGTTAAAAACTCAGACTCGGAACCTTCTTGGTGTTCTTTTTTCAATTTGCTTTGTACGCGGTTCTTTACGCGGCATTTTTTCACGTCATTGTTAAACCTTATATTAAAAACAAGAAACTTGAAAACAAGTGAAAAAACTAAAATGAGTGATTCTAGCGACGAGGAAGTTTGTTTGACACCAACAGAATTGACTGAAACTGTTAATAATGCGCAAATTAGTCATTTCCTCGCTGAGGTGGAATGAAAAGTTACGTGTTGCACTCGAGTGCAAAGATTTTTCACCTCGTGCTCTTTTGATTCCCTCGGTAACGCTCAGGATTCTAATTTTGAATCACTCGCTGCGCTCGTGATTCAATTTTAGAATCCTTCGATTGCTCGGTCATCAAAATTGAACACGCGGTTAAAAAGCAACTTTGCACTCTTGTATAACAAATAACTATTATTTCTTTTTTATATCGTTATGATACTCTTTGCCGTCAGACAATCGACACCGGATACCCGGAACCAGGACGTGTGAAAAGGCACTTATTTCGATATTGAAACCAGTAATTTCCGATACAGAAACTAAACGCAACCCGTTGAAAACCGTTTACTTGACGATGCTATGGATCCAATCTAGATGATCTTTCACGCTCATGTATATTCCAGGTGTTCCTTTAGTACCACAGTGAATACTCCCCGAACTAGTAACTCCCCACAGCTCGATTCTCTCCTTGATCAAAACAAGAGGGCCGCCAGAATCCCCACTGCATGTATCAATCCCCGCTTCCCCGCCCGCGCAGATTGCACTTTCGGGAATTTTGGTGTTTTTGTACGCGGCTTGACAGGTGGCGCTCTTGACGTATGGAAGGGGAATTATCTTCTTGATCTGGCTGTATTCCCCGCGGATGGGAATGATACCCCAGCCGGCGGCAATGAAGGTAGCGTCGTCGGCAAGTTGACCGGATGGCAAGCAGACTGGTCGGATGAAATCTAAAGACAAAATAATATATTATATACCTTATTTAAATGTTTTGGTATTATTTCTAAGTCGCATACCTTAGTTTGGGACTGGTGCATAGTTAACCAATGGCTTAAGCATACCTACCTACCTACTAATAATCTGTTTTTTTTTTAATTTATTTATTGTTTTAAAAATACGTATAATTACGTTGCGCAAACTTATTTTAGTCAAGAAATGTATTTGAATTGAAATAAGCCAGTAAAAATTTGCGATATCGTAGCAAACGAATTTCATCGTAGAGGTGGCGTAGAGGCTTCGTAGAGGGCTGGTAGAACCACTCCCTATAAGGGTTGTGAATTTGTGAAGTCTAATAAGTATTTACTGTTATAATTCAAACTCTTGGTATTAGTTCGCTACTTTCTGAGTTCAATCTAATATTTATTTAATTAAAGGAATGTCTGTAACTTAGTTTACGCTGCGTTATACATATCATATCATATATACATGTATATCAGTCGGTCTTGTCACAGATCATATCACACTATACCTACTAGGTTCAGTCAATAGTGACCATTTCATATTTATTGTTATTGTTTATCTCACCAGTATAGGGTGCCTCTTCCTTCAGCCTCAGTATCGCCAGGTCGTGTTCCTTGCCATCGTACCCTGGATGGACGAAGATCTTCTCCACGTCGATATCCCGGACACGTTCGGTACACACGCCCTGCACGCATTCCAATTTGTACTCGATATCGTACTCCCCGAGACGGGCTTTTAGACTGCAGACAAAAATGAAACTTAATAAGTAATACAAAATAATGATAGTACAAAATGAAAAAGATATTGTTAATTTTGTTTTAAAAGTACTTGGAAAATAAACAAGTACAAAACCTAAATAAATTTGAATAATAATAAGAATATTGAAATAACTTATAATAGAGCCAACAGTTTATCCGTTTCGGACGTATATACATTATATTATTATTATTAATATATATTAGTATATATGTATGTATATATATATTAGTTTATACCATACCATCATGGCTTAACATAGTGCTCGCTATGTAGGTATTAAACAATGCAAGTACCTACTAAATCAATTCTGTGTCAATGCAGTACTTAGTCAACCCTGGTGCATTGGTAAAGTTATCAGAATGTGGATTAAACCGACACTCTTAGTAATTCTTAGCTCGACACATGGCAACATTTTAAAGCTCCCTTCAAACAATAATAAAGTAAAACTTACTGCGTGAACGACGGAGTCTTGATGCAATGCGCGGCGGTTAGAACGTGCCTGCTGTCGATAAGGGTGCCTCCACACCGAACGAAGCTTAAATGATCGTTGTTGAAGTACATGATGTAGACTAGCCAAGGGTTGTGGTGAACAAGATTAGAACTCTTTTCTACACCGCATTCTTGACCTGGAAAAAAAAAATCATTTTTAGACACGGTTAAAAATCTCTATTTAATTCAAATCTTGTCTATGGCCTTTGCAGTGTTATAAATAAATAAATAATAAATATTCACGGATACTTAACACAACGCCTTCTAGTCCCGAACTAAGCAAAGCTTGTACGATGGAAACTAGATGGCTGATAGAATTCATACATTTTTTTTGTAAATATGTACTTATAATACATAGAAACACCTAGACACAGAACAAACATCTATGTTTTACAACACACAAATGTTTGTTCTCGGTGGGGATCGAACCCACGACCCACAGCACGGAAGGCAGAGCTACTACCGACTGAGCCACGACGCCTGTTGCCCGCAATTTCGTCAGTGTCACGTTTTGTTAGACTTTAGCACGATGGAGTGGTGGTGAAAAGTAATGTTCGGTTGAGAATTTGGATCAAAGCAAAATTATGAGAAAAAATCTCTATTTTACAGTAGGTAATTGACATTCGACTGGACAGACAATTTCGTATCCTGTTACGTCAAATACGTCACAGAACTACATGTAGATACCTATCGAAAATTTAGGACGATTTCCTCGGACACGAGTTTTGACATTTTTTGAAACGACACATAGCACTTTTATTTTAATAGTTTTTCTTGTGTTATTGTGAGTATTGTTGTTTAATTTTGGTGGAATTTTAACCAATAATACTTAGGTCGTAACATAAAGTGTGAGCCATTGGAATAAATGTGTGTAGAGTGGTTTTTCTGAATGTGAAAATTCGTGTTAGGTTTTGAAGAGAAAATCCACCATTTTCTTTTCAAAACAAACGACAGCTGACTTGACAAATGACTTGACTTGACTTATTTATTACAATTTTAACACTTGACATTGGCAAAATTGTCTGTCGAAATGACGGACACAGGCCATTATGGAAGAGAAGAAGAAGACGATTTCCTCTCTTGTTACGTCAAATACGTCACGCAGGACAACTTGTTACATACCACAAGGAAAAGTTACATATTTAACATAACACAATATAGACTCGGGAAATTACATAAAGATATACTTGTATCATCAGAACTTGTGGGCTGACGCAATATTATCACACGGTTATTAAAAATAAATATTTTTTCCTCATCATATAAGTTTCTACTGTTTTTGTTTATAACATTGTAAATATAATATTGATCTAATCAAGTTTTTTTATTACCTACCTACTTAGCTCAGAAATAATATATAGGTACCTACCTAAACATATAATTTTTATTATAGGTACCTCTTTGGGCGTATAGAGTAATTATTTAACACTTTGTATACCTAGGGCTTAGTGATTTGTTATAATGTAAATCAAAGTTATAGGTAGGTTACTTAAGTAAAAGTAATAGGTAGCTAAGTACTTCTCTTTTGTGCGTGTTATTTTAGACTACATAACTATGAATTAGGTACCTAGGAAGTCAATTTTACAAAAAAAGTCAAAAGAAGTACCTAATTTACCTAGCTAGCTATGTTTAGCCGATGTATAAAACAATCATCATCATCATCATCATCAACCTATATCGGTCCACTGCTGGACGTAGGTCTCTCGCAAGGCGCGCCACTGAGCCCGGTCTTCGACTCTTCTCATCCAGTGTTTGCCAGCTACATGTCTCATATAAAACAATATTATTTTATAATCAACCTCATTCTGTAAACAACTAATTGGTATATTATTACATTTGATAAATGTATAAATAGCTTAAGTACCTACCTAATTATATTGTTATGTTATTATAATTAATTTACATTTTCCCTAAAGTGATTTTTAAGCCGATTTCCCACAGAATAGTGTCAGCAGGATCATAATGTAGGAGGTAGGTTGTGCGTGCACACCTAAATTAATGTTGTTTTTTTCAATGGCCTTGTTTATATATAATTATACTTTAGTGTCATAGGTACTTAACTACTAAATCTCCCTCTATAACTTGTAATAGCGCGTGCACACTATGCCCATGCCGCTGCCGGAATTATTGCCGCGATTAATTCCGAGATTATTGCCACAGCAACATCGCCAAGTTCATGCCCTAGCTCCTTGGTCAGAATAAAGGCGATGTTGCTGTGGCAATAAGTCCGCGGCATGAATGCCGGCAGCGGCAATGGCATAGTGTGAACGCGGTATAAGAATTTGTTTAGAAAAGCTTGATTATCAAGTCTTGATCAAACTATCAAACTTTTGACACAGCCCGTGTTTTTAAGGCACTATTATTATGAAAAAACTTAAGCTTAATTTCACTGAGCTTTTTTACAAACCTATTTAATATTTTGAATTAAAAAAAGTAAATATACACTTACCGGCCAGAACCATCACAATCCCCGTGATAATAACTGCTATTTTCATGAACATTTTTTTTCTGAAAATTTTGTGCACTTTGTAAATCCTGACCTCATAAAAGGTTTATAGGAGTTTAACGGTACAACTACAAGGACAAAGCCTTGTATATGTTGACCGACCGGGATCTAAACCACGACTGAGTGTCAATGAAACTAAAATTCATTATTTATAATACTATCATCAATGGTAACCATTTACCTTGTATGGATCAGTAGGTACCGAAGTTTCAATTGGATGGGTGATTACGTCAATGCGAAAATAAGTTAAAATTAAAAATAGTTGGTTTTGTTTGTAATTTAGGTAAATAGCTAGGTACATTTAAGTTATTGTAACTGTATCAGTCGTAACTTTCTTTATAATAAATAAATATCCTTGGCCATTACACGCAACACCCTCTAGTGTCAAACTAAGCAGAGTTATGGGAACTAGATTGCTGATATAATACTTATATATTTTCTTTTGTATATACATAGGTACTTATACTATAGGTTCTGGCTGCGGTTTGGTTTGTATCTACCCCACCGTTTCAAGTGAATGTTTATTTAAATATGTAGGTAGGTATATTTATTAATTTTGGTAGGTATACCTACCTATTTATTAATTTTTGTACGTAAACCCTACCTAGGTACGTAAGGTTTAGGTATATCTACACGTAACCCTTTGGATGAAGTAAACGTCAACCTTAATAAGGAATGTGCAATGTGTGCATGCGTGACTCTACATTGGTCACTCTGTAGGTAACTTGCTCACGTCGACAGAAATTTTACTATATCTAGGTAGGTAGGTACCTACCTAATAAGGATGACGTCAAATTGACGTCGAAAACTCGATTCACTAGTGTGGGTGAAATGAGTTTTCGGGACACGAGTTTCTTTGAAACGACACATAGCACTTTTATTGTAATAGTTTTTCTTGTGTGGAATTTTAACCAATAATACTTAGGTCGTAACATAAAGTGTGAGCCATTGGAATAAATGTGTGTAAAGTGGTTTTTCTGAATGTGAAAATTCGTGTTAGGTTTTGAAGAGAAAATCCACCATTTTCTTTTCAAAACAAACGACAAATGACTTGACTTGACTTATATTATTATCACTTGACATTGGCAAAATTGTCTGTCGAAATGACGGACAGAGGCCATTATTGAAGAGAAGAAGAAGAAGAAATGAGTTTTCGGCCCTGCAGCGCCCACGTAGGTACGTCATAAAATCTATGTCGAAGTGAGCAGCCCCAACCATCGCTCGTGTAACAATTTCGCTTTAGGACTTTTCAACCTTTCTTTTTGCTAAAGTTACTCTGTCTTCAATGACCTCTGTGAAGAGAAAATAAATGCATTAGGTACGTATACCGACTATGATTATAGTGCTTAGCTCCACTGGCAGATATATAGTTTATTTAAAATACACACAGAATATACAGAACGGACATAAAAAATATAGAAAACATAAAACTACAAGAAACAAACAAATAGTAATAGCTAAGTAACAACTACAGGTAATCTAACGTAACAAGTGGGTATTAGCTAGTCTCCTTCCGTGCTGTATGCAGTCAAATTATCCAGATCCAGGAGCTTACAGGGTTTCTCATCATAATATTCACAGAACACGATTTTTTTTCATATTCTGTGATTATTATACGACAGTCAACCGCTGGACATAAACCTCCGTACATATCCAGAAATAACTATTTAGGCTTTCACAAACCGGTCAACGACAATTGTTGGAGCAAACAAATACTCGAGTGGAGACCGCGTTTAGGCAAGCGTAGTGTAGGACGCCCTCCGGCTAGGTGGGGTGACGGTCTGAGACATGTAGCTGGCAAAAACTGGATGAGAAGAGCCGAAGACCGGGCTCAGTGGCGCGTCTTGGGAGAGACCTACGTCCAGCAGTGGACCTATATAGGTTGATGATGATGATAATGAAACCGGTCAGGTCCTTAGTGGTCACCGTAACGGACTGTCCGGATGCTATCGACTCTGATAATGTCCTTCCTTCCGAATCCTTATCGTATCCTGCTTACTAAGTGAATACCTATCCGTTAATTAAGTAGTAAGCGTTCAAGTTACTATGTACGTAGGTACATTACATAGGTAGGTGGGTAGGTACTACGTCATGTCCGAGAATTGTTTCCAATGTGCTTATTACACCAGACTTTCCTGATAGTGATGTGACGAGTAGAATTTTAAACACGAGTTTGAGTTGAACCGATTTGATTCGAGTCGCAACTTGGGTCGAATCAACTCTATTCGTGTGCAACTTTAGTGGTTTTTAACGTATCTATATTATATTCAAGAACAAGAACACAAGAACCAAGACGCCGCGGCAGACCAAGAACAAGGTGGCGGGATGAACTAGATCAATATCAGCCCGAATGGATCATCACAGCATTGGATCGCACAGCGTGGAGGGAAGGGGGGGAGGCCTTTGCCCAGCAGAGGGACAGCGAAGGCTCATAATAATAATAATAATATTATATTCATGTGATTTCTCGATTCGATTCAACTCAAAATAAAGTTTAAAAAAATTCTACTCATTACGTCACATGGCCTACAGTTGGTGCTAGAATTAAGTCAAATATCTTTTATTGAGTAATATCATAAAAATCAATTAGAATCGTTTTAAAATTTGTAATTCTAGGTGCCTGTTCTTCGCGACCAGAGCCTAGAACGGACAAAAAACTACTGCCTGGTCTCCCTAGCGCGTTTTGTATGAATAGGTAGGTACCCTACTGTGATTATCAAAAAAAATTAAACGAAAATGTATTTACATTGACATATAAAACAAAATGAATTTATAGGATCCCAAACTAGTACCTATACACTGTGTTTCGAGAACCAGCGTCTTCTCCTAATTTAGACATTCAGTTGTTTTTTTATTGTCGACAGAGACTTAAGACATAGGTAGACATAGACATTCATTTATTTACTACTTGGCACACAACATACAAAACATATAGATAGGTACAAATGAAACAATAATAATAAAAATAACTAAAACAGTGGATTTAAAAGGAAAAAAAAAACAAATATATACTAAGTAACATAAATTAAAATTTAACTCAAAATGGGTACCTACACTTTCCTTGTCAATAACATTCATGATCGTTACAGAGCGGGGACGAAGCTAAAAAATAAAACCATCAGTTACGGGACATAATATCGATTTATTGACCAATCATTACAATAGACATTTCTCTTAACTTATATTCTAATGCAGACCGGAAGTAGATTAATACTACTTTAGATGAAATTACTGTATCTAAAAGGGTCTGGGGCTAATTGGATGGCGCCCCGGTCCCACATATTTTTGAACGGAAGTAGATTAATACTACTTTAGATGAAATTACTGTATCTAAAAGGGTCTGGGGCTAATTGGATGGCGCCCCGGTCCCACATATTTTTGAACGGAAGTAGATTAATACTACTTTAGATGAAATTACTGTATCTAAAAGGGTCTGGGGCTAATTGGATGGCGTGGGCCACATTTTTTTTTGCAATGATGGAACTTTGTTTGTTACAATACACTTACAATGCAGTTTTAAAAAAAATTAACAATGTCATTATAAAGCAGCGGGAGTCATTAGTTATTAGAGATTTTACTTCGAAAAATGCGCCTTTTTCGATGTTGTTTATCGTATTTACAGGTGTTTACGTCAAAATAATTACTTTATTTTGCGTTTTTGCGACTGCTACTGCGTAATAGATTATGATAAAACCAACAAAAGTTATATATAACAAAATTAATCCAAAAATTTACTAAATGTACGCAAATCAGGACCTGAAATGCCCCAACGCCTTTGGGGTTGGTCATGTATTTGCCGCGTGTCACCCACGTGCTAGTAGTATGTAGTATGTGAATCATTACACTTAGTGGTGAAACGTCACAAATTATTGTGGGTTTTGTTGACTGTTTTCTGGGAACTAATTGACGGTCTAGCTTATACACTTTCATTCATAAGTATTCTATCAGCGATATATTTCAGTACGCTTTGCGTTGTGTGAAATGTCAATAGTATTTATTTTATTTGTTCCTAGAGTTTGACCTCGCTGAATTCGCAGTACCTACTTAAAATATAGCAAAATTCAAAAACAAAAAGATGATTATCATCTACAGGCCCCGACACGGTTTAATAGCTCTCCGCAAAAGTTGAGCGGAAAATCCATCTCTTTCTATCCTTCTTCTTCTGCGCAGACTACTTCTCTTTCTCTTCTATTCAAGGTCAGAGCTAGAGCTGTGACCCGTACAAATATTTTAAGGTTGCCAATTTATTCCATTGCAGAATTAGCGTGTTCAGACTTTAGTAAGTTAGTGGAGTTGAATAGGCTCGATAGCGCACATTTTTTTATTTAGCTAATTAGGCACACATAAGAAATACGCACGATTGCACATTGATTATCAAATTTAACGAATTATTTCATTTTCTGACTCATTCACTTCACTAGATCTTTTTTGTTAATTAAGTTATAAATATGGCGCAATATTGTGAAATTATTGATATTGCTAACGGATATTTGGATCGATTTTGTTCACTTTACTAACTAAAACTGTGCTTATCTTGTGACTAGAAAGCGTTGTATGACATGTCCATGAATTTTTACTTATTTAAAACACTTTTTAACTAACAGTGTAAAGTGTAAGCCGTGTTGGCCGAGTGGGATTGCACCTCGACTTTAGATCCGAAGGTTGTGGGTTCGAATCCCGGCCGTGCATCAATGAATTTTTCGTTACGGAAAATTTATATGCGCTTTAACACGAGCTTAACGGTGAAGGAAAACATCGTGAGGAAACCCTTGGCTTAGTCAGCTCCGCACGTATTGACCTTGTCGTTCCTGTGGATATGGCTGACTAGGCTGAGAGGATGGTATAGGTGCTGGGCCTACTCCATCTAAACATTGTCCCAGGCACCACAGTGTGTCGTTAGGTGTAGGCATAGGTTGCCTCCTGACGCTGTATAAAACATCTTCAATAGATGTAAAGGCCACTTAAAGAAGGTGTAAAGTTTTTAACTTATTGTTAAAATGTTTCAAAAACAAAAGGTAATGACTATCATAGTAGAATACGAAATTCATGGAAATTTTACACAACGCCCTCTAGTACCAAACTAAGCACAGCTTGTACTATAGGAACTAGATTGCTGATAGAACACTTATATTTTTTTTTGTAAATACTTACTTATACATACTAACACAAATTAATAACATTAGCTACCAAGCTCGTATGAGTTTGTTGCCAACGGTGACGGAGTTTTTAGGCCGCCTTAAGGCCTCCGTCAGGGCTGATGAACAGTTGAATAACTACGGTTGAGATGCGTTTGATCTGATAAGTTATTTAGTAGAATTAAGCCTCAGAGTACAGTTACATAGTAATTTCATCTAAAATATGTATAAAAATATGAACATAGACGGTTATTACTATAGGGATACGTCGACAACATCTATACAATCTATTAAAATAACCACTGGATCCAAATACCTAATACACACCAACATAAGAGCCCTTTCTCACCAAATAAAAAGCTTTTGACATTCATATCTGACAGAATTCATAATCTGTCATTGACGGTTTGACATTTTGGTGAGAAAGTGACAGAGATAATATTACCAACAGAAATAATTAAAAAAGTATACCACAAGGGAACGAAATATCTTTTACAAGCTAATGTTAAAGAAAGTAGCATACGAAGATTGCATTATCTACTTAAATACCTACGTTTAAGTATAGTTTTTTATAAACATATTAAAGATAAGATAAATTATCTTATCTTACCTACAGACAGTCGATATATTTCTCAGTTAGACGAAGCTGTATAAAACACTAAGCTACCAACATTGCGGACACAAGTTTTTTTTACACATTTTTGTATAATATACAGTTATATTAATTAATGTAATATAACTGCATATTATATTAATATAATTATATTAACTCTAACGCTCGAAACACCGCTTTAGATATGTGACAGGTTAAATATTAAGAGCCTTTTATACCAAGAACTGAAGATAAAAATCTTTTTGGCAGATATTAAATTATCGTGGTGAAAAAGACCCTTAACTATCGGAAAAAACAGCTTAATATAACATCAAATATTTGAGTAAAGTTATTGAAATGTCAGTTTAATACGTTTTAGTTTGGATATATTTGTCTTAAGACTATGTTTTATATCGTCATTACAATCTTAGGCATTCTCTACAAGCATGAACAATTTTTAGTTTTATTTTTCAGACATTTTTTTTATATGTAAGGGCCTTTACCATCCTATCCTACTAATATTATAAACGAGAAAGTTTGTAAGAATGTATGTTTGTTACTCTTTCACGCAAAAACTACTGATCCGATTTGGATGAAACTTGAAATATATATTGTCCGTGACCTGGATTAACACACGGGCTACTTTTTATTCCGAAAAATCAACAGGATCCAACGGGGCGAGAACGAAGTCGCGGGCGGAAGCCAATAATTAAAAAAAACTATTCTAAATGGTGATCTGCGTGATTTTATTGAATAAAAGATGGCTTTTATTTGTCACCAGCTTTCGCCCGCGACTTTGTTAGCGTCCCGTTGGATCCCGTTGATTTTCCGGGATAAAAAGTAGCCTATGTGTTAATTCAGGTAACGAATTATATATATTCTAAGTTGTATTTCAATCGAACCAGTAGGTAGGTAGTTGCAATGTGATTGAAACACAAATATCTAAACTTTGACATTTATAATATTAGTGTGATCAATCATTATATCTCATCATCTATCTAGTTTATTTGCCGATGGAAAAGGCCCCTTATCGGACGAAATTTTCATAATACATATAATATATTTAAAACACCCAATAAACACGGTTATGAGATTATACATTTTCTAATTATAATATTACACAATTAATTCGTAAAACACCGTTAATATGATTTGAAATCAATCTTTTTTAAAACAAAATCGTCACATAATTATTACTATTTACGAGGACTATTTACCAGATTTATATTGTCCATACGTGCCCTATGTATTCACGCAACCATAATTATGTAAAAAACATCGAAAAACGATTCGTTAATTCCCGTTCGTCTCACTGGGTCGTTCAACTAATGGTACTATTGGGAAGATTTAAAAAAAATTACACTGGGACGAACGGGAATAAAAAAATTTGCACTTCCCATTCGTCCCACTGATTTTAGATACCTATGAAAAAAATACAGCCGAACAATGAATCCTTTTTGAAATCGGTACAAAACACAGTTACAAATTGCACCATTTTAATGTTGGTATTTATAAGCAGTGCATTGACTTACAGGGCACGTCCTCATTGAACTTGCTCTGTGAGGTAATGCATTGTTACAGGCAGAAGTTACCACTTAACATGAGGTGAGCTATCAGCTTGTTCCATTACTTTTATCATAAAAAAAAAAAAGAAAAAACATGTAGGAGTTCCCCTGGAGGAAGGTTTAGTTCGCTTAAACTATTCCTAGGGGAACCCCTACATGTTTTGACAACCTTATTGTGGCTGAGTCTTTATTATGTGTGAATGTATGTGGGTATGTTAATCTGTCCCTTCGTAACTCTTATGCTGATTTACTGCTGAGCCCGTAGTCTCAGTATTGTTTTGTTGATCGAAACGCATATCGAGAAGCTACTTGCGAGATGTTTTGTATGAAAACTCGATAAGCGCCTCTAGTAAGAGATTTGTAAACTATTTTTCTCAATACAAAAACTGCGAGTTTCTCGATTCTCGCTTGTAGCAAATCAACATAACAAAACTTAGACTAAGGGCTCTGATCTGAACTTAAGCATAGATTTTTATATGAAAATCTCTACTCAAATCCATGATTAAGATGATGATTTTTTATCAGCGTACAGGCATTAGAATCCCAAATTCTGGATGTAATCTTTCATGGCTTAGTTTGGGGCTATATGGCGCGGTGATGGTTGCAAAAACTACGAATTGACGGGACATGTGCGTATCACTTTTATACATAGTAAACAGATAATAGCAGTCTGGTTGATAATACAGGCTTAGTTTGGAGCTAGAAGGCGCTGTGTTGAATGAAAGAACATTGGCCGGCGTGTCACTTTTTTCGTAGAAACTAAACGAGCATAAATACTTCATTTACGTAATTGTAACTTATAATTAAAATTAAATTGATTTTATTTTTTGTAGGTCATCCGCCGGGGTTCCCTGTGGACAGAAATAAAAGTTACATTTCAATATCATTAATTTTGTTATAAATAAATGTTGCTGTCTTCAAGTGACTAACGCCCGAATACTGAAACGGTACTTGGTAATTAATATCTTACTATGCTAAGGTAAAATATAGGCAGAACAATTTGGAGTGGTGTTTAAATTTTGAATGAATAAATGATAGAGGGTAAAGTAAGCACGAAAGCTAGTATGAGTTAGTGGCCAACTCTGGTGACAGAGTTTGTAGGCCGCCTTATGGCCTCCGTTGTGGCTATTGAGTGTAAAATTAATTTCATAATTATAAGTAATTTTACAATTAATTTTAATTTACACAGCTATTTTCATAAGCAGTTCTAAATCTAAAAGATTTCCTCGCGTGCCATTTTGATAACGTATTGATAGGAATTAATAAGGCATTCAATTATTCGCGTGTAAAACTTCCTCATTAACCAGAATCAATTCCGAGAATTATATTTTGGTTCATTTACGTCAATACTGTTTCTATGGGACAAGAAGGAAGAATTCATAATCAGACAGACAGGCGTCACAGCTCAGTTGGTAAGAGGTCTGTAGCTCGTAACATAAAGTGTGAGCCATTGGAATAAATGTGTGTAAAGTGGTTTTTCTGAATGTGAAAATTGGTGTTAGGTTTTGAAGAGAAAATCCACCATTTTCTTTTCAAAACAAACGACAGCCGACTTGACAAATGACTTGACTTGACTTATATTATTACAATTATATCACTTGACATTGGCAAAATTGTCTGTCGAAATGACGGACAGAGGCCATTAATGAAGAGAAGAAGAAGATGTCTGCCTTCCGTACCTTCCGTAAGAGGTCGTGGGTTCGATCTCCACCGAAAACAAACACTTGTGTGTGGCAAACATAGATGTTTGTTCTGTGTCTAGATGTTACTATGTATGTTGAGTATCTATGTATTTACAAAAAAAATTATATAAGTATTCTATCAGCAATCTAGTTCCCATAGTACAAGCTTTGCTTAGTTTGGGACTAGAGGGCGTTGTGTGATATGTCCAAGAATATTTATTTACTAGCTGTCGCCCGCGGCTTTGCTCGCGTGGTAGCACCATACGCATTACTTGGTTAAAATTTTTGATCCTAATTTTAGACCCTTTAGGGTGCGACTTTTCAAAATTCCTTTCTTAGTGCACCCCTACACAATACAAGGATACTACCCTCCAAATTTCACACCTCTAGGACTTACAGTTTAGGCTGTGCGTTGATTCTAAGTCAGCTTCAAAAGAGTTTTATATATATTGATGATTAGTACAAGCTTGGATTAGTTTGGGCTTAGAAGACGTTGCGTGATACGTCTGAGATTTTTATTTATTCACTCGGTGGGCGGAGAATAAGCAGACTGAACTGACTATTGGGCTATTATGCTAACAGACAATCGCTGGAAGACTAGGATCCTCGAATAGCAACCACGTACAGGAAGGTAAGGCGTAAAAACTCTTTAACTTTTACCTACAGGTTATATAGAAGGTATAAAGATACCCCCTATCTCATAAAAAATTAGAGTAGACATAATGTCCTGATTACGTATGGTAAACAAGACATAATGTCTACCCTAACTTTTTATAAGATAGACCATTATTTGTTACATAAAAATGACATTTTGGTTTAGACATTTTAGATTTTGTTACAAAAAAATAACGTTTTTGTTTAGACATTTTAGATTTTAGAAACTAAGGAAAATGTAGCTGAGATAACATCAAAATAGGCGCGAGTTATTTTAAAACCAATTCGCTGACTACACTATTTAATCAATTTACGTATGACGTCCAAAGTTACTTATCTACCTGCTACAAGTAGGTAAATGTTATAGGAAAATAAAAAATATATAAATGGTTAATTTTTCGGATTATTTTTGGAAGTAGGTAAGCAAGCTCGTATGTATAAATGAATGAAAACGCTTTATTGTACATAAATAACACCGAAACGCATTCCTATGATATAAACAAAACGGGTTGCATTAAATGTACAATAGGCGGCCTTATCGCTAAATAGCGATCTCTTCCAGGCAACCTTTGGATGGAGAGGATTTCAATAAATTTAGGGAAGGGGTCGGTATGAGTTAGTGGGCAACTCTGGTGACGGAGTTTTTAGGCCGCCCTAAGGCCTCCGCTATGGCTAAACGACTGCTAGAGCCGGGACAGCGTAACGTGCCCTCCGAAGCACGGAAGCGCTCAGATGTAAATGCCACTAACGATCACCCATCCAAATAGTGACCGCGCAGAACGTCGCTTATCATCATCAATATATATAAAACTCTTTTGAAGCTGACATAGAATCAACGCACAGCCTAAACTATAAGTCCTAGAGGTATGAAATTTGGAGGGTAGGTTCCTTATATAGTGTAGGGGTGCACTAAGAAAGGAATTTTAAAAAGTCACACTCTAACGCGAGCAACGCCGCGGGAGACGGCTAGTCTTAGATAATCAGTGAAGATTGACTAAGCATCTTTCATCCTAAGGTTTGCTGGAAGAGAACTCTTTTTAGGGTTAAGCTCGCCTGTATGTACATGTTTTAAGTTTAAGTTTTAAGTTAAGTTTCTCTGTGTACTAATAAAGAATAAAGAATAAAGAATAAGCAAGCCTAGCCACGCGCGCTTCGCCACGAGCTATTTTTTGAAGTGATAACGTTTATTACTGATTTTAGGGCGGATTTTTAACGGTATAGAAGGACTTCAGTAAATTCTATTGCCTTATTAAGATACTAGTTGATACCCGCGACTTCGTACGCGTGCGAAACTTAGTTCAAAATATATGTCACCCATACGATGGACCTCGTAGCAAATGGCTTTTGGTTCAGAAAGTTCAAGCTGTATCTAAGAATCCACGTCTTTGATTTCAATAAAATATAACCTATGTTTTAATCCGGGAAAGGACTTTTAAGTGGTTTAAGTTTCATTGAAATTGGTCCAGTAGTTAAGGCGTGATCCGCGAACAAACAAACAGAAAAACTCAATTCAGAATCAGAACCGTTTATTTACTAGATCGGCATATTTAGTTTATCCTTATCTTTAATATTAGTTTTTGGCTTTTTTACAGTTTTATAATAGTATTGTGAAAACAAGCATAATATCACAAGGTACGTCACATATCAAAGAAAGATTTTTCATGTGTATTTTTCACATGAATTAGATTTGAATGATGTACGTACTCGCAGGTATATGTATATTTTCCTCGTAAGATATATTTTATTGGTTTGTTTGTTCGTCATTGCGTCACATGTGACCGCAAGCTGATTAGTTTGTTTTGTCTAGTTTTAGGCGTAGGGTAATGGCAGACAACCTTCTCGCTCGCACGTTCAAAATTTTTGAAGATATAATATAACTAAATGTAATTATGTGAAATTGCAGAGCTTCAGGGTCGAGAGAATAACAATGCAAAGGTTCAGTAAAAATATCACAATGATCCAAACAAGTTTTCCGACCCAAAAACTTGTACCAATGCGATAATAATTTGGATGGGTGACTGTTACATTTACATCTGAGCGCTTCCTTACTTCGGAGGGCACGTTAAACGGGAGTTTTTAGGCCGCCTTAAGGCCTCCGTCGTGGATTAAGGACTGCTAGAACCCGGACCGACAGTTTAACGTGCTATCTAGTAGCACTCAGATGTAATGTAACGGTCACCCATCCAAATAGTGACGGCGCAGAACGTCGCTTAACTTAGATAATCGGTGAAGATTGACTAAGCAAGCCTAGCCACGAGCGTTTCATATTTCTGGTTGCGAGCTCTTTAGGAAGCTCAAGCGGGAAAAACAAGTCTCAATAACAATAATATTATTAGAAAACTAGCTGTCGCCCGCGGCTTTGCTCGGGTGGTAGCAGCATACGCATTAGTTGGTTAAAATCTTTGATCCTAATTGTAGACCCTTTAGAGTGTGACGTTTCAAAATTCCTTTCTTAGTGCACCCCTACACAATACAAGGATACTACCCTCCAAATTTCATACCTTTAGGACTTATAGTTTAGGTTGTGCGTTGATTCTAAGTCAGCTTCAAAAGAGTTTTATATATATTTAGATTATCGAAATTGGTATTTACATTGAACTTTAAAAATATATACAGGAAACAAACAGGATATTACAGAAATACGTCAATGACAATGAATTTGTCGTAAGGGATATTAGCAATGTGTTATGTATGACTTTAATTGCGTAATAACGTAGGTAGTTGAATTTAGTGATTGATAATTTAGATCACATTTAATCACTTCGGTTAAATTAAGTGCATTGGTAATGCGACGATGAGAAGGTGGCTCCCGGAGGTGGTGCGATGTGGACAAGCCACAAGGTCACTTTTATTTTTAAACTAGCTGATACTCGCGACTTCGTACGCGTGTGAAATTCCACACAAAATATCTGTTACCAGCTTACGATGAACCTCGTGCCAAAGGCGGCTTTTGGTTTAGAGACGTCAAGCTGTATCTAAGAATCCACGTCTTTGATTTCAATAAAATATAGCCTATGTTTCAATCCGGAAAAAGGGCTTCTGAATGGTGTAAGTTTCATTGAAATTGGTCCAGTAGTTAAGGCGTGATCCGCGAACAAACAAACAGATAAACAGACAATCAGAATCGTTTATTTAGTAGATCTGCATATTTAATTTATCCATAGTTTTAATTTTAGTTTTTGGCTTTTTTACAGTTTTATAATAGTACTATCCGTCGCCCGCGGCGTTGCTCGCGTTCTACCCTTTAGAGTGTGACGTTTCAAAATTCCTTTCTTAGTGCACCCCTACACTATATAAGGAACCTACCCTCCAAATTTCATACCTCTAGGACTTATAGTTTAGGCTGTGCGTTGATTCTCTGTCAGCTTCAAAAGAGTTTTATATATATTGATTACGTACAATGGACGGTCTTATCGCTAGGCAGCGATTTCTTCCAGACAACCTTTAATAATTGTTATTAAGTTACCTTATTTTATCGTATTTTCGGAGCTGATCTGTCGTTACACTGCTTGTTCCGACGTAGTGTAGCACCTCGCTTTATCTGATCCATCAGGGAACTGTGACATACTCTGGGGTCGGGCTGAAAACATAACATCATTAGTTACTATCCCATTACACTTATATTAGCCATGACAGGCGTCACAGCTCAGTCGGTAGTAGCTCTGCCTTCCGTGCTGTGGGTCGTGGGTTCGATCCCCACCGAGAACAAACATTTGTGTGTTGTAAACATAGATGTTTGTTCTGTGTCTGGGTGTTTCTATGTATTATAAGTATGTATTTACAAAAAAAAATGTATGTATGTATTCTATCAGCCATCTAGTTTCCATCGTACAAGCTTTGCTTAGTTTGGGACTAGAAGGCGTTGTGTTAAGTGTCCGTGAATATTTATTTATTAATTTATTTATATTATAAACTAGCTGGTGCCCGCGACTGCGTCTGCGCCGGATTAGAAGTGCAATTAGCTATGCGGCGTTTCTGGACAGTTCGCGTCCCGTTGGATCCCGTTGATTTTCCTGGATAAAGCAAGCTCGTATGAGCTAGTGGCCAACCCTGGTGACGGAGTTTTTAGGCCGCCTTAATGCCTCCGTCGTGGCTTAACGACTGCTAGAGCCGGGACCGACAGTTTAACGTGCCCTCCGAAGCACGGAAGCGCACACATGTAAATGCCACCGGTCACCCATCCAAATAGTGACCGCACTTAGATAATCGGTTAAGATTGGCTAAAAAAGCTACGCTACTTTACGCAATTTTCCGGAATGAAAAGTAGTCTTATGTGTTAATCCAGGTCACGGACAATATATATTTCAAGTTTCATCCAAATCGGATCAGTAGTTTTGCGTGAAAGAGTAACAAATATCCATACATTCTTATTTATAAACTTTCGCGTTTATAATAATAGTAGGATAGGATGTCAAAGTTTAGATGTTTGGATGTTTGTATTTCGGCTGGTCCTATTTGGATGAAACTTGGAATATACATAGCTCGTAAACTGGATTAACACATAGGGTTTTTTAATCCCGAAAATATCAAACGGGACTTAGACAAAGTCGCGGGCGGAACCAACCCGATAACCTGTGTTTATTTGTGTTATAATATGAATTGAATAAATAATATTATATTCTACTAGCCGTCGCCCGCGGCGTTGCTCGCGTTCAAGACCCTTTAGGGTGCGACTTTTCAAAATTCCTTTCTTAGTGCACCCCTACACTATATAAGGATACTACCCTCCAAATTTCATACCTCTAGGACTTATAGTTTAGGCTGTGCGTTGATTCTCTGTCAGCTTCAAAAGAGTTTTATATTATTGATGATGATGATTAAAATATTTTATGTGTCAGCTGGTTATTAGTCACAACTGTTATAACGTGATTAATTCCTTTAAAAAACATACACTCTGCTTTATAACGGGGAGTTTCCCATACAACTTGTAATAAGAAATGTATAAATCATAGACTCATGCACTGAACTCTTATTTAATTTGATTATGATTCAGAATAATTGTAACTGGGTGTTTCTATGTATTATAAGTATGTATTTACAAAAATTATGTATGTATGTATTCTATCAGCCATCTATAGTTTCCATCGTGCAAGTTTTGCTTAGTTTGGGACCAGAAGGCGTTGTGTTAAGTGTCCGTGAATATTTATTTATTTTATTTATTGAACTGATAAACAGTAAAAGATTAAATAAATAAATAAAGTTTACCTAATAGATAGATGTAGGTTTACCTATAGATGTATGTTTATCTATTGATAGATGTAAGTTTATCTATTGATAGATGTAAGTTTATCTCAAGATAGATTTAAGTTTACCTATAGATAGATGTAAGTATACCTGTGTTGACTGGTTGATGATTTCTCTAACGGCACCAGCTCGCGGCGACATCTGTCGGCGTCGTGCCTGTAACGTCGCAGACAACTTGTCTAGGAACGCTGGCTGGACCACCGCTGGGATATTACCTAAATAAGGATAATAATCTTTGAATATACAATACACTAGAGATAAATACTACTTAGTGACAACTTGGGACAAAAATGCTTTGTTTGTTTGTATGTTTGTTCGACGAGATCTTTTGAACCGCTTATCCGATCTTCACAGAATTTGGTAGGTATACGGATAGTACTCTTAAGTTTTACTGGTTTGTTAAATGAAGTAAATCGGTCAAGAGGTCATGAAGTTATGAGGGTCCAAAGGGAGTAAAAAAAAAGTCGTACAATAATATCAAGTGGGGTGTCATATGATAGGGTTTTGTTTAGACATTCCAAAACCGTTTTTATTTTGATTCTAGGTCTAATAGTTTTTGAGTTGTTGTAAAAACTATAAAATTGGCAAACCCAGTATAACGTGAGCTACCATTTCTTAGAGTTTCAATGATTTTGTAGTTCAAGTAAGACTGGTTCATAGCTAGACGGCGATTTCGAAGCGATTTGCAAAGTTTATTACAACCATTGGTCAATAAAAAATTTTTGGGTTTTATTAACCTCCGACCATCACGAGATCTCAGTTTGGGGCGAACTACTAGTATTATTTGAAACGCGAAAGTTTGAAAGAATGTATGTATGTTTGTTACTCTTTCACGCAAAAACTACTAATTCGATTTGGACGAAACTTGGAATTTACAGCATGTATCTACAATGGCGACAAAAAATTGACACACGGGTAGAGCTACTTATTAGTATTCATAAAAAAATAATTAAAGTACAGTCAGCTGCACTAGAATGTGCACAATTCGTAGTTTCGTTAGTTCGCGTCCTGCTGGACGCGAACAAAGTCACGGACGGAAGCTAGTAAATCTAGTTCCTATAGCACAAGCTTTGCTTAGTTCGGAACTAGGGAGCGTTGTGTGATAAGTCAAGGATATTTTAAAACAAAATTTAATATGTATAATACATTGGTAAAACACAAAAGGGGTAGTCAGGTAGGACTTGCCTTTAGCCTTAGGCGGTGGTTCGGCTTGCGTGGTAGATATGACCCGTCGGTTCGTCCTCGGAGACAATTGCGGTGCTAGCTTAGCGCTCAGACTTGCTATTAGACTGCTTTGTACTGTAAATACGAAATATATTCATAAGGTGAGGTAAAGTAATAAAGTTTATTACAGAAAAAAAGAATTACATCCACAAAAGTTATATAACTAAACAGTACAAATAAATAAATAAATATTCACGGACACTTAACACAACGCCTTCTAGTCCCAAACTAAGCAAAGCTTGTACGATGGAAACTAGATGGCTGATAGAATACATACATTTTTTTTTTGTAAATACATACTTATAATACATAGAAACACCCAGACACAGAACAAACATCTATATTTACAACACACAAATGTTTGTTCTCAATGGGGATCGAACCCACGACCCACGTAAACTAGAATTATTGGTTGGACATAAAAACAAATTTCTCAGACAAAAAATATAAGGATTGAGAGTATCTGTCAGTCTCTTCACTAGGCTTAGCCTGTATCGAGAAGGCTTTAGAACGAAATTCATACGGTAGTGGTACATTGCTTCGGTAATAGGTACATGAGAAGCTTGTACAATCTTACAACAGCTTGTTATTATTTTCTGCAAGATTTGGTAGAAAATCACCGACTAAACCATGCGATTCTGATGTACCAGGATAGATATAGTACTTTATTGTACACAAAGAATATGTACGTTCAAATTTTAAAACTAACATTGAATAGTACAAGGGGCGGCCTTATCGCTAAAAGCGATTTGTTTCAGGCTTAACAATGTAGGAAGTTGATTTTATGGAAGGGAACGGAACGTAAGATTTGTGTGTGAAATGGAACGTAGAAAGATTGGGAGCGAGTGAAAGAACTGAAAGATGATTGAATGCTTTATTTTTTAAAAGGAATGAGAGTGAGATGGCCACCGGCTACGACGAAGCTGCGTTGCAAAGATTTATACAAATAAAAATAAGATTAACATCCAAAAAGTGTTTCGCATTCGCCACCCCCATCCGATTCCACAAATTGGGGGCTCGTCCGGGATCTGAATAATAAGAAGGATCGCGTGGGAGCGGCGTACTTCGTGCGAAAACACGGCTTGCAAAAAGACGGCACACGCGGCGGACGCCATTTTTGCCAATCACCACCGGCAATATTTCCCGGCAATATTTCTACGACGACGAAGGAAATATGGGGAAAAAAGACGAAAGACGTAAGAGCCGGCAAGACGACTATGAAGACGCGGGCAGCACCGGCATTAGCGATGAAAAGACGCCCTACAACATGCTTCAAATGACGGCCGAGCTGATACCCAAATTCGACGGCAAGGACAAGACGTATCCTGTATCACAATGGGTTAGCGACGTGGAGGACAATGCTGAAATATTTGGTTGGTCCTCTCTACAGCAGCTTCTGGTGGCACGACGTTCCCTCACCGGCACTGCGGCCCTTTGGTTGAAGGCAGAGAAAACATTCAAGACTTGGGAAGACCTAAAGACGGCGTTGTATAAAGAGTTTCCCGACACCGTTGACAGTAAGACGATTCACGAATTGATGAGTTCAAGGAAAAAGAAGCCCGATGAAAGTTGCATCGATTATATGTTTACCATGAAAGAATTGGGTAAAAGAGGCAAGATGCCAGACTACGTGGCAATAAAGTACATCATCGACGGAATACCCGATGCCGAAAATAACAAAATGATGCTATACGGAGTCACTACGTACAACGAATTGAAAGAAAGACTGAAAATTTATGAAACCATCAAGACCAAAATGATAAAAAATAAAGAAATTACTGCTTCTGCAACTGCAACGACGAGTAAGCTGAAAACAGTAAGAAACAGGCGAATGATACGGTGCTACAGCTGTGGAGAAATAGGGCATGCGTCATCAGATTGTCCATCAAAAGACAAAGGCCTCAAATGTTTCAAATGCAACGAGTTCGGCCATGTTGGTTCTGCGTGTCCCACGAAGAAAGTTTCGGAAACGACGACGATCGGCAATCATCGTTCACCATCGGCAGGCTTCGGCGGAAACAGCAAACGTTCATTCATCACATCTACAGCGACAGCGCTAGGGGGCGCGACGAGCGACGACATAGACAGTTCATTCAAGATGGCGGAGGCTCAAAACTGTCATGGCGGCGAGTTCAATGTGTTGGATGTAAACAAACGAGGAAAAGATGATAAACATTGCGGAAAACCTGTAAAATGGGTTAGGTTTTTGTGCGGGTTTCGGTTAAAGTGCTTTGAAAATAGTGCGGTCGTAGATCTAAGATGCGGAGACAGTGCTTTGATAGACTCAGGCAGTGAAATAAACTTGGTTTCCAATGACTTTTACGACGAAATTGGTTCACCTCAATGCAGCGAAGATAAAGACATTACGCTTACCGGTTTAGGATTTGCGGCAGTGCGTACACAAGGAAGTTTTATTACAGACATTGAGATTGACAACCGGAGATACTGTGGCGTGCGGTTTTATATTATCAATAGAGACTCTATGCCGTATAAGATAATATTAGGGCACGAATTTTTACGAAGTGTGGTCACAATCATGAAAGACGGATGTGTGTGGATGAAACCTCATGATTCTTGGATCAATGAGATTGAATGTTTTCAGTGTTCTGTTGATTCTTTAGGTCATATTCTGGAGGAAGATTTACGACGAAATGTGGCAAGGTTAGTGGACGAGTACAAACCATGTCAGACGAAGGAAGCTCCAATTGAACTAAAAATCACATTGAAAGACGACATCCCAGTAGCATCACGACCACGGCGAGTTTCTCCAAAGGAGCAACAAGAAATAGATGAGCAAATGAATGAGTGGCTCGAGGAAGGCATCATTCGGGTGAGTTTTTCTGAGTATGCTAGTCCACTAGTACTCGTGAGGAAGAAAGATGGTAAACTTAGAATATGTGTGGATTACAGGTCGCTAAATAAGAAAATTTTGAAAGATGAATATCCATTACCTATCATCGATGATCACATAGACAAACTGGCAGGAGCAAGAGTTTTTTCTGCACTAGACTTAAAAAATGGATTCTTTCATCTCAAAGTTCATGAAGATTCAATTAAGTACACATCTTTTGTAACAATGAAGTCGCAATTTGAGTTTTTAAAGGCACCTTTTGGTTTATCCACATGTCCTAAAGTTTTTACAAGATTTATTTCAATTATATTTCGAGAGTTAATAACAAGAGGTATTGTCATAATTTTCATAGACGACTTACTGATTCCAGCGATCAGTGAAGAACAAGCTGTTGAGAGACTAACAGAAGTATTGCGAACAGCTGCCGAGTATGGGTTGATAATCAATTGGAAGAAGTCTCAGCTTTTGGTGAAGAGAGTGGAATATTTGGGCTATGTAATTGAAGACGGTAAAGTCCAGCCATCACCAGCTAAGACGGATGCTGTGATGAAATTTCCAGAACCCAAGAATGAGAAGCAGCTACACAGTTTCCTAGGACTCTGTTCATACTTCAGAAAGTTCATCGAGAATTATGCATTGATTGCAAGACCGTTAACTGAAATGTTGAAAAAAGATAAGAAGTTTGAATTTACAAAAGAGCATAAAATTGTTTTCAGCATTTTGAAAGAGAAATTGGCAAGCAAACCTGTCTTGAAAGTTTATGAGCCAAGTGCTGAAACAGAGCTTCACACAGATGCTTCCAGTGTGGCTTATGCAGCAATATTGATGCAGAAAGAGAACAATGAGTTGCATCCTGTACACTACATGAGCAGAAAAACATCTGATGCTGAAAGCCGATATACAAGTTATGAGTTAGAAGCCTTAGCCATTATTGAAGGTATAAAGAAGTTCAGGCACTACTTGTATGGAAAACATTTTAAGATTGTGACAGATTGTAAAGCATTTCAGATGACACTAAACAAAAAAGACTTGGCAACATCTACTAGAGTGGTACGGTGGATTTTGTTCCTACAAGACTATGATTATGAGATAGAGCATAGAGATGGATCAAGGATGAGACATGCTGATGCTCTTAGCAGACACCCATATGTGGCAACCATATTTTCAGACCTGCATAGTGATTTACGACGTGCACAAGAGTGCGATGATGGATTGAAGGCAATCATGAAGATTTTAAAAGAAGAAAAACCCTTCAATGACTTTTGCTTACACGGAGGAGTTTTGTGCAAGGGACCTGAACAACAAGTGGTGGTACCAACAAGGATGGAGCTAGAGATCATCAAGAGAGCTCATGAGAATGGTCATTTTGCTAAGAAGAAAACCATGGAGTTGATTGGTAAAGAGTACTACATCTCTCAGCTAGGTAAAAAGGTTGAAGATTTTATTTCTACATGCATACCATGTTTGTTAGCATCCAGGAAGAGCGGGAAGCAGGAAGGATTCCTGAATCCAATTGAGAAGGGGGATACACCGCTGGATACCCTTCATCTGGATCACATTGGACCAATGACGGAGACACGTAAGCAATATAACTATATACTCACTGTAGTCGATGGATTTACAAAGTTTGTGTGGTTATTCCCAACAAAGACTACATCAGCCCAAGAAGTTCTAAACAAGATGAGTATTCACCAAGGCACATTTGGAAATCCAAGAAGAATAATCACAGATCGAGGTTCTGCTTTTACAAGCCACGATTTTACTAACTTCTGTGAAGAGGAGAATATTGAGCATATCACTATTACAACTGGAGTTCCAAGAGGAAATGGCCAAGTAGAGAGAATACACAGGACGCTTATAGCAGTTTTGACGAAACTTTCCATAGAAAAACCAATGCAATGGTACAAGCTGATTAGCAGAGTTCAAAGGGCAATGAACAGTACATACCAACGAAGTATAAACACTACACCATTTGAGTTGTTTTTAGGTACTAAAATGAAGAGAAAAGAAGACCTTGAATTGTTCGAATTGCTAAAACAAGAAGAAAGAAATAGTTTCATAGAGAATAGAGAACAATTAAGAATAAATGCGAAAAAACAAATATTGGATGTCCAAGAAGAAAACAAAAGAAATTTTGACAAGAAGAGGAAGCCTACAAACACATATCAAGAAGGAGAACTTGTGTGCATAAAGAGGACTCAGTTTGGAACTGGCATGAAAATCAAACCCAAGTTCTTAGGACCTTACAAGATTACCAAGGTGAAGAGAAATAACAGATATGATGTGGAGAAAGCTGACTCTCAAGCTGAAGGACCTAATAAGACCACAACATCTTCTGACTACATGAAGGCATGGCCAGACTATGTTAACGATGAGGATAATTTTCAGGTCAAAGGTTAGTTTTTGTTTTATCAACAGAACTATTTTTGTATTGAAAGGTGATGAATGTGTGATTGTGTACCTATTGTTTAATATTTAATACTAAGATGCCCTAATATTAAAGATTGTGTAACCTTATTATTATTATAAAATATTACAAACCTAAATTGATAAAGATGTTAAATTGCATACCTACATAACTTTATATACACATGTTACTAAGATTTAAGACTAAAATAAAAGTAGAATGTTTAGAGTACCTACCTATGGTAGAAAAATATCAACTTTTCATGTAAGATGTTTAAGATGTATGAAGGTGTGTACGAAGTAAGATGGTATGTGAGTGAGAATTGTTGTATGAGAGGTTTGTATGAGAGGTTTGTATGAGAGGTACGAGTGTCTGAGGCCAGACAGAGGCAGGAGGGCCGAGTTGTAGGAAGTTGATTTTATGGAAGGGAACGGAACGTAAGATTTGTGTGTGAAATGGAACGTAGAAAGATTGGGAGCGAGTGAAAGAACTGAAAGATGATTGAATGCTTTATTTTTTAAAAGGAATGAGAGTGAGATGGCCACCGGCTACGACGAAGCTGCGTTGCAAAGATTTATACAAATAAAAATAAGATTAACATCCAAAAAGTGTTTCGCATTCGCCACCCCCATCCGATTCCACAACAATAATAATCTTTATAATAATTAAACAAAATCTTTAGATGTCCTTCACCATATCTGCCCCCCAAGTACCGATCTTGTCGATCGCATAATTTGACATTTAGAATCGTCAAAATTCGTATTATCGACAGTTACGGGTACGTTACCAACTTAGTAGATCGGTAGACAAATTCGCTAAATCTTAACGAATAGGCAATGGTGTATGTTTACTATGTTTTGATTCTGACAAACGAAAGTGAACCTTATTTTGACGATCGTAAGGCATCGTTAAAATTTGTCGACAAGAGATCCGTACTACCATGGAACGATACGATTCGATACGTTTATCGACTTTAGCGATCGATAAGAAAGGTACTTACTTGCACTGCTGGTCATCATCAGATGGAGTATAGACTTTGCCCAGAACGCTTTGAAGCGATTTCAATAAAAAATATATAGGACCAATGTCATTGTGATAGAGAAAAAAAAATCGGATAAAAAAATCGATTGCATGAGGTAACACACAAAAAAAACACAACTGAATTGAGAACCTCCTCCTTTCTGAAGTCGGTTAGTTAAAAATGTTCTACTTACATTCAATCTGCTGCCTATCAGCACTATGGGACCTCGCTGCAATATTCTTCCTCAAAGCCAACGGGCTCAATGTGTCGTGTCTCGAGTTCAAAGCGCCTATGATCTGCGACGGCTGGGCGTATATTGTATTGTTCTGACCGTATTTCTTCTCTTGTGCTAGTTTGAAACCTGTAACCAAAAATCAAGGTGTAATTGAATCCATCCGAAAACGTCATTCATTCATTCATTCATCGTGTCAATGCTGGACACTCAAACTAGTCCGAAAACTATAGGCGTTATAGTAGTACTCGTCAATATGTACAAAGGAGCTATCAGTTTTAAAAATAAGAACACTCAAACTAGATAGATAGATATATTTTTTATTGCACACCAAGAGAAGAAGAAAAACAATAAAAGAGAAATAAGTTTTAAGTATGAGGTACAATGGGCGGTCTTATCGCTATAAGCGATCTCTTCCAGACAACCTTTGGATGGACAGAAGCATGTCGATTAGGTAAGAACGGGGCGCACATAAAAGTAAATACTTACATAAAAAATGTTAATAATTTATCAGTAATATATAGCTATTAGCAAACTAGTCCGAAAACTATAGGAATTATAGTACTCGTCTATATGAATTAAAGAACTATCAGTTTTAAAAATAACAAATGCGGGTGATTTTTACACCACTATGGAAGGCACTATGAACGGATGACCACTTGACCACAAAACGCTTAGTATACTTAGTCACTATGAAAAAGCGAATGATGTTATACTTCCTAAAGAAACTATTGATAGTCAACTATTTGTAGTCTCTCAGAGTCACTATAAAGGAATACCCACTGAGTCACTATGAAGGAACACCCACTATGAAGAAATATTCACTATGAGTCACTATGAAGGAACACCCGCTATGAATAGCCTTACTATGGTATTCATAGCCACTAAAGATTTTTTTTAGTAGGAGTCACTCCGGGTTTACGTCTGTCTTTCAGTGAATTCAGAACTTCTTTAACTATTTGGATATTATATTACTTATTTGGACTCGATAAAATGTCTGGAAGAGATACCTTTTAGCAATAAGGCCGCCCATGGTACTCAATAGTTTATTTTTAGAGTTGACATTATGTCCTGATTACGTATGTTAAACAAGACATAATGCCTACTCTAACTTTTTATAAGATAGACCAATTATATCTTATCTTATTATGACTCAGCTTATTGTTGTCTGTTAGACAGCAATAAGCTGAGTCGGGACCGATTTGGCTACATACTGCGCGGAACGAGACTGGCTAGTACCCACTTATTATTATGTTAGGTTACCTATAGCTGTTGCTAAGCTATTACTATTTGTTTGTTTCTTGTACGTATCTATAAGTTTCCTATATTTTCTATGTCCGTTCTGTATTCTCTGTGTGTATGTCAAATAAACGATCTATCTATCTATCTATCTATCTATCTATCTATCTATACTCATAAGTACCAGTTTGTCCGTAATGCGAGGTATCGTTCCCACGTGGTCCGAAACTGGAAAAGCAATTGTCTCCATAACTAGGAGTGGACGGACTCGAGCTGATAGGAGAGTTGACACCTTTGCTCTCGCCGTATATAACACCTGGAAACACCACTCTGATCAAGAATAAGAATAATACAGGATACAAGATGTTTATTTGCATAAATAAGTGTTACAATTTGGTCTTAAGGCGAAGGGTAAAGTCAGACAACCTTCTCGCTCGCACATTTCAACATTTTTGAATATATAATATAACTTAATGTAATTATGTGAAATTGCAGAGCTTCAGGATCGAGAGAATAACAATGCAAAGGTTCAGTAAAAATATCACATTGATCCAAACGAGTTTTCCGAGCAAAAAACTTGTACCAATGCGATAAATTAAAGTGCACATTTTTAAAAAACAAAAACCAAAAAAAAAAAAAAAAAAAAGTATAGACCAAAAACAGGTTTTTAAGCTAAGAAATTACTTTTCTAGTAGTAAATTCCTTACCAGAATTAGCGTCTCTATATAAATCAGTGTTGCTATTATTGTGGCTCGCTTGTCTCGCGTAAAGGGAGTTCTCGAACGCCATTATCCGATGACCCGTCTGTCCGTAGATAGGGTTCAGGTTGCCGGCGCTGTTTACACTGGCGTTGGAGCCCCATGTGCTTCGAGATTGCTGAAATTAAACAGTTAGTTGATAAAAGTTGAAATTATGTTCGTAATACTGATAACTAAATCAAAAGTTTTAGGTGAATTCGATTTTCACTTGAAACGGGAGATTATTTCGACCCCACCCCGCCGGCGGGGTTGGTTTGGCTTGAGGTGTCAACATTGATATTAACATTTATTTTTTTAAATATATATCAATGTCAAAAAATCATATAAAAATGGAATAGAATAATTCAAAAACAATTGTACAGTACAAAATAGTTTATCTGTTGTCCGCTAGATGTCGCTACTAGAACTATACAGGCAGATATAAAATTTTAAAGTAATAACAGTTTGTATGTTCGTGTACTAGATGGCGCTATAACAAATATACAGGGTGGTACAAATAACCTGGAATGTAGAGAGCTGGCTCTGGTTAGGTGCAAGCTGCAGTTGCGAGGCGCGCCGCGATAGTCCGGGCGATGCTGGCGTGTGCTTTAGCTCTGTCAATTGCTTCACTGTCTCAGCAACGTTAGCGCCCACGTGACCTGGGAAATATTACACTGTTATCCCTACTCTTTTAATTTAGGATTTAATAATCAATTAAGATGCGAACTGCCAAGGAGTGGAACTCTCTGCCATCTTCAGTATTTCCTGAAAGATATAACCTAGGAATTTTCAAGAAAAGAGTGAATAGGTGGATTATAGCTAAGCGTGCTCCACCTTAGGCTGCAGCTACACTTACCATCAGGTGTGCTGGCAGCTAAATGCTTAGCTATAGCTCATTAAAAAAAAAAAGATTCGAGCAATATTTTTTATTGAGACGTCTCGAATACTCCATACCATACGATAAAATTATTCATTAACGTATATTTACAAGATGTATCTAGATAGGGTCATATGGCCGTAAATAGTATTTTGCAATAACTTTCAGTAGTTTTGCTATCCCGTTACTATTTAGAAACCTATTTTATGTAGGTACATCTTAAGGTACATTATAAGGTACAATTTATAATATTATAAGTATGTATTTACAAAAAAAAATGTATGTTATGTATTCTATCAGCCATCTAGTTTCCATTATACAAGCTTTGCTTAATTTGGGTGGGACTAGAAGGCGTTGTGTTAAATGTCCGTGAATATTTATTTATTTATTATGGTACATATTAGGGTACATTTTAGAGTACTTTTTAGGGTACATTTTAGAGTACATTTCAGGGTACATTCCTCCTTACCTGTAGCTTCTTCAGGGTTCAGTAGAAAAGCAGGCGGCGGCGGTAAGTTATCCACATCAGTTTGCCCTTGGGAACTTTGGCTGTTAGCCTGAAACATTATCACAAGTTAATACCACTTGTCCGACCTACACGCTAGTGGCTAGGCTTGCTTAGTCAATCTTCACCGATTATCTAAGTTAAGCGACGTTCTGCGCGGTCACTATTTGGATGGGTGGCCGTTAGTCGCATTTACATCTGAGCGCTTCCGTGCTTCGGAGGGCACGTTAAACTGTCCCGGCTCTAGCACTCGTTAAAGCCGCTGCCGGCATTATTGCTGCTCTCTAATAAGAATAAAGGCGATGTTGCTGTGGCAATAAGTCCGTGGCATTAATGCCACAGCAACATCGCCTTTATTCTCACTAAGCGGCATACATGCCGGCAGCGGCATGGGCATAGTGTGCACGCGGTATAAATGCAACATTAAGGGGGCCTAAAAAGTCACCATACACACAATGCTTTCAAACTTATAACACTTATCCTTTATTCTGACGCTAGTTATAACATGTATAAGATTAAGTGCAATTACCGGTGAGTACTGTGGTCTTTGTGGACGGGATATAGAGGATGATCTTCTGACCGGCGGCGGCGGCTTGCCCACGGAACTGGACGAACCACGACGAGACCATACTGTAGCTGGAAAATAAACATTAGCAAGTTTATAAACAGTGCTCTCAAACGGTGGAGGAAAACACCGCTCCGCATTGACCTTGTCTTTCCTATGGATAAGGCCGACTAGGCATGAATAACGCTCTATAAATAATTTTGGTCACTGACGCAACCGTTGATGGATAAAACCGACCAATCACAGTAAAAACTGGCTAATTACAGTCATAGATAAGACTCAGCTCAGTATCGACCGACCAATCACAAGACTGACAAGACCTGCCAATCACAGGACTGACAATCACCGTCATAACTTACCAGTCTTACCTTAAGACCGGTCACTTACAGGACTGACCAATCACAAGACCGGTCAAACGCAGTCGTTACTTACCAGTCATATATGATCGAGCTATTACAGTCACGACCGGTGACAAGACTGACCACCGGTCACTTACAGGACTGACCAATCACAAGACCGGTCAAACGCAGTCTTTATTTACCAGTCATAGATAAAATCGAGCTATCACAGTCACGACCAGTGACAAGACTGACCAATCACAAGACTGACCCATCACAAGACCGGTCAATAACAGACTTACCGGTCATAGAAACAGGTCGTCGTTTCGGCACCGCCGGTTTCTTCCCAATCGTAGCGAATGCGGGAGTTTCGCTAGCCTCATCTAACGACCTGACAGCCTCTTCGAGACTCCCCAGAGATATAGAGAAGTTCTCTCTCGCGGCCGCTATGGAGTCGCCGTCGCGACGTAACGTCACGATTTCTGATTCGACTAGACATGCAAAGCGGGGGTTACAACACAACAAAAAAGCAAAATAAAAATAACCTCCAATAACCCTCCAGTCTTTTATTCCATTAGTATTAGTTTTTTTTAACCTATTTCGTGCCACTGCTGGGCAAAGATCTCCCCCAACATCTTTCCAAGAATCTTTCCATCCCTCCAAGAGACTACACAGATTTTTATAATCTGCGGCCTGCCGCAGATCGACTCGAATTTGAACCCTACTTATACTGGGTTCAAATTCGAGTCGATTCATTACTAACAAGTTATTATTTGTAATATCAAGTAAATTGATATTATAAAAATATACTCAGTGGTCACAGCTGAAAACAGCGTCACTTCACAATGTGAAGTGGCATCAGGCTGAGCTGATTAAAAAAAAAAAAAATTATAAATTGATACTATAAAAAAAAACTCAAGTTAAAAATTGATATTAAAAAACTGTTCTATTGGGTTTTGGGAAGAGTAGAACAGACCAGAGGTTAAAGGGTGTAAGTCCTATACATAGATATCTTCTCAGATCTTTATTTTCTCCGGTAAGTACTAAGTACATAAAATCTTTGAAAATTATCTATGGTTCAAGGACAAAAATTAAATGTAATTAGGGTAAAAAAGGCAAATCAAAAATATAGCAAAAATATGCACTAAACATTAAAATTGCTAATTTCTACAAGAAACTTCGGTTTATTTACGTAAGATGTAGACAAACAGGCATACGGCTCACCTGATGGTAAGCGGTCACCGTCGCCTAGAAACACTGACAAAACTAGGACTAAGTAATTTTATCGACACTTAGATAATGCTTTATAGCGATAAGACTGCCTATTTTATAAGTACAATTTCATGTTTTCATACTTATAGTACCAAAACAATGTTCTCTTTAGTGCCAAAATTAGCTACATTATTTACTTCTAGTTTGTAATACCAAAATATTTAAAAAAATACAAAATCACACGCAAAACGCACAACATAACACAGTAATATCAACTCTAATAGCACATAGAATAAGATCGACAATACCTTCCGCCTGCTGTGCTTGTTGCAACGCGTGGTCTTCCGCTGCAAACGCGCCTTGACTTCCGTACCCGCTCGACGATTCGAGGGATGACTCACTTGCACTGCTTTCTGAGCAAACCTACGGAAAACATATAGATAGATAGATAGATAAAATATTCTTTATTGTACACCACTTATAAGTAAACAAAATAACAAAAAAAATACCATAATTGGTAATACGATCAAGTTTTAGGAGGTAGGTACAATGGGCGGCCTTATTGCTTAAATCTATCTCTTTCACGCAACCTTTGGATGGACAGGATCTAATACACAAACGACGAACACCTATAGGTGTTTTATATAATATTTTACGTGACAAATGAACCGAAAAAGTTACCTTTACAATTTAATTGACAAAATTTAAACTTTTTTTTTTTAAATAAATATTCTCGATCACTAAACAAAACGCTTTCTAGTCCCAAACTAAGCAAAGCTTGTACTTTGGAAACTAGATGGCTGATAGAATACATACATACATTTTTTTTTTGTAAATACATACTTATAATACATAAAAACACCCAGACACAGAACAAACATCTATGTTTACAACACACAAATGTTTGTTCTCGGTGGGGATCGAACCCACGACCCACAGCACGGAAGGCAGAGCTACTACCGACTGAGCCATGACGCCTGTCAAACCTTGACGTCAACCTTGACGTTTAAACCGTGACTTTCTTTAGTCCCCGTTCTGGAATAAGACCGTATGAGTTCTATTCAAATCGGTCAAGCAGTTACAATGTGATTGAGTCACAAATATTCCTTGCATTCAACAAAAGCGCTCAAAGCGTAGCTTGCTTAGTCAATCATCACCGATTATCTAAGTTAAGCCACGTTCTGTGCGGTCACTATTTGGATGGGTGAGCGTTAGTGGCATTTACATCTGAGCGCTTCCGTGCTTCGGAGGGCACGTTAAACTGTCCCAGCTCTAGCAGTTGTTAAGCCATGAGGGAGGCCTTAAGGCGGCCTAAAAGCTCCGTCACCAGAGTTGGCCACTAATACGAGCTTGCTTGCAGCGCGGAACGAGACTAGCTAGTACCCACTTGTTATGTTAGGTTACCTATAGCTGTTACTTAGCTAGTACTATTTGTTTCTTTGTTTCTTTTAGGTATCTATAAGTTTGCTATATCTTCTACGTCCGTTCCGTATTTTTCTGTGTGTATGTCAAATAAACTATCTACCTATCTAACACAAAATATAAACGTGAGCGTAAAAAATACTGATTTGTTCGGAAGTATCATTTTAATCTTTTGTATCAAATCAGAATCAAAGTAAACCCAACCGAAAATACAGAGACGAATTTGTTATTATAACATTAACATATTTGTATCAATAAATCAGTTATTGTTCACAGTGTAACAGTACTTCGAACAATGGGGTTATGGGATATAATGGTATTTATGTGTATCGTAGTGCGATTGGGAGGGTTTGATACTTGGACTACGGAAGGTGTTATCATCATCAAGATGTTGTATATTACGCCTATTAAAATTTAAATTAGTAGCTCATTGGCGCGTCTTGGGCCCGCAATTGTGTTTGCACCATTGATTTGCCTCATCAATAGTGCAGAATAAACTGGTTTGCCCCATTAATGGTGCAGAATAATGTTTGCTAGGCTAGGTGGGGTGACGATCTGAGACATGTAGCTGGCAAACACTGGATGAGAAGAGCCGAAGACCGGGCTCAGTGGCGCGTCTTGGGAGAGACCTACGTCCAGCAGTGGACCGATATAGGTTGTTGACGATGATGATGGCCTATAGATATTGACAATTTCCGTAATGACGTCACAAAATGGCGTCTGACTCAGCACTGTATTAGTCGTAATTTTCTTTGTAAATAAAATTATTACTTAGTATATTTGTTAAAAAAAAGCAAAAAGACTAGTTGCAATCAAAGTCAAAGTCAAAGTCAAAAAGCTTTTATTCAATAAAATCTGACTGATCACTTTGAATCGTCATTACGTTTTGTATGATTAGGTATGATTACAATATTTATTTTTTTATTGGATGAGTTGGGGCTAGTTCGTCCCAAGCTTGTTTGTCTTCTAAATAATCTGATATTTTATAGTATGCTTTTGAAATAAGTCTTTGTTTTATTACGTTTTTGAACTTGCCAATCGACAATTGAGACACATCACTTGGGATTTTGTTAAAGAAGCGTACACATTGCCCTTTGAAGGATTTACTAATTTTTGAGAGCCTAGTGGTGGGAACAGCGAGTTTGTCTTTGTTTCCAATGCAACACGTCCAATAAACAACACCTTTAAAATAACTACTAGTAAATCTGAGCTGATCAGTCATTTACTACTGAGGTATATATTACCTATGTTTATTTTTTATTCTTTATTGTACACAGATAAACTTAACTTAAAACTTAAACTTAAAACATGTACATACAGGCGAGCTTAACCCTAAAAAGAGTTCTCTTCCAGCAAACCTTAGGATGAGAGATGGGAAAATGAAAATGAAAGTGGGTACGTGTACAACACATATAGATAGGCGAATAGAAAATATAATATAAACCTACAATAAAATAAAGTTTGTATGTTTGTGTATTTAGTGTTTATAATTATATTCATGTAAAAACTTACCGTTAATACTCTGCAGTGATAATTGCTTGATGTTTCTGGGTCAGAAGTCTTGTATCCCTTTTTATACTCATATATACACTTATACTTATTTTGGCAGTTTCCCTTTTTATATTGTTATTTTTGTTATTTTCACGATTTTCACGCTGTTTTCGTATTTATTAATCATTAACTATTTCTATTCTATCTAAATCTCATTCACCAAATAGAAATTGCAAGTATCAAAACCTACAGCACACACCAACATACCCATGCGCATATATAACCGCTTATAATCGTCGATCGCGTAACTTATCGTGCATTGTGCGCGTAATCTTGCGGTGAATAGGTTCGGTTATATCGCAGTGAAAATGTGCTCAGTGAAACTCATTCTTAATGTTTTGTGAGTATTTTTTGAAAATGTTATTACCGTAACTATCGCTGTCGGTTTCTTATATAAATGTTTTGTTTATACCTTGGATTTTTAACTGAGAGTATCCAGACATTGTATTTCGATTTCATTCATCAATAGTTACTATACCTACACGTTAATTGGTACTCTGATTTGAAGCCGGTACGCTAAGTTTTATATTGTTTGACTTGCCTTAAGTGAATTAAAAATCTCGTAGCTTTTACATAGAGAGACAAGATTAACCAGTGATTCATAAGTTTGCAATTAAATAAATTCGCAACCCAAAACAAATGTTTAAATTTGGTGATAGCCAATTTTTTTTTCGAAACGACATATACTGTCTCGATGTGATTATCTGTGTCTGTCTTGATGTGTGAACTAATTTCTCGATTAAATCGGAGATTTTTTCGGAAGAAGGTATGGGTCAGGATCTCTCCCTCCTTCCTTTTTTGGAGGGGTTTCAGGGAAACCTCTCCAAATCCCTCCCCTCAAATCCGCTAAAGTAAACCAACATTGCAACGTGTGACCCGATTAAAAAATACCAATAATAATAATGGTGAATTGAACATATAACGCATGATTGAATTTAATTAATAAGTGAAGTACCTAACATATTTGTTTATATTTAATTTTCAGGTTTCTGGTGAACGTTCACAGCAGTTTTCAATGGTAAGTTATTTGAGAAAAGATCCACGTTAGGAGATTTTTGGATTTTTTGTACAAAAATCCCTGCAGACAGACAACATTTTGGTTATAAAAAAAAATTGCGACAGTGCCATCTATCGGGCGTAGTTGTAACTAGTAATTCTTATGTAGCGTGCTAGATGGCTCCACACTACTTTAAAAGACGTAGGCCAAAATGAACATAAGTTTATATTATCTTTTGGGCCAGTTACCATAACTTTAAAAAAAAAAAAAAATGTATAAGCTACATCTAAGCATTTGGCTGCCAGCACACCTGGTGGTAAGTGTAGCTGCAGCCTAGGGTGGAGCACGCTTAGCTATAATCCACCTATTCACTCTTTTCTTGAAAATTCCTAGGTTGTATCTTTCAGGAAATACTGAATACTGAAATACTTATGCCCTCTTATTCCAAAACGAAGACTAGATAGTCAAGGTTTTAATCAGGGTTTAAACCATGGACTAATCTAAACGTTATTACAAGACGAAGTTTATCTCTTGATACTGTAACATCTATGGTAACTTCTGTAAAAGTGGTGTACAATAAAGAGTTTTCTATCTATCTATCTATGGTACTAAAGATAAACCTTCGAGGCCCCTAGTTTATCTTTGAATCTTTAGTACTAAACCAACAACGAAGTAATTTTTCTTATTTTATCGAACCTCAAAACTTCTATCTTATACTTGTTACTAATTGTGTGTTTTTTCCAGTCCTATAAGCGAAATGGTTGAGGCAAAAGCTGCCTACAAAGCCGGTGATGTACAACAACAAACGTGGCCTATAACGATTGATGGGATCAAGTTGAAACTGAAAGAAAGTGGCATTTTCGAGGAGAGCGAAGCGAATCTCAACGATCGAGAGAAGAAGGAATTAAAAAAACTCTACGATGTACTCGAAATTATGGTAAGAAAATGCAACCTGTACCTATATCACGAACAAAACTTCCGTGCCGTGGGTCGTGGGTTTTTTTTCATGATAAAAGTATTGGAACAAGCTGATAGCTCACCTGATGTTAAGTGGTAACTTCTGCCTATAACAATGCATTACCTCACAGAGCAAGTCCAATGAGGACGTGCCCTGTAAGGCAATGCCCTGCGTCCATCACTCTGAGACGTAAAGATGTTGAAGTCTCATGTGCCTTTAATTACACCGGCGCCCTTACCCTTCAAACCGGAACACAGCAATTCGACAATTTAATTGTTACTTAGTATATATTTGTTTTTTTTTTTTCCTTTTAAATTCACTGTTTTAGTTATTTTTATTATTATTGTTTCATTTTTACCTATCTATATGTTTTGTATGTTGTGTGCCAAGTAGTAAATAAATGAATGTCTATGTCTATGGACGTGATCTGTAATCTGTAATTTTCGTATGTAACTTTCAGGTGACATCACGAAATCGTCAACCACAGAATGTCCAAAACATGTTCTCATCTCTTCGCATGATGGAGAGAGTTCTGAAGAAACAGTTGAAAGAAGGACAGGTATCGGAGACCTTGGCTGCTAAGTTCCAATGGGAGAAATTGTAAGTGTTGCAAACTTAGATGTACTTTGTTCTATGTATGGGTGTTACTATGTATTATATAAGCATGTATCTATAAAAAAAAATGATATGACATGCGTCATGGCTCAGTCGGTAGTAGCTCTGCCTTCCGTGCTGTGGGTCGTGGGTTCGATACCCGACATAGAACAAACATTTGTGTGTGCCAAACATAGATATTTGTTCTGTGTCTGAGTGTTACTATGTATCATACCGCGTTTACACTCAGCTCATGCCGCTGTCGGCATTATTACCGCGATTAATTCCGGAATTATTGCCACAGTAACATCGCCTTTATCTTAGTAAGGTAGCAAGAGCATGAGCATGGGCACGAGCCGGAACAGAGGTATTATCGTGTTTACATTAGGCTCATGCCAACTTCCCTGCCCACTGCCATCCTAATCTAAAGGCGCCATTATAACTAATAATATAAACGAAACAAATGTATATAATTAGCAATGTAGTTTCCAAAGTACAAGCTTTGCTTAGTTTGGAACTGGCTGGAACTGAAATGGCTATGAATATTTATTAAACTAGGCGGGTCAGTCGGTATAGCTCTGCATTCCGTGCTGTGGGTCGTGGGTTCGATCCCCACACAGAACTAACATTTGTGTGATGGCATACATACATGTTTGTTCTATGTCTGAGTGTTAAAATAATAAGCACCTAGGTATGTATGTATTTACAAAAAAAAATTAAGTATTCTATCAGCAATGTAGGTCCCATAATACAAGATTTGCTTAGTTTGGGACTAGATGGCGTTGTGAAATGTCTATTAATATTTATTAAATATTTTCAGATCAAATCGTCCACGAAGAGAGGATCCAGCCTACCACTTTGACAAGACCACCAATATGAGAGTTTTTAATATTAATTCATAATGCATTAGGATGTTGTAGCTTTTAAATATATATATATATAATCGTTTCTTTTAAATAATACAAAATTGTTTGAATGCGGTACATCCTCGGCGGACGTGCTTAATGAGGTCATACAACATTGACGATGACTTGACGTATAATTATTTGAAATATATCACTTGACACTGGCAAAATTGTCTGTTAATATGACGGACAGAATATAAAAGAAGGAGGATTCGAGTTTTGACATTTTATGAAAGAACATAGCACTTTCTTTTTAATAGTTTTTCTTGTGTTATTGTGAGTATTGTTGTTTAATTTTGGTGGAATCTTAATCAACAATACTTAGGTCGTAACATAAAGTGTGAGCCATTAGAATAAATGTGTTGTGGTTTCTCTGAATGTGAAAATTCATTTCAAGTTTTGAAGAGAAAATCCACCATTTTCTCTTCAAAATTCAAAATCTCGGCAAAATTGTCTGTCGAAATGACGGACGGAGGCCATTATAGGTATAGAAGAAGAAGAAGAAATAACAGGAGATTATGAATACAGCCGTTATTTATATTTGGACGTGACTCTGATTATCCCTTCTTATATTTACCTTTTCCTGGTGCGGATGTTCAGCGTTATTTTGTTGTGCTCGGGACGCCGCTAGTGTTGCCAGCTCTGACATATTCACGTATAACGCCTGCGGCATATCTGTTGGTAACATAAAACAAAGATTCCTTTAAATATTTGATACTTATAAAATCTTAAGGGTAATTTTGAATCGTTCTGTAGTGATTCTAACCCCGAATGCATAAACAGAGACTTAACAGTCCCCCCAAATAGTTTCAACCAGCATTCGCGTAGCGCACTAAACTAAAAAGCGTACCTAGTTACTTTTTTTTAAGCAGTCTCATTTCCAGAACAAACAAAACCGCCGGAGAGCTCCAATAAAGATAATTAAGTGACCAAACTAATTTTATAATGATTACGAGGTTCTATATTATATCCAATGAATTGTATTTTTGAAAATGTTCCAACAATTACATTTTCTGACAGTATATTTATTCGCCATTTAATAACCTAGGAACCGATTCCGTAGCAGTGTTTTCCTTCACCGTTCATACTTTTTCTTCATTATTTTGCAACAATTTGGTTTCGGGACAGTGTTTTCGTACACTATTTAATAAGTGCATCTAGCTAATTAGAACCCGGTTTCGTAGCAATGTTTTCCTTCACCGTTCGCAGTTTTCGTCAGTGAATAGGTATTAATACCTTTAGTAAGATGCGGCGGCAGTGAGGACGGTTTCGTAGGTTTGAATTCTTGCTGTCCTGTGTTAGCGTTTAGATTCTTGGCCGGGACTTGAGGACGCTCTAGTGATGAACATCTCTGAAAAACAAAATTAGGGTTCTTTACAAATAACATTACTGTTGTAACCGCTTAACATGAGGTTATGCACCAGCTTGTTTCTTAATTTTCTTACAAGGAACTTTTAAACTAAACGGTGGGATCATTTTTACTTCTACTGGGTGTTAATGTATCATAAGTATGTAGGTATGTATTAACAAAGAAGTATATAAGTATTCTATCAGCAACTTATGTACTCATAGTAAAAGCTCTGCTTAGTTTGGGACTAGAGGGCGTTGTGTGGAATGTCCAAGGATATTTATTTATTTATTAGCTAGCTGATACCCGCGACTACGTACACGTGCGAATCATTCCACCAAAGTATCTATCACCAGCATACGATGAACCTCGTAGCAAATGGCTGCTTTTGGTTTAGAGAGTTCAAGATGTATCTAAGAATCCACGTCTTTGATTTCAATAAAATATAGCCTATGTTTCAATCCGGAAAAAGGCCTTCCGAATGGTATAAGTTTCATTGAAATTACTCCAGTAGTTGAGGCGTGAACCGCGAACAAACAAACAGATAAACAGACAAACTCAATTTTCGGAATCAGAATCGTTTTAGTAGATCGGTATTTTTAGTTTATCCATATCTTTAATTTTAGTTTTTGGCTTTTTTACAGTTTTATAATAGTATAGTTATTTATAAGTACTTACAGTGGGTAGCGGTGGCCGTGAGTAGGCAACATGTTCGCGTGAGTCGTCGTGCTCGAATGTATGAACACTCAGCGCTGCACGCGGGTGGCCACGTTCATACCCTGGAATATACATTTTAGTATAGGATGGGTGACCGTTACAGTGTCTGTGAATGATTGGGTAATTATCTCGTTTTTTTTTTAAACGGACTAAAATGCTGTTGTTATCGTCTGATAATTGCTGACAGCGTTACCGGACATTATTATTAGTATTACTCATGTTCAAACTCCGTGATAACTTCGTTTGCGCGATCTAGGATAGTTCTCATGTGGCGTACTAGATGGCGCTACAAATTATAACAAGACTCCTACAGATAAAGATAAATTTATTTTCCAGTATAACCGTACAATTTCTTCATCATCATCATCAACCTATATCGGTCCACAGCTGGACGTCTGCCCACTCTCCCAAGACGCGCCACTGAGCCTGGTCTGCGGCTTTTCTCATCCAGGGTTGCCAGCTGTGTTTGTTTGTACAATTTCTTACTGTTACTAAAACTAGATACTTATTTTGTTGCTAGCTCTAGATAATGGCTAATACAAACCAGCAGATATGGTATGGGGTCGTCCACCCATAATAGCTGATGCAGCTCGTTCAAATTGTGCGGTGTCCTTCAGATCGGGCCACGTAGCCGATGCTGGAAGCAAAACCAATAAAATAAATATGTTTTTTATATAGAACAAAAGTACTTAGGTAAAGTTAAATTATAATACAGCTATTACGATGTAATTTTGGTCTAAGGGGATTTTATAGAATAGAATACAATAGAAAATGTTTAATTAGTGACATAAAAAAATTTTCAAAAAAATTTGAGACTAAAGTGTATCAAGATACCCTTGACTCTTTAACTTGAGTTTTAGAAATCACCGGATTTCTCAGCGGGCTCGTGGCTAGGTTTGCTTAGTCAATCTTCACCGATTATCTAAGTTAAGCAACGTTCTGCACGGTCACTATTTGGATGGGTGACCGTTAGTGGCATTGAACTGCAGTCGTTAAGCCACGACGGAGGCCTTAAGGCGGCCTGAAAACTCCATCACCCTGAGTTGGCCACTATAAAATATCTTTGACTGTGACTAACTAATTGTCTACGTACCTGCGTTTCCCATGACGTCACAGTCGTCACCATCGATATTATCGTCAACAGCACTTTTAGCCGGAGTCACACATTCGCTGCTAACGCTCTGGTTATCGGAACCCTGTGGAATAACATCGAAAACGGTACAGCCAACTGGTTTCTTATAGACTTTTTTTTTGGTTATTGTATCTTGAATTCATTTGGTGAAGTCCACAAGTGGACATAGTCCACGAATTATACGAAAGTATGCAAAAAATGAGGGATTACAATAAACCCGATTAATTTTATGTAAGTTTGGAAAAATCAGTAAAATACAAATGTAATTTTTAACCGACTTCTAAGAACCTCTTCCTTTTCTTAAAGTCGGTTAACAAAGACTCAAAAATGCTTTGATTATTTTGTTTTAAATATTTATAGAAACTTTAAATAATTGTGTTTTTGAGCATACGAGCAAAAACATCTTTTTTCATCAGTTTTCTACAGCTTTTAGATGTAGCTTCTCTTTGCATCTTCAAAAGAAGAGCTCCGGAAAAGTCAACAAACGGTTTGCTATTAAAATCAGAGGTCTTTGTATTAAAAAAAAAAAAAAAAAAAAAAAAAAAAAAACTTTTGCATTAAAAAAAATATTAATAAAAAAAGGAAGAGCTCCGGAAAAGTCAACAAACGGTTTGCTATTATTTCAGAGGTATTTGTATTTAAAAAAAAATTATAAATAAAAAAAGCTGAAAATAATAATATAAAAAGCATAGCATTACATTATCAACGTAGAGCGAACGGCGCTGAAGCGCATCCTGAGAACGGAACCCAGAGTCCGCGCTGCACACGCTAGCCAGCCGGGCCGACTACATGCAAACAAAAATACTTACTTAAAACATTACTAAAACTTGAGAAAGAACAGAAATAAGTGAGTGAAACTTACTAATATGTGAGAAAAAACAGAAATAAGTGGATAAATATAACTAAAATGTGAGAAAATATAGAAATAAGTGGGTAAAAATAACTTAAAAGTGAGAAAAAACCGAAATAAGTCAGTGAACATAAGGTAAAATACAAAAAATATAAAATAATGCGTGTAAAAACTGAAGTAAAATGTGATAAAATCAAAATTATGACTATGAATCGTGACAAAACCAAATTAAATACCTACTTTAAAACAACAGGAAAACAGGGTAGCATTAAAAATTATATGATAATCTAGTGAAATAAATTTTTTAAAAAAAAGTAACACTTACTAATTTAAAACATACTGAAACTTAGATACTAAACAAACTACTTTAGTTCGATAATTGTAAAGTGAAACGTAAAAAGCAACACAAGTAAATTAAAAGCAAATCATCATTACAATACCTGTGAGAGACAATGCGTTTCGTTGCCGGCCGCCGGTAGAGTTCCGACTGACGACGCATTCGATATCGGCGTCGAACAACTTACTGTCGAGCTTGATACACCTGCAATATAATAATAAATAAATAATAGTATATTATGCAACTAGTGAATAAAGGACGGATTTAAAGCGAGGGCTCTAGATGAATCACGAGCAAGTGAAGGATTCTAACGACTGCATATTATGCAACTAGTGAATAAAGGACGGATTTAAAGCGAGGGCTCTAGATGAATCACGAGCAAGTGAAGGATTCTAACGACTGCATCACGACCGTAGGGAGTGGTTCATTCAAGTGTTAGAATCCTGAACGACGTGAGTGGTTCATGACCCTCGGTATAAATCCGTTTTATTCAAGTGTTGCATACTATACTTTACGATTCCTCCTTGCGCAAAAACAATAATTAGATGGAGGTCAAATATATTAGTGTGTTCTAAATTCAAACACCAAAACAGTGAGTAAAAGTGCTTTTTATTCACTGTTTTCAGAAAATGTCCCAGATCCTGTTCATCGGGGTATGGATAAAAAGTGTTCACTTTACGGTTACTTACAAGGCTGTTGGTAAGTTAAAGATGCGAAGGTACATACCATGGTGATCAGAGCAGTGGCTGGCGAGCGACGCAATAGACGTGAGACTGGACTTGCGACTGCCGAGTCGCGACGCGGTCGGAGAATGCGGCGCGGACGATACTTCAGCCCAGCCGCTATAGCACGACTTTATGTCGCAGATAACCTGATTACCAACAAATAGTATATACAAACTAGCCGTCGCCCGCGGCGTTGCTCGCGTTCTACCCTTTAGAGTGTGACGTTTCTAAATTCCTTTCTTAGTGCACCCCTACACTATATAAGGATACTACCCTCCAAATTTCATACCTCTAGGACTTATAGTTTAGGCTGTGCGTTGATTGTCAGTCAGCTTCAAAAGAGTTTTATATATTGATGATAGTTAGCAAGTAACTCATACCTGTTATAATCCTAAAGGGATTTGTTCTAAGGGGATTTTTGGACAAAAAGTCCAGGAACCCCCTGCGCAGGGGGAACTCGCAGGGGATTTTAGTAAACCGTGTTATAATTGTATCCAAAGGGAATTTTTGCACAATCATTCTAGAATAAATTGCCTTATGATAGATTAATAATAGAGATACAAACTGAGACCTTTGCCCAGCAGTGGGACACAATAGGTTAAATAAAAAAATAAAAATAATAATATGTACTGTACAAAATATATACAAAGATAATACTTATTATATTAAGATTATCAATACCATGTAACACTGTTTTTATGGCCCATCTTACAATACATTTTTATGACCCTACTCACAGCACTTATCAGTTCGTTTTCTTTATTTTTCGGTACCAAATGCTAAACTCGAAAATATATCCAAAACGACCGTTATTTGCAGAACTAATATTTGGGAATACCCTCTGTTATTTTTGACAGGTAATAAAATTTACATACAAATAATCCAGCTACATTAAAAACCAATTTCTGTAATTATTTTTTATATGAAGCCTTTTTTTGATTTCTTTTTCAGTCGTTTCAATATTAATTCAACCATATTTATTTTTTCACATTTATTCGTGATTAAAGCCGGATATCCGGTTGGCAGTTGAAACACACACCCCTCTTTTTCAATCGGGGGTTACAAAGGTGGATGTATGTATGTACCTGTAAGCTTGCCGCCGAGAGAGTCCTAGGCTCAGCTGTTTGCCGCATCAGCTGCTCGCTTCCTTCTTGAAGGTGGCCCACCTCCGCTAGCATTGCCACTTCACTCTCCTGGAAACGTAAATATGTATTACTAGCTTCCGCCCGTGACTTCGTTCGCGTCCCGTTAGATCCCGTTGATTTTCTGGGATAAAAAGTAGCCCAGGTCAGGGACAATATTTATTCTAAGTTTCTTGCAAATCGGATCAGTAGTTTTTTTGAAAGAGGAACAAACATACGCGTTTATAATATTAGTAGGAAGGATTTGTAATTTTTGCCCACTTTATTTACTTAACTTTCTTTACATTTTCAACAGTTAAAACGGTTTGGTCACCGTCGTCAATGCCAACAATACAACGCGGGACTTTTTGCGGAGTAGTCACTGCTATTAAATGAATAGGTTCATGAACAAGACTAAGTTTCAGTTACATTACAGCAAAGTTAATGAAATCCACGTGTAAAACTCACCACTACTGGATTAAGCAGGGATACAAAGTGACAGAAGCGGCTGCGTTCTTCGATCAGAGCTGCTTTCACAGCTTTCTCTTCCATCTCTTCCAGCTGTTGCTTGCGCTCTTGGACATCCTGGAAATGAACATTTGCTTAGATAAGAAACAATGAAACTGGAGTAATGACATGTCCATGCAAGACTACAGAACTCTGTGAAAAAGTCCCAAACCACGACTCATTTAGTCAGTCGCTGTGATGGTTTGAATAGTTTCAATGCCGGTGAAACCAGTTGCAATCTCACCATGTGCTGGCACTTTGAATGGTGTGTCAGCTCACCTCACTTCGTAGCTCCTGTACAGCTATTAGCAACTGCAGTCTTTCCCTCAGCTCTGTTCAATTTCTAAAAGTAACATGAACGGCGTCCGATAAATTGAACCATCTTGTTTGTCGTTTGTTTCTCCATCATCTATGTGCGTGATGCCTTTTACATCGGGGACTCTTTCTCCGTCAGCTGCATATACTTGGATGCTTCCAACATCTTCTTGCATAGAGACGTCAGCTTATTTCCTAGCATGTAGGCTACTATGTGCCTTACTCACTGGCTTTTGCAGGTTAGCTGCTTATTTCGCCACCTCTGTTTTTGATATTTTACTTCCATGGTATCAATGCGCTCTACTTCGTCCGTTACCTCTCGATTGCTCCTAATCTCTGCGTCAGGTATACCTCTAACACTTACCTGCATAGAAACATCAGCTCGCCTCCTGGCATCAGTGGGCTGCCGGCGTGCCTTCCTCGCTTGCCTCTGCGCGTCAGCTACTTTCCTCCTCAGCTCTGTTCGTGCACGCTTGCATTCGCGCGCGTGTTCGCGACTGAGCGCGCCGGTCGCGCACCCACCTTTACGCCAGTCTTCAGTACGCTCAGATAAGGGGGTGATGAGGGTTTCCATCAGGGTCCTGGAACCAAGCGTTCATTGTATCATAGGATAGACCAGGATTTGTCAGAGACAACCCGAATAGCTAGATCAAGCCTCTACCAAACGGAAATCCTGGATAAATCACCTCCCGAACTGACTTTTTACATCCTAATATTCTCTGTCAAATCCTGGTCTTTCCTTGGGTACAACCAGAGCTTTTGAAGGGGCTTGATCCCCTAGCCCCCTGGATCCGCCCCTGAAACCTTGTATTGTCTGGTTCTGTTTATCTTCTGACGCTTACCCTATGAAAGTCTTCATCCTGGACTCTATAGCGCGGTGACGGAGGCATACCCTGGTGAGCGCTGTGCCAATTTCTTTCGTAGCACCTAAAACAAATGAAATAGGATCATGAGATATTGACAAAGAAACGGGCTCTAGAGTAAACTGCTTGGCGGAATAAACGGTGAAATAGTTTCAATATTCCCTGTAATCTCTATGAGCATTTATATTTAGCAAACTTTTGAATACAGCTCCACTTTTGAAAATGGAAACTGAATGCCAGAAATGCAAGATTTGCTTAACAAGAATATAACCAAGCAAGGTATGGAACAGCTAAGAAGCTTGCAGTACCGCCTCGAGGAAAATACGCCAGTGGTACCTATTCATCTTATTTAACTTGGAACGCAGCCGTTTTTTGAAGATACTAAGAGCCGGGTTTCTCGCAGTATTTTCCCCCAACCCCTTGACAACCAGATTATAGGAGTGAGTAATTTTGTTGTAACAAAGGCATTGTATTTTATTTGGATTTTCCTTGAGGAAATATCAACTTTAATATAGACGTCATAATTATATGTTATCCGGTATATCAAGTCTTATTAAATCTTTTAAACCTGTTTATGGTACAGGGTGACTCAAAATTCAGTATCAAAAACACTCAAACTATTTTTCGTTTGAAAATACAGTCCACTTGAGAATCTGTTTTTTTTTACCCAATAAATTTTTTTTTAATTCATTTATAACTTCGTCGGTAGATTAAATTTGTTCTAATTTAAACCGAAAATAAGTTTGGTCTTTTCGCTTGTAAAACTACTGAACATTATTGTATTATTTCTCCCTGTACCTACTCTCATTTCACAAACAATTATAATTGTGTAGATATTTTGAACTAGCCAGTATTTTTAATGAACCACGCTTAATGAAGTCTCCCTCAAATTCATCTACTTTTGTTCTCTGCTCAACTTTCATCACTGTCTCTTCAAAATAGGGCTGAGCACGAGCACGTTCGTGCTGGTTTTGTGTAGTGAGTATTTTTGTGTCACCCTGTAAGGTATACGATGCTAATTATTAGGTAGATAATCGTAGGCATTAGGTACTTAGATGAAGTAATAATAACGGCTATTCTATTATGTATACCAAGTACCAACAAAAATAACTTGTACACTGATCAACATTAAATTTGTATTTTATTGACCACATTTTACCTGCACGCTGATTATGAGCGCCCTAGACGTACAACGTGTCTTCGTCTCTCACTCTCTATTAAACGTCATCTCAGTGTTCACTCCTTTCTAAGGAGACATTGCGAGGAGAGTGCTAGATATAAATGTAGACGTATATAGAGGTAAGTCGAAAAAAGATGGATGGACTGTGTGAAAGACGAATGAGTAAGGCCCGGTTTTCACCAAAGCAGAGAGGAGAGGAGACGAGAGAAGATGTGTTTAAATCTATTCCAGTGTGTATTTACACACTGGAATAGATTAACATATGGATATAATGCAATATTTCTGCCTTGAAGGTGATCATCAGGAAATATTCGCAATGTAATTCCCCACACGCAACTTGGCATACTTCACTAGTTCAATCCTAAAACTGAACGCTCACTCATTAAAATTGAAATGATTATTTTGAAATCGGCTGTGCACCAACGTGAATCAAACGCGATGGAGGCGTTCAGTGCCTAGATCACAAATAAATATTATGGCAACCGTAAACGTATGTCAGCGGTACGTATAGACATTTTGATCTCTGCACTACCCAGTCTCGGTTAACCTACCTACTCAGATCTCCGCCTTTTGTTAAAAGATTAGTAAACCAGTAAACGCCAAAAAACACTGACATTGGCAAATTCGTGGCAGCCCTAGCCACCGAACAGCCATAGCAACAAAAGAAGAAGAAGAAGAATCCATTGCATCCTCGCCAGACAGAAATCGCCGAACTCACCGCCTAGAATTTTAAACAGAGGGGTTCATACCTCTAGGACTTATAGTTTAGGCTGTGCGTTGATTGTCAGTCAGCTTCAAAAGAGTTTTATATATTTAGAAGATTCGTACTTTGAACTCTATCCGTTTTATAACCACACAAGTATACATGTGTAAGAACAATAAATGACCTCTTAACTGCTTAGACTTTAAACACAATAGATAGAACTGCGTTCTGGTATACCAAAGGTTAAAAAGATAACATTACTCGCAAGCACTCAATACAAAAATCAATTATTTTTAGTTCACAAAAATAAGGAAGAACTCATCGATACTTATCTTACCAAAAATGAGGCAATTGAGAAACTGACAACAAAGGTGTCTTCAAAAATAGTGTTCGAAGCTAATGATCTTGGAAGTGATTGCACCGATTCCCACGAAACAGTATTAAGACGCATTTAAATATATCTCTGCAACAAAACAAACCGTATTGAAATCGTAGCTTCCATTTTGGAGATACACGAAAACAGAAATTTGTTTAATGATCCAGCCAGAAGAAACGAATTACATACTAAAACCGTTATTTTATAACGTCCCTCATTTTTAAGAATGGAACGACCGACCGTATATTTGATAGCGATCTAAATAATCAACGATACGATGGGAGCTTCCAAACAAAACCAGTCCAGCCTGACAACAACACCTTGTATACATTGATAAAGAATATTGGCCCGTAATTGTAAGATAATACAGTTCATTATGTGGACTCATTAGAGATCCCCGCCAGTGTGTTGGGAAGCCTACATTTTTATAATGTTTTCATCTTACTTGCCAGTCGTGCTTTGAGTACAGGCCGTTACGGTCGTACACTTAAAGTGGTCAGTGTTGTGATCTATTTGCAAAATGAATGCGAAGTTATTATTCAGTGTTGTGGTGGCTGTATACGCTTGCTACGTAGATGGACGTAAGTGGAAATTGCTTCGAGTAGGCGTAGCTTGATGCAGGATATCAATTATTTTTAAACCTTGAGGCAGCCGGCGATTTTTCTTTATTGAGAAAGCAAGCAAGCTCGTATGAGTTAGTGGCCAACTCTAGTGACGGAGTTTTTAGGCCGCCTTAAGGCCTCCGTCGTGGCTTAACGACAGCTAGAGCCGTTATTTTATTTGGTACTACCTAGTTGCAACCAGTGGGCGCCCTGGCGTGGTCTTCGCATCAAAAACAGTTTAGATGCTAATCTAGATTCACCATCTATATCTATATACAAAGTTTTATCTAAATCTTTAGTTTTTAGACATGATGCAATTACGAAAACTTTTGCATTTATCATATTAGTATGATGAACGAACAGACGAGATAGTAGGTATCTTGTAAAACAGGTTCGCAAAGTTGAATACAAAAAAATGTCTTAATTTAATATACAAAAACAAGAGAGTAGACAAGCACAAAAACTTGCAAAATTAGTTAATTTTATGATGATTATATATTTTTTCTTGGACATACATAATAGCAGTTTATGTACTTACATATAAATGTAACTTCCTTTATATTGCGATTGTTATAACTACCTCAAAAACAATTTACAAAATTATAGTTAGAACTTTACACTTTTGCCTTTCCTTCTGAACATTTTAGATTGAACTTATCAACGTAAGTTTATTTTTTGAAATTTGAACAATTTTTTTATTTTATTTATTAGCCTGTTCTGTCCCACTGCTGGGCAAATGCCTCCCCCTCTTCTCTCGCCAAATTAGGCCAGAGACGTCTAGGTCGTTCCTCCACCGCTTTCTTGGTCCACCTCGACGGCGATTTTGAATAATATTCGGTTTAAATATATTTTTTTCCATTACAGACAAGACAATACATGATAACAATAAATTCGTTAAAGAAATTCTAAGATAATTGCTGTCTAGTTGTGGCATCATTTTACGCGTAGGTATATTAGTTGCATCTACATTGTCCTCGATAATACTTGCATTAGAGCAGGAAGACTAGGAATTTCCTATGGCCTGCCTGACTGTTCAATAGTGTAGGTACTTTAAATAAAATCTCGTGGTCAACGGGGAGCGAATCACCCGCAATATTTTTGAAGTGTTCGGATCGGACCAATTTATTCTCAGGATTACATTGACGTGATAATAAACCCATTAAAACTGCATTACTTATATAAAAGTAATTTGTTAATAATGATAGGTTAGCGGCAGGTCAGTTGGTATTGTAGATCGATGATGATTTATTAATAAGCATTTTTTGTTTTGTGTCTGAATGTTTCTGTATTATAAGTATGTACCTACCTATTTAGAAAAAAAAATGTATGTATTCTATCAGTTATCTAGTTTCCATCAAGCACAAGCTTTGCTTAGTTTGGGACTAGAAGGCATTGTGTGAAGTGTCCAAGTGAATATTTATTTATTATTATTAATTTTACCGGTAAATACGGATATGTTACTTAGATTTTTGATCGATAATAATAAATCGAAAGAAATGTGTCGAATACTTATAAATTCATTCAAAGGAATATAATAATTAACTAGCTGGTGCCCGCGACGATTAGAACTGCAATTTGCTATGCGAAATCTTCTAGGCTTTCTGAAGAGTTTGCGTCCCGTTGGTTCCTGTTGATTTTCTGGGATAAAAAGTAGCCTATGTGTTAATTCCGGTCACGGACAATATATATTCCAAGTTTCATCCAAATCGGATTAGTAGTTATTGCGTGAAAGAGTAACAAACATCCATACATACATCCTTACAGGGTTTTATAGTTTACACTTTGAAAACGATATAACCATGAATAAACTAAGCAAGTAGCTAACTGAATTCGATACGATAACCCAAATCCAAGAGCCATCAGCTCCCCTTATTATGAGTACTTATATAATTTTTATAACAGCCTGCATGGTCTACTGGGTAGCAGTGCCGATGAAACCTTCTGCTTCTGCCAGAGATGGTAATCATTATCCCTCCAACGATATCAAAGGTATCAGATATCCTTACGCCTAAATATTGGTGCACGCTGTGAGCAATTTTCGGACTGCAACTGCTGGTCTTTTTGGTGACGTCACTCCGGAATTCCTAGTATTATGTTCCTGTTCTTGGTGATGTCTTCATTTGTATGGTGTTCACTTAAGTTCCTATTCTAGATGGGTCCGATAGTCCGATCAGAGCCCGTAGTCTGTGCATTTGTTTTACTTTCGACTCGATTATAGCACACGCAAACGCATTCGCAAAGCGAGAAATTTTGTATAAAACCCGGATAAGCGCCTCTAGCGAAAGATTTTAGAATTATGCAATTCCTAACAAAATTTCTCGCTTTCCGAATGCGTTTGCGTGTGCTATAATCGAGTCGAAAGTAAAACAAATGCACATACTACTCTGAGCCCGTAGTGTGATTTTTGTTGTGTTGATTTGCGACAAGCGAGAATCGAGAAACTCGCAGTTTTTGTATTAAGAAAAATAGTTTGCAAATCTCCCGCTAGAGGCACTTATCGGATTTTCACACAAAATATCACGCAAGTCGCTTCTCGATATGCGTTTCGATCAACAAAACAAAACTCAGACCACGGGCTCTGTAACAGAACTACGAATCGTCATCTGTTTTGGATAATCTCTCATCTCATCGCCGTACCATTACCAGATTTACTAGTGTCTAGAATAGTCTTGACTAGATTATCCGACGAACGATGATGTACCTGATGCTACTTTAACAGACACTTGTGGATAATCATCATCATCGGGTATTTGGCCGGGGTAAACATATTCTTTGGTGACTGGTGACCGTATAAAGCCAATGCGTGAGCGCACTGCACGGCCACAATTGGCGCATCTGAACGACGCGACGTTGGTGTTGCAAGCTATAAAAAAAAACACTATAAAGCAACTGGGTATATTAGTAGCTCTAGCAATGTTATTCACGTATAACCATAATTCGATGAAGAACTACACCAGTGAACTGTTGGGTGGAAGGTAGTTCTTCTTTGAATATGTCTTAGTAGCACCAGCACCTCATCACAGAATCAAACTGGTAGCATTTGGTAGTTAAAGAAATTGTTGTGAATGTCGATGACGAAATACAGAAATTGATGAACCAAAGACTACCTAATAGCAAAACTCCTTACAAAAAGGAACTATAGAAATCAAGACAGATAATTGGATTTTGCTATTTGGTACAGAATTACAGATGTAGACAAAGATACGAGAGAAGAGAGTGAATTGCGAGTTTATCGTCGAGTTATGTTCATTACAAGACGTATCTTTTGAATCTTAAGAATGATTTCTTTAGCATAACAAATCGAAGTACAACTCCTTAGAATTGTACTTGCTACGATGCAAGGCACGTCTCGCCTCAACAAAGAGTTAAAGAGATATAAGATACAAATGTTTATTTGCATGAAAGAGAGCAAGAATGTAGTGTTTTCTTGATTGAACCCAACAACAGAGCAACTGTTTGAGGAAAACCACCTTATGAATCCTTACATAAACCTTCAATTTAGAAAACATACTAAAATACGCACAAACTGCAAAATATTTAAGTATAGATCATTGTACAGTACAAGGAAAACTTGGAGAATTACTTAAAGAATACAAACACCAAAATTATACAAAGTACGATTACATACGTGCAAAAACGATAAAATGGGGGAAAATCCAGTATGAATGTTAACAACACTACATACAACATAAATAATATTGATATCGATGTAGCTAAACATAAAAAGACAACAAAAAAGATAAAATTAATGGGCCAAAGCAGATTCGCAAGTGAAAAAAATAAACAAAGTAGGTATTCCAAAGTTATATCACTTTTTAACACTAACCAACTTTAAGTAAACACATTTATCACAATATGACCCGGCGCGCAACTTCGTACGTGTTTCTACGAGTTGATTTCAAAATATTGAGATGTGTACTAAAATCTAAATAAATTAGAGAAAAAGAGATGAGTTAATGAAAACCGAATTAATTACAAATTACCTACGCATTCATGAACGCGCAGCTGCAGAAATGACTTTTGTATAATATTACCTAACCATGTAGTCTACGGCACTCAAACTATCTATTAATTGGTAAAAGATTTTTAAAATCGGTTCAGAAATCGGCCTATTGAAATTTGAACATTTAAATTTGACATGTTTAGATGCAGTAGGTCTGCCAAGTGCCTAGAGTCCTAGACCTCCCTCTTAGTGATTTGACTCTTCTGCTTTATTAGCGGGATATATACCTCTTTTCTTTATTGGTTTTTAAGACGGGTCATTGAAAACATGGCAAATGACCTTCATCGAAATAAAATCTAGGTTTTATTGCATTACGTCTATGTCCAAAATGGATAAATCAAACTTTATGACATCATTTATAGGTACCTGTTTTACGCGCGCAGCATTGAAACAAACCCAAAGGTTGCATTAGCTCATCTTATCCATAATCCTGTTTTAATATCCAACTATCTCTACCCATGACATTTTAAACTCTACAGGATATAAAACCATTGACCTCCGTGTCGCAGTTTTTACATTCAAAGTACCAACACAAGACTTAAATTAAACAATATCGGAGGAAAGTTTATCTTCTGCACTTCAATTGCCTTGGCAGTTCAGAAAGTGTATGGAACCTTGGGAAAAAAATTAAATACCTCAAAAAATCTGATATCTGGTGGAGATTTTGAAGTATAATATGAGTTGCTTTTATTTCAGAATCTACATGCAATAGCGGAACGTGCATCTCAGTTTTCGACTGCCCAGTGATGTTGGATTTGCTCAACAAGAAGAACAGAACCCCGCAAGAGATTGAACAACTGAAGAAGTCTCAGTGTGGATTTGAACAAAAAACCCCAAAGGTAATACTAGCACTAGCACTAGCATAGCACTCGTGGGGGTCTTACTTTTTATACTTTTTCACAGTTTTGATTGGCTGGTGGTTTTGTAAAGCCGTTGACGTAGGTAAGCCTGACGTCTAAACTGGATGTAGCTGCGTTTTGGAGATTAATCATATTTTGCAGTATAAAGCTGTGATTCACGATCGAAGAAACCCACACGCCGAATGCCATTTTACGCAAATCTGTCTCATGATATATCAGCACCATCTAATCTCATCTTTCCTGAATTCCAGGTGTGCTGTCCAGACCAATGTTACAATCCTGATGCGAGTCCAGGCAAGTGCGTCAATATTTACGAGTGCCCGCACCTCGCCACTATGCTGAAACCGCCTCAATCGCGCCCAGACAACATGGTTTATGTCCAGAACTCGAAGTGAGTACCACTTGTAAAGAACAACACAGAAGTAGCGACTAGCGACTCTAATATCTAGAGGTTCATTCCTTCCGGTTCATTACAACATATTTAGAATAACTTATCATGTTTAAGTGGCCAAATCGTTAAGATTAGCGTTGGCATAAGAATGTATTAGAAGGAAAATGCACATATTATAGAAGTAGGCAAAATGAAACTGCAGACACACATATTACCAGCACATGCCTTCCTTAGCGACATTGCAGTGGGCAGAATAAAGATGTAAAACCAGTTTACAGAACCTGTATGGCAATATTGTCAAGGGCATACCGCATGATAATAATACTTAGTACAATATGAATAAGATATACATGTCAACAAAAGGACAATTGAAGCTTAAGCAAAGGTTTTTGCACAAAACGAAAACGATAACGACGAAGTGGTTTTTAACGTCAAAACGGGTATTACTACAGTCACGTCTAGCATAACTAAACTACCATGAGCACAGAATATGTGACAAATGACAATCGAGTTTGGTCGAAAAGAAAAGGTTAAAGTTGAAGAAGAAACCCAAAATTGAACATGAAACATGTATAAACATGCACCAATTTGTATTTTCCAGATGCATTGGGCCAGATCGTTACAGTGTATGCTGCGGACCGGAGCGCATTGTCTTCAACAACCGAAACACCAAATGCACGGGAATTATAAACGCTCTCCTGCCGGATCCGGATGTGGGGTGCTGCGGAGCTGATGCGAAGTCCTCCAACAGAATCACAGGTTAGTACGGACTTCATCTCAATGTACCGGTTTGAAGAGGAAGGATTAGATCTTAACTATTGCCAGCGATAAAAAACACTATCAAATCTTTTGGGTACCATTTCTTGATTTATGTGTTCTAGTATAACGGTAACCATCAACCAGATAATTTGACTATCACGTAACTTTGTACAGTCCCAAAAAAACGCACCCCACAGGTAGTTTAACCTTAGCATGTTCTAGGGGGAAAGGAAGCAGCGATCGACCAGTACCCCTGGCTAACATTGATAGAGTATAGAAAGGACGGTGGACCTATCAGGACGATGTGCGGCGGTAGTCTTATCAGCGGGCGATACGTACTGACAGCAGCTCACTGCGTCACCGGAGCTATATTGACTTTCGGAACTCCGTAAGTTATCTGAATATTGAGAGAATACCGGATATTTCAGGTGGAAACGCTACTGCTATCGACCAATAGGCTGACGCTAATAGAATACAGAAAATATGATGGCCCTATCAGCAAAATGTGCGGTGGAACTTTGATTAGTGGTCGATACGTTTTGACAGCAGCTCATTGAGTCGTAGGAGCTATATAAGAGTTCGGGACTCCCGTAAGTTACGATTGGGATGTCAAAGGACTCTTGGTACTCGCCAATTTGCTAGAATGGTTGATTTCTTCAAAACTACTCTCTTCTAATCATACCATAATACTACGTGTTTTACTTAATCAAACAATATAATGTACTAGCCGTCTCCCGCGGCGTTGCCCGCGTTAGAGTGTGACTTTTCAAAATTCCTTTCTTAGTGCGCCCCTACACTATATAAGGAACCTTCCCTCCAAATTTCATACCTCTAGGACTTATAGTTTGGGCTGTGCGTTGATTCTCTGTCAGCTTCAAAAGAGTTTTATATATATTGACTACCACTGCACCACTTAGAATATAACTGCGCAGCACATATTCGATAAGTTTACTACCAGCTCTGTATTTACTAGACCTTGTGGTTTTTGCCAAAACCTATATTTATTTAAACATATGAGTAACGATGTTTATTTTCCAGTAAGAGCGTGAGACTTGGAGAGTACGACACTTCGAACCCAGGAGCCGATTGCGCCAAGGTGGAGGCAGGAGGTCTCGACTGCAACACTGGTGCAATCTCCATTCCCATAGAGGAGAGCATACCTCATCCCGATTACAATACAAAAGCCAAACAGAGCAAGCAAGACATCGCACTGATCAGATTGAAGCAGTCGGCTCCCTTTACTGGTAAGTTTATTGCGGTAAAAGGATCTATTGTAAACTACGCACCGTGGTTCTTTTTGCATGCATGCTCGTATGAATTAGTGGCCAACTCTGGTGACGGAGTTTTTAGGCCGCCTTAAGGCCTCCGTCGTGGCTTAACTGCTTGAGCCGGGACCGACAGGTAAACGTGCTCTCCGAAACACGAAATCTTCTTAAAATTGCTGTATTGCTGTATTAAGCAAGACGTCTTGACTTGACTTGACAGACACATACTTCGTAACAAAAATACAACATTTTTCATGTTTTTTTTGTCTGATTTCAGATTTTATCCGTCCAATTTGCTTGCCAAAAACTGACATTACACTCAATCCCCCCGTAAACTTCACGTTATTCGCGGCTGGTTGGGGAGCTGTCTCCGAGACTGAACCCTTCAGCAGCGTAAAACTTTACGTAGACCTGCCCTTCGTGCGCAGTGATGTGAGTAAATCGATTCGATGACATACGTACGTAGGTCTCTTTAATAACATGCCAGTACAGTACATACAGTAGACAAGATACCCCCAGAGATATTCTTAGTCCTTATTGTGAAACATGATTTCCAGACATGCCAATCGGCGTACCAAGCGCCTGGACGTAAAACTGATCTCTGGCAGGGCCAGATGTGCGCTGGAGGCCAGCCAGGCAAGGACTCCTGCAGAGGAGACTCCGGAGGTCCTCTCATGTATGAAAACATCAGCAATAAAGGAATTTACGAAGTGCTGGGAGTCGTCAGCTTTGGACCCACCCCTTGCGGCCTTCCGAACATACCCGGAGTTTACACCAAAGTGTTCGAGTACATACCTTGGATCAAGAGTCAGATGAAGGCTTAGTTTTTTTTGATAAAGCTGGTTGCTATAGTAACAATGACTCTGTATTTTGATCTAATAATCTCAAACATGTGGCGCCACTTCTGCAAGTCAATGTGATCGCTGTTGAAAACCCTCAATGTGTTATTATGAAATCATTATTCATATTAAACATATTATTGACGAAGAAAAGAGATTATCATATCAAATAAATTTTTACGTGTAATGTAAAATACATTCGTAAAAACTATATTTGTGAAAAAGTGAGGTAACTAGGTAAAACCTAATGGAGCATTTTAAAAGAATTAATTTTTAAGGGCTTTGCGTATTTATAAAATACAAAAATAGGTATTAAAAAAACCCTGATTGACAATTTATATTATTTACACATTATTATTTAAATGTTGGCCTGTAACATCATTAAGTCGCGAGGAGTGGGAGGAGGGAGGGGAGGTATTACCCGCAGTGGGAAAACTATGGCTGAAAAAATTATAAATAAATAAATTATTACTAAAATCCAAAAACATAAGTTTTGAGCTTTTTTCGTAATCTGGATAAGTTACCTATTTAGTATTGTCAGTAATTCATTTCGCATATAAAAATCATACATTTTTTTATTAGCAATAACACTAGTAACGCTTCAAAATGCAATAACATTAAAGGATTGTCTTTAATTGTAAAGCTTGTATTACAGTAATTATATACCTAAACTATGTTTAATTCATTAAAACTACCACACTCTATTGTGTTTGTAGATTTTCATTGTAAACCCTAAAAACCCAGGACCAGCCAAACCACAACGAGTACACGGTCTCTTCTTATGACAAAACAATTTATTTTTCCTACTAAAGATCCCCTTTTGTGTGTTGGGAAGACTGCATTCAATAATGATTTTATTTTCCTTGCCAGTCCTGCTTTGGATGCAGGCCGTTAAGGTACTCTTCAAGTGGTCAGTGTTGTGTTCTATCTTCAAAATGAATTCGAAAATAGTATTCAGTGTTATTGTGGCTTTTTATGCTTGCTACGTACGAGGACGTAAGTGGAAATTACTATCCCGACAAAGTATAGCATAAAAATTTGAGATCGCATTTAGTATCAAGTTGGGTATTTTTTTCAACTCTTGATCTAATGTACTAGAAGACAAGAACTGACAGATTTTAGGTATTACAGTAATAAGGACGTAAATAGATGGTCTATTCAGTGGTAGGTATTGTAAATATAGGTCCGTATGCTGATAAAGACATCGTCATTTAACATAGACTAGCCGTCGCTCGCGGCGTTGCTCGCGTTTTAGACCCTTTAAGGTGCGACTTTTCAAAATTCCTTTCTTAGTGCACCTCTACACTATTTATGAATACTACCCTCCAAATTTCATACCTCTAGGACTTGTAGTTTAGGCTGTGCGTTGATTCTATGTCAGCTTCAAAAGAGTTTTATATATATTGATGATGATGATTGATTGATGATGATGATGATTTACACACTTGATGATTTACATACATGATGATTTACATTGATGATGATGAAATCTTTGCTTGAGTCCTGATCAGTGCTTGCGCAGTAAATCAGCATACGAGCCTAAATAGCACAATACTAGCTATAGTATTGTCCACAATTAATACTTATATCGGACAAGGAAAACGAGAAATTTCCCGTTGATATGACTATTTCATGGATAAACCCAAAGCACACATCCTACTAATATTATAAACGCGAAAGTTTGTAAGTATGGATGGATGGATTGTTGTTACTCTTTCACGCAAAAACTACTGATCCGATTTGGATGAAACTTGGAATATACATATATTGTCCGTGACCTGGATTAACACATAGGCTACTTTTATCCCGAAAAATTAACAGCATCCAACGGGACGCGAACGAAGTCGCGGGCAGCACCTAGTACTAAATATTGCGAATCATAAGAATAATCTCAATGAGTAACAGAGAGTATGCATTCAAGACTAAGGAAAACCACAAAGAATCGGACCAACTAAATGCATCCAATATTCCGGAGTTTTAAAGCTCCTGAATCATACTCAATTCGCATCGTTTTTAAGTTGCTTTTGCTCAGAATCTGCATGCAAGGAAGGAACGTGCGTCTCAGTGTTCGACTGCCCAGAAACGTTGGATTTGTTGAACAAGAAGAACATTACCGTGCAAGAGACAGACCGGCTGAAGAAGTCACAGTGTGGATTTCAGCAGACCACGCCGAAGGTAATTTAGATATGACTATCTTGTATTCTTTCTAAATATATAAAACTCTTTTGAAGCTGACTAAAAGTCCTAGAGGTATGTAATTTGGAGGGTAGTATCCTAATATAGTGTAGGGGTGCACTAAGAGAAGTCACACTCTAAAGGGTCTAGAACGCGAGCAACGTCGCGGGCAACGGCTAGTTATAGTATAACACTCGCCGTCGTCTTCTTTCTGTTTCACGAATTTCTGCTTCTTCAAAAAGTTTCAGTGTGGTTTGACTTCATTGTTCTTATTAGATCGACTATGTTTAAGAAACGATCAGCACCCGGCATTTAATAGTGAACTAGTGTGCTCTTGGTAGATCAGGTTTTATGTGATCTTTCAGCACATATTCCTTTTGAATTCCAGGTGTGCTGTCCGCAGAAATGTTACAATCCTGACGCGAACCCGGGCGAGTGCGTCAACATCTACGAGTGCCCGCACCTCGCCACTATGCTAAAACCGCCTCTCTCACGACCAGACAATCTGGTTTATGTCCAGAATTCTAGGTGAGTATTTAGTCTTACTCTCATCAAACACAAAACAAACGTAAATACTAATGGTCTATCTTATAATAAGTTAGAGTAGACATTAGGCCTTGTTTACCATACGTAATTAGGACATTATGTCTACTCTATCTTTTTATAAGATAGGGTGTAATTCTCGGCAAGACAAGAAACCTATAAATTAAGAAGGATACAAAAATTAAACAAAAACATAATGTCACATACATCAAATTGTATATTCCAGGTGCATTGGGCCAGATAAATACAGTGTATGCTGCGGACCAGAACGCCTAATCTTAAACAACCGAAACACCAAATGCACGGGAATTATAAACGCTCTCCTGCCGGATCCGGATGTGGGGTGCTGCGGAGTTGATGCGAAGTCCTCCAACAGAATCACAGGTTAGTACGGACCTCATTTAAAACTACGAGTTAGAATTAGATCTGAACGATAGTGAACTCTCAATCGACCGATTCCAGGTGAATGTGACCAGCGAATCCAACGAAACAAGTTTTACTAGCAAGTCTTTTGTGCAAGACCACGGCAATGCCTATTGCAACGTTGTCAAAACGTCGAGAATATAACAATGAAGAGAAAAAGAACACGATAAATACCTATACAAAATATCTCCCAACAACCTTGTAGTGAAATTAATTTGACTATGATATAAGGCAAACTTGTCATTTGATTATAAATCACATAACATTGTAACATAAAGTCCAAAAGCTAATAACAAAGGTATCTTATACGTAGAAGTCTAAACCTAAGTATTATCTAGGGGGAAAGGAAGCAGCGATCGACCAGTACCCGTGGCTAACATTGATAGAGTATAGAAAGGACGGTGGACCTATCAGGACGATGTGCGGCGGTAGTCTTATCAGCGGGCGATACGTACTGACAGCAGCTCACTGCGTCACCGGAGCTATATTGGCTTTCGGAACTCCGTAAGTTATCTGAATATTAAAGTAGCGATTATTTCAAAAAATCTTACAAGAATCGATCAGCATTTGCAGATGACGAGATTTTGAGACTCGGGAAATTACGATTAGGAAAGAGAGCCAATCTTGGTACCAATCCATTTGCTGTTATGGACGGTTTCTTTAAACATTTTCCAGCAAGAGCGTGAGACTTGGCGAGTACGACACTTCAAGCCCAGGAAAAGATTACGCCAAGGAAGGGGGAGGTGGTAAGGACTGGAACACCGGTGCCATCTCAATCCCCATAGAGGAGAGCATTCCTCATCCCAATTACAATGCAAGAGTCAAACAGAGCAAGCAAGACATCGCACTGATCAGACTGAAGCAGTCGGCTCCCTTTACTGGTAAGAAACCAAGAAGAGAACGAAAGTGTTACGGCGTACACGTACCTAGTTAAACCTTAAAATGGGATTCATTGCGACAGATTTTAAGATATTTGTACAAAAAAGCTAATTTGATGTATCAAGACCTGCCAAAACACGAATAATTCAAGATGCTTTCAACTTTTATGTTCTGTCTATCTAATTTCAGAATTTATCCGTCCAATCTGCTTGCCAAAAACTGACCTTACACTCAATCCCCCCGTGAACTTCACCTTATTCGCGGCTGGTTGGGGAGCTGTCTCCGAGACAGAACTCTTCAGCAGCGTAAAACTTTATGTGGACCTGCCCTTCGTGCGCAATGATGTGAGTATACATTTTATATGGTTTTTCAAGTTTTTATCGATCCAATATAATGGTTTTATCTGTTATACAAGAACAAGGTGGCGAGATGAAATAGATAAATACCAGTCCGAATGGATCATCACAGCATTGGATCGCACAGCGTGGAGAGAAGGGGGGAGGCCTTTACCCAGCAGTGGCACATCGAAGGCTCATAATAATAATAATAATCGGTTTGATATGGGCCTGGGCACTGGGCACATTTCCCAGTTAAACGCCGCATCACGCCATCATGCCACGCTTTGCATTTTTAGGTGTGCCAAACGGCTTACCGCGCGCCTGGACGTAAAACTGATCTCTGGAAGGGTCAGATGTGCGCTGGAGGCCAGCCAGGCAAGGACTCCTGCAAAGGAGACTCCGGAGGTCCTCTCATGTATGAAAACCTCAACAATAAAGGAACCTTTGAAGTGATGGGAGTAGTCAGCTTTGGACCCACGCCTTGTGGCCTTCCAAACATACCCGGGGTATACACTAAAGTGTTTCAGTACATCCCTTGGATTAAGAGCCAGATGAGGGCTTAGTTTACTTTGATAGAGCTTATAATATGATGCTTGTATTTTTTTTTATGTATTTTGATCCAATAGTCTTAAATATGTGGCGCCATATCTTGCAAGTCAATATGAATTCTCAACCCAGACAATGTGAACGTCAATATGAATTGATCAAAGCATCATTGATGTTTTTGTGATGAGATCATTCTTCATGTTACTAGATTGGCGAATTAAATTACAAAAACTTATAAGTATAGCAGTTGCGTTAAATAATTGAAGTACAAATACCTGCAATAATTAAGTATTTCAAAAATTATAAATTGATTAAGATTGAATGCTTTAAATATACCGTAAGTTTAGGACATGTTTGGTGCTGTTTGTGAACGAGTTGTTTTGTTAAAATCTCTACCGGACTGAGCGTTAAGCCTCAGATTATAAGTCATCATCATCACCATCATCATTTCAGACCGGCCGGTATCACCCACTGCTGGGTATAGGCCTCCTTCATGTTATGCCAGCCATTCTTATTTACACATGTTTTTGCAAATAAATTATCTTTATCTTTATCCTCTGGTTTGTGCGTGCCGCAACCACCAAGTGTTTCCTGCAACCTTTACGATATCATCGACCCATCGCTAAGATTATAAGTAACGCCTTGCAAAACCAGATGCGCAATCATTTGAAAGAATTCAGTAATATTTGTTAGGCTTGTTCTTGAACATTGATATTTGATTTGGGAACAGCTTTTTCTAACACATTATAGGCAAACGTTTGACCACAATCTCACCTGATGTGAAGCTATTATTGTTTCTAGATTAAAGTTGACTTACCCCTGGCATTGGTGGCCGCGTCTGCAATCTTCTGAAAGGCGTCCAGAAAAGCAGCAATCGCCACCAGCGCTGACCTGTAAAACCATCATATTAAAGAACTACATAACATACACGGGGTACTAGTACTAGGTACCTACTACCTACTTAATCAACTTGGTAGGCCGCCGGTAGCGGTTACCGTAGCCTATGGACGCCTGCAACACCAGAGGTATCACATGCGAGATGCGAGTCGCTGAACCTAAAACTAAAACGCTCTATTTGAAGTGCTACTGTAGTCACTAGAGAAAACCTCAAGGCGGTAATTTCACAGCCTAAGTGTTCGCGGACCGAAAGAGTTATTAAAAATAATCAATTTATTGGTAAACTCTTGTTAACAGGTCATATTAATATTCTAATTAAATACCGAAAGAATAATGAAGAATGATCAATTTATTTGCCACTGTCAGGTCATAATAATATTTTAATTACTTAAATAAATAAATTATTGACTGTAAGTACTTTGCCACTGTCCCCATAACATCACAAGTGATAACTCACGTAGTGGACAACAATAAAGCTCGTTTGTGTCAATTGACGCAATGGATCCTGCACATATTGGATGCATGATTCTGCTGATGAATTGATTGTGCGATTTTGAAGGGCGAATGACTTGGAGGCATTGGCACTGCCATGCGTCACAGCTCAATCTGTAATATCTCTGCCTTCCGTGCTTTGGGACGTGGGTTCGAGCACCATTGAGAACAAACGATTTATATGATTTTCCAGTGACTATAGCAGGTACCTCAAGGTACCTGTTGAAGTTATACTTCCAATGCGACTTCCAACATTTAACGCGTTAAACGTTAGGGGAGGGAGAATAGAAAGAGACAGAGCGAGAGTGATCTGTTTAACGCAATAGAATAGAAATAGACAGAGCGAGAGTGATTACATACGGAGACCCCACAAAACGCAAAACACTTCGATAGCGCGTTCTAGGATCCGACCAAACTTAGCAGTGGCATCTAGTTCTGATTTAGGCAACATGCTAACTAAATAAGTACTGCATATTGGTGAAGTACATAAAAATAAATACTAAATTAATTTCACATTAAACACAGAGCGAGAGTGAATGCGTGGCACTCGAAGTATAACTTCTTCCGCGCGGAGGGACTCCCCGCATTTTTTTTTTATTATTACATCAGTAATTTGGTTACTTACTTGAGAGCTGAATGTAGTTTTGATGCCTTTGATATGAACTCCTCCCACATCGGCGTTGTGTTCTGAAAAAGACGAATATAAATCAATAAAAAAACCTTTGAGATTAATTTACGTACAAAATCTATTAATATTTCATTGGATTCGTTTCTAACAATACATATGAGTGTTAAAAAAAGTATCAAAGACTACTTTAGACAAAATAGCCTTCTGAAAACTCTGAAGTGCATAGAAAAAGTGTTCCTTCGAACCGGATTCCGGTTTTTATATCGGAAAATGAAAGCTCCTTCGAACCGGATTCCGATTTACATATCATCGCGTATTCCTTCGAGCTGGATACTGTTTCCATACATCGGGTCTACGACGAAAATAGTGTTGCAAGTCGCATGTCACGTCACTTTTATCAAGCCATCAAAAGTTACAAAAACAATTTAGCTACACACTCAGCCGTTCAAAACAGTGCCCTATTTAATGGGTGGTAAAGTTTAGAGTGGCTGAAACATGTTGTCTATTTCGGGATGAGCCCCTCATAATCATTAAATATATCTGATGGTCGTAACGGGTAACGTCATAATGTGTCATTGTGTCATGCCGGTATGTGAGGTGGAAACTTTGAACTTTGCTGACAATTTAGTATTCCTTTACCTTCTTGGGTAAAAGGGCAGGATATAACAGACCACTGTTTAATACCATTACTTACACCTTTAGGTTTCGGGTTATTTGGCTTAAGGGTTGGATCTCTGAGGGCTCTAATGGCTCTATTAGCTATAATTTTAATTAGAGCAATTCAATTGTGATCAGATTCCCTTGAAACAACTACAAGTGCCAATGAAAAAATATTCATAGCCAGAGTCGTATTCAAATAGGTAAGTTTTGTGTTAATATTAACCATGTGGTTAGGTTTATTTTTCAAAAACTTAAAAAAGTACGAACAAACTCACCGTAACCTTCACTACAAGCAAACAAATAGAGTCTAAATTAATGATTAGTGCATAGAATAACAAAAAATTCAACACTTCCTGCCTTTTGGCAGCTTTATCAATTTCTTTGTAAGATTGATTATACGTTCGAGGTCAGATGATTTCATTTGAATTTCATCATGAAATATAATGTTGGTATTAAATTATGCATTATAAGCCGGAAATTAGATATGTATATCAATTTACCAATTTATTATTGCGAAGTATAAAAAATAGAGTGTCTGCTATTAAGGTTAGTATTTATATAGGTTAGTATGATCTGTGGTTTAGTATACAATACACCCACGCGCAGGTTCTATTTTGATCCTAAGCTTTGGCTCAAAAAACCACCTACGCTATTGGATTTCCACCCACGATTTTTGTTCACTGTCGCGAATCAACTGATAAATTTGTTGTACAAAAAGCTTGCGAGTAACCACTAGTATAGCCTGATCTTAACAAGCCCTCCGAAACAGGAAAGCTTCCAGATAAAGATACCAGCAGTCAGTCACCCATCGCAATAGTAACCGAACTAACACGACGACTAAGCAAGCTGCTCAAGTGCGTAATACGTAACACTAGGGACATTCTCTCCGTGAATCAGAAAAAGGACCAAGCTATGTCAATAACAATTTATAAAACATACGAGTGGTCTGGTACGACTAGGGACTGCATCAGCAAGTTTTGAGGTGCTTTCGACACTGACTGGTTTTTAGTATCATACCAGCACATTGGCGAAGTGCTAAATCATGCAAATTCAGTTCAACCCTCAAGATCCTTCGATGAAACAAAGGGTCTGCGTAGCTCAGAGTCGGTCAACTACCGCTTAATTCCGTAGACCCGATATCCTAATTTGTTTGCTATTGGCCATTTAATGAAGGATTAACTGGCCAGTTGGTTTAGGATCGGGACTAGGATTGGGATCAGGTCTATTAAACCTTATAGGATGGAGACTTCGAATCAGCTTTTAATCCCTGGATCCCTAATTGGAACTTTGGAAAGTGATGGTTGCAAAATCTTGATACTAAAGAGAACTTGAACCTTTTAATTTTATTTATTCATAATTTAAATAAAACATTTTATTTTAACTTTAATCAAACCGTCAACAGGCCGAAAAATATTAATTTTATTATGATTCGACCCATGTTTCCAAACTCAAGCATACCCTTACCATTCACTTGTCATGTTTTAAAAGTATTCAAAACAACACATAACCCTGCTAAAAATAGGTCAACAAAGCCTAAAATCCACAGGCTTCACGCTTGAAAATTGGAAACGTCAAAAACACGCAACCGTTTTGTACAACACCCCAATCTAGAGTGAAGTGAAGCCAGACAAAAGTGTAAAAACAAAACAAAAAGCGAAAACAGAATTGGAAAAAATAACCCACGCAATTAACCCTATCATCACGAGTGGGGTACTTTCTACCCTCGTTTCGAATGTATGGAGCGGACTAGGTCGGTTAGGCCACAGCTAAGACCTAACAGATTTATACAAACCAGCCAGTCTTTATATAATTTTCCTCATCCTTGCAGACAGTGCACCTTTTTACATCCAAGATCGACTATTATCAAAAGGTTTGCTTTTGAATCATTTATTTCACAGGTGTAGCAGTTTCATTTATTGTTAACCTGAAAATTATCTGATCCAAAACTTGTAAATAAAGTGAACTAGCCGTCCTTTACTAACTCTGGTGAGGCTTGGTGGGCCAAATTGTCAGGTCCGGGTCTACTCGACCGTAATAATGCCTGTGCGGCACGAAACTGCCTTTTAGTGTTAACGATTATGAGCTGAACTGATTCAAAGTGAGCTTCGTGAACCAACTTTACCGTTTAAAATTCAACCATTTTATGTACCTAATAAATACGTATTCTGTGCTTTTGTCTCGCTTTTGGTAAGCGTCATTTTGCAGTTAATAACCACATAACCACACCATGATATTACTGCGAGGTTTATCTAAGTGTTTCTTCCTCCATATTGCCAATAAGACCTGTCGTGCCTTTTCTACTGCACTATTTTCCGCAGCCAGTAACAACGAGAGTAAAAAATCGTATCGCACGCTGTAAGTCTAATCGCAACACGAGTCAACGACCCGAAGCGCCTTGTTAGAAAAAGCGGGAACAGTTTTCCGGTTATATTTCGCAAACTGTAGGTTGCCTCGGAATTGGGCCTCTCGCTGATGCAATGGAACCTTGCCCTCATTTTCACGGATGGATACTGACTGGCTGATACGGTATTGTTTTCTGCGAAACATACATTATATTAGCAAAATAATATCCAAGACTTTGGGATCTTTCTTAAACTCCTTGCACGGCATATATTTCTGGTAAAAATTACCAATCGCGAAAAATTTGACCAAATCTTTAGGCTTTTCTTGAAGGCCTTGTGTGTGGCCTAAAAAAATAAGCTATGAAAACGACTTTCCAAATTTCTAGCAGCAAAACGATTAGGCTGAAGAAATGCACACTGCAAATGCAAGCATACTTCTTAATCCTGTCCCAGGCAAACACTACAGCCACTGTAAGAAGAGACCGAGGTAGTTAGTAGCCTTTTCAATAACCTTAATCCTATTTCAAGAACTACACGCTCCATATACAGTATCCATAAGGTAAGAGAAAAGGAAGTATCCCCGCAGGCATTAAGTTTTTCCCGTGTATCAAACAAAACCGATGTAAAGATCTACTTTCTTATGTTTAAAAGCAAACCACTGGTTACAACATCTCATATTCCAGTCTATTCACGTTGTTTGCTCGACGCCAGGAAAGGTAAACAACATTTTAAGATTGGATTCAAAATGTTCCGTGGTTTAGGAATTTGATTTAGGAGTTCCGATGATTTATGAAGGTTTCTGGTAGACGAGAGAATAATGTTAGGTACGTGGAATTTGCTGTACTAGTGTACAGGCGAGCATCACGTCGTTATACCGCGTAAGGCATACAGACTTAGTTTCGTGGTCACCTCTTGTACGTAGTGCAATTCTAAACTTTCCAATTCATTTGCCACATGGTATGACGGATTCCATTTACATTAGTAGCTATGGCCAGCTGAAAGCTACCTGGTAGGTACAGGTTACAGAAACATCGATCCTACTACGGCGAGATTGGCAGACGATGCCTCTGGATTAGCTGGCATACATTGGATGAGGCTGGCACCGGACCGTAAGATGCAATAACAAGGACTACTATAGCATAGCGGACGTAGTCAGGCTGCGGATGACGAAGTCTATCACTGATAGTCTGCTATGAATGTAATGTAGATCCCGTTTCACAAATTACTTTTGCACGTGAGCATAGAACTAAAAGCTGAGACAGCTAAACAGAAGAATGTTACTTTGTAATTTGTATGCTCAGCGGTAGTCATATAGCATAGTTACAAAGTCATACTTCAACACGTTATCTCAGTAATTTCATAAGCGTAAGCTTGAATCCCTTAAATAACCGTGAAACATAAACAAATGTTCATTCAACCTGCCACGATAAAAATACAGTTAAAGAGCTCAGGTTTCAAGATACTCGTATATTAGGGTTGTGTATGTATGTGCACGATTTAAGGCTTGTTTTTATCGATGTACACGTCCGTTTTAATATAGTTTATTTTTAAGTCACTTAAACTTTCGTCATGACAGAAAGACTGACAGAGCTAAAACCGACAGCGAATTGGTCCTTCGAGTTAGATTCTACTAGAACCAGTCATCGCTAATAATCGCTTTAGCTGCACTTCTGGTTTCTGTGGCTGGAACAAAAACCGATTGGTCTTTCGAGCCAGATTCTTCTAAAGGCTAATACTCACATTAGCAACACATCGGACTCATTCGAGATTTGAGTAGGGATTTTCACACTTCAAAAGTCTCTGGCCAAGTCTAAGCTAGTCTTGAGCAGGAAATGCGAATACAGACTAAACATTCCTTTAGTTGATCACAATCATATGGGTGATAATTAATGATCATTAGATGATATCAAATGAAGACGTGCCAATATCCTCTGATGATGTTACTGGACGTTTGCGAATGTTGATAGAATGGAAATTAATGGAATGCATGATATCATAGCATTTTGACAATGGCGCCATGTCTAATTAATTTATTGGACACTATCATTTCACAGACCAGCTCTGATCAAATTAAAGCTTGAATATGTTTACTGGCTTCTACAGCATCAATGGAACGTGACATCGCTCACAATCACTCAGGGGACTTTTGCTAACTTCAGCAAACTTCACAATTCATATAATATGTCGCCGTCGAAAACACCTGTGGGCGAATTTTTAGGCCGAGATATAACGTCATCCCTATTAGAGTCAAAAATTGAGGATAGAATTAGCAGTTTATGTATGGATTATGGAGATGAATAACCTTCATAAGATTCTCGATGAAACTAAATAAAAGTATGACATTTGCGGTCAGGCAGTAATATTAAAAGCAAGAAAGCTCGTATGAGTTTTTAGGCCGCCTTAAGGCCTCCATCGTGGCTTAACGACTGCTACAGCCCGCACCGACAGTATAACGTGCCCTCCGAAGCACGAAAGCGCTCAGATATAAATGCAACTAACGGTCACACATCGAAATAGTGACCGCGCAGAACGTCGCTTAACTTAGATAATCAGTGAAGATTGACTAAGCAAGCCTTGCCACGGGCGGTTATATTTAAGTTACGGGACAAGTGTCAACCCTACGAGAACGTGTACGTTTATGTACCGTAAGTTTACGTTAGCGCACGCGTATTACGCTACATACGATAGAGCGATGCAAGATAACGCTATGTTGCTTATTTTTTCACTAGGTAGGCTCCGAATTGAATTAAGTCTGGTATTGCGGTTGCCTGGCAGAAAACGCCTTTAACAATAAGGTTGCCCATTGTACTGTAGTATGATAGTATTAGTAGGTTTTAGGTAAGTAGGTACCTTTCCTTGTTATCATAAATAATTATCTATCTAAGCAATGACGGGTATGATTGTAACTAAAACAGAAGGGTTATTCCCATCGAGCTCACCGGCTGGCCCACTGGTGGGACCGATGGGAATAAAAAAATCCCAACGAGCCCACTATGCAAATGAGTGGGCTCGATGGGTTTTTTTTTCTACCTGGCCCACCAGTGGGCTCGATGGGAAAAAAAATGTCTACATTGGTTCGCTTGCGTCTAATAGTCTCAAGTGTCTTAACCCATAGCTGCTGTTACCTCAACACCCTAGTTTAATCGGGTCGGAATCACACGAAAAAGCATCTTGGACATCAGAACTAGCCTAGATACGTCCAGGACAACATTTCCAGTTGTTTCTAGTTCACTTCGAAATTATTAAAATGTCATAAAATTAAAAAACCTCTTGAAAAATCATATACATACCTACCTATACCTTCGTTCCTCGTGAGTTTCTACAGTCAAGTGCGTCTAGTACCATTCAGTAGATTAGCCCACAACAACCGCGTTATTGTGAGGTCGTCGACACCGATAACCCCTTAGCCTCGGGTTCGAGATGGTTTATTTGTTAACCTAAGTTTTTGTTAGTATTTTTTGGGCTAATTCGGAACAATAGTACTAATAAGTAAGTAGATATTAGTATAGTAGAGATCATAACACAAACACAAATTTTATCTACTGTATAAGAAAGTAGACATGTTCGAAATCAAGGTATACTCTAACAAATAATTTAATTCAATCCTTGACAGATAGTGTTGCCGCTTTTTCATGGAAACTTAATAGTGAATTAGAAGGTAGAATATAGGTGAGAGAAAGGTGACATGGGGATATGATAACACCTCTGTTTCAAAACACCTTGATACCATAGAGATGTAAGCAATTAACCGCATTAACTTTTTCCGTCACTTATTCTCATAAAAAGTCTGTGTTTGCTAGTAGAGTATCTTCGACGTTCAACATTTGTACAACATACCTGAAACAAAACAAAATCCATATAAAAAACCATAAAGTTTCAAATCATAAATATAATCTACAAAATCCAGTCCATGATAATAAAAGTGACATAACTGTCGGAATCCATTTTGGATCTATTTCGGAGACAACAAAAATATGGCTCGAGGGACCGCCTTTTCCCATTATGGTACGGATAACTACATTAATTATGAGCTTCCGTGATAATATTCGATATCAAATAATGAGTTTATAGAGTTTAGGATTCTATACTTCTAATATAAAGAAAGGGAATGTTTTGTAGTTGGATAATTGTGACTCAATCATCCCGTAAATGCTAAACCGATTTGGAAACAGTTTCTGATTGTGACCAAAAACTTAATTGCTATTTTGTATACGGGTACTGAAGTATAGAATAAAGAATTTGAATCCAACAGTTAAGCAGGATATATGATAAGAATAAACAATATTGTAATTTGAGAAACCATTTGACCGTATGTATATCTTAGCTGCAACCTAACTACTTAGTATTCTGAGAAATCGCTTGCCCCAATAAGGTATCTTAACTACAATAACCTAAAGAACCGATAGGCGAGATGGTTCCCATAATACCAATATTGATCGCTATAATGGTGATGAAAAAACTGTAAACAAAAAAATATGGCCCCAAGAGACAGCTTCCAAAAATAATGAACATTTTAAAATCCGGGAAAAACGGAAGGAAATTGAGAAAGGCAATTCACTGTCATTTAGGGAGATGAGCCACTCAGGGGAAAGCGATGCTAATAGAATTAAATTAAGACTTTATTATGTGAATATTTGAATATCAAGATTTTTCCGGTCGTTATTACACGAGGGAATTGTGACTGAAATCTTCGACCAGAGTACCCTCGGATTCATAGTATAGAAGGTGCACTAGAAGCGAATACAGGTGCTGCGGCTAGGCAAATGGTTCTCTAAAAGCGAATTCAGGCGCTTCGATAAGTCAATGGTAGTTGAAACTGGTCTGGTGGACTATTCAGCCTCTGTTTATGAATACAGGCGTAAAGTATCGAGTTATGGCTGGTTTCCATAATCAGCTATCTGATGCCAGTGGGTAGATTAACATAGTAACGTTGTTATCTACGTGTCAGAGAGAGTCATACAAAACTACTTTGCTAATGGTAAAGTATTTAGTTATGGCATAACCAGAGACTGGAAATGACACCACAAATTCAAAATTCGTTCAGTTTATCTTTTCAAGAGTAACTTTCCTGTTAACCTGTTGTTCGAATCCAACCAATTTCCAAGCAATGTGAAATGCAACGGAAATCCAATTTTACCATGAGATGAAAACGCTTGTATCCGTGCTTTAGCAATTAACATTTTTAATCCTATATACGAGTAGGACATGGCTGCCGGCAATGGAGCTTTAACAAATTTCATGCCCAGACTTAACCGTTCCTGAATATTTTCATTTAAAACAAGGTAAATTGACTATTATGTAGTTTTACCTCGCAGTCATAGTTTTAACAGTGAAGGATATAAGAAGACACAACGCCGATAGTACACAAAAGTGACGTCAGCGTCGCCAATGTTCACTCTCAGTTATTTGGAGAAGTTCAAGCTTGTAATAGAAACCAACATTGTTCCAGTATCATTTTTAATTATGTCCTATACGTCCGAGTAACGTCCTATACCATTACATAATGATGTAAATCTTTCAAGCTTTTTCTCTTTTCCCTTTTCTGTCAGATTGTTGGATAATACGATAGTGTATGCAAACAACCGTATATCGAATGTTATCTAACATCAGAGTTCTGCATACCTTATCAGCCTGGTGCTCGAGATACGGTTAATGGATGCGACCACGGTATACCAGTGAGGCCTGACCTGATTTAGTTCCGAGCTGGCTTACCTGTGTTCAAAGCACTCTTGTAAGACACAGTTCTTTGACTTACTAAGCGAGACTTGATTGCCCTAGATTACTGGATGGATATTTTATAAAACTTCCTCTATTTAATCGCTGACTTAAAACTCTGTGATACAAATGCCAGCTCTTTCGTGACATAAAGCGATATAACTTTACCAATTTTATAATCCCTACTTTGTAAACCTATAATATGTTTTATATACTCCCATATAGGTCCAACTAATAAACCGAAGACATTGTAGACAGAGGTGGAAAGTCAGTGTTTGGAGAAGGCTATAAATCGTTCAGGTCCTAATGGACTTCTTCAGGTCGATGAAGATAATGATGATACAGGTTTAATACGATTATACCAACGAGATCGGCAAGCGTGCTCTGCTTACTGTGTTTGTGTACCAGGCTCGCATGCTCCAATACATGTAACCCAATTTCTGAACAAGGAAGATTTATCTATTTCGCCTTTAGTATTGTGAATTGAAGAGGTTACAAAACTCTGTGGTCTTACTTATGCTGTGCAGTCACTTTTAATCGAGAGAGTCATCTTTTTAGTGGACCTTTTGCGGTCTGTTTGATATTCCTTTCAAACACTATCAAATTATTCTTTTTTGGTTATACCACCGTACTGCTATTTTCAAAAGCGCCAATTTTGGGTGTAAACCCGTGAAAACTTTCTAGACCTTATCTGAGTAGATATTGTTTGCTCCATATGGGTACATTTCGAAAGCTGGGACAGTTACTTAGAAGATCAACAATGGTTTCAAACTATGCAAAGTAATGCTAGATACCAGTAAACCAGCTCAAGTAGATACGCCGAATATACTAATAGAGATATGCGAAAATGATGATAAAACCAGATGATGATTTTAAAACATTTAAATACGCCATGGCCAAATGAAAAAGTATTTTCATTTCATTAACTTAAAAGCCTTACAGGCAATCTGATATTCCGAATTTTGAAATGAAAGCAATTTACACTCGGAGCTTTCTGATTTTAACTTGTAACAAACGATGTGATGAAACCTACGCTTACGACAGGAACCAAAGCGAAATACTAAAAGGTCGGGGGTGAAACTAAACACGATACGATCGAAAAATCCAGTGCACGAACAATGCAAAGGCTAGTGTAGTGTGCCATTTATTGAATCCAACAGATGATAGCGAAGGTTTATAGTATGACTAATACAACTCTTTGTGAAAGAGTTTGTTTGGGGAAGTAGGTACTACCATTTCCTGCCAAGCAGTGATGCTCGCATTGCGGTGTGCTGTGGTATCAATATTGAAAGATATTTGTAACTATATGCCCCGTCACCGTTTAATAGCACTCGGCGAGAGTGAATGAGAATATCTATATCTCTTCTTTCTTTATCTCTTTTGCTGCGCAAAACACCCTCCCTCCCCTTAGAGCGATTAAACCTTGTCGGGAGGTACATATGTCGCAGAGAACGCCATGCACATCTTCAATGAACTTTATTTAGGAAGTACCTAATGTAAACCGGTAACGTCAGATGGACCATTTGCTTCTCCCTTCACTTTTTGTCATAAAATTTTTTTATGTATTGGTTTGAAAAGCACTCAAATGCTGCTACGACCCGGCTCTAACAAAGACCATAACAAAACCCCCTTTAAAGCTATATCTGAGGTTATAATACCACGACCTAAATCTCATGAATAAGCCGATGAAAACCACAAAGACTCTTTCACTCCCAGTAATATGGAGAGTTCCATTGAAAGTAACCTACTTTAAAGAATATTCCAGAATAACTTCAACAATAGACCTTTTTCAGGCGAAATTGAATATGTAACGAGTTTGGAGCTTGATTTAATTAACGAAATTTCCCCATCGTAAAGTAATTAAAATGGCCATTGTACTCTAAAACCAGTAATTCGAGAGCGATTGTAGAAAGCATACATCCGTTCATTCAATAAGTATTAAGCAGTTAATGGTACTACCAAACTAAACCATAAATGTGTACCTTTAGCATTTGCTGAGCGAGTACCTTTTTTAAGCATCTGTTTCTATAATTTAATGTTTATTTCATTGTGTCTTTGTATGTGTTTTTGCGTAAAATAAATAATTTATATTTTTTTATTTAAATCTAATTTTTGTGCGCTAGACGTTCCTCTATGCTTGGTTATAGATTCTGTGGTTATAGCATCATAGACAGCAATATGAAGGAGAACCGATAATGGCAAACGCCCCTTTCTTTTTGATGGAAATGTTGATCAAACACCTCAAGATTTTTCATATTCTGTACACTATTTCCTAGTTCAATATTCTGAGTTTCCTAGTCATCACAAATTACAAGATTTATGTTGGAATTATACATCAAATACGTCACGAATGCCCTTTTATACGCCTTTTAAGTATTAGTCATGCTTCAGCTATAGTCTTGTGCCCATTCTTCTTTGTAATTTAGATTCTCTTGCTAAAAACGTTGTCTTTTAACTGTGTTATTTCAAAATCTCCAACCACACGTATACTTTCAATTTTATTCATTTGATTGAAAACGTAGGCAGCACCGTATAGTAGTAAGGTAGTAACTAGAAATGCAAACGTGACTACAATATCGATGTACAATTTGGCATTCGATTCGGATCTGAGCTGACACGTTTTTCGTGTTTGGAATCAAGATTTTGCCGTTGTGTTGGCTTAACTGTGTTGTTCAGAAAACGAATACGGTAAAGCTTATATAAACTAATATTATAAGGAGGTTGTAGTTTTTTTGTGGAGGGTAATCTTTGGAAATACTGAACGGATTCCATTTTTTTTAAGCGTAGGTATGTTTTATTATGACAAAATTAGGTTATTAGTACAAAATCTCGATATCTGTACAGCAAGTCGAAGAAACGCAGACGAAGATAGTAAGATAGAAAGTAGATTATGTTTAACGAGTAAACACGTAGACCATCTAAATCGATAAGAGCAAGCGCTCTTTGTTATTTTAACTAATTGATTTAATATAGTACGTTCTTCACTAAAACACCTTCTAAACTGTTTAATATTTAGGTAAGAGGATGTAACAATTTCTAATTGGGACCACTTACCAAAATTTTTTAGAACTTTGAAAATTTCAAGAATAAATTTGAGACGAAAACAACTATAGCTCTAAGATTCAACAGACGGTTTCATCGATAAGTTAATGAGTTATGGTCCAAAGCCCTTCCCTAGCCCATCTTACTATAGAAGCGTAGGTTGAACGTTGAGAAACTCGAACATCTTAAAGATCAAACGATAAATCCTAATTTAGCAACCACAATTGTTTTCAAATACCAGTTACCTACTCTTCTCCCTTTCGTACTTTTTGTTTCAGCAAAGGAAAGAACGAGATGGAGGTAAGAGGATTATTGGGAAAATAAGGAGCTCACGCAGAATGAGGAGTTTGTCAGACTTCGGGAAGGGTGTGAATTTTGAAAGGTGACACTGATGTACTAACGCGTGAATTGAATTTGTTACGAACAATAAAGGAATACAACCACTCGGAAAAAGCTTTGTGTGGAACGAACAGGCATTACAGACGTTTGAGAAATAACAATAACGCCAAAAACTCAGCCGATTCATTTTTCCAAAATATACAACCCACAGCCGTAAACATTATGATTAACCAAGACATTGATTAAATCTCAGCCCACGTCAGTCACAAACATAATCAGCTAATCATGAGATTACGAAACAGTCGAAAACCAGAGCGACCCACTTTCTTCAGACTTGACCTTGAAGAGTACGCCCACGTGATTTATGAATTAACAAATGGCGTGCTTTTGTTTGCTTTTCCTGTGGCTTTAGTCTGATGACGTTCATATTTGTAATCGTCAGGCAGGAATAATCAGACAGAACCCAGTTTTGACGTGAAATGAACTTCAATTCAATTCATTTATTTAAACCATAGGATCTTATAGAGAACACTTAGTTAGGTCAATTTTTGTATAATTTAAAAATAATAATAATCATTACACTGACCGATAACCAAAGATTCTCGTTGTCAAATATCAAGATTTAGGGAACTAATGGCCTTCTGTCATTTTTTGGGTCTTTATTGGTTACCTTGCGAGGGAAATGTGCTTCTGATAGATCGTGACTAACTATTCTGAATGAACTGATTTACAGACAAAATCGTGGGCTGTGATACAAAGTGTAAGGCTGTAGAGTAGAACCTACATAGCACATTCACATCGCAGTTTTACACTAGGAAGAATGCAGCAGAAAAATTACGGTAGTTACGAATAAAGTATCCAATATAAGATTGGAACATTTGTAAGTAAATTGTCTTGACAAGAAGTCAGACCTTGATAAATTCGCCAAAGATTTGACTGATCTACTCATCCATCACACAAAAACATGTTATAAGAAAACTCAACGCAAATATTACGAAAGATTCACTTTGAATCTGCAGCTGCTGGATACGCCTATTTATTCTTCCGTCCATCTAAAATTAAAAAATGTCTACAGTCTGTCTCAGTTCACGTTTGGGGGTTTGGCAATCAGCCAGTGGCGATGATACAAGGTCTGAGGAAGTCTAGTCTGACCTGTAGTTTATTTGATGGCCGTTTGAACCAGCCTGGTCAATCAGTGGGTCGTCAATCTGGTCAGCATACAGTTCTAATGAACAGTGATGAGTTGACGAATGTTGATGCCTTGAAAACTTTTGTTTTAGACCATCATCCATCGGTCGTCGGAAATTACGCAAGTAATGCTTTATCTGTAAAGTTTTATCTGGATTTTAAGAAGCCATTCGACAGTCCTTGATTAATAGATTTTCCGCCTTTGGCCGGTATCAACAGTCCTTCGTTGCTCTAAGTATTAAGGTTACGAAAGAAATAGCATAGTCCTTTGCGTGAATAGATCTACTTGCACGTTCTTTAAAACCAGGAGACAATTCTGAACGAGACCTGCTAAGACACACATTACAATAGTTATGAAATAACACCACCATTAACACACCGTCTAATTATTCAACGAAAAGCTGGAATACTAATCCTAAGCCATGCGTATGAGGCTTCACGTACATCCTCAGGGAACAGTTTATCCCACTTTACCGTAACAAACTCTGGGCACCTGATGTGAATATCAAAACTTGAGGGTACAAGCAGACGAGATTGTAAAGGTGCTCCATATGACACCGCGGGTAATGTAATGTTGGGTTAGATGCAAAGAGGATAGATACGAGTAGGTACTAAACTGGACACTGGTTTTTCTATCTACGATTTAGGAGGTAGCCTATATTTGGAACACCCTGCATCACAGAATAGAAGTTAGGTTAGCTTTGATAACTGGCTAATAGCAAAGAACTTAGAGGGATGAATTTCAAAAAATTTTACCTCACTCTCGAAGATAGGAAAATAGGGGTTTTGTGTATAATAGGGGTAATAAATCTGAAGATACCTAATAGCTAATGTAAGTCAGGAGAAACATTGGAACTTTAGAAAAATAAAGCAAAGAATCACGCTTGAAACTATGTAATATCCGTTCATGAGACATCGAAAACATATTATTTTCTTACCAACAGTTTCTTCGCCCACAATAACTTCTTTGTTATTCGATTTAGATACAAAGTTTGAAAGTACATAGTAACTGGGAAAATAATAATATAAAAAAATGTTTCCAAGAGCGTTAAGAGGGCTTTAGCAGGCTTAGGCGGCTCTTAGAACGAGTGCGTGGTAAATGTTTTCTTTTTCATTCCTGCGAATTCTATGATGTTTTTTATACTCTTTTTGTAAGACGAATAAAAAATAAATATTCACGGACACTTAACACAACGCCTTCTAGTCCCAAACTAAGCAAAGCTTGTATGATGGAAACTAGATGGCTGATAGAATACATACATACTTTTTTTTTGTAAATACATATTTATAGTACATAGAAACACCCAGACACAGAACAAACATCTATGTTTTACAGCACACAAATGTTTGTTCTCGGTGGGGATCGAACCCACGACCCACAGCGCGGAAGGCAGAGCTACTACCGACTGAGCCATGACGCCTGTCGTTATACAATTTTATTTTTAGAAAAATACCTAGTTTCAGGATGGTGTATGAAATTCAAAAGGTGTGGTCTACATTGAACCACTAAAATTCCTTGCATCAAATGCATGCCACTCAAATATATTGGAAGTGGAGCTTTGTTACGGGACAATAGAGCAGAACTAAGTCAACTGCAGCATGAATATGCAACGGCATGCGGCAGGTGCCCGCGGCAGCGTTACATGGAAAGTGCTATATTTAGATAACACGACACGATTCACAAAAAATCTATACTAAAATTCAACGAGGGAGATGAATGATTGTGGTAGAAAGGCGAGCATCCAAAACGTCACTTTTTATCAGCGTAAAAATGTATCTAACTCACGATTACGATCAAGACATTCTTTTATTACAAAAAACCTTTCAACAAATGAAGCAAATAAAAACTGAAATCTAAGCGTCCAATATCTGGTCAAGGTTAATGTATTCAGGTCCCAAACCCTACGGTTGCCAGATGCTACAAGTGGTGTATTAGTATCCTTTGTCATGTGAAAACCACTTTCATGTTCATAAGCTATCTGATGTAACGTGAATAACCTTCTTTTAAGGTCACCAATACCCCGAACCCGAATGGATCAAGTGGATGTAAATAACCAAACTTTCATTGCTTTAATTTCCAATATCGCATCGCATCCCATTTTGTCATAAAATCTAAGTAAATCTGATAGCATGTTGTAAAGGGCTTCAAGTCCTGGTATTCAGAGCATGTAATCAGATATGTAGCGGTGAATATACCAACTTTTGTTACGCAACGCAACTATTGATACAGTTGCCCAAATAATACCATCTGAATAGTTGCTCCTTTTACGGAAAGTTATGTAGCGGTGTATCTTACTTGTTTGTTTCGTTATATTCAGAGTCTTTATGCTTTTTCTTTCCTCTTTTATTTATTTTGTATTTCGCAGAATTTTCTACGGTGTTATTACTCTTCTACAGCTGCCGGAAATTTACTGGATTTGCTGGGTTACTTGAAATCCTCGTACCTATTATTGTGGTATTATGGAAATCATCGGTTGGAGAATTGAGATATTTCACAGACACGTCCTTATTGGATCGAGGTGATGCATTGTTAAAGGAAGAGGTAACATCTAAACTTTGTTTTTATTTTATTTCATAATCCTCTTAGCACTAGATGGAATGGAAACTTCATCTTGTACCGTCACTTCTTTTTCATAAAAAAAATCTTCATCGTTAATTTCCTAAAATGTAGTTAGAATTAGAACATCTAAATACTCCTCTTACTTTAATTTAAGTAGTCTACAGTTATGTAAGAAACAATGAAGATCATACAAAAGTAAACAAAGCACATGTGCTTAGTGTTTGTACAGTTGTACTCAATGTTGTACTCATAAACTCTTTAGAACTGCTCTTGACATTACGCAAATGAGTGTTTGCATCAGCTTGCTTGACATTGGACGAATTGGAATTTAGAACAGTAGTTCTAGTGATATTAAAGAATTCGAAGCCAGTAGCACTACTTTTGCAGCAGAAAATACCTGATAGTACCTACCTACTTCCCCTGACGAACTCTTTCATAAAGAGTTGTAATTACTACTTAATCCAGAATTCACAATACTAAATTGAATTTTATATTTATTTTCTTTTTATTCTTCTTTTACTTCTTGTTTCTTCTTATCGGTGTAAAAATAAAACTCTCGCAAGGAGTTCCTTTCCAGTGCAGCTTCCTTGACGTCCTTATACGACATGACAGCGATCTTTGCTTTCAATCCCTTAACTATAACTAGTAGGTCTATCCTATCTGCTACCAAAACTGATCTATCTTTTCTAACACATCCAGTATTGCGATTGCCTAATTTTTTAATTAAGTTAGTTTCACGGCCACCTACTGCAAATGGTTTATCTAATTTTACCCAAGTTCCTACCTGAATTACCTCTTAATCATCTCTTCAAAAGGATTCAGCTCTATTTCTGCTAACTGGGTTCAAGTAAGAAGTCACTAGACGGACTAGCCCGCGGGTAGTTCGTACGGGCATGTCTGTAGCCACAATAAACTACACAGAATTATCAGTTTGTGGTCTCTGTCTCTTACCGTCTAGTGAATTCCCCGCTTAAGTCGTGGGCATACTTGCATTATTCAGAGTAGACAAAACACTGCATCGTTGTGTAATAGATGTGGTGAGTTTCATAACGGAGCCCGAAGTCATTACTCGTGTTACAAGTTACAACCTAATTGCAAAGGAAAGAAAACCATCCGCTCTGATGAAATAATATCGATGGAAGTGGGAGTTTATACTACCTAATTGGCAATCGGAACTGCTGATGGCTTTGATCAAACATTGTTGGTTGTAATCAGATTGCTTCATACATAATACCGGGGAAAGTCATGTATCGTGTGTCAAAAGAATATCCCATATAATCCAACTAGTAATTTCGTGCAGCCGTGACCTTCAAAGACAAACTACTCATTCTACGCTGGACAAATGATCAGCAGTTTATGGCCGATTTAAACACTCATAAGTAACTGGTATAGTATTGTTACTCAGCGTGGCATGCGCATCAGCGCTCTCCAGTTCAGTCATCGTTGTCTCGTCTACTTTTATACTACTGAACTTATGACAGTGTAAATCAGATGCTGGGACGCTGATCCATCACATCCTTATCCCCAAAACTGTCAGGATAATATGGATGTTTCTATAGAATAGCTCAAAAAATAAACTGTCGGCAATTGATTTAAGACGGGCACAGGAACGCACTGTCAAGAATTATTATGGCCAGCTGTGAAGCGTCTATTGTTAGACATAAATAGCATTCAACGACTTATTTGTACGAAGGTACTAGAGAATGGAACGCCCAGCCGGCAGTCGGCAATCTTCTGTACGCAGCTAGGTCGAACATAAACTGCAGTCTTGTACATAAGAGCATACATAAAGATCACTTATCTGTTGCGTAGGTTTTATGTCTTTGGATTTGGGCCTGACAGATAAACTAGGCTGTTTAGAAATAAGCAAGTCATTAATACTGGAATTCATAAACATGCAGGACATTGCAGGAGTTCCCCTAGTAAATTTAGCGAAATAAATCTATCCCTAAGAGAACCCCTACATTAATTCCATGCTAAGACTCGTAGGCTCTAGACTAGACGTGTCTTTAACTTGAGCGGCTCTAGCAGTCGTGACGGAGGCCTTAAGGCGGCCTAAAATTCCGTCACCAGAGTCGGCAAACTAACTCATGCTTGCTTAATGATTTTGAGTATCTAGCTAGCTAGCTAGTATGTAAAGTTGTGTAGTAATAAAACACCCATCTAGCAGGTTTCGCAAAGCTGGGTCAATCATCGAAATCATTTCAATCTCTTCCCATTGAATGCAAATCGAATCTCGTTCTTCAGATTCCTTTACGAGGTTCCCATATTTGCCCACACGTGATCGTTAAACAAAGCTCGTTATGCAAATGCTCACAATTCGGTCAGGCTGGTGGTACAAGTAAGAACTTGTTCAATTCAAGCTTCGGGGTTACCGTGTTGGCAGACTGCCAATGCACCCGTTCACATTTTGTGACAACTGGGTAATAGGGTTGTATAAGTTGTGTAACCCAGTTAGTAGTTGAAGTGACGAAGTACGAGTAGGTATACCATATTGGTCATTCAAAACGCCTTATGGTGTACGGATATGGCTGCTTTGTAACCGACTTCAAAAAAGGAGGACGTTTTCAATTCGGTTATATTTCTTTTCAGTAGTTTGGCAGTTAAATAGGAGTAACTGGAAAAAACACGACATTGCGTATTTTGCTTTTCTGTGGTGTTTACGATCAATAGAACAGTCCCAATGAACTGCTATCATTATCATCATTTGATGATGAAGGCGTATCAAATTGAAATCGGTTTTTCCAGTTTTTTATACTTTTAAATTATTGATGTGCTGCCCGACTATGCACACTGCACATGCCCCCTTTTCAAATACTTTTTTACAAGTGATCACAGGTAAGAATCACCCTTCGAGACCACTGGCATTGCATACTTACATTACATACTTAATACTTTTATGTAGATATGTAATGACACGAGAAAAAGGCATTATTATTTATTTGTAAATACAAACAAACCAAAGGTTCTCTCAACTCGCTACTTTTATTCAAATCCCTTCAAGCTTCAATTCTAAATTAAAAACTGCTGACAAATTAATGAACGATACAGCAATTTACAAAGTCCCTGTCCCTTACGCCTTGCACCATCCACAAAGGGTCACGGTACCGCTACACCAGCCGCGGCGGCGCCACCGCAGCTAAAGATAATGAGCGCGAATCGCGGACCGGTACCGATACCTACTGACTGTACATCTGTGGTAATACTGAAAATAGTACGGGAACAGAAGGTTCACTTCATAGGTCTCGATACGGTTTAATAGCTCTGACCTTAAATGGAGGGGATGTGGAAAAGTGCTATTTAGTGATATTGAGACCAATTAAACAATGCAGCATACCTAAAGTCCTAATAAAACTTGGGAGTGTTCTTATACATTTTCACCACTATAAACCCAGTTCCATCATTCCATGACGTAACTGTAGAAAAACTGACACAAAATAGATGTAAAGAATGACGTAAATCTATAAAACTTCAACTTGCGATGTTAAAATTCTAGTTGCGCAGCGAGACGGTAAGAAATGTTACGAGTTATGATAAAGTTTGGGTGATATATTGAGGGTTAGGTAACGAAAGCGGTGTTTTTCATAACACGCGAAGTTTGGAACCTGCAAATATTCGTCAGACGTGAACTGATCCGTATGTTCTTAGCAATGCTGAGCATTAAAAATAAACAATGAATTTACGTGATCTGTGCCACGGCGGACTCGTGGTCACACCGTTTTGCTACACCAGAGTGACTACGAGTAATTTCTTTTACTCGTGGTCACACGGTGCTGTGTGATCAACAGTACCTAGATGTCAATGAAAAGATGGTTAATGCGTAATATCTCGAAGAAAACTAAAAAAAATACAGATAATTATAATGATCTAAACACCGAACAAGTCTATTATAGCGACACCAATGAAGATTAATAATTGAAATAGCACATCTCTGAATAAAATTTAAAGTAAAAGTATCAAACAACTTGAAACCATAGTCTCCCACTATACTTTTCATAAAAAAATCGAGCCGAAGAAGTGTAGTTGAGAAGTATAGTTAAAAAAACTATTACAGAAGCCAGTGATGGCTTCTTCCAAAGTAAAAAAAAAACAACCACAACACTGCAGAAGCCCGAAGACGTAGTCTTAGCTATTATAATAAACGAGACAGTGCAAGAGTTAGAAATTAGTTTTATCTCCCGGTTCCCGTGGGAACTTGCTAGTTTTCTGAAACTTCCCGCCAAGTTTTATGGATAGCAGTTGGAGCGAAACGGGACAAGAACACTTTCGCGTTTGCCACATTTGCAAGAAAAGGTGCTTTGGAAGTTCGGAAACCGTCTAGTTTTCGAACGAAGTATAATACTTAACCTACTGTACCTAAATTCTAAGATCTTTATTTTTATTCTAAGATCAGAGAGAGGATATTTTATCTCTGTTAAAAAAAAATCTAAATATACATATATATGTTAGTATTTAATATTTCTGTAATGCTATATGTACTTCAAATGAGCCTCTACCAAGAACGCACTATCGGGTCGAGTAAACAATAGGAGGCATTTTCTCCATCACGCCAAAAACTTACTTTTCAATGAAAATCTGTCCAAAAATCTATGCCTTACATTTGACTCTTGAGCATCTCTTCAGCATTTCAGTATAATTAGTACTTAGCAGTATGGATGGACTGGAACCTTTCAATCCACCTAATGTTTTATACGTTCCAGATACACGAATCCGGCAGTTCTAATGACTAGTCCGGCGTCGGGTGTCCAGCCCAAGTATGGAAAGTTGTCGTCTGCAATAAAGTCGTTTGGGAGCGTGGCACGTTCACTCTTAGTGATAGAGGATAGAAATGTACATTGAATTTTATAGACAGGCCAGACGTGGTAACTCTTAAGACTTAACAGAATGACAAGAATCTTGCACAGAACAGCTTACTCCGATAGAGCAGCATCATCGAGGCTCTAAAACTCTCGAAAATAGTTCAATTCAACGATCGATATACTCAACTAATGTTGAAGATGGTACATCAACATTTATCCAGTTTGTATTTAACTAAGAGTAGGTAATATCGGTGAAAGGATTTGATGGAAACCGCTCGCAATGTTCAGTATTTTCTAAGCCCCCGAGCGATTCCAGAAATTCAAGGAATAAAAGTTTTAAAGCTTTCGAATTCTATTAGATCTGGAGACGACTCAATAGGAAACCGAGGAACGTGACACGTGATATTATTATGACCTATTCTTCGCCCCAGAAAAGATGAAAATAGTTCTGAAATTGAGTTCAAGGAATCATTGAAAAACATCGAACCAAAGGCGAGTGTAGATGAGAAAATTATAGACAGTGCAAAAACTCACAAAGTCCGGAATAGCCCAAACACAGTATTAAGAGATATAATAATCAGCAAGCAACGGATTTTCAGCAGGCTCTTCAGCAGAGTCTAAATTCACTTCGTAACTCCTTTAAAAAGCGAAGAGATCTCAATCTCAAGGTCATTGAAACTAAGTTATCTCACCTCATCGAACTACAGTTCTATCAATACAATTGCTCCACTTTCTGACCTATCACGTCCAACACTTTGAGCACTATACAAACCTTTCAAAATCAAACATTCGCAGCATTGAAGCTATCGAAGTGTAAAATCACGTAGAGAAATGAGACATGGCATAAATGCCGTCACGAATCAGGAATGATGTCATCAGGTAAAAGGCATTTAAATATTTAGCACGAAATATTAAACGTTCCCTTGATGACGTACCCAGTTGGAATAATGAAATATGATTGCTTTATAAACCTTCTGTTAGTAACGGAGTTGATTAAACTTTTGAATAAAGCGAGTCAAAGGTTATTGTTTGGCAACTTTTAATTGGATCCATTATAATTTGTATGTAAGGCGGTGGAATGATTGAGAGACCATACTTTTAATTTCTTCGTTTCATCCATTGATTGTTTCGTACAATGCCTGTGGCAGGGCCATTTACACAGGTTTTTTTGTTATTTAACCTATTGTGTCCCACCCACTGCAGGGAAAATGTCTCCCCCAAAATTTTCCACTGGCCCCGGTCACTGTATACAGTTACAATAGAAAAGAAAACTACTGTCAGGTAAAACTCGACTCTTTACATTACATGCATGTTAAAAAAAACATACAACACGTCTTTGACTTCAGACCTAAGAGAATTCAACTGTTGTTATCTTGCCTCGCCTGCTCAGATTTGGAGGCCAATTATTAGGAGACTTTATTATTACCGAAACCTTATCAGGATAAGTTAATAAGGTCGGGAGCTTCCAAGATCTGTCAATTAAGATACTTATTGCTGCCGAAGCTTTCATTATCAGAATAAGCTTACAAAGCTTGGGTTGATGAAAATGATCGAAAACGTCTAAGGGTAGGATCTACGTAAGATTAACCCATGTAATACTGTCACGTTATCCACAATCCTATCAAACATCTCATTTGGAGGACAATTTGAGACAGGCTCGGACAAAGGGGTGTTAGATACTTGGTAGTCTTGACACGTGTTCTTCCTTCGATAAATGGAAAATAACATACGTAACGCGATTGTTGAACGTAATTTCGGTTCTTATTGAACTGTTCATTAGTTGTATGAAGCACGACGCCGATTCTGTTCTGTAGTTGTATTTCATCTCTGCGACTTTAATAGTCAAGTTGACATTCTACAATCGATAGAAAATAGAAAACTTCAAATATGTATGGTAGTAATCACGTGACGTCATTTTGGAATTCGTTCGATTAGTATTTATATTATCTAGTGTTTGTCGAATGTCATCTTGTAAGATCAATCCAACAAGTAATAAAACTGTATTCATGAATGTTCATACGTTGTATTATCTTTGGTATTCCTCTCATCCTCATTCATTTCGCACACATGGTCGTGTCGCAGGAATACTAAAGTATTGCTAAAATCCGGTATTGTTTACTCAAGCGTACCCATTCTACTATCGACACTATTTCTTATCGCATAGCCTTCATGTTTCCTTGATCATTTCGAAGAAGCGGTCACTGGGCCATTTGACAATCGTTTAGTTTGTAATCTTTATCAACCTTATTTGTATGAGCATAGGTTGTACTATCGACTGACGTATCATGTGTAGACTTCTGATTGTCTAGTGGCTGTAGGATGTTTAGGTTTATGGTTCCGGCATCAATGAAAGTGTTTTCAATTGAAGGTTAAGTGGTTACTTGGTTAAGTGTGTCAGTGGTTTTATTCGTTCCAAAACGATCAGTAATTGCATAGGTTCTGCGAGGTCAGCAAATGCTCACACTTCTCGAGATCTTTTGCATTTCGAAAGTCATTTTAAAGTTTAGAACTTTGAAATGAAACGTCTGTATTTTTACTGTTTGTCAGTTTGTATTCTTAACTTTGATCTGATTTAGGTCTGTATGGTCTGGATTGTCAAGCGTCTGTATGAGTAAAATAGTTAAACGGAAATAGTTAAGGCAAGGCCATGTAATATTGGTTTGAAGTGGAATAACAACACAAGTAGGTATGTTTTAAGAGCTCCGTCTGTTCACAAGTCGCAACCCCATAAGTCTCGGAACACATTACACCCTTACAGTGCGTTCACCCACACTTGACACTGAGCCAAGCCGTTCAGCCTTCTACGTTCTTACTGAAAGGGGTTTAATGGCACTTTGGGCGCTTTCTCTGGCTTTAGCACTTTTTGCTTCCTGTATGGATAAGTTATGTAAAACAACTCTGCAAACCACTGGCAAATTCATTCAGTCATTTCTCAACCAACGAATTCAATTATTACATTGGGATAATTCATGAATCAAACATAACTCAATCTGGTTCGTGATTCTTTGCATTTGAGTTTCAGATTTGATTTGATCTTTTGATACATGATACATGACCATGTAGCGATAGCTTAGTCATCATCAGATCAATCAAAAGCTTTACATTATCGACACGGTCTTTCTACAGATTTTTGGCATGATCAAAGTCAACTCTTGATCATAAATCTTCATGATTGAATTATTCAATGTCATAGTAGACAGACTGGATCCGAAGCAGATGGCAGAATTTGAATAACTGAAACGTTAGGTATGAATATGACGTGCGTGAGCCTTTCAATGACACAAAGAGAGGCATTATTCAACGCAATGCTCCCGTGTTTGAAGAATGTATTAAGTATGTCATGTCGTGAATGCTTTTAAACAACTCTATTTATACAATTGGTTTGGTATGAAGGTTTGACGTCATTACTAGCTTGAGTTACTTTCAACATATTGGATTTGAGCACTCAGATTTGTTATTCTTTGACTTTGGATCTATCTAGTGACTTCTGGCATTCCTTGTAGCCGGCGAAGTATTGATTCCAATGTTGGCCTGATCTACAGTTTTAACCCAGATGTTGGCAGTGTTTCTCACATCCCTCACTATCTTTTTTGACGTATCACTTTTTGTAAAATCGCCGTAGGTGGACGTCTTTATAGGGCAGTCGCTTGCCTATCAATCTTTCGCATTTCCTCTCGCGCCCTGTTTTTCTGGCATTATCCCCTAACGATAGAGATTCGTATTTAGCAGCAATATTCCAACTATCTATCAGTACTTTCTACTATTACTTTCTGCATTGCAGTATCGTTCCTTTATCGTATTTAGATTGCTTGCCAACTATTCTTTTCACATATTCCAGACTTTTCAATAAATTCTACGTCTGGTTCCAAAACCAACAAACAAAAGACAATCCTGACTGGCTCACTGCAATGCCTCACAATAGGTACATTCCCTTTGTACGCACTCCCCTTTCGAAGCGTATGTTTTCGGATATAAGGACACTCCTACACTTTTTGTTCTTTTATGTCGATTGTGAATAGGTTTTTTGGTACGGAAAGTTCAGTGAACTTGAAACTGATGATTGGCTGCACTGCTAGTAGTATTTTTAGAGTCAGCTAGGCGGTATCTACATCATTAATCTCTTCTGCTAAGGTGGACCAGTCGATGAGCCATGACGTAAACCATCAAAAAATCTCAAGAGCATCCACCAATATCAAATCACTATGAACACATTGAGCACCCAAATATTTGAGGTGATGTCGACTGCTGTCTACCTGGAGACATCCATTTGTATAAAGACTTCATGGACAACGTACACAAGATAAAAATAATACACTAACCAAGTAAACAGAGTAAGCCATTTCATTTACAGGCCATTTATCACTCCCCTCTTGTTCGTTTACTTCCGATTAAGCAATTCGAATATGGATATCGATTAAATATAAAAAGAGGGGACGAGTGCAAGTAAGCGTCATTTAAAAGAGTATATTTTACTAGCTGATCTTTCCGCAGTTCGTATCTGAAGGTAGATTCCCTAGGCACCCACCCACGTTATTCTAATTGATTTATCAAATTAAGCTAGCTATAAATATAATGTGGCTGCGAATTCAGTCAAAACTATTTCAGAATCGGTTCAGTAGTTTTAAAGTAAAGATTATCCCCTGCAAATAAAACCGCTTCCTCGTTTTCGGTGTAAAAACACTTATTCTTACTTTTTATTTTATTGAGTAACAAAATCCACAGTTCTTAAGAATAATGGTAAATCTTAAATTTAAGGCAGATGGCCAAAGACGGATTTACATTCTAAACACAATAACATATAAACAAAAATCGACAACATCGAATTACTTATAAATATGTGTGAAACACACCTAGATGCAAAATTTAGTATTTGGTGATCGTCAATCCAAAAGTTAATATGCCAAAAATAGGATGGGGAAGCGATAAAAATCGAATCGGGTTTATCGATAAAATCGAAGACAGCTGCGATGCAGTAACTGTCAGATGCTATAGCACAAAGATGCTGGGAGGATGTCGCATCTCATTAGAAAACAGGAAGTCGCAGGGTCGCCGGCAAAAACTAACGCTAGTGTCATGTCAATGAACTCTGGTGTTGGAATCGTGGTATGTCGATCGATATCGATGGAACATGACATACCACGATTTTTGATTAACTAATAAATTTCTTCAATGCAAATGATAGTCGACCTGACGTGATCGAATGACTAGACTTTGTTGCAAATAATCAAACTCTTTTTGGAAGATTAATTGTCAAAATGATAGGACAGAAGCCATCAAATTAAAGAAGAAGAATGCCGGATGGATCTATTTACTAAATTGTGAACTGATTTGCACCAAAAATTAAAATAACAGATTCAAATGATAGTTCTTTAAATAAAACGTAGGTATGAAAAAAACTATAATAGAGACGGGATATAATAAAAAGCCATCGATAAAATTTAACCCTCTATTTGGAAAAGGGTACATCACTAGTGCGGTGCGGACGCCGGACAGTGCGTGACGCGGCTCACGATCTAAACGCACTGGACTGTATCTAGACACGGACCAACTCTAATGTAGGTTTATTTCTGTAGAGTATGTATGCTTAAGAAAAATGACTGTGTCTAATGCACTCACAGAAACAGCTGTGGGTTAAGAAAAAAATATCGAATCTTGCAAATGAGGGTATGTGCCAAATATCAGTAGCTCTACAAACAATGTCGCTATTCGTCGCAAAATATTTAAACAGCTAATCAAATTCCCAGCCAATTTTACAGCAATTTGAAACTTGAAATCTAATTCCATCGCATCCCCTTTGGAGCTTGGCCTGCTTCACTGGAAGTCGGCTATCAGAAGTAAAATGAGCTTTATTGCTACGTCTGATAGAATATCAGTCGGTATGAAGAGATACCTTAACTCAGGTTAATAGGCTGATTACGGCAATGATCAAGGCTCGGATGTTAGCAATTTTCCGTAAACACTACCTGCGTGTACTAAAGTGTCGTTCCTGTGCGTGATAATGACAAATGAAGTGGATCTTCTGGCGAACGTAGAAGGCAGTAAATCTATCGTCGTAAAAACCTTTAGTTTTACAGTTTTGTAGCCTTGATCCTGACCCAGCAAAATGGTCTATCATTCAAGAACCCATGATTATCAGAAACTAGATTCCGCCGCGACTTCGTTCGCGTTCCATTGGATCCTGTTGATTTTCCGGGATAAAAAGTAGCCTATAAGTTAATCCAGGTCAATTATATATTCCAAGTTTCAGCCAAATCGGATCAGTAGTTTTCCGTGAAAGAGTAACAAACATCCATCCATACATCCTAACAAACTTTCGCGTTTATAAATATTAGTATGATAAGATTGACCATGCCAATGTTTACAGTCCATGCAACATTTGCCCCGCGGGAATATCGAATAACTCTCGTGTTTTATCCGTCTGCCGCATCAGGGCTCCTCAACTGTTCCTTATTCTATAGGTTGAGCCCACATTTATCACGACACACTCACGGCGGATTTATTTCCTTGCTACTTTCCAATCGAATCGAATTACCAATCAGGGAAAGTGGGTCTCCTTGCTAGGGCTCCTCCTAATTGCCGGGGATGATGTAAAATTTGAACGTGTCTAGTAAACTGTAAGGAAGTTCGCCATGATAATGCAGCTGGACTTCCATTACGAAGAACTCCATCACGTCTTCATAACCACATCCATAGCTGTATTTACTATCCTGTTGTCCGCGTTTTGGTTTGTTGACTTCGCAAATAACAAAATAATATTCGGACCACGGGCTCTGTTGTGTTACCGGCTTGAAGTAAACCTTGGACTTCAATACAAGCGTTCACCAGGTTTCTCTGTCCCTTACCGCTTCTGGCTACATTCACCGAGCTAAGCCAGTCTCTAGGTCGGTAAGGTCTTAAGCCGGGCCTCTAGATCCCATGGCTTTGTGGCTAGAAGCGTGCAGGACTGGACTTTGCAATTAGACGTAGCTGTCTTCTGCCAGGAAAAGGAAGCTGTCGAACACAATGCTGGACATTGTCAAAGGTCTTTTTCTCTAACCTGTCAAAGCAGATACCACCCACCATACTTGACATAGGAAGTGATATATCCAGCAGTGGCTACTGACTACAGAGCAATGACGATGAGGGCAATCTGTTAAACCTGTGAATGGCATGGCAACCCTACATGATTGATGTATATTGGTGTTGCAATGCGGTTATGTTGATCATACGATATGCTTATTGCGGATTGGCGAAAGCTGAACTGAATTATTGAGACGTGTATAAGATGAGTGCTATTAGATACCAAAGTACTTTCTTATTTTTAAACTGAAAATAAATTATACGTATGATTTTTAGAACGGCTTTTTTGGCACCAGGAGTACGTATACCGTCCGGCATGCTGATAAATTGTCATAAAATTTGATGAAGACTAGCCCTAAAGACTCTGCTACTCCAGTTCAGTCCCCTGATTGTCTATCTTTTGGATACCATCGAATCAGACCAGTAAACTGACATTGAGAGTGTGATTCGCACTAAGCGTTTCGGTTCCACCTTCAACATCCGAACCGCTAAAGAATGGAACACATTACCATCGTCTTTCCTGCTCACTATAATCTGAATGTGTCCAATTCTCATGGCATATAAAGAAAGTCAATCACCCTTCTGGTGTACTCTAGAGTGAGTCTAGAAACTGATGAATTAGTAATAAGGAAAAATTTTAGCATAGATCTGACAAATATGTTATTCATAAAGTGATGGAACCAGTTAGTTTCCAAGGTTTCCCCTCAAGGTAAGTCAATAAACCATTGCAAGAAATTGCAACCGGGTCGGTTAATAAAATTTTATCTTCACCTCGTTTCCTTCCACAGATTGACTTCATAAATCCATTTGATTTTATTTGTTGCATATAACAGTTACTGAATAAACAAATTGGACCGAAGATCGTTTAGCGGTATCAACAGTTATAAATATAACCTGAATATTTATGATGTCTGGTTTGTTTTGTACCAATTACACTAATTATTACTCTATAAAACATCTATTTTTATTCATTAAAAACTTTAATTAGATACTATAGATTGATGTATAGAATGGAACTTTGCCGGCGCACGCGCGAGCGGCCGTTCCGCTCCGTGACTGTTTAGTTACTGGCGGGGCGCCCCGCGATTGGCGCTAGCCAGGCGCTCAGCTACCCGCGCGGAGCGGCGGCAGGGTAGAGGGGATGAAGGAGTCGCACTAACACTACGCGCTATAACCTCCCCCTCCAAGTCACAAGTGCGTCTCGACTTGGACTTGGACCTGGCTTGGGGTCGCCCACGGCGGCGCTGATGAACAATTGCTGGTGCTGATCCGACATAAGGAGTCAGTGCGCTGGCATGGTACTTCCCTTTAACCACTCCCGTACTATCCACCACTACAAAAGACGTTGGACCTACGATTTGCGAGACACGATACGGACCTTCTCGCCTCGGCGCAAATTTACTGGTAAAACCCTTAGTCGCATTACTCGCCAGATGAGTCTCTACAAGAACCAGATCCCCCTCCCTATACGGAGGAACGTCTCGACGATGTTGGTCGCCGGTACTCTTTCGAACGTCTTGTTGCTCTTCCACTCGCTGCTTTACATCTTGTAAAACGCGAGCAAACTCCTGTAAATACGGAGTTATCTGGGGAACAAAATTTTGCTGCTCGACTATGGCTCGGAAATCAGTGTGCACTGACATAGGAGATCGTAACTCCCGAGCGAAAGTGAGGTACGCAGCAGATTTGCCAGTTCCCTGATTATAAGCGCTGTTCAGCGCAAAACGCACAGTCGGGAGGACGGTCGGCCAACGACGATGTTCAGGACCAACTAAAATAGCTAGAAGTTGCTTCAACTCGCGATTCTTGCGTTCTGCTGGGTTAGCTTCAGGATGGTACACCGGGATCAAGGATTGCTGGACCCCCAGCACAAACATGGCCTTCTGCATCACAGCCGACACAAATTGGCTTCCGTTGTCCGAGATCACTCGACGAGGCAACCCATACCGCATAAAAACTTCCTCAATTAGCGCTTTAGCACATGTCTCGGCGGTTGCATCCTTGAGCGCAAACAGCTCGACCCATCGACTTGCGGTATCTTCCACGAGAAGAATCCACTTTTCTCCCTTATCACCTTCGGGAAGTGGACCAAACAGGTCCATCGCTAGTACCTCGAATCGTTGCTGAGGCACTGGAGTCTGGAGTAGACCTGCAGGTTTAAGATTGGTGGCTTTATACTTTTGACAGGCATCACAGGACTTGAGATACTGAGCCACATAAGATCTCATGTTCTTAAAATAATATCTCTCCTTGATCTTCCTCAAGGTCCGCTCCAACCCTAAGTGTCCAGCAGTAGGCGCATCGTGGAGCTCCTTCATGAGCTCTGCCTTTAAAGACTCTGGGACCACTAACTGAGGTTCTTCGGATTCTCCATCCGGATCACAGCGGTACAACACGCCTTGGGAAAGATAATATCCTCTGTCAGTCCAGCGTATAGATGCTTCTGGATTACTTACATCTTCGAAATTCACTATAATTTTATTAACTTCGGGATCATTGAGTTGTGCTTCACGAACATCTTCTGGTCTTCGCTGCGGTAAATCGACAACAACTGGACAAATGTCACACACACCAGAACTTGAGCTCTCGGTGTCGTCGTACACCGGGCGACTAAGAGTATCTGCTACCACGTTGACCTTTCCTGGTGTATACCCGATGTCCAAGTCGTAGGATTGGATCTTCATTGCCCAACGGGCTAATCGTCCACTTGGCGTCTTCAGTGCCAAGAGCCACTTCAATGGCTGATGATCCGTAGCCACAGATACGCGCGCTCCCTCAACATATCCTCTGAATTTATCTAATGCCCACACCACCGCTAAGGCTTCACGCTCAGTGGTATGATAATTCCGTTCGGCGGACGTTAACAGTCTGCTGGCGTACTCAAGTGGTCTTTCTTCGGCCGGAGATTCCCCTTGCATAAGTACAGCTCCTATAGCATACGCGCTGGCATCTGTTCGGAGAATGAACGGCTCTTTGAAGTTAGGCTGTTGCAGAATCGGACTAGTGGAAAGCCGCGACTTCAGCTCTTCAAAGGCTTTTTGTTCGTCCTCCCCCCATTGCCAGGAACGGTTTTTCTTCGTCAAATCGGTCAACGACCGCGCCACTTCTGAAAACCGCGGAATAAATTTGCGAAACCACGCGCAGGTTTGCAAGAACGTCTTCAGCTCCTTCAGATTCGTCGGAGGCTTCATATTCATCACTGCTTCGACCTTTGTAGGATCCGGTTCGATACCTCGTGATGAAACGACGTGACCCAGGTAAGTAACTCTTTCTCTCGCGAAAACACATTTAACTCTGTTTGCTTTCAGGTTGAACAAACGAAGGCGTTCGATGACTTGTTGAAGATCCTTCAGGTGCTGATCCATATTTGGCGATATGACTAACAGGTCATCAAGATATGCCAGCACGCAGACATCTTTTAAGCCGGATCTCATCCGGTCCATCATCCGTTGAAACGTCGCCGGAGCATTCTTTAATCCAAAGGGCATACGGCGGAACTGAAACGTCCCAAAAGGAGTGGTAAAAGCAGTCTTATGGCGATCTTCTGGTGCTACAATAGTCTGCCAATAACCGGCCTTCAAATCAATTGTAGACATCACACAATTCGGTTTGGTGCTCTGCAGCAGCTCATCGATCACTGGAAGCGGGTATTTATCAGTCCGAGTGACGCTATTAAGCTTGCGATAGTCCACGCAGAACCTAATCTCACCGTTCTTCTTTGGAATCAACACCACAGGTGAGGCCCACTCTGACTCTGCTTCCTCGATGATTTCGTCTTCCAACATTTTATCAATTTCTTTTTTTATTATATCCTTCTTGACAGGTGAAACCCGATAAGGTGGACTAGCAGTCGGCGCGGCATCTCCAGTATCGATGCGATGCACAGCAAACTGGGTAGGTTCTCCCCCAGGAGTAAAAATGTCCTCGTTGACATTCAGGAGTTCAGACAGTCGCTCCCGTTCATCCGCACCAAGATGGGTTCCCTCGTCCTCGCGGAGACCCACAGACGAACAGGTTAGAGGCTGTAGTGGCCTATCTTCAAAAAGAATCGGCTGAGGCGTCCGATCATGCCTCACAAACCACACCCCTCGATCAAAGTCTAGTACCATGCCAGTGTCCTGAATAAAATTCATACCCAATAAACTTTCCGTAGCGTTGGGCAGCATAATAAAAGTAACAGCCAGTGCGACTCCTCGCACCGTAACATCAATGTGTGCAATGTCGACATTTTGTGCACATCTCCGCCCGTCTGCATACTTAAGTTCAGTATATACATTTTGGAACTCATGTCCGTACTTAACTAAATGCGATCTTAAACTAACACTACCAATACAGTGCTTAGCGCCGGTATCAATGAGCACGTTTCCTACTTCACCATAGATTTCTACACTTAACACTGGACGCACACGCGAATCAATGTTATCGGAACTCGCGGACACTGATTGAAAGGACGTAACTGCCGATGCGACCGGTTTCTTCTCCTTACAATTCGGGCAGTTTGATCGTATGACGCCGGGAGCTCCGCATCCGAAACACGTTATCGTAGACGTCCGCGACTCGCCCTCGGCCGGGCTGTCCTTCGGTTTTGTAAGTCGCGGACAGTTCTCCTTCAGATGTCCGTAGTGTTTGCAATAATAGCACAACGGTCTAGATTTATTAGTAGTCTGCGCATTAGTAGGTGCAGTAGTAGGTACAGCATTCGCACTCGGCGCCGTTGGCGCGCGTGGAACCGCACCCGACGAGGGCAATGTAGGTTTGATATCACGCTTAACCTCGTCAAACAAATCCTCGGCGCGGCGCGCCTCCGTCAGCAGCCCCGTAAAGTTGGCGAAGCTCGTACGAGGAACTTTCTCACGAAGCCGGCGGTGCAACAATCCGTATGTCATGTCCAGTTGCACGGTCTCCGTGAGAGTCAACGGCGGGAGCTGAGCGAACAGTGCTCTGACGCGGCACACAAATAAATCCGTTGATTCGTCTATTCGTTGCTCTCGTTCAAAAATATTTCTATAAATACGGTGTGGGGGTAATCTAGGCCCAAAAGTCTGCTTCAGCGCGTCAAGAGCTGCTTGCCAGGTTAGGGTAGTGTCTTTTACCCCCTGCCACCACGTAGCGGCTATCCCCGTTAGCAACATCGTTAACCCCCGAAGGGCGTTATGATCTTCGACATGGACACACTCTTTGTACGTTTGCACGGCGTCTATAAAAGCTTCTACATTGCTTGACTTTTCTCCGTTGAAACGTGCCGTACATTTTGCAAAATTGCCGGAATAGGTAGGAGCAGGTGTACTTACAGGTTCGCTGCGACTTAGCCTGTTTATCAGCAGCAAGAGTTGCTCGGTCGTCATAGAGACCGGAGCAGCTGCTGCGGCTGCATCCCCTGGCTGCAGGTAAGCGCTGGCCGACGGCGGCGCAGAGTCAGCGTCAGCGCTGTCGCTGCGCAAAGCTGACGCCGGCGCGGGCGCGACAGGCGGCGGCGCCGCGCCTACGGACGAGTCGCCGGCAGAAGCCGGGCTCGCGGCACGCGATCTTGTTAACACCATCTCGTAATAATAATTATTCGATACCTAATCCAGTCACTGTTCAAATAAAACGTCACCAAAAATACCTAGGTCTATTTAGGCACACACTTAGGTATTTCGTTTTATGCACTAAAACAAATCTGATATGATCAGTCACTGTTCACAAAACCGTCACTCAAAATACCTATACAGAGACACGCACTTAGGTATTCAGTTTTATGCACTAAAACAAATCTAATTGGATCGTCACTGTTCACAAAACCGTCACTCAAAATACCTATATAGACACACGCACTTAGGTATTCAGTTTTATGCACTAAACAAGGTTGTTCAAAACACTGAACAAGCCTTGTTCACAAAACCGTTACCAAAATACCTAAGTACACAACTACACACACGTAGGCATTCGGTTTTATGTACTAGTCCGTTCTGAGACACTTTTTATGTAAACATAAACTATTCACGAGCAACACAGTCACTTTTTATAAACTCTAAATTACGCGTAAGTTCCTAAACACTTCTATCGACGAAAAAATAGTTTTGTATTCTGCTCCACGTTAGGCTGCCAGTTATAAAACATCTATTTTTATTCATTAAAAACTTTAATTAGATACTATAGATTGATGTATAGAATGGAACTTTGCCGGCGCACGCGCGAGCGGCCGTTCCGCTCCGTGACTGTTTAGTTACTGGCGGGGCGCCCCGCGATTGGCGCTAGCCAGGCGCTCAGCTACCCGCGCGGAGCGGCGGCAGGGTAGAGGGGATGAAGGAGTCGCACTAACACTACGCGCTATAACTCCGTATTTTTTTTTTACCAAATATTTGTTTCGCCTTGAGATAGCCAGGGTAAAGTTGATAACGAAATAAGTTAAAATTTGAAAAATACGCACTTCTGATTAATAATGAGACCCGTATCTGACCTCGGTTTTGCTCCAGTGAGATTCTGATAAGAATTTTAACATTGTTTAGCCAATTAAATTGTGAACTTTATATATTAATTTTGCAAACTTTGCAAAATATATCGGGCCGTATCGTACGACTAACAAATCTTAGCTAGGTAGAAAAGTTCGCGATTTGTTTGTAATATTTGAAGGAAAAGAGACAAGGCATCTATGAGCCGTCAAAAGTTGAGCGAGTTAAAAAGTAAGCAATTATAAATTAGTCAAGCTAGAATGCACCTGGCTGTTGCGCAACTTAAGTATAGTTTTTATGATGAAATACTTAGGTACCTAATTTACACGTAAGTAGTAGTAAGTGGGTGGGTTGAATACTATTAAACGATCTATTATCCGACAGTCGTTTAATTATTTTATTCGACAAGGTCAGTGTTTCATTAATATTTAAAACAGCATAACCTGCGACATTCATTTGTTAGTCAAATTCAAGATCGATAAACTTCTTTTCAGACCAGACTTGTCGAAAACTGGAAAAGAAAGGCACATCTGTCTGGAACTGGCACCTAGACAGCTCCTAAACATGAATGATGATAATAATGATAGCAGAACCTGTTTTTGATCATTTACCGGCCGAGGCACTTACACCCGAATTTATTAGCAAATGTGCCGCCCGTGACTTCATCCGCGTTCCGTTCATCTCGTTAATTTTCGGGATAAAAAGTAGCCTATTGTGTTAATACAGTTCACGAACAATATATATTCCAAAGTTTCATCCAAATCGGATCAGTAGTTTTTACGTGAAAGAGTAACAAACATTCATCATCGATCCATACTTAAAAACTTTCGCGTTTATAATATTACTAGGATGTAGAAGCTCTAGAAGCGTTTTCAGGCGTTGCGCTAGGCGAGTGCTAGTAGCAGACTTTTCATCGTCTGTTTGTGAATTCGGGGGTAAAACAACTAAGGAATACATAACCTTAGGTAAATATTATTCAATAGATCCTTTTCAATGCTACTAGGTAAGAGAATTAGAGTAGTGGCTTGCATCAAAAGGAGTCTTTATATATGGAGATCTTATATAGAGTCTCTATATCTACATTATATATAATGTAGAGAGCGCCATGTCTTTTAAAGTCTATTCGAAGTCTGAGATTTAAGATCTTTGTGATGATAATACTCTGAGGTTACTCGGAAGAAGAAGCAAGTAGAATCAGATCTATATGAAATCTAAGCTAAAACAATTACCAATTTCAACAAACAAGGAACTCCCCGTCTCGTTGGTTTAGTGGAACAGTTGGATATGGTTTCAGTCGGGAATATTAGTATTCCGTCCGAAATACTAAATGAACCATGAAACTCCGTACGCACGGCTTCTTTTAATGAAAACGGATAACTGGGTTAATGAATATGAATGTTCGCTGGATTTAATAAAGCTGTTCGTTAAATAAACGTAGAATTTATTACTCAGAATAGCGTATAAAATACATTTTCTTCAACTTTCTGTTTTGCGTGATTATTATCTAGAGTTTTATATGCAACAAGTTGTAGCAACAACGCATCGCAAAGCGAAGGTGCAATTTCTAGTTGGACTTGAGTTGGGTTTATACAGTTTATCTCAAAGGTCTGACTGGGTGGAATTTCAGTTTCATTCTTTTTACTTTATCTCTCACCACTATGATAGGTTTTGAATTTCTGACGATTGTTTTTCAGTGAGTAACGCATCAGTTTGCACACAGAAACCTCATCCGCATTTGATGTATTTGAAAACCGTAGCAAGGTCTTCAAAGAAAATCCGCTTTCCCCATTCGGTAATTTCTATATCACGCAATCAAAAGAAATGTAATTTGAAACGGAAATAAGAACAAAGGTCAAGTTAATAAATAAGTCTAAAATATTTCTAAGAAAGTTTACCCAATTGACCGTAATGACAAGAAAGGGGCTGTTACCCAAATTACCGATAAAACAGTCAACAAAAACGCCACAAATAGCATAATCGTGACAATACGTGCGTGACTGTCTCCACAACTCCACACATTAGGAGAGGGCAAGAAATCGAGATGTCGTTGGATAAAGTCATTAGGACCGTAGAAAAACTTGATATGCGTGTGAAACATAATAATTTATACATTGCTGGCGATTTTAGATGAGATAATAATAGATTTCTTGCTGTAGTTGACTGTTATAATGAGGTGCTAGATGCTGGTGAAAATATTAAGAATAATCCAGTTGAAATATCATGATTAATCTAGTAACTAAACTAAAGAATAAGAAGATTGACATGCTGCAGAAATTGATTGAGCTTGAAGATCTAAATTACCAGATGGAATTTGTTCTCATATTTACGTAGGTTTGATTGAAACTTACTGCTTTTAAGGAATTTTCATCCTAGACAGTACGTAATCATTGTAATCGTTATACAGCAACACTGCTCTTACCTGTAACAAGATAAAGTTCATATTATTATAACATTTATTGCATACTTACACACACACACAACTTGGATAATGACGATACGATCTGAAAACTGAGAACTCCACGTGTAAAAGGGATAAGGAATAAGGCTAGGAACGTTAGATAGGTAACTAAGAAAGAACCAGTATCACTACACCTCGAATAACTTTCGATGACACGTCTTAATGTGTTCTAGAGAGTAATCAAAGCGTGCTATATAACCATTATATTCCAAACACCTCTTTGTTAGTCACTCCGATCTTCTTATGGCACATTGTTTATGATTTATTCGATGATACGTATCGTTCTTTGGCGTCAGCTTTCAAGAGATAATAGATTTAATAGAATTTGTATACCTACCTACTTAGATATTTCTAACGCGTGCGTCATGGATATATACCTAATATTTTATTCTCCAGTTTCGTTTCGTTGTTATAAATAAAAACCATATTAAACCAAGTTTTTAAAACGAATACCTACGTATTTTAAATTAATGCATTGAAATTAACATCGAACTTCTGAATACTTACCTAGTATACCAACTTACACCAGTTTTTAAGTCTTAAAGAAAAATTCGTAAATGAAATAAAATAATCTACAACATTGTAAACTGGAATAAATGCTTTATCTGCGAAAGAGTTGAATCATTGGGAACGTAACGTATGGGGGATCTAAAATTTTGTTCAGGGACCTACATCAAAAAGAAATTTCGGTTTGTAGTAAAGTAGGTACTTACCTACTGCTTAGAAAAAGCTAAATTTAACGCTAAATTTTGTTCACGTCATTATTATATAAAATATTTCAACCTTGAACATCGTGAAGATCGCATGCGATGAACCTGTAATATTTACCCCTAATTATGTGGAAAGTGCCACTTTACTACGAAACGAGAAATTTCAGTGCAATCAGGTGCCGGGGGGTTAGCGAGGGAAATTATAAGGTGATTATGAAATATAGGTCAAACAGGGAGCCATTGCCAAGGTATAATTGAATTGCTCAACGTTTATCGTGACAACAGTGAAGCGGATACTGAAACAAATTTGATTTTGCGTTATCTATCGCACAAAGCTAACATGATAGAGGGAGATGGAAGAAAATAACATGTTGTGACACTTGTGACAGCACCTAGTGGGATAAAGGATAAGACAGGCAGGAAGAATAACGAAGCTAAAATGACATAACAGATCTTTGAATACGGAAAGTAAACAGAAGCAAGAAACAGTGACATCGACCAGAATAACGGACGCATCACGCCTGTTATTTGATTGCTTAAAGAAATATAAAAGCGTCTTCTCTAGAAAGAGACTAAACAGATACGTCAGTCAGATCCACTCCAAATTATAATTTAGGCGAATAGATCAGGAAGCAGGCGACCGTTGTTTATGTTTCTGAAGTCTAAAATAGGCAGAGATCTGTTTTGTTTCGTATTGTGCTATGGGTTCTTTCCATAAGTTGCGTTTCACACATCTCTTTTTCTTTATAAGGTTAGAAAAATGCACCCATATACTACATTTCGCTAACTTATAAAGATATTTTTACATTTTGTAGATTATAACTATGTGGATAATAATATTTCTAGCTAAAATTCTTTTATACTATATTTGAAAAACTTAATTAAGCTACAAGATATAAATTACCAAAATTGCCTATTATGAAAAATTACTAAATTAACTGCCTTAATTAAAGTGCATCAAACTATACAGCTTAACAAATTACGTTTGAAATACCCCTATTATGTTATCAAATTGCGTACAAAATTGCTATTACACAAATTAATGTGCTCGTCACGCTATCACAATTACAAAATATCCATTAAACTTACATTTACCATCGATCCTGAAATTCAGAGCCATCCAATTCCCCTGATTAATTGTGTAAAAAGGTTGTACAACTTCTAAACCTCATCGCGATTTAAAAAATATATATTTTTATTACTTATAGGCAGCGAATTCGAAAAAATATATATATGTATACAAAACAGATAGATTGGTTATTTACACAGTAAATATCAAAGTAATGGCAAAGTTTTAAAGAAAACACCGTCTAAAAGAGATGTGAAGTGTTTGATTAAAACGTAATCATGCAATGCAAGACTAAGAAGTATTTTTTAAGCTTTAGCTAGTAAATTGTAAAATAAACAACGGACAAAAGAAGCGGGAAGGAAATTGGTTCGATTCGGATCAGGTAATATCCATTCAAGTCGCCCATTTCCATAATAAACACATTTCGATGATAACTTCAAAGTGTTCGAGACATTTATTGACGATCTTATTTATTTTGGCATGGATCCCAAACTTTTAATACTTTAATTATGATGGATAGATACTGGTAAGAAAATTTCATAGAAAATTCCATCAAAACAATGATGTAATAAACAACATACACGAAAATAACACGTGTAAATTGAATGACAAAACGATTGATTTGAAGTAACAAGTTAAAAACGAGGAAGCAAACGAAGCCTCTCGGTCGAATCCAAATGCTAAGCATGAGCTCAGTGAAATCAATTAGGCAAACCATACGCCGTTACTAGCTACAACACCGCCACCGCTAAGTTATTTCCTGACAAACTTGCTCTTTGACGGATGGGGCGACAACATACGACGAGGTTTTGGGATGAAACTTTTAAAATAAAGTGTATAGGTACACCCTGAAAAAAATCCATGTTTTCTCTTATAGATGTAATAATTGCATGCTCTACAGGTGTTTTTTTTGCAGGCAGTCCCCTTCACTTCCTTATAGGACATAGCAGCTACCTTTACTTTATTTATTGGCTTATCCGTGGTCATCCCTTTCTTCTTATTGTACCTTATCTCCAACTAAGTTTAAAATTATTGAAATACCGTCCTTTAATAATATGGAAAGCTCTGTATTTTTAGATTTTATCCCCCTATCATTATAAAAGTGTTGACTTTATGTCCTGATTACGTATGGTAATCAGGCATTGTGTACTCTAACTTTTTATAAGATAGACCCTATATTTGTAAGCATGTAGGTAGATTCAGTAAGAAACTAAATTGTATATACGCAACTTTACTGTCGAAAATGTAATGCAAGGTCATCATTACATGGTACATTATTAGATTTTATCACTCCTAATCTTTGAGCTGTTGCAATCATCAGCCAATTCAAGAAGCTTAACTATTATAAGTGTTAATAAGTCTGTTCAAGGCCAAAACATCGCAGTTCGTTCTTAGGCGTGAAGATTCAACATCACCATGACCATATTGACCATTCAATGTTCGAAAGTTCATGTCTTTTTACCTCATAACGGGAACAACCAACGACCATTTCAAACAGACGCAGAGCCCGTTAGAATAATGGAAATAATTTCGGACAGTAGTCGCTCAAATTGGCTACTTCGCTATCAAGTTAGCAAGAGGAAATGTCGACTGCAAAATGAAAGATTGCCAGTTCTCGCAGAGACTTTCATTATTACTATGGTATGTCTCATTGCTAATTATATTGGATGGGAGAATGTTTTCTCTAGAAAGTACTAGAAACTGCTTCTGCAATTTAAGTATTTTCCTAAAATACTGGGATGGGTTTGGATCTTTTGGCATTGCGTAACACTTTCAAACAATGCTCATTGACTGATGAATGATAAGGAAAACTGTTGATGGTTGGCAATAAACTCTGTCTCTTATCGATTTGAACTCTACTCGATTAAAATTTATGCAAATTGCAAGTGAGTATGTAGTGAATAACCATGGGAGTGGATGAATACCTTGTAATACTAGTAAGTCAACATTTAATGTATTTAGTCGTTTAGTAACAATACAAAATACAGTGATTACTTGACTAATATATCCAGCGAGATTCGGAGAGATTTTAGCAACCGAATTGTGTTTTCCACCACATTTTTAAATAAAAACTCCCAAAGGTATGACGAATATTATTTAGAATGTTCCGTTTACAAACCAACGTATGGTGTACGGAAACCATCTCCCGTCCGCAGCTAACGCCATAATAGAGCAATTTCAGCTGAGCCACTACATCCGTATAGCTCTGGTGTATAGTACTATACTGTTGGTACAGCGTAGGTGGTTGGTAAATAGGTAAACTAATCAAAGTGTTGCGAATAAGCCTGAATTTCTGATTTCCAATAATTTTTAACTTAGAAGGTTCAATTGGCAATCGATTCCAGGGTTGTAACAACAGCATTGCACCGTCTAAACCAGTTTTTAGCCCAACTAACCTTGTATATTTCCTGAATTTCTAATTTCAACACAAATCAGTTTCAACTTTTTTCTTTCTGAACAGACCCATGACTACTTTGATATTTTACCATAGACTGCCTATTCTACCAACCCAAGCTTTCATTTCCGCCTGTTCGTAGTAATTCGACCACATCCGAAAAACGGACACGCCTTTTCTGACTGACTGCTTGGGTAATTTAACCGTCTGGTCTGAGCCGAGAGGCAACCTGAAGGCCTAAATCGAATAAAAGGCAATTCGTAGGGCTTCGCAGGCAACTTCCTGAACTTCCGTGTTCGCGTACAAGTGACAAGACAAGACAATTAACAAGCTTAAGGTGTTGGTAAATGGTAAGGTAACGGGACGGGCACGACTGGGGAATCTGAAGATCGTGTAAAAAAACTAAGTCCCGGCGAAGTCAGAAATAAATAGGTTTAATCCACATCCAGAACTTCTAAATCTGGTCTCATGTATCTGATGTTATTTTCCTAGAATACAAGTGACCTGGAGTTCAAGTTTAGGAGGTTCCCCTAGCTAGTCATTATTAGCATTAGAGAGAACATTTTAGTTTTACTGAGAAGGATTCTTCGACAAAGAACTATGCATATTCAAGAAAGAGGAAGGAAATACGTGTCTTGCATGCCAGTATCTATTTTTATCGATGTGATGTTCTTCTATCTTTGACCTACTCATCAAAAATTACGAAGACATAAATGGGTGATTTGCTTCACGCTGATAGGCAATTGATAATAGCTCCGCGTGCCGTGCCCGTCCCGTTACACCATCATAATACTTTACGGTTCCACAGAAGGGGGGAGCCCAATGACCTATTTAGGGTTCAGCACCTGCCCCTCAATGTATTCTTGGAATTGTTCGCGTTTTTATTGCAAGGTGTATTGTATTTGTAGCAGAATGCATTGGTCAGTCAGCGCTCGCCACTTAGCAGTTCCTGTAACCGATTTTAGAATCTGATGTTATAGTCATATGTAAATATATATACAACTTACTTTTTATATAAAATTGGTATGGTATTGATATCCTCCTCCACCAATCCTGAATGAATATTAATTTTGAATGCTATGAGATTTACTTTAGATACATTTTTTCCACGCCGAGGAAAGTCTGGTAAGCATCTCAAATCCTCACTTTTGTGGCATTCCAGATTCGTTTTAAAATCGAGCCAGGCAATTTCTAAAAGCATGGTATTAACTTTGAAAATGGAATGGATACAAATTTCAATTACAACGGGTAAGACGGGATTTGGTATGCGTGGACCTTTTAGTTTGGAAACGGAAAACGAGTTGACGATCTTCGGATCTTTTGTTATTGAATCAGATTATACCCTAGGGTGGACATCCTGAAGGATATAAACTGTGGACATAAACCCTTGGGGAATAAGGACATCTTGAAAGATCGTAGGGCCTCAGAGTTTGAGTTAAACAGTAAACCACAGGATAAGATCGAACAGAATGTAATCTATTGTAAAGTTAGTACACGTATTTAATGTGGATGCTTTCCTTGTCCGCGGTCGTTTGCTGTGGTAGCGTTGCTTGAACTAGTTCGAATTAAAATTGTCAAAACGTAGGTTGCAGTGTAAGCGAAAGCCTGTTCGTGAAGCGTACAAGATATGAAGTTCACCAATGCTACTGATAGTTTCATTTACGCTGATAATTCCACAGGATATTCAAAGTCTATTTAGGTCAATGCTAGTAAGTTCCTCGTGTCCTCATAATTCCAGGAAATGCCTTCTTTTCGTGCATCAGCTCAATAAAGCAGGGGGTCGTTGGACTAGAAGTAGGTCAAATAGGCACATCTGATGGGGTTAAGCTTTTTACTTTTGAGGTGACTATCGTGTGAGTTTGTACTTCGCGATACAAGCTCACACGATAGTTTTATATATTTAGAAAAAAGATGATCTTTTATCAATGAAAATCTCGTAAATTCAAAAGGATTTTTACAAGAATCCAAATTATTCAATCAGCTCACTCTATATCAACCAGCTCATAACAGTCACGTTGGACGCCACGTCACGCTTAACACCATTGAGTTATTGTTACAAATCCCCAAATTAGATTTGGCTTTAGCGTCAACAGATTTCATAATCCCCGATTTGAGATCGATAATGCAGTTTTTAGATCATTCGATATTTGACAACCGGAAAAAGTTCATCCGTGACGATATTTGACAAGTGAAAGGTTATCGGTGACGTTATTAGAACAATGAAAGTTTATCCGTGACGATATTACAGCCAAAGGATATCCAAACCTATCGAAAAGGATATCGAAACTTCTGGAATAGTAAGGGATTCTTATTCAGCTCTTGGATGCGTCTGAAACAATAAGTTGCAATATAAATATCTAAAACGATAAAAAATCGTATCGGAAATTGTATGAACAGTTCAGGGGTGGAAGCAGCTTTGAACTAAAAATACTTTGATCGGAAATTGCGAATCACCTCGAATATAAAAACTTCGTTAGTCTTTCTTCCTTGTTTTGGTTACTTTGTATGTAAACTGAAATATTGAACGAATTTTTAATTGACTTTGGGATATTTGAAATACGTGAATTTTTATTTGTACAAAGGCTCTCACGGTCTTATATTATTTAGGTATTAAGCAAGCCTAAGATGACGTAGCTCTGGAAATTCTGGAATACGTAAATAGCATGAAATCTAGAAACAATAGTCCACACAATGCGTCATGTTCGATCCATAATTAACCGATACTCGACACTATTGGGTTTACTACTAACGAATCGGGTCAAACTAAAGTACTTGAGAAGAACGCAGTTATTGAAATGAATTATGAGGAACAGTTGAAATTCGTCGTCGTTCTAGGACTTATATCGGTTACTGAGGACTCCATAGTTAAAGTGATCAATGAATCTGTAATCGTCTTCGATAACATGAGCATAGAAAATGATTGAAGACAGTTTTTTAAAACAGCTATTTCTTAGAAGTATGAACTGAAACGAGATAAAGATGAATTCCTCTGAACGAATTCAACCCCTCCCAATGGACCCCGTAAGGTTGAAAGAAAGTATGTGCTCACGAAATTTTTACATTATCTGTCGTAAGTTAGTTTGAGGAAACTTATTGTTATATCGTACGCTGGAAGAAATCGCTTCCAGCGATAAGGCCGCCCATTGTACTATACAAAGTTAGTTTTAAGATTTGTACGTATCTTACCCTTGTGTACAATAAAGTATTATCTATCTATCTATCTACGCTTTTTACGCTTCTCATCATTCATCATTTCCCTGCCCTTATCCCACGCTAGGTGGGGTCGGCACAACATGTTTTCTTCTTCCACTCACTCCTATCATTCGTCAACTCTGAATCTACTCCTCTCACATTCATATCCTCTTTCACACAATCAAACCACTTCTTCTTCGGTCTTCCTCTACTTGCATACTCAGCCACACTCATATTCATAACTCTCTTCGTTATATGACTTTCATCCCTCCTCATTACGTGTCCATACCATGCTAATCTACCACTCCTCATCTTTTCAATAACAGGCGCCACTACCAAATATTACGCTTCTACCTAGTATTTATTACGCCAAGTTATATTTTTTTTTATATTAACCTATTGTGTCCCACTCCCACCCCCTGCAGGGCAAAGATCTCCCCCAAAGTTTTCTACTGGTGCCGGTTGTTGACGTTGTTCCACCACTCTCTCATGTGAACGTCGAGATCGTCCCGCCAACGTCTAGTTATACCTAATCATACCTAGTTATACCTATGTATACTCAACATGATTAAGTTAGAGAAAAACTTCCACTTCACTGAAGGAAAAATCTTTTAAACTAGTATTCTGCAAACTATTTAATTTTGTTAGCATTGGACATCACATCACCATGGATACAATATTGGTTCGAAGGACCAAAATATTAATACCTTTTCAGACGACTATGTATGATGTTAACGAACTAATAAACGTTTAGCATGTAAAATGGTTTTATTAGGTTGAAACAGTAACAAATGTTCAATTTTAAATTGCAAGTAGGTAGGTAAGGTAGGTACCTACTTTAAAAAAGCCAACCGGTTATAGTTCATTATCACCATTCCAGCCAATTACCGTTCAACAGCACATGTTACTTTTTTTATTGAAAGTGCTAACTTGTGGGTTTTGCGCACAATATTATATGGCTTACCTCTTTTCTGTATTTACGAAGGGTATAAAAGTTGTAATTATCGTAAAATACGATATCGTTGACGTCAACTTTCAACTTCGAAGCTTCGAGCTCGATCAAGTTTTAATTTTAACTTTGGTGAAGGCGAAATCTACAAGATCTATCCTTCGTTTATCAAAACTTTATTAAATACAAAAAAAAAGATTTTTTTCAATATTGTGTTATCTACTTTTTTAATCAGAAATCATCAATAATCATCATCAATATATAAAAAACTCTTTTGAAGCTGACAGACAATCAACACACAGCCTAAACTAGAAGTCCTAGAGGTATGAAATTTGGAGGGTAGTATAATAAGTGTGCACTAAGAAAGAAATTTAGAAAAGTCGCACCCTAAAGGGTTTAAAATTATGATCAAAGATTTTAACCAAATAATGCGTATTCTCTACCACACGGGCAAAGCCGCTGGCGTCAGCTAATAAGTCATACTTTTGAAGCTATCGCGTGTTGCGTCTTATTCAATTGCAATCATCCAATCTAAGTTGCCCAACAACTGCCATATACCCCAGACGTGATGTGAGAGGAGTTGAGTGCTAGTGTACATGGACGGTAACTAAGGGACAGATCAACTGAGGAGGAAATGGAGCAATAGTCCCCTCTTGGGACCCGACCCTACACGGACCCAGTTCTTTACTTTCAAGGTTTTAGCAAGGCACTTATTTATATTCCGTGGTTTTAGCAGTTCTGAAGATATTACAAGGTGAAGTTTTTCACAGAACGCATCTGGAGAAATGTTCGTGTGACGCGCGCTGGTGTTTGTCTGAATTATGTTCATAGGACGCCATGAAACTATAAATTCGAATGGATAAGTGACGCTAAATCGCTGTAGACTACACAAACTACAAAATTAGACTTATTATCAATCAAATTATAAATTAACCTATCAATAGATCCATATAACTTTGCAATGCAGTGTGAAGTGTGGCTTTACGCACTCCGGACGCGTCATCTACCGTTGCTAATTACCGCTATGTAAAGTATGAAATGGATCATAGAGCTGGTGCGTTTGCAACAGAGGCCAATGCTATAGAAGCGAGCCTAGAAACCAAGGAAGAGGACAATAAATAGACCCAAGCACGAGAAGAAAGATGATATAATGAACGAGAATTTGAAGACCCGTTTTGCTAAAGCACTGATCCAGATTCAAGCGTAGATTTTTGTGTGAAAATCTCTACTCAAATCTATGCTTGAGTATAACGATTTCTTTATCAGCATACGGGCCTAAGTGTTTGAACAATATCTCCGAATTTTCATTGATAATACAAAGGCAAAATTGTAACTCATCAAAGCGAAAGTATACAATTGTATAACCCAGTGAACTTGTCTTAAAGTAGGTAAAAGTATTGTTTCGATCCAACGGTGTGTTCGATATCCCACGCGTTCTTGAAACACAAAGTGGATTCAGTTCAGAAGGTCACAGATGTTGCTGGTCTGAATTCCCATTTTGTAGCCCTTGCTAGGTGCTATCTTGGATCGGGATTAATTGCAAAAGTTGAAGAGATTCATAACTTATTTATAACACCATCAGTATTTGGGATTTCAAAGGATCTTCTGTGGTATGTATTCATAGTCCGGCCCGGCATAACGAGCAAATTGACGACTTGAAGGGACATTCAATTCACTTGAGTAATATTAACTCTACACCATGCTTCAATTTCCAAAGAGTCGTAAGCCCAACTAGGGGTTGCTAGGTTCTAGGTCATGCAGTCTTATTTTTAGCTAACATCTAGGTAGCTAGGCTATTTGTATATTTATCCTTCTCAGCTCGATATTATCGATTCGACATAGGCGTTTCTTACTTTGTTTCAAGGCACTGTTGCCAGGGAAAACACCTACCTAATTCAAATCGATATCACTTCTCAAGTTGCCAATTTGAGCAAATAATCCACGTGTTTTATTTTTATTGTAAACAAGTGGCCTTCCGAGAAATGAATTGCGTGAAATAATACAGATATATATTTTAGATGATCTCGCAAGATGGCCAATATTAGTAGAGAACTTGAAACTCTTTCAAACATACATAGATATGACAATAAATATGAAGGTGGGCCTAGTGTCCCACTATACAAGTCTATAGCTCTCATTTAAACACTTTAGTCTATTTTTAGATTTAAGGTTACCTCTTTTATTTCTCTTGACGACGAGACCAGAGAAATAAATTGAATTTGAATATATACCTCTTACTGACTAATACGACTAGCATAATATATGCCTGGGTATTCAGCAAATCAAGCTTGTAAAGATTATACCGGCAGATAGACAGGAAGTAATAAGCATTCCGTTTTTACAAAACTGGACCGGAACACTAAAATCAGAGACAGTGGCGTAGTAGAGAATACCTCATTGCTAATAGCTACGCTGATGATACTAATGGTCAGATTTGACGAACGGTACTAATACAAGCAATTCTGTTTTTCATCATATAATTTGAAGAATTACAATTTTATAAATATGTATTTGTCTACCATAGATGCAAAAGAGAATTAGGAATAGAGGTACAAAGACCGTTATAAATTTATGACAGATCCATAAACAATTCGAGTAAATCTTATGGTGGTTGTTTGATTAGACGAATTTAGCAATTTGGAATGAAACTGGTTGTATGAGTTTATTACTTGAAGGTCAATGACATAACATTGAATTTATTGCGGATATTATAACTTTGAGTTTGTTTGCTATTGGTATTTCATGTTTGGAATTACTCAGATCAAGGCCAATGATTGGGTATTTTGTTAAATGTTTATTTCATGTATTGCTTTCCTGTAGGCAGACATAAATTAAATAGTACGTAGATTGTCGTATAGGAACCTACTTATCAGTTTCCTTAGTCAAGTTAATGTGTCTAAAAGAGTTGATCTGATAGAAACGACAAAGCAAGTATGTTTGGTTACGTAAAACGATTTCAATAGTGATCTCATTTTAATACACGCTATAATAGGGCCATTATTACGGTTATCTTGGTGTTACGGTCACACTTTCATTGTGCATTCTTTAAGATTACAAAACAGCTCCTTGATGAGCGATTTCTCCAGCATAGATGACAGAGGTTTTTGTGAGGGTGGTGTGAAATCTTGAGGGGTTTTTGTAAAGTGATGAAAAACATCGTCAATAAATCTGGAACTATTCACAAAGGATGGTAAAAAGGTTGGATACGCAACGTAAGAATAGCCGCTTTGTAGTACACATGGGTTTGACTAAAGTTGGTCCGTCTTTAATGGAGTTTAAGAACGGTCTTGTACTGTTAACTAAGAAGTTGACGAAATGATGACATCATTCACAAGCTAAGCAATTGACTTTAAAAATAAGCTGGAAATAAAGCCGGTTTTAAAATGCAAGCTATTATACACCCCTCTTACTCTATCCTGGATGTTCTGAACGAAGGTTTAACATACAGGCGCTAGACGTAGCCGTGGCGGTAGTGAGTGACGTGGTTAGGGTAGGTTTGATTAAACTGCCCTCTAATCAGACCACCTGCTGGCTTTGTTTGTGCGGTGCGCTTTCATGCCGTTTTATCCAACTAAATATCTACCCCCTAGAAACAACTATAGTGTGCTGTTTGTTGATGTAAAGATCAAAAGAGATTGTTACTGTTGGCATAAAAATGAACCATCAAATTTTTTGTATTCTCGTGAATTACTTACGACCTAAATCTGCAACGTTGGTGGGAGGTTTAATTTACATTTTACATTTCCAATTTTTGAGGTATCTTTTTTATATTTTTTATTCAAAACTCCATTTAGATATTGAGAACATTTCGACAACAGATGGAAACATATTAAGATAACTGTAACACTCATATTGAAGCTATATTCTACCCACATGCTTTTATTTAACCAAACATACGCATAATATCTAACGGTGGATTGTACAACCAAAGTAAAAAATATTTCCCAATGCACGTACTGGATTTGTTTTTTTTTTTTTGATTTTTGTGAAAACTGTGCTCTTAGAATTGGAAACATGTAATTACAGGCACATGAGACTTCAAGATCTTTACGTCTCAGAGTGATGGACGCAGTGCATTGCCTTACAGGGCACGTCCTCATTGGACTTGCTCTGTGAGGTAATGCATTGTTATAGGGAGAAGTTATCACTTAACATCAGGTGAGCTATCAGCTTGTTCCATTACTTTTATCATAAAAAAAAACAGACCCTGTCATAAATTTTTTTTCTCTAAAATCATTAAATAATAGTAGAACATAATATGTCATACTGTGCAGTAGACTACTTAATACATAAATGCAGTCATTATATCGTTACAGATAGGCAAATTTTGAGGCTATCTATAAAAAAATATACCTAGGCAGAATAGTTTTTTTGTGACGACAACTGAAACTTCCTTTAATTTTAATGCGTATACTTTGTTAGATGTGTGAGATGGGTCTAAATTACTTATACAGGTATTTTTGCCACATGTATTTGATAGTAATTCACCAACCATACGAAAATCTATAATCGCAAACCCATTACCCAACAACACTTACCGGTATTACGGAGTTGGTTGATGATTATGAAGTTAAACAGAACATCCACAAGGAAGTGGTGTTCATAGTTCCAGTCACGCACGCTGACACGTATGGCTATGTTGAGGGCTGGGTGCTATATCTTGGTGAAGGGCTTTGATATGTAAAGGTGAGCCGTGGTAAGCGTTGGAATTTATAAATTAGGTGTATGCGAAGAATTTGAAGATGCAGACGGTGCAGCGGTGTTTGTAATTGGAATACTATAAAATATCTGACTATTTAGAAGACAAACAAGCTTCGGACGTACTAGCTCCAACTCATCCAATAAAACAAATTGTAGTCATACCTAATCATACAAAACGTAATGACGGTTCAAAGTGATCAGTGAGATTTTATTGAACAAAAGCTTCTTGACTTTGACTTTGAAAGAATCAACTCAGTGAACACTGGTAGGTACTACAAGACAGGATGGATGGCAAGAGAATCCGTGGTCGCTCTCCGACAAGATGTTCAGCCCTAATCAAATTTATCACAAACTTCACTTTACCGAATGCTCTCACAATGCCATCAATAGAGACAAATGGAGACGCATCGATAGAGCTGTTATTACCGCGCACCCGTCATAACCACGACCACTCTATTATGCATGTCCAACTGGGAAGATGAAGAATTAGAAAAATACAGAAACAACACAAAAACTATCAAAAATGTGACATAGCATACAGTAGCCAACATTATGACGAAAACAAAAAACTTGAAGAGTTGAAATTAAATTCCATCGTGGATTATTTGAGCAAATTCAAATCTCATTTAGCAGGAAATTTCTAAAATGTTCACACTTTCGTAACTAGGTATTCCGTTAATTATTGTAATCAGCTTCGTATCTGTCCTCGCCTAGAATTAAAACCAGCGACCGGAAAATATACGTTTTCACATTCGCTTTCGTATGTAAATTAATAGTAAAGAGTTTTATTATATTAAAGGTTTCTGTGATGATGAGTTTAGACGATATTTATACTATACATACTATACTAGCCGTCGCCCGCGGCGTTGCTCGCGTTCTACCCTTTAGAGTGTGACTTTTCAAAATTTATTTCTTAGTGCACCCCTACACTATATAAGGAACCTACCCTCCAAATTTCATACCTCTAGGACTTATGGTTTAGGCTGTGCGTTGATTCTCTGTCAGCTTCAAAAGAGTTTTATATATATTGATTGATTATAGTGGTTTCAATTCTGCTGTAGCATTTTACTTCTATAAGCTATAATAAACTAACCTAATTTGACAATCTCTAAACTTATTGCAATGTCGTTAAGATTATGAAAAAGGGGAGGCAACATTTTTAGTGCTGTCAAATTAGTAGTCAGTTCGTTTATAAAAATGCAACAACGATATCGACACCAGTTTAGGTTTTACTAGGTTTATACCTACCTACCTACTTGAGGCAAATATTTTGAATGTATAGAAATACAGAAGGAGCAAAACCATACTACATATTCGTCTAATATTATTTTCTGGTTGTGCCCTGTTGCTACGTTTATATTGAAACCGAATAAAACCACAAAAAATTGGTCTTTCGAGCCGGATTCGAATTAAAAGAATTAACAATGCTTAACCCATTTGTAGAGACTTTTCTTTTTATAAGTCTCCAGTTGAAAATGCACGTAAAAAGTGAATAATATAATTAAATTATCATTTCAGACTAAGCGCATCTTAATTTTACCCTTCACGCTTTCAGAGCACATTGTATGCGCAGAATATAATAAGTAACACAGCACTCAGGGTAATATAGCTTGACGGGTGATAACGTCATCATACTAGTAGAATGGGTGCTAGCAAGCATTCAAATTAGCTGAAGACGTTTTATAAGTACACGTCTTTCATTATTTTAACATTATTAATGCACTATACGCGCCAAGCGGCCAAGAAGCTAGTTTTGATATTCGGATAGTTTAAAATTGTATCTCAAGGTAACAGAATATTTTGAAAACATTTTTGTAAACGACAATTTTTCATTAGACCGTCAAGGCGCAAAGAAAATGTATTAAAACATTACATTTTTATAAATAGGTAGTTTTGTATTGCACGCTTTAGGTTGCTGGTTCTGTTGGGAGCATTAATTATGTACAAGAGAAATTATGATGATTGAATCATGTATTTTTATTCCTTCAAAACATTGTGTGCGACAATGCATCCTACTAATATTATAAAATATGTGAATGTAAGTTTGTTTGTTACGCTTTCACGCGAAAATTACTTAACCGATCATCATGAAACTTTGTACGCATATTCTTGTAGGTATTAGAAGTAACAGGATACTTTTTATTCCGGAAAATTAACGGGATCTAATGGGACGCGAACGAAGTCGCGGGCGGAAGCTAGTATATTATAATAGTCTTGGCGCTTGACCAACTTTGTTCCCACATAAAATCCAAAATTCTACCACGACTTCGCAAACAAGTATGCTCAAATCCAACTCGTATTTCTCCAAACCAAGCTAGCTAGTAACAACCCCTAGTAAGTTGAATAGATAACTAATGGCGACGTTTTTAGGGGGCGTAGAGAAGAGGGTGGATATCGATCTGTACATCACAAGGTTAGGGTTACGACACGACACTTATATTGGTTTCGATTACGTTTATTGAAATTGTGGCGTCGGGCAAGTGTGGTTCAGAGTTTTTTTATAATTTAGTCGGCTATAGGATTTATAACGAAATTCTATGATACCATGAATGTTTGTAACTAAAAAGACACGTTATTAAATCTAGGAAAATCCCGGTTCGTGGAAACAATTTAATCACCGGGATATTGTGACATTTTGGGATTGTCAGGACAACATAATTTTTGGGGTGTTTTCTGCATGGTTGACAAAATATGTAGAGCTAGAAGAATTTATCTTTTGTGTGTCATGTCAGTCCAGTAATGGTAAGCATCGCGCTCAATTTTGAGATGTACCCTCCACAGGTTCCACGCGAAAAACCTACTGTGGACATTGCTGAGTATGAAAGTCTGGGACATATGTTAGGTTAGATGATTTGTTTATGAGGCATGAAATAGATATGACGTAACTGATCAACCCACTTTTCAAGTGGGACGCCGTGTCTAGTTCCGCAGACACACAATAGAAATGGGTTACTGCCTGGCGTTCATCTTAGGTGCAAATTGCATACGTTACGACCGTTTACTCCCACCTGTTCTGTTGACAGACTATACCTCACTGGTTATATAGTCTTGGTTGGAATCAGCAAGTACTTTATTTTTGTCCTCCTCGAATTATTGTCCGCGGGATTATTGTTAGCGGGCAATTGGGTGAGACTGGCACGGGGTCGTAAGGAATGGTACCAAAAAATGAGAAGCCTATATCCAGCAGTGAAGTCAGGCTGTGGATGATGAATTATTGTCCTCACAGTCTATCAATGTCTGTTGACAGACTATACCTCACTGGTTATATAGTCTTGGTTGGAATCAGCAAGTACTTTATTTTTGTCCTCCTCGAATTATTGTCCGCGGGATTATTGTTAGCGGGCAATTGGGTGAGACTGGCACGGGGTCGTAAGGAATGGTACCAAAAAATGAGAAGCCTATATCCAGCAGTGAAGTCAGGCTGTGGATGATGATGATGAATTATTGTTTTCACAGTCTATCAATGTTCGATTATTACATCTTTCTTCTTTCTGTTGAAGAGTACAAGCGGTGAGTTTGATATTACGTAATTACCTACAAGTAATCTTAATAGAGAAGTTGAATGCCCATTTAGAACCATTAAACTTACGATAAGACTACATTAGGTATCTTAATAAAATAAAAGACAAAGACGTTTTTATTTTGTGATTTTAGCAGCTACCTTCAAACGTAAGAAAAAACCCTCCCGTAGAAATTAAGTTATTCTAAAAAATCTGTTTATTTTATTAACCACTGTTTTACTTGAAAAAAAATTTGGACTTTTTTAATTTTCCCAAATAGTTGGATAAACCTTGAGAGAATGGGAGTCAGTACCCAGCTGGTAACTTCCGTGGAATTTCCTATTATTAGTAATCGTGTGGCATTTCCGCTAAGAACACAGAACGGACGCTTAGTTCGTTCCTTAATAAAATTCTTTTAGTGAAATGAAGATTATTAAAAACACCACGCTTTTTGGTGATTTCAGTCATCCTACAGAGTATTGAAATTGTAGAACTCCCAAATCTACCAATCCATCTATGTAGAATCGTAAAAATCGTCCTACGCCATCGCTTAATTTGTTTTGTAAACTCTCTTGGCGCCTATTCCGTTTAAAGTGGTTTGTGGTGTGTTAGCTCCCCGAGACGCGAGAGGTACACGTTCGATTCCTGAGATGAAAGAGCTACCATGGATTAGTAGGTCTTGAAACGTCTCTTAACCGGATCGCCCGCTGTGCTACTAGATCGTCGGGTAAGGGCCTCAAATTCTGATGAATTAACAAACACATTTTACAATTATCCATTGTAACATTTGTAACTAGACCCCTAGTTATAATGGATAATATTAAAATGATCAAAACTTTACCCTGACGATGTGTAAATTATCCCTTCATAACTTGATATTCTTTATACTCGTGATAATACACGTACACAAGTCTAGACGGCTGACCCTTCAAACCTAAAAACCTGTGCCCTTCACATGTAAATAGTAGGTGTGTCTCTGGTGCCCTCTGAAAAGTCAATAAATCGTAAGACCTACGCGTAAGGTCAAGGTGACTGTTCTGAAGGAAATATCTACCCAGATATCGTAACTTTTTAAGGGACCTACTTCGAGACTTTTGAATAATCGATTTGCTGTCTTCGTGCTTCATGAGGCACGGTCCAGGGAGATTTAAATTCTGAGGGTCCAGGCAAACAATATGTAATACGTAGTTCCTACCTAAAAAGAAGCGGGACTCCCATTCTACCAAAGTTACATAGGTACTGAAAATCTCGTTTTATATGAAACGCAAGTTCAATTTTTGATTTTCGTTTCATACATTGTTCATTTTTCGAAAGCACGAGTCTAGTTCGAGAGTTTCGCCGCGCGACGGGCTAGGTCCAGGCTACAAGTGCTTTTAACGTAGTATCTACGTAGGTAATACTTTTGACGGGTTTTAGGCAATGGGCCCCAATTATTACAGAGTAACTAACTAAAAAGCACAAAGGCTGAAAAATTGTGATTAGCCTGATCAAATTTTTTCCACCACTTTTCCGGCTTTCACTTACTACGAGTTTCATTATTGGCAACTATGTATCAATTAAAGACACTAAATTGCAATTATTTGTTATTGCTCCAGTTAGTCACATTACGTAGTTTTTGATCAGCAAAAAATGGAGCACAATAATAGCATGGAGCCAATTAGTTGGTATCAAGTTTTCAACCATAATTAAGAGAGTATGCTCGTCGCGTTTGAGTTGTCGTGCTTTTTCATTGACAAACAGAGCGTGGTGCTCGTTGGTCAGGGAATATGTGCGCTGCTTTCGGGCATTGCGCGGTCCACCTGCTCAGTTCACTTAGGTGTACCATGGGCACTTTTCATTTCCCGTAGTACAGCTTACTCAAGCTAGGGTAAAGTACAGGTAGTATGTATTGCCACCTCAGCCAAAGATTTATTTTAAACTGGTATTAAAGTCAGCCATTCAAATATCTTTGGAGGAAAAGTACCAGGAGAGCAGAATTAGAAAAGTAGCTCAAGTGTTGGGGTTCAATATTAAAACATGGACATGAGATCATTTAGTTTATTAGCAACTATTGACACATGTCATGACGAACCTTCCATCCAATCAAAGATTATCTAAGCTCCATCAAAAAAATTGCCATCCAATTGACTGCTGCGCAACTTTATAGAGCCTCATAAAACCTCTCAATTTACAACCAAGAGATTGTTATGAAAAGAACTCAGTTTATCTGACCTTTAAGATCGACCTTGGCTGATAGAGTTGCGATGACATAATTTGATCAGTTGTTTCTAAATCGAGTCTTGATCTCATCATATTGAATCAGAATCACTTTGTATGAATAAGGTATTTAATTTACAAGCATTTTTGCATTTATAAGTGGACTTTGAATAATGATTTGAAGGTAATGAGATTAAAGTTGTACATGTATAGGCATTTTATTATGATCGGTGAGTGAATAAGATGTGGTGGTGCATTTTAAGAGTAGGTATATCTATGATGTTTTCCCAGTTAATATATTATGTATCTACTTAATTTACATTTGTAAAGAATGAATATGTTACTGGAATACTAATCTGAATAAGTAGTAGGTGCTATTTTTAGATGTTCTATTGACAGAAGACCAAGAAATTACGTGCTACCTAGATTTTATTCTTAGTCGTACCTATCATAGAGACAGAGGCCTATTAAAAATAGGAGAAGATACTGAACTTCCCCACAACAGATTAATAAATACTCAAGGACATAACACAACATCTTCTAGTCCCAAACTAAGCAATGCTTATATACTATGGAAACTAGATAACATACCAACCGAGGATTTATTTTAGAAATGGGGTCATAAAGTAGGTACCTAGACAGATGTACATTTGGTTCCCTATAAAATAGCCAATTATCAATATGGACTTGTTACCAGGGTGTTAAACATCAGACTCCAGTGATAAAATAACTGAAAACTAGTCTACAGAAACAAGATGAATCGAATTTATGTTCCATTCCGATAATGACCACATAAAAACAATCGGAGCGTAGAATCGCAGGCCGTTCAATGCGAACAGTTTTACAGAACGATTTCAACAATATCGGGGCCAGGCTGGCTCCCAGACCGGTCTCAAACCAGACACACTGATAGACGCACGAAAGCTGCAGCCGTGCCTATCTACCTACATAGGTGCATAGACGCTTCCTTGCTCATCAGTCTCCCTCAAAAACAAAGAATGCATGACCTACCTTCATATCCGACACGATCTGCTGGTATAGATTCCATAACGGAGAACAATCCTTCTCCGTAGTTCCTTCCATTGTCAAAATAACACAACACAAACACTAAATATATAATATCAAACTTGGAGAATCACACGCGAAGTCGCGCCATCGAAAACATTTTTCATCGTCAACTGTTGCATTTTCTTTACGCTAATGATTTTTGTATCTAATCCCACGGTTACCTACATTTCACTTCACGTTTTGGAACACAACAGAAATGCTACAAAATCACAGGCAACAAATCAATATTTATAAACATGAATACCCTCCATGTAAGCGCGACATGAAGAAAATCCGCGCTTCTGCCAATGGATTCACTCAAACAATCGTATTTCAGATGGTATGTGATTAATGAAAGGTTTTGAGGGGCACATTCATTCAAGAAATTGAATTTTTCACTCTTTTTCATACACAAACACACGAAGAAAATACAATCTCTCGTTTCTCAAAACGACAGACCTGACAATCGCATCAGCCGGAATCGGTTTGTTTGTAGATTTTTTTTGGTCAGTAGCTTAGCTTGGTTGGAATGAGCGAGAGCCCGAGCAAGCAAGCGAGAACGAGCATAGAGTGCCGGCCTGCCATTGGTCGATTTTTTTGAAGTTGCCAACGTAAAATAACATCGAACTGCATCGAGCTCGATTGAGAAGTAGGTACACTAAAAAAATCGATTAATTTAGCAATATGTATTTATATTTTGGTACTAAATTGGACCAGCTGCGCTATCTATAAAAATTCAAATTCAATAAAGTCTTAATTTTCTTTGTAAATAAAATCTATTTATTTTTACATTTTATGGGATGATTTCTTGAGCTCGTAAATTGTAGCATAAAGTAGGTATACATAATAAGCTTACGCTTAATTTCAATATCAAAATACAAGCTAAGTAAAACTGGTAACTCAATCTTTTAATCGGTGTCGATTGGCCCGGATTCATCATAATCATCACCAATCGACACCGATTAAATTGAGTAACTATAATTTCGACGCTGTTTTTAGCAGCAGCGTCAGAATAAGTAATCGATTATATATTTTTAACAAATGGTAACATTATATAGAAAATCTATAGTGAGGTAATTTTCCAATTTGTGATTCGATCTATTACCTATATCATCGAAGTGAATAACTAAGGATTATATCAATCATTTATCTCAACATAATCTATGTCTGTATACACCCAAACCGTAAAAAAAGTATTCATTTAAAAAATACAAGCTTTCGCATTGAAAGTTAAGAAGCTAGTATTTTTGGTGGGTGGCTAGTTGGACGATCGATTTAAAATATAAGTCGATAAAAATTATTCATTATGCTTATCGAGCATCCCTAGTTATGTCAAATTTGTGTCATGCGTGTATGTCATGTCACTGTCAACTCAGTCAGTCGCGTTTATAAAAACTTATTTTTGCGCGAACCCGCCCGATTGCCGACTGACGCAGATTTTATTTTTGTGTTTTCAAGTTTTTGCGAGGGAGAGAGCTTGAATCTTGAAGCGTTTTCCGAAAAATACAACGTATTTTATGTGAAAAATGTCGAAAATAGTGAACAATAAGGGCATTAGGCCCGGTGTTATTTACAGAATAGCGCTTGAAAACTTTGTGTGAGTATTCGTTTCCCGCGATCGTACCGTTGTTGAAAACTTTTGAAAATTTCTCGACTTTTGATGATTTTCTAACTTTTGATGATATCCAACTTATATAAGTTAATTTCGTTAAGATTCATAAATAAATAAGGTTTCGTAGTTAGTATGTAGTAGTTTCTCTCATTTCTTGCTTGCTTTGTACCTACGTACTTCAATTTATTTTTATTGAGAAGTACTTAATAACACTATTACCTACAGCATTTTCCATTGTGTTTCCATTTTCCATACTACTTCATCGAAACATGCTAGGAGGCATTACATATTCACAGGTAATGTTTTTAATCACTTACATAAGTTGTTTTATTTCAGTACCTACAAGCAAGTGGTTTTATTCCCCGGGCCATCATTGAACATGATTATTGGCCCAAATGGCACTGGGAAGTCTACATTTGTGTGTGCCATCATTCTTGGCCTGTGCGGGAAGACCAGTGTTATAGGACGAGCCAAAAAAGTATGTTTATTTCACTAACTTTTGTTATAGAAATCCTACTAATATTATAAATGTGAATGTAAGTTTGTTAGTTACACTTTCATGCGAAAACTACTTAACTATAATGTTACTATGTATTATAAGTATGTATTTACAAAAAAATATTTATATAAGTATTCTATCAGCCATCTAGTTCACATAGTACAAGCTTTGCTTAGTTTGGGACTAGAGAGTGTTGTGTCAAAATGTCGAATATTTATTTATTTATTAACCGATCATCATGAAACTCTGTACACATATTCTTGGAAGTATTAGAAGTAAACCATTTAAACCATTTTCTATCCTATTAAAATTATAAATGTGAAAGTTTGTGAGGATGTTTGTATGGATGTATGTATGTTGCTTCCTCTTTTACGCAAAAACTACTTAGCCGATTTGGATGAAACTTGGAATATATATATTGTCCGTGACTTGGATTAACACATAGGCTACTTTTTATCCTTAAAATCAACAGGATCCAACGGGACGCGAACGAAGTCGTGGGCGGAAGCTAGTAGGTCATAAAGCTGATCTTACAATATTTTTGTAATAGATTTCAGAATATGTCCGCAGTGGCTGTCAGCAGGCCAGCATTGAGATAGAGCTCTACCAAGCGCCTGGTCAGAGAAATGTGATCATCACTCGTAACTTCAACCTTCAGGATGTGACCACATGGTTTATTGATAACAAGACTGTGAGAGATCGACAGGTGCAAGATTTGATAGCTACTTTGAATATTCAGGTAAGTTTTCAGGTAATAAATAAATATTCACGGACACTTAACACAACGCCTTCTAGTCCCAAACTAAGCAAAGCTGGTACGATGGAAACTAGATGGCTGATAGAATACATACATACAGTTTTTTTTGTAAATACATACATACCTATAATACATAGAAACACCCAGACACAGAACAAACATCTATACTTATCGTTATTGAGCAATAAGGCTGCACTTTGTATATTTAATGTAACTTGTTTTGTTACAATGAACCGTTTTCATTCATTCAAGCAGTTCAACCATTTGTAACTTCAATGCAACCCGTTTTAGGTAGATAACCTCTGCCAGCTGCTGCCACAAGACCGTGTCCAGGACTTCTCAAAAATGAATCCTCAGGAGCTACTCCGTAGTACACTATCGGCTGTGGGAGGTCAGGAAAGTGTGACCCAATTGGAACAGTTGATCGACTCACGGAATCAGCAACGTGGGCTGTCGACTAAACTACAGAATAATGCACAGTTATTGCAAGAGCAGGAGAGATTAAATGAAAGGTGGGTCTTATGAGTTAGTGAATAAGGTAGTATATCATTGAAAGCACTAGAAGTATTACAGTTCTTGTAAATGCAGACAACAATGGCTATATATAATTTTATCAGTTTCAAAAAAATTATTCATCGGAATAAATTGTATTTTATCCTTAGTACAATAATCTACTTATTTACAATAACTGTATTATACCCCTTGTGCAAAAACTTACAAATAGAAATCTAGTTAGTACTAGGTACTTGTGTTGTGTTAATTCATTCCTTTTTTTCTATATACTCATTTTTATAAACAAGTGTGAAATAAATCATAAATCAATATTATATAAAACTCTTTTGAAGCTGACTTAGAATCAACGTACAGCCTAAACTATAAGTCCTAGAGGTATGAAATTTGGAGGGCAGTATTCTTATATTAAGTGTAGGGGTGCACTAAGGAATTTTGAAACGTCACACTCTAATGGGTAGAACGCGAGCAACGCCGCGGGCGACGGCTAGTTTGTATATGGATTTGTAAATTGTTATTATAAATTCCACAGATTAAAAGTTCTTATCGACGCTATGCAGCAGCGGAAAGATATCGAGCGTCAAATCGAAGTATGCGAAAAGAAAAAACTCTGGCTAGAATACCAGGAGTTCAGGGAAAAGGTTATAGAGTATACCAATGATAAGAAAAAGGCTGTAAAACTTGTCACTACACATAAAAATAAAATGGAGCCGCTACAGAATGTTATTGATAAAGCCAAGATTGGTATCAGTAAGGTGGAGAAGCAAAAACTTATCGCGGTAATTATGTTATTTTTATCTGTTTGTTTTAAAAGGTCTTTAGTATACACATATATTATAAAACTGTAAAAAAGCAAAAAAAACTAAAATTAAAGATATGGATAAACTAAATATGCAGATCTACTAAATAAACGATTCTGATTCCGAAAATCGAGTTTGTCTTTTTATCTGTTTGTGTTCGCGGAACACGCCTTAACTACTGGACCAATTTCAATGAAACTTATACCATTCAGAAGCCCTTTTTCCTGATTGAAACATATGCTGTATTTTATTGAAATCAAAGACGTGAATTCTTAGATACAGCTTGAACTCTCTAAACCAAAAGCCGCCTTTGGCACGAGGTTCATCGTATGCTGGTTGACAGATATTTTGGTGGAAAGTTTCGCCGTACGCAGTCACGGGTATCAGCTAATAAGTACTCTAAAAAACATATTCCAGGGTCGAGAAATCCACACGCTTCGCGATAAAGTTAAGGAAATCATCACCACAGTTCGGAACCATGAATATACATTGAAAGATTTTGAGACTGCATTTCAGGATAAACTTGAAAGACACAGGTATGTACTAATCCTTGTAATAATCGCACTTTTCAATGTGACAGTCGTCATAGTGGGTATTAACTTTGCCTACTGTGCTGTGGGTCGCGGGTTCGATCCCCACTAAGAACAAATACGCTTGGTATTAATGCTTGACTTCTCAAAGTGTCCCTAAAACGTGATTTTTGGGTAGTACAATCTCACTTTTCAATGTGACAGTCGTCATAGTGTCGTGGGTTCGATCTCCACTGAGAAGCAACATGGGTGATATTATCACGGCTGAACATGAAATGAAATACTATTTAACACAGATATTGGGACCATATAAGGATACGGATCCTTTAGTGGATAAGCACCAGCCATGATACGTTTTGTTTGAGTTTAGTTTTATGTTATGTGTATTATTCTTTGGCAATCCTAACAAACAAATAGATACAAAAGAGTCTCAATGTGTCGATGTGTGAATTGTGATTATTTCGTCTTTGCCTTGGTGCATACTAAAGTACTACTGATTTTAAAATCCACGATATTATTCCAATAATCTAAATCTAATCTAAAATAATTAATCTAAAAATCCTAACTCCCTAATTTAACTTATTTTCCAGGAATCGTGAACAAGAGTTGGTAGAAGCTAGAGCCAAGCTGGATAAACTGAGGACTGACAAGGAGCGGTTGGAGGAAAAAGTCGGAGACGGTAAGACCGCTGCTTTCAAAGATTTGTTTGATTGCATTGAATAGGCTCCGAAACTACTGGACCGATTTTTTCAGATGCTACAGTCAAAATGGAAATGGCAGAAATATCGAAAGCCTTATCCAAAACGAACGCAGCAATGGATGTACTGAAAAAACAAAAAATGGAGGTACAATACGATTTGGAGAACAATATCGTGCCGCAGATAAGACTTTATCAAAACAAGTGAGTTTTACTGATAATGTTTCCCTACGCGAAGCTAAAGTAGGGTTATGAGTTTAACAGTCTATATACAGCATGTATCTACAATGGCGACAAAAAATTGACACACGGGTAGAGCTACTTATTAGTATACATAAAAAAATTATTAAAGTACAGTCAGCTGCACTAAAAGGTGTACGATTGTTCATTTGCTCTAACTGAAAATAAAGGCGCATTTGAACTGATATTTTATTTAATCTACGTCTAAATGACTTTCTTCTACTACTACATGTTGTCCGCGACTTCATATGTGTGTATCGATTTTTTTACAGGTTACGAACTATATAATATTCCAAATTTCATCCAAACTGGTTCAGTAGTTGGCGTGATTAAATAAATAATTATTCTTGGACATTACACACAACGCCCTCTAGTCCCAAACTAAGTAGAGCTTGTACTATAGATAGATAGATAGTTTATTTGACATACACACAGAAAATACAGAACGGACGTAGAAAATATAGCAAACTTATATATACATACAAGAAACAAACAAACAAATAGTACTAGCTAAGTAACAGCTATAGGTAACCTAACATAACAAGTGGGTACTAGCTAGTCTCGTTCCGCGCTGTATGCAGCCAAATCGGTCCCGACTCAGCTTATTGCTGTCTAACAGGGCAGACGGTTCCACCTTGCTGAACAGCGCTGGTTTTCACTATAGAAACTAGATTGCTGATATAATACTTATATAGGTACTTTTTTTTTTAGTAAATACATACTTATAATACATAGTAAAGTAACACCCAGACACAGAACAAACATAAACATCTAAACTTTTGCATTTATAATATTAAGATTTAGTAAGATTTACATTAAAAAACGTCATATTCCAGAATTCGGAGTTTAGAAGATGTTGACAACAAGCGTTTGGAAACTCTACGTAACAACAATGAAGATACATACCGAGCTGTAATGTGGCTCAGAGATAACAAGGAGTTGTTCCACGAACCGGTCTATGAGCCTATGATGTTAGAGGTATGTACTTGTGACTAACATCTGAGGAAGTATCTATTTCTATCAAAGTCAAAGAAAAACATCCGAGGAAGTATCTATTTCTGTCAAAGTCAATCAAAAATATCTGAGGAAGTATCTATTTCTGTCAAAGTCAATTAAAAATATCTAAGGAAGTATCTATTTCTGTTATAGTCAAAGCAAAACATCTGAGGAAGTATCTTTTACTGTCAAGCTGTCAAAGTCAAAAATATCTTATGACGTCATGGCTCAGTCGGTAGTAGCTCTGCCTTCCGTGCTGTCGGTCGTGGGTTCGATCCCCACCGAGAACAAACATTTGTGTGTGTCAAACATAGATGTTTGTTCTATGTCTGGGTGTTACTATGTATGATAAGCTTGTATGTATTTACAAAAAAAAATTATATAAGTATTCCATCAGTAATCTAGTTCCCATAGTACAAGCTTTGCTTAGTTTGGGACTAGAGGGCGTTGTGTGTAATGTCCAAGGATATTTATTTACGTGAATGAATGAATGAATGAATGAATGAAAACGCTTTATTGTACATAAAAAAAACATCAAAACATACTTTTATTAAATAAAACAAAATAACTTTAAATGTACAATGGGCGGCCTTATCGCTATGAGGGATCTCCTCCAGATTCTCTTATAATTTACAGATAAACTTCACAGACCCGAAATTCGCTCGATACTTAGAAAACACAGTTTCAATGCGAGATCTAGTCGCATTTACATTTGAATCGAGTCGCGACATGAATCTGTTCCTGAAGAAGGTGAGGCAGGAAGCCGGCCTGAAGCGAGTCAATGCTGTTTGCAGTCAGAGTGGGACAAACAATTTTCAGACTAAAAATATAGAACAACTTAGGTGAGTTTGACTTCATACTCGTGTCTAAGGTATCTTGGTACTCTTCAGTGGAACAGTTTAATTGTATACTTGAGAATTGTCTTCTATACTATTATAAAAAACTGTAAAAAAGCCAAAAACTAAAATGAAAGATATGGATAAACTAAATATGCAGATTTACTAAATAAACGATTCTGATTCTGAAAATCGAGTTTGTCTGTTTGTTTGTTCGCGGATCACGTCTAAACTACTGGACCGATTTCAATGAAACTTATACCATTCGGAAGCCCTTTTTCCTGATTGAAACATAGGCTATATATTATTGAAATGAAAGACGTGGATTCTTAGATACAGCTTGAACTTTTTAAACCAAAAGAAGCCATTTGCTGCGAGGTTCATCGTATGCTGGTGATAAATATTTTGGTGCAAAGTTTCGCACGCGTACGAAGTCGCGGGTATCAGCAAAATTTTGGTCAATATCGGTTCAGTAGTTTGGGAGTTAAATAGGAATAATTGAAAAAAAAACACGTCATCCACGTACACGACATTGCGTATTTTGCTTTCCTGTTACCTTTCAATGGTGTTTATGGTCAACTAGCCGTCGCCCGCGGCGTTGCTCGCGTTCTAGTGTGACTTTTCAAAATTCCTTTCTTAGTGCGCCCCTACACTATATAAGGATACTACCCTCCAAATTTCATACCTCTAGGACTTATAGTTTAGGCTGTGCGTTGATTCTCTGTCAGCTTCAAAAGAGTTTTATAAATATTGATGATGTTATTGATTTCAGTTACCTTGGATTCTACACATACCTAGTAGACACGCTGTCAGCTCCGGACGCGATCATTCGCTATCTATGCAAGAACTATAACATACATAAAATACCGATTGGCAACGATCATACATACAACAACTCTGGACGGGTGCCCTCTAATATTACTTTTTTCTTTACTGGTATGTATTTTGATTAGATTTTTCTATTTTGTTTTGGGTAAGCGTCATGGCTCAGTCGGTAGTAGCTCTGCCTTCCGTGCTGTGGGTCGTGAGGTCGATCCCAACCGAGAACAAACATTTGTGTGTGGCAAACATAGATGTTTGTTCTACGTCTTTGTGTTATTATGTATCATAAGTACGTATTTACAAAAAAAAAATTATATAAATATTCTATCAGCAATCTAGTTCCCATAGTGCAAGCTTTGCTTAGTTTGGGACTAGAGGGCGTTGTGTGATATATCTTAGAATATTTATTTATTTATATTAACATCCAGACAGAACAAACATCTATGTTTGCCATACACAAATATATTTGTTTCGTGTGAGGATCGAACCTACGACCCACAGCACGGAAGGCAGAGCTACTACCGACTGAGCTGTGACACCTTTCAAATATGTGGAAGTAGCACAGTGTATTTTCACATCTATCTATCTATCTATACTATTATAAAACTGTAAAAAAGACAAAAACTAAAGTTAAATATATGGATAAACTAAATATGCAGATCTACTAAATAAACGATTCTGATTCCGAAAATCGAGTTTGTCTGTTTGTTTATTCGCGGATCACGCCTCAACTACTGGACCAATTTCAACGAAACTTTTACCATTTAGAAGCTTTTTTTCCGGATTGAAACATAGGCTATATTTTATTGAAATGAAAGACGTGGATTTTTAGATACAAGTTGACCTCTCTAAGCCAAAAGCCGCCTTTGGCACGAGGTTCATCGTATGCTGGTTGACAGATATTTTGGTGGAAAGTTTCGCACGCGTACGAAGTCGCGGGTATCAGCTAGTTTTCACATAAATTTATAAAAATTCCAGAAAACCACAGATTCACAATCCGCGTGTCTGCATACAGCGGTGCTAAATCATCATCCACAAACGAAATCCGCGGCGCGAGGTTGCTGGCCAACACTGTAGATGTGGAGCAAGTTGAAAATATTAACAATCAGTAAGTCATTTGGTAATTCTGGAGACTATGCGCCGGAAAACGGAGTATAGGACGGCTCTATCTTTGATAGTGAATAAATAAAGTATTCATGGACATTTCACACAACGCCCTCTCGTCCCAAACTAAGCAAAGCTTGAACTATAGAAACTAGATGGCTGACAGAATACTGATATATAAATTTTTTTGTACATACATACTTAAAATACTTAGTAACACCCAGACATAGAACAAACATTTATGTTTGCAATACACAAATGTTTGTTCTAAGTGGGCATCGAACCCACGACTCCGATATGGCACCTGACGCTGTGTAAATCCAATACAATTAATATTATAAATGTTAAAGTTTAGATGTTTATGTTTTCAATAACGCTGCAACTACTGGTCCAGTTTTAATAAAACTTTGAATATATATAGTTCGTAACCTGGATTAACACATAGGCTACTTTTTATCCTGGAAAATCAACAGAAACAAACAGGACGCAGACGAAGTCGCGGGTAGAAGCTAGTCATAACCAAAATTGTACGTAGACAGGTGTTAGTAAACCTTGTGTCTCAGTTGTCGATTGGCAAGTTCAAAAACGTAATAAAACGAAGACTTCTTTTAAAAGCATACTATAAAATATCTGATTATTTAGAAGACAAACAAGCTTGGGACGAACTAGCTCCAACTCATCCAATAAAAATAAAAATTATAGTCATACCTAATCATACAAAACGTAATGACGATTCAAAGTGATCAGTGAGATTTTATTGAATAAAAGCTTTTTGACGACTTTGTGTTAATTATATTTTTTACAGGTTATCAAACTTCGAGCAAAGGGCACAATCCCACAAATCAAAAATACAAGCGTTGAATGAGAAACTGTCTACTATTGAGGTCTCCTTGAACGATTTGAATAGCAAACGGAGGAATATCACTGATGGAGTGGAAAAGGTAAAATCCTACTAATATTATAAGCGCGAAAGCTTGTAAGTATGGATGGATGGATGTTTGTTACACTTTCACGTAAAAACTCGTTGCCGGCGTCTGTGTTCCCGAATGACTATAATTTGGAAGTTTTCAGGAGTAGAGTGAATAGGTATCTTCTAGGTAACCGTGCTACATCGTCGACCACGTCATTGCTTAACATCAGGTGAGATTGTGGTCAAACGGTTGCCTATATTGTATAAAAAAAAACTACTGATCCGATTTGGATGAAACTTGGAATATATATTGTCCGTGACCCGGATTAACACATAGGCTACTTTTTATCCCGAAAAATTGACAAGATCCAACGGAACGCGAACGGAGTCGCGGGCGGTACCTAGTACTTTATATAAGCAAGCTCGTATGAGTTAGTGGCCCACTCTGGTGACGGGAGTTTTTAGACCGCCTTAAGGCCTCCGTCGTGACTTGACGACTGCTAGAGCTGGGACAGTTTAACGTGCCCCTAGATAATCGGTGAAGATTGACTAAGCAAGCCTAGCCACTAGCGCTTCTTAAATTACTTTAATGATTTGTACATACTTGAGGGCTGATGATGACTAGCATGTGACGAAGGTCTATGGAAACTTAAGGGTTTTAAAAATTTGTGAAATTAACTTAATATACTAACTTTTTCTATTAACTCGTGAACTTGAGACCGATAAAACAAATTAACTTGATAAACTAACTGGTTAAAATAATTTGTTAAATTAACTTCTTTTACTAGTTTCACGGCATCTTTATATACCTACCTAATATTTATTCTTCAGGTCAGAACAATAAGTGCTCAAATTCGTCTCCAACACAAAAAAGTCCAGGACATAGAAAGCGAGCCATCACTCGACGTTGCCCAAGAAAGGGCCAAGTGCAAACGGAAACAAAGGGATATAGTTATGAAGCAGTGTTCTATGCATCAGGAGTTGAGTGAACTCATGAAGAGTTTGCAGGCCAGAGAGCTGAATGGAGATATGTGGAAGGTATGTGCTACTAATATTATTAAATAAATATTCACGGACACTTAACACAACGCCTTCTAGTCCCAAACTAAGCAAAGCTTGTACGATGGAAACTAGATGGAAAAATAAAAACCTGTAAAGGTAAGGTAAAGTGTAAGGTAAAATATCCGGCAACCAGCATACGATGAACCTTGTAGCGAATGGCTGCTTTTGGTTTAGAGAGTTCAAGCTTTATCTAAGAATCCACGTCTTTGATTTCAATAAAATATAGCCTATGTTTCAATCCGGAAGAAGGGCTTCTGAATGGTATGTTTCATTGGAATTAGTCCAGTAGTTAAGGCGTGAACCGCGAACAAACAAACAGACAAACTCGATTTTCTGAATCAGAATCTTTTATTTAGTAGATCTACATATTATTTACTTTATCCATATCTTTAATTTAAGTGTTTGACCTTATTACAGTTTTATAATAGTACTAGCCGTCGCCCGCGGCGTTGCTCGCGTTCTACCCTTTAGAGTTTGACGTTCCAAAATTCCTTTCTTAATGCAACCCTATACTATATAAGGATACTACCCTGCAAATTTCATACCTCTAGGACTTATAGTTAAGGCTGTGCGTTGATTCTCTGTCAGCTTCAAAAGAGTTTTATATATATTGATGGTAGAAATAGAAAAAAACAAAGTAACTAATCTAAATACATTTAGTTTAATTCGTCAGCTTCCTCGACAACTTCTTTCATATCCCTTCTAACTAAACACAAATTATTATAATAATCTTCGATCTGTTGCAATGTCTTACCTTTAGTTTCTGGAATATACTTCCATATCAATAAAATACTTACCACTGCATTGATGGCGTATAGCAAAAAGGTTCCCCACAGATCTAAATAAATGAATAGATAAGGGGCTAGTTTTAAAGATGACGCGTGCATTATGCATGTAACTATAACGTAAATACCTCCCCCTAAGCCTCTGTGCTTAACAGGCATTAACTCAGCTCCCATTGAGAAACTTATAGAAGTAACCCCTAAACTGTTTGTCACAATATACATAATCAAACAGTAAAAACATAGCATAGAATCCTTAGGCAGTGCTCCTTTACTCTGCAGCAGTGTTACAACACAAGCTACTGTTAAAGATATTGCTGTGCCACACGCACTGCACAGCAAAACTGTTTTATTTCTAAAGAAACGAACCAGAATACTCGTTGTTGTGTTACCGAAGAACAGTATAGTGTTTACTATTATCCCTCCTAAAGCCGACATCGTTTTATTCCCCGTCGCCCTCATAATTATATCTGACGAATATATTAGAACGACTAATGATCCACTCCAGTACATCAAATTCAACAATAACATCATATACAGACTTGGTAGATAGAAATCTCTTCTTGCCACTACTGATATATAACGTCTTAATGTCGGCTTCTCATTCCGCGTCGATGATATATGCTCCTTCTGAGCTGAAATGAGCTCTTGTAGTTCTCTGGTCGAACTTTCATCGGTTCCTCGCAGCCAAACAAAAGCTTTCTCGCATTTATCGAACTCTCCTTTGTACGCTAACCATGATGGTGACTCCGGCCACGTGCACGCAATCAGAAATGCTAACGTCATCGCCGAACACATTATCAAGCTAATAGTCCTCCAGTGCACGAAACTGGCGATGATTCCCACTGTCGCCATTCCGGAAGATTGAACCAAGTAGACGGAGACCATTGATATGCTCCTCAGTTTCGGTGATATCATCTCGCTGATGCTCAGTGAGCTTACTCCTAGTAGACAGTGGGTGCCGAGGCCGTGGAAAGACTCGCTGATGAGGATAGCTGTGGTGTTGGTGGCGGTGTACGCCAACACCCATCCGATGATGCTGATTAGGCATGCAGCGGTGAAAGCGAATTTCCGTCCTTTCCACTGCATTATCGCTGGCATTAGTATACTCGGTATACCGGTCAGGCCATGTATTGATCCTGGAATTAAAAACCATTTAAATCCACTAGATATTCTATTCTATTTAACTATGTGACAGGCGTCATGGCTCAGTCGGTAGTAGCTCTGCCTTCCGTGCTGTGGCTTGTGGGTTCGATCCCCACCAAGAACAAACATGTATTGTGTGTGTGGCAAACATAGATGTTTGTTCTGTGTCTAGGTGTTACTATGTATTATAAGTATGTATTTACAAAAAAAAGTATATAATAATTCTATCAGCAATCTAGTTTCCATAGTTATATCTGCTTAGTTTGGGACTAGAGGGCGTTGTGTGTAATGTCAAAGAATATTTATTTATTCTTTATTTCTTTGCACCGCAGAGATACGTAGGTATTTTTAAATGCTTTATACATTTTTAATTGACCATTGTTAACAAAGATGATGTGTGAAAAATATGACAGCATGAGAATAAAATACAATGGTTATATAATTATTTTTTTGTAAATACATACTTTTAATACATAGTAACACCCAGACGTCCCAGACACAGAACAAACATCTATGTTTGCCACACACAAATGTTTGTTCTTGGTGGGGATCGAACCCACCACCCAAAGCACGGAAGGCAGAGCTACTACCGACTGAGCCATGACGCCTGTCACATACCAACAAGATACGAAAAGTAGTATAATTATAGATACCTACTGTATTCATATTTTTTTCAATAAAGTTAATAAAAAATCGTGAACCCACCGATCCACGACGCAGTATCAAAATCTAAATGTATAGAGCTGTCGTTTGCCCTGAACTGCTGGAGAAGCACACTGGGATACGTCACGGCGCCGCCGACTGCAAACGCAGCTAATTGTGGTGACCCAGCTACCATTAGCTAGAAACAGAATTATAGACATTAACTAGCCGTCGCCCGCGGCGTTGCTCGCGTTCTACCCTTTAGAGTGTGACGTTACAAAATTCCTTTCTTAGTGTATCCCTACACTATATAAGGATACTACCCTCCAAATTTCATACCTCTAGGACTTATAGTTTGGGCTGTGCGTTGATTCTCTGTCAGCTTCAAAAGAGTTTTATATATATTGAGTACTGAAGCTCTTAAACCACTGCTCGCTGATCTCGACTCAAAAGTCAAAATTACCGAAGCTCTTAAACCACGGCTCACTGATCTCGACTCAAAAGACAAAGTGTCTTGCGATAGCCTCGACTCGCAACTCGCGCTGAACGCAAATTAGCTCACAGTCAAGGGCCCACTAACTCCGTTAATTTAAAACGTTCAATTCAGTACCAACAGTGGTTCGATCGATCTGCAGCTTGGCTGAAACGTCACTGTTCAGCTGGATCTAAATGGCCTAAAACAGTTAAAACTATATACGGATCAGCTGCGTTGCAGCTGTGAAAGGTTATTAGTAGACTACAATATATACAAAAAATTGAAAATATTGTCAATATTGCAAATACGGTTTTAGTCCTCAAAATTGCGTTTATAAGTTTCAAAAATAATAAAGGGTTCTTAGTAGTACATTCTTTTAGCGATGAACAATGACGGCCTAATGTTTACCGTTCCACAAAGGCTTTTGAATCAAAGCTGACACCGACCTGTCTTGCAAATGGAGTAATAGTCATTGTGGTTGGTTCTTGCTCGCATAGGTTAACCGGCTCTCCTGAAAGTAAATAATAAACATCACGAAATTACAATCATTCAAACAAACAGAACCTACAAGGGTTAACAATTCAGCAGTTCGAACATGCTGGTTCAACAAAAAAAAATACACTTAATCACATTAGTTCCGCATTGACATTATTTGACGTACTTGTTTGGCCGTCAAGTGCTCGTGTCTGTCTTACCAGGTTTCGTTTGCGTAAAGTGGTTCCTCTGAATGTGAAAATTCGTTTCAGGTTTTAAAGAGAAAATCCACCATTTTCTCTTCAAAACAAACGACAGCCGACTTGACGAAAACTTGACTTGCCTTTTATTATTTCAAATACCTACATCACTTGACACTGGCCTAATTGTCTGTCGAAATGACGGATAGAGGCCATATAAGGTAGAAAAGAGAAGAAAAAAAAAATGCTAAACAATTCGCCACTGTAATAGGCGGTTGTCAATAATTTTTTAAATAAAAAAAAAATTATGTACCCTTATATGAAATGACCCTTAAAAAAAGGTAATTTGGTGTATGCACCCGCGTTTGCAGAACGGTATAGACGGACTGAAAGTTTCACAGGTATCTCAAGAGTAGGTACAGATTAATATAAATACGCAAATAACGTGTGTTTTAATTATGTAAATATCTTATCTATGCAAAAATAAATGATGTATTTTACTAAGTATATACAAGTGGCAGTTGCGCAAGTTTTAAGCATGCAGTTGTATTTGAAAGTAGTTCTTATGATGTTTGTTAATAAGATACATTTCGCTTTAAATGACTAAGAGTATCTAATAACTAAAGGCTGTAGCCGTTGTACAGGCTCCGACACGGTTTAATAGCTCTCTGCGAAACTGGACGGGATTCTTTGAAGCGGGATCATACAAAAAATGGCAAGGAACCAGGTTGTAGTTTCTTGCTCATTCTTCTAGCCTCAGTTCGCGAGGAACTGTGAAAAAGAATAAAAAAGTTAAGACATATGGAATTCTATAGTTTCCCTAGAAGGTAGGTATCTTATCTTATATTTTTGACCTATTATGTTCTAAGAAATCCGTGGTAAACGGTTTTCGCGTCATAATTATTTTTACTACCTCATACCATTATATTTACATACTAGCCATCGCCCGCGGCGTTGCTCGCGTTCTACTCTTTAACAGTGTGACGTTTCAAAATTCCTTTCTTAGTGCACCCCTACACTATATAAGGATACTACCCCCCCTAAATTTCATACCTCTAGGACTTATGGTTTAGGCTGTGCGTTGATTCTAAGTCAGCTTCAAAAGAGTTTTATATATATTGATTACTAGACGTCTCCCGCGGCGTTGCTCGCGTTAGAGTGTGACTTTTCAAAATTCCTTTCTTAGTGCGCCCCTACACTATATAAGGAACCTACCTTCCAAATTTCATACCTCTAGGACTTATAGTTTAGGCTGTGCGTTGATTCTCTGTCAGCTTCAAAAGAGCTTTATATATATTGATTATGATTATATTATGATTATCATATGATCGGCTATATAGCCGACTTAAAAGAAATTAAACAAGTATAAGGTATAGATAAAATATATAATAAGTATAGATATATTTTACTACATTTTATTATGATAATATACACCTTACAAAGTAACAAAAAGAAAAACTTAACAAAAACAAAAATATAGCTTGGGGCTTTTTATAGCTAAAAACTAAACCTAATTTTAGAAATAATTACGTATTTGACGTTAAAGCCATCACGATGCAATTTTAATCCTTAACCCACACTGGTTTATTCACTCAAATGTCACTCTTGTCGCCTTTGAAAATTTATTATTATATGCCAAGTAACTGTTGTTATTTTTAGTATAACCAGGACTTTACAAAAAGAATATTGGTAAGCAAGCTCGTATGAGTTAGTGGCCAACTCTGGTGACAGAGTTTTTAGGCTGCCTTAAGGCCTCCGTCGTGGCTTAACGACTGTTATAGCCGGGACCGACAGTTTAACGTGCCCTCCGAAGCACGGAAGCGCTCAGATGTAAATGCCACTAGCTGTCACCCATCTAAATAGTGACCGCGCAGAACGTCGCTTAACTTAGATTATCAGTGAAGATTGACTAAGCAAGCCTAGCCACGACGAGCGCTTGAAATATATTGGCCTACAAATTCAGTACCTTAATTACACTTCTTAAGTACTACTTACTTCTACTTTACTACATGGTACTTAATGATTTTAATAATATTTATTTTCAAACCCACGACCGTTCCCTTTATAAATAAGTCCTAGTGCATGACTAAAAACTAATAATTATGAGTATTACTACTATTCAGTGCTCTGGATTTTTGTCGTATACCATTTTAGTTTCAATTCTATCCTTCAGTGTCTACATGACTGCATCATCATCATCAACCTATATCGGTCCACTGCTGGACGTAGGTCTCTCCCAAGACGCGCCACTGAGCCCGGTCTTCGGCTCTTCTCATCCAGTGTTTGCCAGCTACATGTTTCAGATCGCCACCCCACCGGGGGGCGTCTTACATGACTTGTTCTACGTTATTTGTGGAATGAATACATATTTATTCATTCAATAAGGTATCATTGATGAATCTGCGATCAGTATCAAATTTTCCATACGTATAATAATCTTCAATCTCTTGCAATGTTCTGCCTGTCGTCTCAGGCACATACTTCCATACAAGCAAACCACATACTGTGGCATTTATCGCATATATCAAAAATGTTCCCCATAAATCTATATAATAGAATAGATAAGGTGAAATTTTCAAAGATGACGCTAGTAATATACAGTTGAATATGACATATAAAGCTCCACCGAGATTTCTATGTTTCACTGGCATTATTTCTGCTGGTATTGTAAACACTATCGAGTTCAGACCCAAGCAGTTTGGTACCATAAACGCTACCAAGAAATATAAACACAGGAGAGAATCTTTTGGCAACACATCTACGCTCTGAAGTAGGGTAACCAAAAAGTTAATAAACAGACATATAGCAGTAGTGAAAGTGCTGCATAACAACACTGTTTTGTTATTAAAGTATCTTACCAAAACGCTACTAGTGGCAACCCCAAAAAATAGTATCGTATTGATCGCAATACCTCCTAAGAAGGCAGCGTCTTCGTTGTTCGTGGCTTTCTTTATCATGTCAATCGAATATATCAGTACCACTGCGCTTCCGCTCCAGTACATCATATTCAAAAGCAAAAACATATGAATTGTTGGTAAATAAAAATCTCTCTTCATCAGTTGCGTCCAGAATTTGTTCATCGTTGACTCTTCTACTCGCGTTACGTCGTTCTCCCTCTGAGCTTGGATCAGTTCTCTCAACTCTTGCTTTGATTTATCATCGGTACCTCTCAGCCAGAAGAAAGCTTGCTCGCATCTATCGTATTCTCCTTTACACGCCAGCCACGATGGTGACTCCGGCCACATGCAAGCCGTCATCAAGGCAACGACTATCGGCATGCACATTATAAGACTTATCGTCCTCCAATGCACGTATCTGACTATAATCCCAACTAATGCCATTCCTAGCGATTGCGTCGTTCCGAACATTTGCATCGATACCATTCTATACTTAGGCGCGACCATCTCGCTTAGACTCAAAAGACTAACAGCTAGCAGACTGTTGGTACCCAAGCCATGAAAGGTCTCACTGATGAGTATAGCTACTGTGGATCGAGCGGTGAAAGCGATAATCCAGCCGGTGATGATGAGAAGGCATGCCAGGATGAATGCAAACTTTCTTCCTTTCCAGTGCATGATCGATGGCATCAGTATACTTGGTATACCAGACAGTCCGTGAATTGAGCCTGAAAGTAGATATTTTTTATTGTAAGTCACATCCTTGTTTGCTAAGGAAAGTATAATACACAATAGGCCTTTACATCTATTGAAGATGATTTATACATCGTCAGGAGGCAACCTATGCCTACACTTAACGGGGCACTGTAGTGCCTGAGTCAATCTTTAGATGGAGTAGGCTTGCAAAATTAAAAAATTAAATTAATTTTTTTTTTTAAAAAGGATAATAAAATTATCATTTTGTCACGTTTTTCTCAGGGTCACTTAATTTTCGGAATCTGTACACGTTTTAAAACCGTTTTGTCTATATCTATCTACACTAATATTATTAAGGAGAAAGATTTTGATTGTTTGTTTGTTTGTTTGCAATGAATAGACTCCGAAACTACTGGACCGATTTGAAAAATTCTTTTACCGTTCGGAAGCTACACTATTCCCGGGCGTAATAGGTTATAATTATATTTTCAGAATAATTAGGGATCCTCACTAAAACTCAAATAATGTAAACCAAGGTGTAAAAAAAAATTACCTATAAAAATTAGATTTTTTTTAAAATATTCGTGCGATGATTGGGCGGTCCGCTAGTTCCTTGTACTTTATCGGGTTAATAGGTTATTCAAACGAACCTATCCTATTTATAAGCTAATATCCTTACCTATCCACGAGGCTGTATCAAAGTCCAGTTGTATGGAGCTGTCGTTGGCCCTCAACTGCTGAAGCAACACGCTTGGATATGTAACAGCTCCACCTGCTGATAACGCGGCCAGTTGAGGTGCTGAAGCCACTATCAGCTGTAAAGAAAACATGAATAAACTAGCCGTCGCCCACGGCGTTACTCGCGTTCTAAATAGACCCTTAGAGTTTGACTTTTCAAAATTCCTTTCTTAGTGCACCCCTACACTATATAAGGATACTACCCTCCAAATTTCATACCTCTAGGACTTATAGTTTAGGCTGTGCGTTGATTCTCAGTCAGCTTCAAAAGAGTTTTATTTATTTAGAAGATAGATAGATAATATTTCTTACCTGTCTCATAAAAGGTTTCATGCCCATATTGTCAGCACTGCATTAAAAAAAATACTACAAACTGTTACCAATTTTTACACGTGCGTATGTCAGAGACATATTACATGAAATAAAACATGTTTAATTATTTTAGTCCATGTGACGTATAGATACTTATCCAGATAGATGTGCTAATGAGTTGGTATTCACAGTTAATTGCAATTAACCGAATAAAAATTTGCCAAAGTGCAAATAATACAAAACTACGCAGTTAGTGTTCCGATTAAAAGAACCAGCGTGGCGTAAGGCTTAAACTTTTCTTCACTTATACTAGTAGTTCGCCCCGAACTGAGATCTCGTGATGGTCGGAGGTTAAAGTGCCTCTAGAGGAAGATTTGCAAACTATTTGTCTCCAGCGAAATCCGCGCGGTATGTATCTCTACTCACAGCGGCAGCGAATACCGCGTAGGTTTGAATAGGCCATAATGACGCCTTCAAATGTCACAACATGTTACTTGTAGGCCTTGTAGCAAGGAAATGAAATGAAGCAACAATTTAATGAAACACCTAAAAAACGTCAGCTGAAAAGAAAGCGACCTCGCATACTAATAAATATTCTACTTCCGTTTGTCAGTTTGTATTGTAAAATTTTTGGTTTCGTCTCCAAAGGATTTAGTTTAAAGGGTTCCATTTTCGCAAAGATATCTCTGAAGCAATTAGTTTTTATTGTATTGTTTAAGTGGATTATGTTTGACTAATATGTTTACGTGAATTATATTTTAAAAAAAAACAATTAAAACCTGGTTTTCTCATAATATTAAAGTAAAAAAAAATACAGTCTTCTTAAATAAGAACTTAACTTACGTTATTTATTATCCTTAGAATATCCTTAGAATTCCTATACGATTGGGAATGCAAAAAATAAGTATGTATGTATAAGTCGGTTTAACTTATTGAAAAAGTAACATAATTTATATTTTATTTTAATTTATCACCAAGTTTTGAGAAATGAGCTCGAGGTTTTGTTATCATGCACAAATTTGAAAGAATTTGTTAAAAATTTTACTAAACTGTTGAAATCACCTAAAGTCTGTCACCGTGGCATTTTCTAGTAAATATATAAGTAACTAGCTGATACCCGCGACTTCGTGAGAATGCGAAACTTTCCACCAAAATATCTGTCAACCAGCATACGATGAACCTCGTGGTAAATGGCTGCTTTTGGTTTAGAGAGTTCAAGCTGTATCTATGAATCCACGTCTTTGATTTCAATAAAATATAGCCTATGTTTCAATCCGAAGAAAGGGCTTCGGAATGGTATAAGTTTCGTTGAAATTGGTCCAGTAGTTTAGGCGTGATGCGCGAACAAACAAACAGACAAAAAGACCAACAGACAAACTTGATTTTCTGAATCAGAATCGTTTATTTAGTAGATCTGCATATTTAGTTTATCCATATCTTTAATTTTAGTTTTTGGCTTTTTTACAGTTTTATAATAGTAAAGATAGACAAACGGAACCCTTTTGAAAGATGTCAGATAAATGAGCGTTATTTTAAGTATTATTTATTACTCTTTGTATACTAACAATATCTTTATTCTCACGGGACTCGAAATAAATAAAACAATACTTTAGCTAAAAATAAAATAAAGTAATCTTACTCGTACGTTAATCATAGACACTGATATTAGGAATAGGTATATTTTCAGCAACTAAGGCCTCAAACGCACTAGCGGTTAACCGCGGGTGCGGTTAACCGCGGGTGCGGCTAACCGCGCGTTTCCAGTTTAATATGCAACCGCTGCGTACAATCACAAGCGGAAACGCGCGGTTAGCCGCCCCCGCAGTTAACCGCTAGTGCGTTTGAGGCCTAACTTTATCGTAACTTCAAAATTAAGATATTTTAAGATATTTCAGATTTATACAATTCAAATAAGTAACCTTTTCTATCTATCTATCTAATCAGCCTATGCTCACCCACTGTTGGGTATAGGCCTACTCTTTGTCACGCCATTCCTTCTGATCCAGATTTATTCAGACTATTTCAGACCACCAGCCAGGTGGGCGGATGATATCGTGAAAGTGGCAGGAGCACACTGGATTCGGTTGGCGCAGGATCGGACCTTTTATTTTACTCAAAACGCTTACCTATTTTTTTTTATGATATAAGCAACTAGCCGTCGCCCGCGGCGTTCCTAGCGTTCTAGTGTGACTTTTCAAAATTCCTTTCTTAGTGCGCCCCTACACTATATAAGGATACTACCCTCCAAATTTCATATCTCTAGGACTTATAGTTTAGGCTGTGCGTTGATTCTCTGTCAGCTTCAAAAGAGTTTTATATATATTGATGATTGATGATGATTGATGATGGAACAAGCTGATAGCTCACCTGCTTGCTTATAATCGTTAGATAACTTCAGCTGTTTAAATTATTGCTTTCTCTTACTAACAGGTCGTGTCAGACAGTGACAGATATAGATTTTAATGAACTGTTTAACTATTCAGTTGTTATAAGTATTTATGGCCCTTAGTAACATCTAAAAGTCTTGTCATCATTTCTTGATATCCCTTACTGTTTAGAATTTCTACACACAGACATCTCAATGAAAAACCCTGTATTTTAAAATTTACGTGGGAAAATAATGGTTTTTAATGTTTTGCATGTGTACATTTAGATTAGAACCTCGCGTATGATAAATAGAGGAAACAAAAAATATTTAAATTAAAAATATCCTTCATAATCATAGTAATGTTAATATTTACATTTACATTATAACATTAACGTTATAACGAACGAAGAATAATATTATTTTCATCCCACCATCTCGGAAAGAGTATTTTTAATCTTCAATATCTGAGTGGAAAAGCCGTTTTTATTCTCTAGAGGATAAAGTAAATTGAATTTAGAACATCGTGTGCACTAAGTTTGTGAATTAAAAAAAACATTAAACCTATTTACTGCTACCTCTATGGTGCCGAATATATCATACAACTTTTTTTTAATTTGTTAAAAACTCAGACTCGGAACCTTCTTGGTGTTCTTTTTCAATTTGCTTTTTTTGCATTTAGTCATTTCCTCGCTGAGGTGGAATGAAAAGTTACGTGTTGCACTCGAGTGCAAAGATTTTTCACCTCGTGCTCTTTTGATTCCCTCGCTAACGCTCAGGATTCTAATTTTGAATCCTTCGATTGCTCGGTCATCAAAATTGAACACGCGGTTAAAAAGCAACTTTGCACTTTTGTATAACAAATAACTATTAATCAAACATTAATTAATATAAAGAAAAAATACACTTAAATGTTTTTTTTTGTTCTATGACGTCAGTCCAAAACTTTTCCCACGAAGCTTAACATAAAATAAGAGATTATAAGTGCAAATATTAAATGTTTTCATTAAGAATTTTTATAATGACAGATAATGTCTATTCTTAAAGGCTAGGTAATAAATTGACAGTTAAGAATTTCTAAACTGATTACTATTTTATATGAATAGAGGAGGTTATTAACTGGTCGGGTCTAGCTTCGTTAGTGTTTTGCTTATTTAAACTGCCTATAATATTCTAGGCCTCTTCACATTAAAGGTAGGTAGTTTGTTTCATAGTTTGTCTGTCCTTCACTAAATTAAGGTATACTTCTTCATTTCTACCTATATGGTCTCTGTCCGTCATTTCGACAGACAATTTTGCCAGTGTCAAAGTGATGTTTTTGAAATAATATTAAGTCAAGTCAAGTCGGCTGTCGTTTGTCAAAACCTGAAACGAATTTTCACATTCAGAGAGACCACAGAAAATCTGTACACTGACCATATTCTTATCCGCACTCCCCTCTTGTTTAAGACACTAGCATTAGCGAACTCGACACTGGCAGAATTGTGACAACTAGCCACAAAAGCCACAAACCAAGAAGTTGAAGTTGACCACAGAAAAGAGGAGACTAACACAGGTTAGAATAACTTACTCGTAAATGAAGAGATCCCCACCCAAATAGTTAAAAACTTCGATCTAACAATAAAAACAATTATTATATTTGATTTTTTGGCATGCAAGCAATAAATAAATGAAATTAATTGTTGTAATCGAGTAATCTCATTAAAGTTTGGTATAATATGGGAATATGAATAATATCTCACAACAAGGAGTCATCAGTTTATTTTAACTCAACTTGAGACGTCAAAGGTACCTCACATTCGTTATTTCTGCCGGATTCTCTAAATTTACCATTATTATAAAATTCCTCTATTTCCAGCAAAGTTCTACCTTTGGTCTCGGGAACATATTTCCACACATAAACCATACATACTATAGAATTCACAATATATATCAGAAATGTTCCTGACATTTTAATATAGATTAGTAAATATGGTGATATCTTTAGCGTCGATGCGTACAAGCCACAATTTATGACAATATACAAGGCACCGCCGATACTTCTGTGTTTGACAGGCATTAGTTCTGCCGCTATGTAGAATACTACAGCGTTCAAACCTAAGCCGTAAAATAAAATAAATCCAACCAAGAAATACATGGACAGAAGGGAATCATCAGCTAAAACTTCTAAACTTTGAAGAAACGTTACAATACAAACGCCTACTAGGTTAATTGTACAGCCTATAGAACTAAAAAACAAAACAGTTTTGTTAGTGAATCGTCGTATCATGAAGTTTGTTACTATCGATCCGAGGAATAGCAGAGAATACATGACAATGCTCGCGTAGAAAGCTGCGTCCACATTGCGAGTGGTTTTCTCAACCATCTCTATAAAATATATCACTATTACTTCACCACCGCTCCAGTACATCATGTTTAGCAGCACAAAGTTGTGCAACGCTGGCATGTAGAAATCTCTTCGCATCATTTGTTTCCAGAACTGATTCCTCGCCCTTTTCTCTTCTTTCGAGCGATTTAATGTTTCTTTTTGCGCGTTGATCAGCTCAGACAGTTCCATAATCGATTGATCATCGGTGCCTCGCAGCCACATAAAGGCTTTCTCGCACTGGTCGTATTTTCCTTTATGGGCTAGCCACGCGGGAGATTCCGGCCAGAAAAATGCTATGATCAACCCTACCAGTACTGGTACCAACATGATAGAACTTACAGTTTTGTAATGAAAGTATCGCCCTAAAATACCAGCTATAGCGACTCCTAGAGTGACGTTGATACCGAAGATCTGCATCGCTATGAATCTGTACCTAGGTGCTAGCATTTCGGTCATTCCTAAGAAGCTGACAGGTAGAAGACTGTTTGTGCCTAAACCGTGGAATGATTCACTGACAAAGATCATTGCGATATTGTTCGCGGTGAGTGAGAGAGTCCAACCGATGGTGACTATGAGGCATGTGAGGATGTAGCCGAGTTTCCTTCCTTTCCACTGCATCAGGAGTGGTAGGAGAATGACTGGGATTCCTGATATACCATATATGGAACCTGGAAGTTAAAGCCCATATGATTTCAACCATATTTCACACTAGGTGCCGCCCGCGACTTCGTTCGCGTCCCGTTGGTTCCCGTTCATTTTTCGGGATAAAAAGTAGCCTATGTGTTAATTCAGTTCACGGACAATATATATTCCAAGTTTCATCCAAATCGGATCTGTAGTTTTTACGTAAAAGAGTAACAAACATCCATCCCTCCATCCATACTTAAAAACTTTCGCGTTTATAATATTAAGTTGGATAGTGTTAGGAAACAAAAATATTGTATTTGAAAAGTACTGGAAGTCTCGGTAGATAGAGGCATACTAACCAATCCAAGATGTAGTAGCCACGTTCATTTCCACGAAGCTCTCGTTCTTCAACTGCTGCAGCAGCAGGGTTGGAAACACTATGGAGCCGCCGACCGACAACGCGGCGAGTTGAGGCGATATAGCCACCATCATCTGGGAATATTATTTTAACTATGTAAGAAGAAAGAAAGAAAGTAAAACTTTTTATTGCCCACACTTATAAATAGGGGGTACAGGTACCCACATTTAGATAGGTAGGTACTTAGGTATAGCCTAAAAATCATGGGTAGATAGGTACTTAGGTAAACAATAAAAATAACTAAAAGCAAACAATGGATAATTATAATAATCTAATCTATAATTAAATTACTAATAATAAACAAAAAAGTTAGGCTAGTACCTACTTACGAACCTCAAAACAGTTATGTACCTACGAGTACAGGAATAGGATGTAGGTACCTAGGTACTTCTATCCATACTATTATAAAACTGTAAAAAAGCCAAAAACTAAAATTAAAGATATGGATAAACTAAATATGCAGATCCACTAAATAAACGATTATGATTCCGAAAATCGAGTTTTCTGTTTATCTGTTTGTCTGTTCGCGGATCACGCCTTAACTACTGGACCAATTTCAACGAAACTCATACCATTCGGAAGCCCTTTATCCGGATTGAAACATAGGCTATATTTTATTGCAATCAAAGACGTGGATTCTTAGATACAGCTTGACCTCTCTAAACAAAAAGCAGCCATTTGCTACGAGGTTCATCGTATGCTGGTTGACAGATATTTTTGTGGAAAGTTCCGCGTTCCGGAGTCGCGGGTATCAGCTAGTTATGTATTAGTATATTAGAGTTATATGTGACTACCCGCTAGGCAAGTAGGAATATTTAATATACAGTGCACTGTTGCGTGATAGGAAGAATAGATTAGTAGGTAATAAATAAGAACATAGAAGGAGTGGAATATAAACACGAATCTAATTATATGTGCTTTAAAAAAAGGTTTATATACAGCTAACTAGTGTGTAACTAATGTAAGACATCATGTTATCCCTGCACATACATAATACATATTCTTGATAATTTATTAGAATGTTGTTTATCTAAGGCAAAATACTATGCATTTTCCCAGTAGTATTTTCCATGTAGTGAATTAGCTATCTGCCTGCAACTTCGTCTGCGTTTCTTTGACTCGATTTACTAGTTTTAAAATTGCGTACCAAAAATCAATTATTATCACGATAAAACATAGCTTATGGCACTCAGGGATAGTGTAACGTTAATTATAATACTGAAATCATTAAAAAAAATTGCTCAGTGCCTCGTTCCGAAGATATTAAAGCTTAGCAAAAAAAAAAAATTGCCTCTATAATACTAGTAGTATAGTATTAATGATCTGTGCTAGTAGGTAAAGATATTAGATAGATAGATAGAAAACTCTTTATTGTACCTACACCACTTTTACAGAAATCATCATCATCATCATCAATATATATAAAACTCTTTTGAAGCTGACATAGAATCAACGCACAGCCTAAACTACAAGACCTAGAGGTATGAAATTTGGAGGGTAGGTTCCTTATATAGTGTAGGGGCGCACTAAGAAAGGAATTTTGAAACGTCACACTCTAAAGGGTAGAACGCGAGCAACGCCGCGGGCGACGGCTAGTTATAAAATAAACACTGAGTTCATTATTCTTATGTGAAGTACAACGGGCGGCCTTATCGCTATGAGCGATCTCTTCCAGGCAACCTTTGGGTGGACTGGATTTTACATGAACGAAAGTGACGGTGTAATAGAAAGACTACATTTAATTAGTAGTAAAGTAAGGACTTCTAACTGCAGTAGGGATAATATTTTTAAGGTAACGTCGAAATATAATTCAAGGAATCATGTTGTCACGGAGTTTTGTGTTTGCAAGTACCTACATAAAAGAGAAATGAGCTCGAGGTTATGTTATCATGCACAAATTTGAAAGAATTTGTTAAAATGTTTACTAAACTGTTGAAATCACCTAAAGTCTGTCACCTGATTCGTTGCATTTTCTAGTAAATATATAAGTATAACTAGCTGATACCCGCGACTTCGTACGCGTGTGAAACTTTCCACCAAAATATCTGTCAACCAGCATACGATGAACTTTTTTTTTTTTTTTTTTGATAAAAGTAATGGAACAAGCTGATAGCTCACCTGATGTTAAGTGGTAACGTCTGCCTATAACAATGCATTACCTCACAGAGCAAGTCCAATGAGGACGTGCCCTGTAGCAAATGGCTGCTTTTGGTTTAGAGAGTTCAAGCTGTTGGTATCTCCGCGAACAAACAAACATTTAAACAGACAAACTATATTTTCGGAATCAGAATTGTTTATTTCGTAGAACTGCATATTTAGTTTATCCATAGCTTTAATTTCAGTTTTATAATAGTACCTAGAGATGAATGAAAAATATAAAATATTCTGCAAACTGTATACAATAGGTGGTTTTATTGACATGTCTGGTAGCTATTGGTTTTACACAACTCGCTTATTAATTGCATTGTAAAAATTAAAAGCCAGTATTTCATTAATGCTAAGTATATTTTGTATTCAGATGTTCGTGTTCATCACGTGTTACTCGCGTTTCATAATTTCTTAAAGCGTAATAGTCTTCAAGTTCTTGCAATGTCTTGCCTTTAGTTTCTGGCACAAACTTCCAGATAAACAATCCACATATCGTACAGTTGACAGCGTACAACAAGAGGGTTCCCCAGAAGTGTATATAAAGAAATAAGTATGGTGCTAGTTTGAGTGTTAAAGAATGTAACACAGAAGTGAAGGTAATATACAAAACTCCACCGTGACCACGATACTTCACAGGCATTAACTCGGCTGCCATTGTAAATACGACAGGAATAACACCCATACTTACAGATATTACGTAAACTATTAAAAAACACAAACCAATCAATGAATCTTTCGATAAAATATCAATTGTTTGCAAGTAAACCGATAATGATGAACACAGTAAACTCAAAACTGTACCAATAGTGCTTGACATTAAAATTGATTTATTTGTAAAGCGTCTTAGTAACACAATGCTCATGGCTACCCCCACGAAATTAACTGCATTCACAAATATAGTTCCGTAAAAAGCAGCGTCTTCGTTAGATGTCGCTGATTGAATCATTTTGACGCTGTAAATAAACACCACTATACTTCCACTCAAGTATACGAGAGAAAGCAACACGAACATATGAAAACACGGCAAATAAAAATCTCTGTTCAACAGCGTTCTTAATTTATAATTGGATCCAGGTTTTCTCCGCGCAATAGTTGCTTCCTGTCCGCTGATAAGTTCACGCAACTCTTTCTTGGACTGTTCGTCGATTCCTCGCAACCAGATGAACGCCTGCTCGCATTTCTCGAATTCACCCTTATATGCCAGCCACGAAGGCGATTCCGGCCACATAAACCCCATCAGCATCGCCGTCACGATCGGAACAGCAAGTATAACACTAACAGTCTTCCAATGTAGATATCGTCCCAAAATCCCGCACAATGTCATCCCAAAGCCTTGCGCCAACGAATAAAATATCATTGATACGTTCCGGATTCGTGGGGCTACCATTTCGCTCATGCTTAGCAGACTGACAGCCAACAGGCTGGTGTTTCCTAGTCCTTGGAAGGACTCGCTGATGAGTATAGTCACTGAGCTTCTGGCCGTGATGGATAAGATCCAACCGATGATGCTGATGAAGCAGGCAACTATAAATGCAAACCTTCGTCCTTGCCATTGCATTATGACTGGTAAAAAGATGCTGGGGATACCGGCTATGCCGTGAATCGAACCTGAAACAAAAATCAAATGCTAGTCTTAGTATCTAGCTGTACACGGAAAACTTGAAAAAAATTTATACAAAAGGGAAAACCGGAAAAACAAAACAAATGAATTTGAAAAAGAAAATACCGCAAAAACAAATGAGAATATCCGTTTTTAATAATGATTTGACTAAAAAAAAAGAAAATAATACAGAGTTAGGAAATGGAAGAAATCTTATTATAAAAAAAGAACTGTAGGTAACAGGAGTTGTAAACGAACTTACCAATCCAAGACGATGTGTCGAAATCAAGGACGATAGAACTATCATTCCCGTTAAGTTGCTGAAGCAGGATACTAGGGTATGTAAAAGCCCCGCCAACTGACAATGCCGCTAATGGGGGAGACACGGCAACAAACAGCTGAAAATTCAACATACAAGTTATAAGATAGGATAAATTATAAGAAATATAATTAGTCATACCTACCAAACCCTTTATGTTAGTTTGTTACTCTATAGGCGTAAAATTCAATTTTAATAAAATTATACCTTTAGCTTGTCACCGAACATGGCATATTATAATATCAATCAAACTAAAACCTGAAAAGCTAATATTATATCTTTAAGACCGCCGGTAAGTGTCTTGAAAATATACCTGAAATAACCTTAAATGATGTCACAATTAAAGAATGCGTGAGTTTAAATACCTTTGGCATTTCCTTACCGACGACATTAAAGACAATTTAGATATTGAAAGGGAGCGTAGTGCATTAGCAAGCAGAGGTAACATGTTGGCCTGTAGGTTTGCCTACTGTACTGATGAAAACAAAATAACGCGTTTACGAGCGTATTGTCAGAGTTTCTACCCAAATAACCTATGGGTGAAAATATTCTATAAAAAAGACAGGCATATTAAGTCTAAATAGTACACTTAATTCACCTAGATGACTTAGCCCTGGTGAATTAAGTCGACGGCACCGTCTCCTACAACAAAAAATTGCTAAATGTTCTGAGCGTTTAACACAATAGCGCTTCTAAGATGCTGTTCGGACTGCCACGTTTTTGTTGAGATGTTTGCTCAGACTTAGATGGCTTTCATGTAATCATCAAAAAATTGCATCTCTGATTACAATTCGACGCAGAAACAACAGTACCTACCATAAAAACAGTCGCGTAGAGATGTTATTCCCTTACTATCCCTTCCTTCCCTTATGTGTAGAAGAGTGATCAATTTCCGAATGTAACCAATTAGTACAATCACATTTAGATTGTGCTAAATGGTGACGTCAAAGAATGCTATTTTTGTATGTACCTACTTATATTTTCTTGTTATTAAGCTAATTATTAACGTTACATCAGAAATGTTTTTTCATTCAAAACACTACATGCGCAAGTCTTACGTCTTGTCCTATTAGTTTAGGTTACTACTAACGAAATGTTATACTTACGTGTCCGAAATTAAAAAAAAAAAATTAAAAATAAAAAGTAGCCTGGTTTTCTTAATTGTGAGTTGGTGTATATATCTAACCTAGGGCAGAATACTGAGACGTCACTCAAATTTAAACACCACTTAAAATAGCTCTGCCTCTGTTTGACATTACTCATTTGTAAGAGATGGAAATAATTTAAGCATGAACTTAAAATAAGTAGCGTTTGAGTATTCGGCAGTTAAACTTATAAAAGCAATTACTTAATAGTTTCTACTTAAATATTTATTGATAAATAAAACACATCTTACCTGTTTGGTCAATGACACCGTCATTTTTTAACCGACTTCATAAAAGGAGGTTTTCAATTCGGTTGTATTTTTTTTTCTCGATCACATCCACATCAGATATATTTTTCTTTTTTTAATTATATGTTTATAGCTACCTGTATTTCTTTTTATACCTACGTAATGTTTAATTTGGCTTGACTGATAAATTATGCATAATGTCAATAAAATTTAATTAAAATGTATGAAAACTTTAGTCAATAAAAACTAATGAACGCAATGTATTATTTAAACAAAACATTTATATAGAATGCTACCTCGAAAAGTATCTACCTTATGTGAAATAATTCGTCTTTGCATGGAAAATGAACCTTTTCGTACAACAAAAACACGCACGTCATTGTTCTTACGATATGCATTATAATTATTATTTTTTAGCAAAAACACTGGTAATTGTTGTTTTCTGGGTCTGGGAATATATGTCAGACGTGTCTATAAATTATTTTACCTATAACAATGTTAGTTACAATGCTTTGTACATTTACCTGTCGACTTAGTGAGGAAATCACCATTTTTACTCCGAATTCTGTGGATATTTTTAATGGTCGAGAAAAAGGCAGCTTTTGAACTGTACTCGAATCGACTCCAAGATGCGACTGAGATCGTGGGACAGAACGCACAGGACTATTTAAACAATAGCAATTTATATTATAACCGACATTATTCTAGCACGATCTTCAACAATATCATCAAATAAAACTCGATTTAACCTACTTTTGAATAAGATTCATTATTCCCTGATAAGTAATTTTATATTTCATATAAATTAACTGCAATATTTTTTTATGAATAAATAAAATAAATAAAACTTACATAAATATTATAAATAAAACTTACATAAATATTAACTATCGCATTAAAATCTTAAATACATATATAAAACTCTGAACTAACTTACTGTCACACTACCTGACTGTCATAACTTTAGAATTATCTCCTTATCTTTATCATCATCATCATTATCATTATCATCGGCCTTTGCGTCTCTTGCTGACGATTAGGTAGTGTATTGATTTCGCTGGGGTTAACATATTCTTTGATGGCTGTATTGTGGCCAATGCGTGAGCGTACTGCATGACCACAACCTCATTATACGCTCGTAATCAATATATATAAAACTCTTTTGAAGCTGACTGAGAATCAACGCACAGCCTAAACTATAAGTCCTAGAGGTATGAAATTTGGAGGGTAGTATCCTTATATAGTGTAGGTGTGCACTAAGAAAGGAATTTTGAAACGTCACACTCTAAAGAGTAGAACGCGAGCAACGCCGCGGGCGACGGCTAGTTGTACTATAAAAGGGTTCCAAAAATTGGGGAAATTGGTGCATATATTGAAAACTAGCCGTCGCCCGCGGCGTTGCTCGCGTTCTACCCTTTAGAGTGTGACGTTTCAAAATTCCTTTCTTAGTGCACACCTACACTATATAAGGATACTACCCTCCAAATTTCATACCTCTAGGACTTATAGTTTAGGCTGTGCGTTGATTCTCAGTCAGCTTCAAAAGAGTTTTATATATATTGATGATGACTAAGGGACTTACTTAATCTCTTCTCAACTTCTGTCAAAAGTTACCATATAAAAAGTGCTATAATATAGTTTTGTTTAGGCCTCAAACGCACTAGCGGTTAACCGCGGGGGCGGCTAACCGCGCGTTTCCAGTTTAATATGCAACCGCTGCGTACAATCACAAGCGGTTGCATAGATAGCTTCAAATAGTGACAAGGAGAATCTTACGCAGAGCTTAAGTTGACTCTACGTAAGATTGTAAATAAGTAGGCCTTTACATCTATTGAAGATGATTTATACAGCGTCAGGAGGCAACCTATGCCTACACTTAACGCGACACTGTAGTGCCTGGGACAATGTTTAGATGGAGTAATCTTGCATCTTGGTGCACAAAAAACTAAAACCCAGACTATGAGTCGTGGCGACTTTATCACATTCCATTATTTAAATAAACAAATAAAAAGTAAGACTAAAAAACTTAAACTATTTTATTGTTACAGGTCAAACTGGAGTTCAGCAGGAATGCAATAGTTCAGCAGGAAGCGGAACTTCGGGATTTGAAGAGTGAACTTCAAAACGTTCAGGTATTACTGACCACACAGCTCGTGAGCCCAGATCCTATGTTTTAGTTCAGATTACGAACTATTCCAAGTTCTATCCAAATCGGAACATGTGATTGTTAACTTTCAAATATGTATAGGCGACCAAGAAATTGGTTTACCACTTTTGATGACATCTCCCAGTAACATAATTATTCGCTAAGGAAAAAATAAACAGGAATGACAGATTCTGACGTAGCAGTTATTAATCTGTCAAGCGAAAATAGCCCTTGATGTTTTGTACGTGCAAATGATATTCAGCCTTTGAGTGGTAAACCAATTTCTTGGTCGCCTATACATTCAAAATTTCATATCTACTACCATCATACTAATAAAATAATTATTAGTAAAGCTGCAGTCACACACAGCGAATACTCGCGGCGAGTAAGCATTCGCAGCGAGTATTCGCTCTGTGTTTGACAGGCAAGCAGCTAATGCTTGCTGCGATCATTATTCGCAGCGCACTCGTAGCGAGTATTCACCGTGTGTGAGCTCAGCTGTTGCGTTCACACAATGCCGCAGTCGGCAGGGACTTGGGCAGGTAAGTGGGCACGAGTATAGTGTGAACACGATAATGCCTCTGTCCCGGCTCCCGGCACAAATTGATGTCCTTGCTCTCTTATGAGAATAAAGGTGATATTGCTGTGGCAATAAGTCCGCGGCAATAATGCCGGCAGCGGCATCGGCATTGTGTAAACGCGGTATAAGAATTAGTAGGGGTTGATTGTAATTTTTTTTCCAATTGGTATTTCTATATTTTCTCCTAGGCGACTCTAGAAAACATAGAAAGCTGCTTGAACCGCGCCAAATCGAACGCCAAAGAGAAGCTCTTAGAAGCCAAACGTTGTTGCAACAACAAACTACCTCAAGACCCCGACTTCCCCTACAAGGAGGAGTTCGACGTGTTACCATCAGATGTCACCGCTTTGGTGGAACATTGCTATGAACTACAGACTAGAATGGACTGTATGGAGCAAGGAGATGAACAGGTAGGCAAGCAAGCTCGTATGAGTTAGTGGCCAACTCTGGTGACGCAGTTTTTAGGCCGCCTTAAGGCCTCCGTCGGGGCTTAACGACTGCTAGAGCCGGGACAGTTTAACGTGCCCTCCGAAGCACGGAAGCGCTCAGATGTAAACAAACAGGTTAGCAAGTTAGTTGTCAGATGGGAGTCTCAAACGGTTAGGGAAAACATCGTGAGGAAACCCTTGGATAAGTCAGCTCCGTACGTATTGACGTTGTCTTTTCTTTGAATACCGACTAGACTGAGAGGATGGTATCTATACTATTATAAAACTGTAAAAAAGCCAAAAACTAAAATTAAAGATATGGATAATCTAAATATGCAGATCTACTAAATAATCGATTCAGATTCCGAAAATCGAGTTTGTCTGTTTGTTCGCGAATAATTCTTAGATAGAGCTTGATCTCTCTAAACCAATAGAGGCCATTTGCTACGAGGTTCATTGTATACTGGTTGACAGATACTTTGATGGTTTCGCACGCGTCCAAAGTCGCGGGTATCAGCTAGTGGTTTAATATTTTTGTTGAATACTTCTAAATAAATGTAACATTTACAGGTGGTAAAAGAATACGAGGAGAGAGAGAAGGTCATCACCAAGCTGAAGAGAGATGTCAGCAGTTCTAGCGATATGAACAAGGTCTTAGAGGAGACTATGAAAAAACTCAAGTTAGTACATAAAACATCATTGGGCAGGTTAGGTAAAGCAAGCAAGCTCGTATGAGTTAGTGGCCAACTCTGTTGAGGTAGCTTTTAGGCCGCCTTAAGGCCTCCGCCATGGCTTAACGACTGGTAGAGCCGGGACTGACAGTTTTATTGTGGGTAGGTTAGGTTAGTTTACACGAAACTGGATTTAGAAACTTAAGTGTGCAATTGCATTGCCTGAATAAGTTGCATTATTTATTACTTACGATAGGATTACAAAATAAAACACATGTATATAAGTATTCTATCAGCAATCTAGTTCCCATAGTACAAGCTTTGCTTAGTTTGGGACTAGAGGGCGTTGTGTAATGTCAAAGAATTTTTTTTTGTGTGTGGCAAACATAGATGTTTGTTCTGTCTGGGTGTTTCTATGTATTATAAGTATGTATTTACAAAAAAAAAAATTATGTGTGTATTCTATCAGCCATCTCGTTTCCATCGTACAAGATTTGCTTTGTTTGGGACTAGAGGGCGTTGTGTGAAAATGAATATTAATTTACGTAAATGTGTTTATTTATAGAAACAAATGGCTGCCTCCCCTGGAATTTCTTCTCGGCAACATTAACAAGAGTTTTGGACATATGTTCGCTAAGTTAGGTTGCGCGGGCGAAATCAAACTAGACCGGGCTGGAAGTGATGTGAGTATTACATTTATAGTATAGTTGTAGTTCTTATAGTACAAGCTTTGCTTAGTCTGGCATTAAAGGGCGTTGTGTGAAATATCCATGAATATTTATTATTAACTAGCTTCCGCCCGCGACTTCATTCGCGTCCCGTTAGATCCCTACTAATCCCTAATTTGACAGCTCTAAAATTATGGTCGTCCTTGTCGTTTCAGTTTATGAGAAAGGGACGGCAACATTTTTAGAGTTGTCAAATTAGGTTAGTTTAGAAAAATGCAATAAACTAATTGATACCATTAAGTTCCATAATATTTTCTTGATATTTTTTTTTTGAAAACTAACTTTATTTACAAATGAAATTACAACTTATACAGTATTTACAAAATACACATGAAACAGTGGAGCTATCTACAAACCGTTACAACCGGTTTATATATAGCTTTCATAATTGAATAATGAATTTTTTTATTTATTCCCATCTATTTTCCTTATACACAGGATGATTACGATAAATACGGGATTAGTATACTAGTAAGTTTCCGTGCATCAGAACAATTGCAACAACTAACTCGACACGCACAATCCGGCGGCGAGAGGGCGCTCTCCACTGCGCTCTATCTAATGGCACTGCAGTCTCTCACCACTGTACCATTTAGGTAATTATTTTACACTAGCCGTCGCCCGTGGCGTTGCTCGCGTTCTACCCTTTAGTGTGACGTTTCAAAATTCCTTTCTTAGTGCACCCCTACACTATATAAGGATACTACCTTCCAAATTTCATACCTCTAGGACTTGTGGTTTAGGCTGTGCGTTGATTCTCTGTCAGCTTCAAAAGAGTTTTATATATATATTGATTAACGGATATTCGCGACACAATACGCCTGCGAAATTTCCACCAAAATATCTGACAACCAATTTACGATGAACCTCTTAACTAATGGCTGCTTTTGGTTTAGAGAGTTCAAGCTGTATCTAAGAATCCACGTCTTTGATTTCAATAAAATATAGCCTATGTTTCAATCCGGAAAAAGGGCTTCCGTATGGTATAAGTTTCATTGAAATTGGTCCAGTAGTTAAGGCGTTATCCATGAACAAACAAACAGACAAACTCGATTTTCGGAATCAGAATCGTTTTATTTAGTAGATCTTATTTAGTTTATCAATATATTTTATTTTAGTTTTTGGCTTTTTTACAGTTTTATAAGTGTAGATTTGTTTTTTGACAGATGCGTTGATGAAATAAACCAAGGAATGGATCCGATCAACGAGCGAAAGATGTTTCAACTTCTAGTGAAAGTAACAACAGAGTGCGATAATGCACAATACTTTTTACTTACACCCAAAGTAAGTACACAACTTGATATTTTCACCTTGATTTAATCTATACTAATATCAACTCCAATATTTACGAACATTTTTACACAGCGCTTTCTAGTCCCAAACAAAGCAAAGCTTGTACTATGGGAACTAGATTGCTGATAGAATACTAATACACATATTTGTTTGTAAAAATACATAGGTACATTATTATACAATATCCATAGTAACACCCAGACACAGAACAAACATCTATGTTTGCCACAAACGCTTTTTCTCAGTGGGAATCGAACCCACAACACATAGCACTAAAGGCAGAGCTATTACCGATTATTTACAACTAGCCATCGCCCGCGGCGTTGCTCGCGTTCTAGACCCTTTAGGGTGCGCCTTTTGAAAATTCTTTTCTTAGTGCACCCCTACACTATATAAGGATACTACCCTCCAAATGCCATACCTCTAGGACTTATGGTTTAGGCTGTGCGTTGATTCTCTGTCAGCTTCAAAAGAGTTTTATATATATTGATGATGATGATGATAAACACTATTTCCAGCTACTCACAAGTTTGGAGTATAACGAAAAGATAATGGTACACACTATTATGAACGGACGCAGCATCATGAACTACAGGAAGTGGAAGATTGAGAAATTCATTGAAAGGGCGCCCGAGTACCGGATGTAGCGCCATCTTGGATTCGTCTCGAAGGACCAATGTTTACCAAAATGACCGAACCAAATATTCAAGCTTCAGTTGAAACTTTAGTTAATGTTAAATATTAATCGTGAACCGCCCGAATACTGAAAAGTCACTCTTTAAATAACATTTAAAATTTTCCTGCCTCTGATTATTACTCATTAAATATGGCAATAATTCAAGCATGAAAATAATCTAAGTAGTTTTTTGTATTAGGTCATACATTATTGGATGAAATAAGCTTTGTAATGTATATACTTTTACTACGTGTTGTCGATGTTTGCTATTACTTTTTTTTTACTCGGAATGTTAATGACTTTCTGGCTGTTTTAAAATTAAGCGCTCATCATTATACTTCGGAATTTAAGTTTTTTTTATTGGAATGTGTGTCTCGGAACTAGTATGCCTTAACACGGTGATTTAGCCCATGAAAATGAACAACAGTGGTAATATTAAAAAAAAAATTTGTTTCTTTTGTTCTGTGAATTAACTGAAATTGTCAAAACTTATTTGTACTTTTTCTATATATGGGTCATTCTCAGTTAAGAGGTACTTTCCATGGCCAGGACAAAAAAATACTTTTTTTTATACTAACTTTCTAATTAACTTATTTATTACTTAAAACTAAATGTTTTCTTCATGCTCACTTAAATTTATTACAGAAATGTATCTAGTTTAGTCACAATTAATTCTAATATAAGAAAAAAGTCTCTCCCCTGGTCTGTCACCAAACCGATTTTATTTGTAAACCAGTTATTATGAATGTATTAAAATTCAATAATTACTTTATCATTGTTAATTTTATACAGAACAATAACTTAGTCACAGTGTCTTATAAGTAAAATTACTTATATTCCAATTTTTCATAAATAATATCAACGCCGAAATTTGTCCCACGTATTTCGTGTCTCGTGCCCTGGCTTTTTGTTTTCGTTTAAAAATCAGTTTTTTTTTAATATTTTGTGGAAGTTGTGACTTTGAGTGCATAGGATGTAACTTGAAGTTAGCAGCAAGTGACGCATAAACCGACTGCGCAGCCATTTTAATGGCCATTTCAGTCACGCCGCTCGCTGGGTGTAGAAGTGTTGAGTGAATGCAGTCTTTCCTCTGGTTAGTTTTATTTAGCAATTATTTGTTAAAATACTAATATAGACTTGAATATTCACTATGAATAGTGCATACATTGTTACGTTTAATTGTGAATTGCGTACGAGGAACACTTTTACGGCTATTTTAGATATCAATCGAAAATGTCTTCTCCCCTGGCGTATTTCCCCTGGCTCTTTTGATGTTAGGTGTGATACTTAATGTCCAGGGGAGATACATTTGTACCTATGCGTTTTCATGAATACTTCTAGATTTTTTTCTGAACCTTTACTTGGCATTATGAATATCTTAGCTTTACAATTTAATATGACTTTTTTACAGAAAAAATGGCACCTAGAAAAAAAATTACGCGCGAAGAACGGTTCAGTATCTATAAAATGGTCACTGGTCACTTATAAAATGAGATAAAACCAACAAATTGACTGGCCACTTTGTAAACGTTTTCAACTTAAAAGTTTCCATAAAAAAGATGTATAATTAAAAATTAAAAAAAAAATGCCATGCCGTCTCTTCATACAACATATTACCTCTTAACTGAGAATGACCCATATACAGGGTGTTACCAGACCACTTCCGAAAACTTGGAGGTTCCAATCAGACCATGATACTGAAAACATTAAGCGAAAAAAATCGCGAAAAAAAAAATTGACTTGACTATCTCTTTTTAATTTTTTTTCTAGTTACATACACACAGTACAACATAATAAGACATATCTACCTAATTATCTCATTTAAAAAAGCAAAAAAAACAAATAAAAGAAATAAAGCAGCAATGTACACGCAGCACGCAGATTACGTCTACTACAGCATGAACAGCTGAGAGTTCATCGCGGGTCATTCAAGTACGCGCCGTGCGAGCGACCTACGTTAGTACCTATCTACGTTAGTAGGCACTTACGACACAGAATAAATAATAGTACTACGCCTCGACCTTACCTACGTGAATGCGTACATTGCGGGCTGGCGAAATAAATACAAATCTTTAAACATTTTTTTCTCCGGCTATAATTATTTTTCAGGATAACTGATTTTTTTTTTGGTTGGGTTTTGGTGTGCTGTAGCTCCCCCTTTCGTTTTCGGAAGTGGTCTGGTAACACCCTGTATACATAAATCTTCCGTATTTTACGTATATTCCACTTAGAACTTCAATGTAAATTATTGTTTTTTTTTTTACATACAGTGCCTTATGGTAAGATCAGCGTGATAGTAAGTTCGGATGCGAAGCAATTCGGCGATATTTTTAAAGGATAATTGCTTAGTTACGTGATTTATCGGGACTTAATATTACGCCGATCTTACCAGAAGGCACCCTAATATATAGGTTTTTTTTTATACAATATAGGCAACCGTTTGACCACAATCTCACCTGATGTTAAGCGATGATGTGGTCGACGATGTAGCACGGTTACTATTCACTCTACTCTTAATGATTTACATAGTGTTAAGAATCACCTCTTGGGGATAAAATACTAGTTTCGGGACACGTATAGAATCTATACAATAAGTCACGTGATTTTCATACATTTCAGACATTTTGTATTGTCTAGAGGTAAAATTAAATTACGTAGATGGTGGCGCCCTCCACCAAAAAAATATTTGTGGTTTTAAAAATAAGTATTTGGTACTACTTAGAATAGGCCTTTGCATCTATTGAAGATGATTTTATACAGCGTCAACAGGCAACCTATGCCTACACTTAACGACACACTAGTGCCTGGGACAATTAGATCTTTACTTGTCAAATCGTTTCCAACAATGCTGCAATTAGTTTTTCAAATTCTATCATGTTTTTTGTTGCAGACTTGGCACGGCCATACTATATTATACGTTATTGTAGTCAGTGATTTTAGCATCTCACTAGTTATTCCTCACGTCACAATTTTTAAGATTATGTTTAGTATTTTAGATTAGATAATGATTTTCGTGCAAAATGGTTACGTGGTCACAGACCACTAGGTATGTAATTATGTTAAACTTTGATCCCAGTACAATACGATTTGGTATTAGGTTTTATTTTTTTAATTTAATATTCGGGGCTTTATGCTCAATTCGGCAGAGATTTTAGTCTAATATAGATTACGTAATCTCGACCTATAACTCACTGGTCAAATGAGTTTGTATTGTTTTTGATATAATATGGGACCTAACTGCGTGTTTCGACTAAAAATATTCACAACAAAATTCTTACAAACAATTTGTTTTTACAATCAAGACAATCCTTAAAACCATTTGCACAAGATTGCTGATTCAAAATATCAAACATGCACAAGGTTTGGCGGTGGAAACGCAAATCGATATCTTCACAGAGTTGTGCATGTTTTATTGTGAATGTTTTGCAGTGGAAACGTACGGTTACGCTCAGAGCCCTGAGTCTATCTCGGTGTTGTGTTTTCTTGCTATATTTGGCATTCGGAAACGGATTCGCAAAGTGAAAAATTTTGTATGAAAACCGGATAAGCGCCTCTAGCAGGAGATTTAGGAACTGTTTCTGCGAGTCTATCTGACGTCTATAGACTCGCAGAAACAGTTCCCAAATCCCCTGCTAGAGGCGCTTATCCGGTTTTCATACAAAAATTTTCACTTTGCGAATCCGTTTCCGAATGCCAAAAATAGCAAGAAAACACAACACCGAGATAGACTCAGGGCTCTGTTCGGTGATTTAATTCGAATGTGGATGACGTAATCTCGAACGAAAACCTATTCATCAATGAGTGACTTCATTTTGACGTCATCTCTATTATAACTTCTCTGCTGAGTATAATGGTCCTTGGTATGTTTTTATTTTGGTTTTATATAAGATCACAATTAGCATGTAAAAAAATTGCATTGTATTCAATTATAAAACAATAGACTGATTAACATTAAAAAAACTGTTTTTAACGCAGTAAGTATGCTTTTTTGACATTTTATTATACTTTACAGTTCAGTTTTTTTTTTCAATCTTTTATAACAGAGTTTTTAAAACTCTTATCTTAAAAAAACCATATTCAAACGCAATAAGCCATAGAATCAGTTAAACGAAAAGGGAAATCCCAATAAAAGGAAGGTATGGTAATTGATAATTCAACTGATAACTTTAAATGTGTAATTAAAGCCATTTTAATTATAATCTAATTATAATGAAACAATGTGATTAATAAAAAATATTTTTAATAAAAAATGCAGTTTATTTTAAGCACCATTTTATAAAATAATACATTATAACGTGCTATACTATAGCAGAGTATTAGTTAGCTCCTTAAAGTTACGACTCAAGTTAGTAAATAACTATATATTGTGCATTTGTTTTATTTAAATATCACTTTGCAAAGCTAACGTACTCGCCAAATAACTTTGCGGCTCAATGTTAAACGGATCCCATTTGGACAACTACGTTTTTTGCCATTTTTACAGTAATTACAAATTAATTTTAATTTCACAAATAAACGGCACAAAGGCTTAATAAACTGGAGATATTCGAGGTGCCGGTTTTACTGCATTGTGACATTCTCTTGGTAAACTCTTAGTTTGTTATAGTGATAGGAAACTTTTACAAAAATAAGAAAGAAGATATAAAAATTTTTTTTTTGTATTTCGTGTTTCGACAAAACCCTTTTTGTCCCAACTTTATAAAAGCCGTATGAAATCTGACCGAGTAAAGGCTGCAATAGAGTAAATGGGTAACCCCAAAGAGATTTGTATGCTTATCGTCTTACGTCAATAGCTTTTGTTATCAAATCATTTTCGCAGTACAGACTTGTGTTTCCAACTATAACCAATTCTGCCACCTTTATAAGTGTTGCAGACTTAGTGGTATATTCATATTATTCATATTGGTCTTCTAAAGCTGCTTCTGCTAAATCTGTTGTCATTACTTGTCATCTCAACTTCAACTTCTTGGTTTGTGGCTTTTGTGGCTAGTTGTCACAATTCTGCCAGTGTCGAGTTCGCTAATGCTAGTGTCATAAACAGGAGGGGAGTGCGGGTAAGAATATGGTCAGTGTACTGTTGTCATCTCTTTTCGTTGTCATGTAAGTGACAATGATAGAGCATTTTAAAAAGCCGCGCTAAAATGACTGCGAGTGTTTTAATATTTTTTAAAAGCAAGCCGGAATGTTATCACTAAACCACGTGACCGCGTCAAAAATGCTGAACCATTTTTGACATCACTTTTCCAACTGCACACCTTTTCCAGTCCACTGCTCTTCCAACTTAACATCGCACTCTAAATCTCTGAGCGCTGATTTTATATCAAAACCGAAATCTTCGTTGAACTTCTCGTAGGCCGTATTCAGTAGTGCCTCTATACCCAACTCGTGGTATTTATCGTTTTGTTCTCTGGATCTGGCGACCATATTTCTAATGGCCCAGCACGCGTTTTTCTGTGAATAATAGAAAACAATTTATTGTAAGGACTGGCTGTCGCCCGCGGCTTTACTCGCGTGGTAGCAGCATACGCTCTTGCGAATGCGTTTGCGTGTGCTATAATCGAGTCGAAAGTCAAAACAAATGCACAGACTCGGGGCTCTGAGCGATTCCGCAGTCCTTAAGCTACGACGGAGGCCTTACGGCGGCCTAAAAACTCCCTCACCAAAGTACCTACGAGCATGCTAGCAGGTATGTCCAAAAACTCAAACTCATTTACCAATAATGTTGACTGTAATTGTTCCTATTCTTTATCTAAGGCTTTGATGATTTCTTCAGTGTAGTTACCTACCTGTCTCAAGTTTTCTAACAAAAATCATTTTTGAAACTATGTCTCATTTACTCATAATGTTGACTGTACTTATTTATTTATTTATTTAGGTAAGCCAACAATTTGTGCACAGCACTATTTTAACTCGTTTCTATTCTATACCTAAGGCAACATTTTTATGTTTTCCTTCATCGTAGTTACCTGCACAGACGCATTATCCGGATGTATCTTCATACATTCCACGATGGCTTCCGGACCTCCATTTTCGAAAAACTCCAAACTGTGTGATGGTTCTCGTAACGTTAACGCCGCTATGCTTTTGAGGAGTAACGCCGCCGTTGCTGCGTTACTCTGAAAGTAAATATACAATACATAAATAAATATATATAATTTTATTCACACAGAAAATTACAACTAATAGCATTGCTATTCAGCTTGCATTATGCAGCCAGTGTCTTGGGCACGCTTCCGAATGCTACTGATTTGGACCAGTTGAGCTATGTATAAATCGTTTGCAACGGTTTCTAGATAGCTCAACTGTTTCATGTGTATTTTGTAAATATTATAAACATCATAAATAAATACATATCCTTGGACATTTCACACAACGCTCTCTAGTCCCAAACTAAGCAGAGCTTGTACTATAGGAACTAGATTGCTGATAGAATACTTATATGCATATTTTTTTGTAAATAGATACTTATAGTACATTAGTAACACTTATAATATATTCGCATTTGTAATATTAGTAGGATCGTACTTCTTATTATCAACGCGAAAGTTTGTAAGGATGTATGGATATATGTATGCATGTTTGTTACTCTTTCACGCAAAAACTACTGATGCTATTTGGATGAAACTTGAAAAGTATATAGTTCGTGACCTGGATTATCACATAGGCTACTTTTTATCCCGGAAAATCAACGGGATCCAACGGGACGCGAACGAAGTCGCGAGCGGAAGCTACCAATACATAAAAATGTGCTTACGCCTTCGTCTTAGCACATTTTTTTTAGTACCTAATTTTTTTAGTCCTATTATGACTGTGGAACGTTCTTTGATGGTAACATTCAAACCCTTACCGCATGTCTGCTAAGGACTGATATAATGATAGGTGCGATGCCTTTCTTCACAAGGTCTCGCTTAACATCGTCATTGCCAGCTAGTGCAGTAGCACTGAAAATAATAACATACTTGTATAAATATACAGTTTAATACAAGAGACAACTTTAAGATCTTCTTTTCTTCATTAATGGCCTCTGTCCGTCATTTCAACAGACAATTTTGCCAGTGTCAAGTGATACGTCAAGTCGGCTGTCGTTTGTTTCGAAGGCAAAATGGTGGATATTTTTTTTCAAACTTGGTACGAATTTTCACATTCAGAGAAACCATTTATACACATTTATTCCAATGGTTCACACTTTATGTCTCACACTTATACGAAAAGAGATGATAACAGATTTAGCAATCATTTTAGTTAGCTCAACTTTAGAAGACCAATATGAATACACCCCTAAGCTAGAAATAGTTACACCGTGTTTTGTGTCTTTCGATCGAGTTTGAATCTGCTTGTTAATGCAAAAGATAAAAAATTGTGTGACTAATCGAAGCTTACATCGAGTTTGTTTATATCAATTCTATAAAATACGCCGTGATATTTCGTAAAAAAAAACTACATAGTAACGACATTTTAAGATATTTTATCGACCCTAAAAACCCTAAAAACAGAATCAGGAAATACCATTTTATGGGCCTTGGATTGATATCCAACAGTGTCACGCAATTTTTGCTGATTTTATGAGTTTGACCCCATTAGCATAACATGGCTTCCTCTTCCGCATGAAACCATTACTATGGTAACAAATCTTCATATCGATTCAACGGTTACACATTGGCTCACTTCAAAAGCGTCTTCGTTTCAAGTCAGTCAAGATTCCAAAACCAACATGGCTGGCAGAGACGAATTAGAGCGAATAATGACAACAGCTGAAAACGGAGACTACCTATCATTCGGCGATCGAAACTACGGCTTGTCAACTATCCAGAAATGGCACGAACACAACCAGAGAGTCCTAAAAGGTGACATCATAAATATCACGGATCAAAACACTTCTATTACAAAAAACTGCATCGTGAAAGTGAACCAGACATCTTGCGAAGACTTCAGCGATAGCACAGACCAGTTGAAACATCGCGCGAGACATATAAACTACTGGAAAGCTGAGCTAGAACGAGCCATAAGAGATATTGACGCCGAAATCAACATTTTAGAAGCTCAAAGACAGCAATTGAAAAATGCAATGGATACACTCAACATACCTCATTACATCAACGAGGAATGCTTAGATTTGAGACGATTGAGGATGCAATCAGATTTAATATACGATATGCCGCAAGAACAGCTCTTTACTGAATCAGCGGTCATTGAAAACACCAGACGATTGCACAGGGAGATGCTCAGAGACATCGAGAATCAGATGAGAATGAACGTCGCAGCTAAAAACGCCTTAGAACGAGATTGGAGTAACAAATGTCTCGCTTTCAAGTACGAAACTGCCAACTACGAGTTGCAAACGAAATCAGAGAACGTTAAAGAATCTTCCGGAGCCACAAGGCTGTCTGAGGGACAATCTGACGTTCAATCATGGGAGCATTTCACTGTAGATGGGCTAGTCCAGTTCAAAACCGCCATAGATCGCTCTAAAGACCTCAGAGCTAAAGTGGACGCTGTATTAATAAACACAGCCAGAGATCTGCGCTCTCAAGACATAAAAGTCAACAACGCTTTGACTGAACGCATAGCGAGAACAGAAGAGGTCAAAACTGAGCTGGAAAATCAATTACGGCTAACGTTGCAAAAGATAGTCGAGACGGAGAATATTCTGGAAACGTTGCACGAGGAAATGATGAAGGTCTCGCAAAGGATCCAAGTGGCGCAGACGAGATTGAACACTAAAAACTGTAGACCTAACATCGAGAACTGCAGAGAAGGATCTCTCATAGGGTTAATAGAAGAAGTAAGAGATTTGAATGAGAGTATGAGTTTACTAGAAAGAAGGTCTCTGGAGACGGAGAAGTTGAGAGCAGAGCTGATACATGAGAGATCGATGCTGGAAAATGAGATAACGGTGAAGAATAAATCGCTGCATTTGGATAACGATAGATGTCTCTTTGTGAGATCTCACTACCAGTCTGCTGAGAAAATGTGCGGGTTTTAGATGATTTTAATAGAAAAGTGTAGTTGTATTAGGAACTTGGAAGGTTCATACAATTTAGATATCTAGCAGTTACAATGAAGTAGTTATTGATAAGTTTAAAAGCCATTTTGGTTTCTCCGTAGCATCTAGTTACTAGTGGTATTAATAAAGCATCATTGCACTTTACAAATCTTATTTCAGTATTGGTAAAAGTGGAAATTGTATTTTTTGTCCGTTCTGTCACACTTTGACTGTGATTAACTTTGCCGCCTCTTATATTTATATCTTCAGTTTTATCAGTAAGACCTTGAGAATGTAGATTGCAAGACGTTATGGCGACCAACCTTATAAGAAACAAGGCATCTACCATCCACAATTCATCACAGTATAGGTACTTACAGAATAATCCCACTATTGCAGTTTTTACCTGTTAAAACTGTTAACGCTTTGGTCAGACCAAAACGCATGCTAACAAATTCATTCTACCCATTAGCAGTTGCATGGTTACCTACAATTATTTCATTACTTCAAAGACATCAGTTCTTTTCCTAACAGCTTTACTTATAAAAAAATCGTTGATCTTACTTAGCTACTCTCAACTGAATCACTCAACTGCTATGCGACGTTTTCTTCTTGTTCTTTTTCTTGTGGCTGTTCGGTGGCTAGGGCTGCCACGAATTTGCCAATGTCAGTGTTTATTGGCGTTTGCTTATACGTCATAACTTTTCAGAGACGTTTAAGGTCTATTTCTAGTTAAGATTTTAAATCTATATTTAAAGAACTTACAGTTTGGCTGCCTGTTGTATAACACCAGCCCTGTCGTAGTTCCGAGCCAATGCGTCTAGTAGGGCGCAGTCGCCGGCCGCCGCACACAGCTCGTTGCGAACCAACAGAGATGAGAGTGATACTAGGAGTTCTGATACTAGCGGCGGGTCGAGATGTTCTGTGAAATAAAATTATTTATAAGTTTAAAAACTTAAAAGCCAACTTGAAAAAAGGAGGTTCTCAGTTCGGTATTTTTTTTGTTCGTTACCTCATAACTCCGTCATTTACGAACCGATTTGAAATTTTTTTTTTTTTGCTGAAATAGTATTACTTCCTCATTAGTCCTGTAAAATTTTATGAAAATCGGTTGAGTACCGAGTAAAATCGGAACCGATTTTACTCTGGAAACTCCGATTTTACTGAAAAAAAACTGCTTTGAAAAAAACTATTTTGCTTTCCTGTGACCTTTCAATGGTCTTTATGATCAATAGAACAAACCCAATGAACTACCATCATCATCATCATCTGATGATGAAGCTGTATCAAATTATGGTTTAAAATCTTTATTAATTCTTTTTTAAGATTACAAACAATTATTTTTAAGAAATAAAAAAGTTTTGTTCAAATTGAAGTCGGTTTTTCCAAGTTTTTAAACTTATTTTAAAGTAGGTTTGAATTTATGGTTCCATAATGAATAATTTTATGATTCCTCACCTCTCAAGAGATTCTTAATAGGCTCCAGCATCATAACAGCCAATTCTCTTGCATGTTCGTGCGCCTTCCCAAATTCATGTCTTATGTCATCGTCTAGAGTCAATCGTCTGATTACTACTAGGGTTTCTAATAGTAACTGAAATAAAAAATACATTATTTGGAAAAACAATGAAGTTTTTGAAGTGAAAACTCATCCTGAACTTGTCATTCTAAAACTAAATGAAAAATATGATCAAGAACTACTTTTTAATGACAAACGCTTTAACTTATATTGTGTAGTCATAATGGACACCCTTATGATAAGATGATCCACCTGATGTTGAGTCGCTACCTTTACCTATAACAGTGTACACCTCACAGAGCACGTCCAATGAGGACGTGATACGTTGATATGTGATACGTGGACGTGAACGTAACAGAAATAGGTACGGTGGTAGTACTCTTTCACAAGAAACTCTACTACTACTATTGAACCCGGAAGCGCTCGTGGCGTAGTTTGCTGAGTCAATCTTCACCCATTATCTAAGTTAAGCGACGTTCTGCGCAGTCAGTATTTGGATGGGTGACTGTTAGTGGCATTTAAATCTGAGCGCTTCCGTACTTCGGAGGACACGTTAAACTCTCCCGGCTTTAGCAGTCGTTAAGCCGTTACTGAGGTCTTAAGGCGGCCTAAAAACTCCGTTAACAGAGTTGACCACTAACTCATACAAGCTTGGTTATTGAACCCAGAGGAGCTCTTTCACAAGAAATTCTACTACTACTAGTACTTACTTTCTCATTGCCAGCAACATTGAGCAGCAATTTCAAGTTTTCCTGTATATTCTTTGCAAATAACTTCTGTCTGTTCATTTCATGTTTCAAACAGCAATTGGAGGTCCATTTCAACGTTGCTAGTATTATGTCTTCGTTTTCAACATTGTCTAGAATTCTGGAACAAGTTTGTAATAGTACCATAACTTTCCAAAGACTTTTGTTCTATACCTGCTCATTTATTTTTTAGTTTTAGTCAGAATCTATTAAGTCTGTATGAACCCACTTCTGGGTATAGGCCTCCTCTTTAGTACGCCAGTCTCTCCGGTCCTGCGCGAGTCTTCTCCACTGCTGCCCAACTACAGCCACAATATCGTTAGACCATCAGGCAGGTGGTCTAATTCTAATTCGGGGAAATACAATCTGCACTGATGTCCTGCATTGAGGTGTATTGTGCATTGTCCCCTTGCTGACCTCACCCCAACAAGCCCAACTCCTTTAAGTAACGGAGAAGGACTTTGGGTTGATGGTCTGCCTCCTGGTCTTTGAGCGTCCCTTGGCCACCATTCTGTAATCGCTGTCGTTCTCGCGACCAAACCCTCCAACTTACGTTTTAATAATTTCAATGCCTCGAGTATCCAACAAATCAGGCTGGCTGTCCATCAAAGCGACCAGTGCGTTCAGCGCACTCTCAATAATCTTTCTGTCCTTATCTCGCAACTCTTGTTGTAGTACACTTGCTTTGGTGTAGAGTAGGTCCACTAGAAGTTTGTAGGCGCCTTCGTTACCGGCGCGTACACGGTGCGCTATGTCTTTGTCGCATTCTGCCTGAAATATAGAGGTCACTGACATTTAGACAGACATCACTGTCAGTCCGTATTTTTTTTTCAACATAAACCAAATCTCCTCATTTAGACCCATCTGAACATTCTACATTGCTGTCCGAGGACCTTTATTGTTGGGTTACCTTTAGAACTTCCAATTCATTCAGCAGTTGGTCACCATCACTCTTGGAGCAAAGACTTTTGAGCTTTGTAATGGTGCTGCTGACGAGGTGCTCGTCTCCTGAGCTTAGTGCTAGGTCCTTTATTATGTTGGATAGGTCGACACCCTGTAAATAGATTATTGATTCAATACATTTCCTGCGGATATGGCTGACTAGGCTGAGAGGATGGTATAGGTGCTTGCCAAGCCTACTCCATCTAAAACATTGTCCCAGGCACTACAGTGTGTCGTTAAGTGTAGGCGTAGGTTGCCTCCTGACGCTGTATAAATCATCTTCAATAGATGTAAAGGCCTATTATTACCGGCTTCACAGCTCAAATTGTAATAGCTCTGCCATCCGTGATGTGGTTTGTGGGTTCAATCCCCACTGAGAACAATTTGTGTGTGGCAAACATAGATGTTTGTTCTATGTCTAGGTGTTCTAAGTAATGAATAAAAAAAAAATTATTCTATCAGCAATCCGATAAAGCCAGAGCCCCATACTTAAATCAGATGATGTCATGGATTACCTAGGCACAGGTATAGAACTTACAGATAGGTACATGGTATAAAACTACTTAATGATTGTGATCATCATGAGTCATTCATGACTCATGATGATCACAATCATTAAAGAAAATAATCATTAGACTATTCTTTGTCTTGGAATTATGACATAATTCAGTTAAAAAAAAACCGCCCACCTTAGCCAAGAATGAGGGTGTACAAATGTTTGGACATGCCTCTGATTACCTTTTTTATGGGTCACTATCGAGGTATACCCACAATTTTAAGAACCAAATGGTTTAGGGCCTTTCAGTCATGAGTTATGTACTAAGGGTTTCTAATTTGTCGTGGGGGATTGAGATCCTGCAGTCCCGTCTTGGACTGAGGGTTTTGAGTCAATAGGACTTTAAAGGGCGAAAGGACATGGCCTAGTAAATTTCAAAAACCTGTTTCTTGTAAGGTCTTCAAAACCATGGCAGTGCAAGAAATCAAGCGTATGATGTTACTGAAGGAAGATCAGATTATTTCTCAGTCGTTTTATATAAAATACACGTAAATACCTGAGCTTCGAATTGAGCCACCGCGTCCTGTATAGCCTCTTCAGGGGTCATGTCGAACTCGGACACATTTTCATGAACAACTTCATCGTAGGTCTCTTGTGTTATCACTCGCACCATGTTTACAGAATTGTCTTCGGTTAGGTTTGGAAAACTGAGTAGATTTAGTAGTATTTCCTAGAGAAATTCGGTTTAATTTAAGCATACGGTGTAAAAACCATAGCCGGACAAACTACAATCAATTTTGTTTTGTTTTTGTATGGTTTTATTTAGTTATAAATTTTTTTAAAGAAACCGATCGCCAGGATTGCCTGTAAAAATTATACTGCAATCTCACAAAAATTAGACAAAACTGGGTTCCTACTAAAATAAAATAACATTACAGATTACATACATACTCCAAGGCGTTTAACAAACACGGATATTAGAAAAGCAATACTATCGTATTTTCACAAACAAGAAGAGTATTGGAGATGATGATGATAACTATCGTAGTTTCACAGTCCAGCTCTTCTACTATTTTTAGTACTAGTGGATGCAAGAAATGTTTCAATTTATACTTATCCAACTGTACATTCAAAAAAATCAAGCCAAACTAAAAATTTCTAGATCAAGCTAAAAAGCATTAAAGTGGTAGCACTGATTGCTGATATTTAAATGACATGACATTTAACATCATGATGATATTTGACAATGATGTAATGTGATAAGTATAACTGTCAAGTAGTTATTATGCCATGCAGCTACGCTCTAAAACCATAGTATGACTTGATTTTTATGTTTTGGTTAAGTACCTACTACACTTCATATGTGACCAACTAACGAGTACCTAATAAGCTAAAATCCAAATAAAGTGGAAAAATACAGTTTTTGTATGTGAAGGAAAAGATCTTGTACATAATTTAAAATATGGTTAGTCAGACAGATTGGTCAAATAGCCCAATAGGTTTTCGCATGGGGTTTTCGAACGTTTCCCAGATGTGCTTGATGACGCATAGTCCAAAAAAAGAAAAAAGTTATTGAATGAAGAATCTCAAGAATCGGATCGGAACACAAGATTATTTTTCTTCACTTTTTGTGCGTAATTATCTACCGTGTGTTGTATTTATGTGTTTACTTGTGAGTTTACTATAAACTAGGTGAATTTGTGCACACCAATATGAGTTTCCTTGGCAAGATCTTCGGTGGGAAGAAGGAGGAAAAAGGACCAACAACACACGATGCTATCCAAAAGTTACGCGAAACGGAAGAATTACTCATCAAGAAACAGGAGTTTTTAGAAAAGAAAATTGAAATTGAAATCGGAACGGCTAGGAAAAATGGCACTAAGAATAAGAGAGGTCAGTGTTTTAAGTGTTTTGGTCCAGGGACCATTTCCTACCACTACCTAGGTACCTATTTCATATGCCCTCTTTTGTCATACTTACTGACCTTGTTTTCTGTGCGAATACATTACAAGCACTTCTTATTTGATTAGTTATCTCTTTTATTAGGTAGGTGCCTATCATAAGACTAAAAACAAACTAAACAAGAGCTCTTGTCCTACCAAAATGATTTTGCTACCATGATACATAACAACCAACCAGCTGTAGTGTCAACAAAATGCATGCAAGTGTTTGCTGCCACATTTACCTACTTGTGCTAGGTAGGTAGGTAACCCAGTATAATTTTCAATTGTCATTATACTTGTGCTAGGTTTTACAATACATTCCTGTGGTGTTGAGGTATCAACGGCTTCAGTTCAAGTTCAGAACAATGTTTACCTATCATTATTTATAGGTAGGTGTTATAATATCTATTGTCTATAGATAAGTAGACAAAGATCAACTCAGCGACAGAACCTGTAGTTTGTGGCAGTTTTTTTATATATTTTTATAAAATGAGTCATTATTGCATTGTAGTACAGTGTTCAATAGGAAATGTGGGTAATTGTTGTGTTTTCTTTTCCATGATATTAAACAGGTTTTGGCTGAATCTCTGCATCAATATTGCAGCATAAAACATATGTTCATCTCAAAGGGCTTGATAGCTACAAGTTTGAAATTGGCCGGGATGAGGTTTCTGCTTGTTAGACTTCCACAGATCTCATATTTTATTTTTACATTTATCATCATTTCAGCACGATTACACTGGTGAGTATAGGCCTTCTATTTATTACACCATTCTATCCGGACCCTTGCGAGTCTTGACCAGTGCTTTCCAGCTCATTGTACAATGTCATTTGACCATCGGATAGGTGGTTGACCTCTTGATCTATAAGCATCCTTTGGTCACCAGTGGAAAAGCAATGCTATTCTTTCAAAAGACCATTTTTAAGTCATTATAAATGGCACAAAATGCACATCATGTCATTTATCACTAAGTTTGTTATCAGAATTGATTTAACAATTACCGTTTTTGTTAATTGGTTGGTTGGTGTACCTTTTTATAACCACAGAGTATTACTACAAGTATAGTTGCACTGTTGGTTGTCATCACATACAGTGGACCAATCTTGAGTCTAAATGCGGAAACGGGAGTCCAACCAATACCCAATACTGTCGGTTATCAATTCCATCCCCACTATAATCATAGATGTTAACTAATAACATAGAGCAAACTAATGAATTGATATTGCAATGAAAATATGCCAAAAAACAAATGTTTGAGTCTCAAACAGTGCCTTGAGCATTAATTTAAAATACAAACCTGAGTTCTACTCAAAATAACCTACACCGAAACAAAATCAGAATCACTTTTTATTGAAAAAGATGTGATAAAATTAATTTCACAAAGTTAGTGTGACATCAGTCTCTCGTCAAAGGAATAGTCCTGTGACTCATAAGTGACCTGTAAGAAATCATTTCAAATAGCAGAAAATCTCGGTTTCTTTCATGACACAGGCTGCATTTCCACCAGAGATGTGCTTAGTCCTTACCAATCAATAGTATCACTTCTTGCTTCTTGTGATGAATAAAGTGATAGATACTATTGTTTTTCATACTGCATATATGCACTCAACATCTTAAGAATTATTTGTTTTTCTTCCAGCCGCTATCGCCGCTCTGAAACGCAAGAAGCGCTACGAGAAGCAGCTCACCCAGATCGATGGAACCCTCACGCAGATCGAAGCGCAGAGAGAAGCGTTGGAAGGCGCCAATACCAATGCCCAGGTGCTGAACACTATGAAGGACGCTGCTAATGCTATGAAGCTGGCTCATAAGGATATGTATGTATTTAACTTACCTATATATATCTACTACCACACGTATGACGTAGGACAAAAGAGAGGCCTTGGCAGACCAACAGCTAGATGGGTAGATGATATCGTTGCCGTACAGGCGAAGACCTGGATGCAAAAAGCACAAAATAGACACGAGTGGCGTTTGAAGGAGGAGGCTTATGCCCCAAGTGGGTTACTACAAGCTGCCTATGATGATGATGATATATCTACTGATAGTGGTCGAAATAATCTATGTACTTTCGTCTTTAGCGGTCGCGTTTGCTTCAGACGTATCTGTAGAGAGTCAATTCTTTCCGAATTAAGCTTGGAGCGCAGTTTATGATTTTTTTTTCTTGAGAATGGTAACTACTATGTATTATAAGTATGTATTTACAAAAAAGAATGTATGTATGTATTCTATCAGCCATCTAGTTTCCATTGTACAAGCTTTGCTTAGTTTGGGACTAGAAGGCGTTGTGTTAAGTGTCCGTGAATATTTATTATTTATTATTAGGCAAACTTTGTTACTACATACAAAGTCGAAATACGTATGTACATACCTCTATTTTCGAAAAGTCAACCTCTGCCCGACTCCAATTTCCTACAACTTTGAGTTTATTGTAATATCAACACTAATGCCCGTATCCCGATACAGAAATCGTAACTAAGTCAAGCATCGATTTGAGTAGAGGTTTTCATACAAAAATCTATGCTTGAGTCCGGATTAGTGCTTGAGCAGTTCGATCAGCATACGGGCCTAAGTTTGAGTTCATCAATCTTACAATACAAGATTATATTTAAAACTATCTTTTAAATCAACCATACTTTAATATTTGTGTGTTTCTTCCAGTGACGTGGACAAAGTGCACGACATTATGGACGATATCGCTGAACAGCACGACATTTCCCGCGAGATCACGGATGCTATCAGCAACAATGTCGCCTTCCCCAACGATATTGATGAAGATGAACTCGAGAAAGAGCTTGAAGAGTTGGAACAGGTCAGTACATCACACATTTTATAGAATACTAGCTGATACCCGCGACTGCGTACGCGTGCGAAACTTTCCACCAAAATATCTGTCAACTATTTATCGATCTACCCACGAGCGCGCTAGAAGAGTTGGAATCATGTTTGTTTTCGTTATTTTTTGGTACAGAATGAAGGTATTTTACACATTTACTCATCCCCCTTTTTTTTATGATAAAAGTATAAGCTGATAGCTCACCCATCAGGTGAACTATCAGTGGTAACTTCTGCCTATAACAATGCATTACCTCACAGAGCAAGTCCAATGAGAACGTGCCCTGTAAGGCAATGCACTGCGTCCATCACTCTGAGATGTAAAGATCTTGAAGTGTCATGTGCCTCTAATTACCAGCTACCTTGTTAATAAATAAGATAATGTTTTGCAGGAGGATCTGGACAAAGAGATGCTGGGTATCAACGTGCCGTCAGACAATCTGCCCGACGTGCCGACTGCTGATCTCGTGCGCGATAAGCCTAAGCCTAAGTCTAAGCAGACTGGTAAGTTTATTCTGATTACTAGCCGCGCTGCGTTGCTCGCGTTATAGACCCTTTAGGATGCGACTTTTCAAAATTACTTTCTTAATGCACCTATACTATATAAGGATACTACCCTCCAAATTTCATACCCCTAGGACTTATAGTTTAGGCTGTGCGTTGATTCTCTGTCAGCTTCAAAAGAGTTTCATATATATTGATAGTTATTGTCATGACTCAGAACAGAAACGGTGGGGAAACAAAGATTTTCGAATGGACCATGAACCGGAAGGCGAAGCGACGTTGAGTTGATGAATAAAAAAATATCAGAATCATTATTTTTGAAAATCTATGGGGTCTCTTTCTAAAGGCTATGATGATGATGATATAATAATTATTGCTTTTTTTTGTGAGAGGCGTTACAAGCTCAGTCGGTAGTAGCTCTGCCTTCCGTGCTGTGGGTCGTGGGTTCGATCCCCACCGAGAACAAACATTTTTGTGTGGCACACATAGATGTTTGTTCTATGTCTGGGTGTTATGATAGTTCCCATTAGCTTTGCTTAGTTTGGGACTAGAGAGTGTTGTGTGTAATGTCCATGAATATTTATTTATTATTTACAGAAGATGATGATGAATTGGCACAACTCCAGTCCTGGGCTACATAAGGTAACCTTCGGATGTGATATGACGCTGTGAACTATGGAAGTAGATTTGTGGAAAATTAATAATTATGCTAGAAGTATTAGTGGCCAACTCTGGTGACGGGGTTTTTAGGCCGCTTTAAGGCCTCCGTCGTGGCTCATAGTATTTCATCAAAATACTGTTGATACTTCTTATTCGTAACTAGAAAAAGGAAATGAAGAGTTATTAGTTTTCAGTTATAAAACAGTTGATTAAGCTACAGGTCCACCTAAGCGAAACGAAACCACTAATAAAAGTAACCGAACTAATATCTAGTTATAGATTTGGTATGTTAATTTCGACTTATTAGACAAATTATCGACATGCATAATGTTGGTTCTCCACAAATCTACCACAGAATGGTTATTGTAAAAATATTATTATGTATTTAACGCCTAGGATTCGCTTTTATGTATGTATAAAATATTGCTTAGATATAAACACGGCAATCACTCCTCCAAAGAGGCGGTGTGATGATAAAGTAACTTAGGTACATATTTATATACTAAATACCTTCATAGTATTTATTTAAACACATCTGTAAGTATAATATTAACAAAATATTGACCTAAAAACCGAGTTGTTACGTTTGTTCTACTTTAGTAGACACGAAGCTTTACGAGGTCAAATAATATAAAAAATCAGATGTGTTTAAATAAAATCTACATTAATTTCTTAAAATACATTTAAAATAAGTGCACTCTTATGAAACGCTAAATGAAACTAGTTATCGAAATGTAATTACATTTTTTTCATATATTAGTCAAAATATTGAAAGCGTTTTGCGGTCGGTTTGGGATGAAAATTTAATGCAGGATTTTAATAAATAAGTTAAGTACATATTAAAATGTTTTAATCACTTTAACATACCTACCTTTACATACCATTATAAATAAAAATAATTAAATATCCAGACATTTTTGATCTAAAAATACTATATTAAAGGCTAATTGCAAATTCTTGGTTTACTTACGAACGTCCGTTAGTAGTTCATACGGATCGTCTTCCGTTTTATAATATATGAGTAGTTCGAATATACTCTTCATCCCATTACTGGTCAAAAATATAACATGACTTACGAAAATAAACCTATTACAATGAAAATAGCATCAAAATCAGTTTAGCCTGAATATTCTGACGTAAAAAGATAAATAAATTTTCTTTAATAATATATGCACGTTGTTTAATAATAAATTTGTATAATATAAAAATTAAACTAGTTTCGGATGTACTCGGTAGATGGCGCTGTTGTAAAGTTTTGAAAGGTTATTATTAATGTTTTTTGTAGTTCATTAATAATTTTAGTGCCTCTAACGTACATTAAGCTATCAAGTTGTGCATATGGTTTATTTTATTATATTTTTTATTTTAAGAAATATATTTTGTGTTTTATTTTTATATAAAACTTTTTTAATTGTAACTTGACTATGTAGGTTAATGGGTATGTAAAAATTTACTAGATCTGTAGACTTAAGACCGCAGTAGTCCTGTTACCGATAACCCCGGTATCAACGAACCGGAAGGCGAAGCGCAAGACGGAGACTGACTGTAGTTACATTTTTGAAATATACGGTGGATCGAGAACCGTGTTTTGTCTCTTTCCATCGGATTTAAGGGGTTTACTTATAATCTTCTCTGTCAAAAGTGAATCAACTTACAATAGTGCCAACAAAATAGTGTCAACTTATTTTATTTAGGTAATGGGCCCGATTCTGTTGATTCTCTGTGCTTGAGTAACGATTTCTTTAATCAGCATACGGGCCTAAGGGGTATATTCATATTAGTCTTCTAAAGCTGAGCTAACTAAAATGATTGCTAAATCTGTTGTCATCTCTTTTCGTTGTTATGCAAGTGACATTGATAGAGCATTTTTTAAAGCCGCGCTAAAATGACAGTTGAATATGAATAAAGGGGTAACCGTAAAAGATTTTTCTCAAACATTCTTGGAAATTAATGCATTATTTTGATAACCTTCTTCGAGATAAATCGAAAATGCAGCACTGGCCAAGTACATGCGAGCAGCGGCCACATAAAAATGTATGAAAATCCATTGCTGGCGTGTTTAGCGGCCAAATAAATTATATACAAAACTCATATCTGTCGTGTAATTTAAAAATGGAACGATTTTTTACTCCATAACATGGCAACCAAGGAGGTAACTTATCAAAGGTTTTATTCAAATTTCGAAGCTTTCAAATAAAGCTGATTATTAAAAAAAAACATTTGAACACTGTAACTGCGTTGTTCGTTATTGATTGAGAAAAGTAATTGTATTCTCAACTAAAAAGTTTTGCCTAGGTACTTCGTTTTAATTTCCGCGCATTATTTGAGGAAAGTACAATACAAGCCTTGGCCACAACTAGGCAATGAGGGACTCACGTATATTGCCTCTGTTGCGGGCCGCTGCAGTAATGTACTAATATAGTACGTAAGACAGTGGTTTTATCTTTCAATCCAAACATTTTCACCAAGTTTCTATTTCCTAAACTGATGAGCCATTTACAATTACATCCTGGGTCCAAAACGGGTCATGTTATTTAACAATTACATAAGAAGTATCGTACACATCAATCTTCATGTAAATAATTTGGAATTCACAATGGCGCATGGCGTGTCTACGAAATGTGGCGCGAATTTCGATGAATGGCAAGTGTTGCCTGTTATGGGCAGACTGCTAATACTTTCTCCGTACTTATTCTGGTTCGTTGTGGGATTGCACCTCGACTTTCGATCCGAAGGTCGTGGGTTCAAATCCCGGCCGTGCATCAATGGATTTTTCGTTCGGAAAATTTATATGCGCATTAACACGAGCTTTACGGTGAAGGAAAACATCGCGAAAACCCTTGGCTTATTCAGCTCCGCACGTATTGACCTTGTCTTTCCTGTGGATATGGCTGACTAGGCTGAGAGGATGGTATAGGTGCTGGGCCTACTCCATCTAAACATTGTCCCAGGCACTACAGTGTGTCGTTAAGTGTAGGCATAGGTTGCCTCCTGACGCTGTATAAATCATCTTCAATAGATGTAAAGGCCTATTATTATTATTATTCTGGTTCGTTGTGGTGTATCGAGTGATGTAAAGACGATGTGGGTTTTTAGATTCGTCCTTGGTTTTTAGGTTGACAAATAATTTCAAAATATGCATAGTCTCAGCCAGTCATTGGGTTGAGATGAGACTAATGCTCAATTTGGAATTTTGATTTAATTCAATGAAAATCTATTATAAAAACTGAGTTTCGATACAGACTTTCATGATGAAAACGATTTTATTTTTTTGGTTTGCTTATTTTCTGCATGTTTTTATTTTACCTCTAAAAAAGATTCATCATCATCAACCTATATCGGTTCACTGCGGACGTAGATCTCTCCTAAGACGCGCCACAGAGCCCGGTCTTCGGCTCTTCTTATCCAGTAAAAAACATTACGTAGGGGTACCTACACTGCTAATACAAACTTACAGTAAGTACAGTAACTTAGTATTAGCAGTGTAGGTACCTACCTACCAGTATTAATTTTATTCGGTGTTATTGTACTAACAGGATGTTTTCTAATCAGCCACTTACGCTGTTCTCAACATCTAATTACTTATAGGTAATACCAAAAAGATCGACACTCGTAAGAGGTGCTCGTCAAAAAATTAAAGAGTTAGGCCTTTTGTACATTATAAGACAATCAAGCGACTGAATGTATCATCGACATTTCTCATAAGACACAAGAAAAATATCTTATAATATGCAAAAAGCGGTACAAACTCGAAGCAGAGACGATTCCAACTCGATTAACCGGAGTAGCCGCCAATAAACTAATAGGTTGCTGCAATCATTAGCTTATATCGAGCCCTGCATTGTTCTGGGCCAGTCGTTGTGTTACTGTGCCGGTTCGGACACTCGTGCCAATATGAAGGGACCTATTGCTTTGGTAAGTACCTTGGTAATTAATTAAATGTAGTCTTTTTTTATTACACCGTCACTTTCGTTCATATAAAATCCAGTCCATCCAAAGGTTGCCTGGAAGAGATCGCTCATAGCGATAAGGCCGCCCATTGTACTTCCCATAAGAATAATGAACTCTGTGTTTATTTTATAATTTCTGTAAAAGTGGTGTACAATAAAGAGTTTTATATCTATCTATCTATCTATGTAGGTAGGTACATACTTTATTTTATGCTTATTTAACTGACTGTGTTTGACTACCATCCGTTAGTGGAATTACGAGCGTCGTCAGTCGATAGGACTGGTAGCAAATAAATTGCATACAAAATTAAATATTTTATTATTCCATATTTATCAGAAATACGATTGGTACAGCTCAGTTGGTATCAGCTTTGTGTGCTGTGTTGTCGGTCGTGGGTTCGATTCCCACCAAGAACAAATATTTGTGTGTTGGCAAACATAGATGTTGGTTTTGTGGCTGGGTATTACCTACTAATTTACAAGAAAACAGTATATTATAGTATTCTTATCAGCAATCTAGTTCCCATAGTATAAGCTTTGCTTAGTTTGGGACTAGAGAGCGGGTGTGAAATGTCCACAAATATTCTTTCATTTATTTTAAACAAGAACTATGGAAGACTATATAACCATCACTTTTACCAATGCCTACAGATAACACTGCTCATCGCTCTTCGAACAACCCAAGCTACCTTCGACGTCGAAGGCCTCAAAGCGAAAGCTGCAACCAACCTCCAAACCCTCACAGAAGTAGCTGCCAAAAACCTCCACACATTCTCCGAAAAAGCTTCCGAAAAACTACAAACTCTACAAGAAAAAGCCGCGGTTAAACTCCAAGAACTGACAGAAAACGCTTCGAACAATCTACAAGACATCGCCAATAGCATTGACCTAGAAAAGTTAAAGAAACTAGATTTTCTACATATCCTTCCGCGAGTTCACGATCGGGTGGCTTACAAAACGCGCGCTGTGCAAAATAAACTGAAATATTTGACAAGTGTTAAAGGGTTAAGTGGTAAACATTTGAGTACAGTCAAAGGGTTACATTTACGTGGGGATGATCTTAAGATGGCTTTCGAAGGGAAGTATCCCTGGCCGGTAGTAACAAGACGGGTTGAATATATTTACGAATAAGTGAATTCACTCATAAGTGGGATTGTTTAAGTGCGTTTTGATTTGACGTTTGAGTGTTAATTGGTGTTGAGTGTATCGTGATTGTTATAACGCCAGAAAAATACATCGTGAAATTTTTTGACGAAAGTTATCAAAGATTTTTTCGTCGAAATCTTAAATGTTTCGTCAAATCTCGTCAAACTCATCAAAAATTGCCGAAAGTAATTTGCGTGCGTTTAGAACATAACGCTGAAGCGAAATTGCATTGATTTAAAAGTGTTACCAGATATAACGATTCGTCAAAATCACAAATGTTTCATCAAATCTTGTCATATTCATCAGCGTAGATATTTATTGGTTTATTTTGGCTTGAGTGTACCTAATACTCATCTGTTTTTAACCGAGTTCAAAAAAGAGAAGGTTTTCAATTCGGTTGTATTTGTTCATAAATTATTGACAAAACTGGATCATGCTTTAATTATGTACCTATTTACTTAGATAAGTGTAATTTGCCCTGCAAATATTTATTGTTGCTCGTTTTTTTTAATAAAACAAGAAAAACTGTTTTTTATTTATTTTCATTTGTAAATACATAAATAATTAATTCTTTATTTTATTTTAGTTTTAATACCGAAGGAAATATAATGTAAAAAATGGTAAGTATGTAACTAAACAGCTTATCAAACTAAAAAGCCTAAAAAAATAATTTTATTACTATATAGGTACCCAAAATGTACATAAATAGGTTAGAATTGTAAATACCTAGGTACCTTGAATTGCTAAAACCGTATTTTTTTATTTTTTTAACTATGGCGAACCAAGTTTGGCTTTTCAAGCCATATTCGCTCGCATGTTCGGAGATAACAGGGTTCGCCGTTAGCGGATACGCCAAGGAGGACATCATCATCATCATCATAATTTTTTTAAATAAAATAAGCCTAAAAGACTTATACCTAACACTTAAATACACCAAACTGAAAAAAGTTACACGTATTATTATGTATCTTTGGCTAGGTAACAATAATATCTAAAAAACACTAGGTATTAGAACTTAGTTTCCAAAATTCAAATCGTTCAACAGCTTCTCAAATACGTCATCAACATCATTGTTCTTCGGCAAAAACTCGTCCGCGCCATTTTGGAAATCACCAAAATCATCTGCCAAACCCAGCTCTGTCAGAAGCTTAAGATTTTCCGATCTGTCATTGTCAGTTTGATCAGATCTGTCGTAAGTCTGATCAGAATTGACGTAAGTCTGATCAGAATTGACGTAAGTCTGATCAGAATTGACGTAAGTTTGGTCAGAACTGTCGAATTCTGGCAAAAGTTGCTGGGACTCTGTGGACTTTTCTTTGGGTCTTCGGTTTGTTACTTTGTGTTTTTCTCTCTCGTTCTCAGATAGTATATCGTGGTATTCTTTGATTTCTCTGGCGAATTCAATATCTTCTTCGTCGTCTTGGCTATCCTGTAAAAAACATCAAGTTATAATTCAAATTGTTTATTTAATATAGAGGTTTTCATAACCAGTAGAGTCGATATCATCATCATCATCATCATCATCATCATCATCATCATCATCATCATCAATATATATAAAACTCTTTTGAAGCTGACAGAGAATCAACGCACAGCCTAACACATAAGTCCTAGAGGTATGAAATTTGGAAGGTAGTATCCTTATATAGTGTAGAGGTGCACTAAGAAAGGAATTTTGAAAAGTCGCACCTTAAAGGGTCTAGAACGCGAGCAACGCCGCGGGCGACGGCTAGTAAGAAATATGACTTCAAATTATTATATAATTAGGTAATTTTGTCATCAGCTCATCATCATATTTTACCACCTTTCACTTGAAAACTACAAGCTATAGACTTCAAAACGACAAGTTATACCTACACTCAATAACAAACAACATATTTTATTTCAAGTATTTACCTACAAGTTTTTTTCTTTTCGTATCTTATCCTATTTGTTCTCTTATTTTTTTTACCACTTTTTCTGACTTAAAAAACCATTTGTTTTTTGTACTTTGCTACCTACTCAGTTGTTTTTATTTTCGTGTTATTTACCTGAATTATCTGTGCAGTGGACTTGTACTGGAAGGCGTTCTGAGACAGATCCACTTCCACTGGGAATAATGTAGAATTTTCTTTCAACTGTTCTAATGTTTCGCTGTAAAAATACAAACCAACATCAAACAAAAAACTGAGTCTAGCTTTCTAGCTAGACTCAGTTTTATACGACTATATCCTATATCCTACTCATAGTTGATTTACACGAGAATGTTTCATCCAAATGTGTCCAGTATTAAGACATTATTAATTTCCCGTTCGTCCCACCAATAAGCTCAGTAGGACAAACGGGAATGAAATAATATTTTGTGCATTCACATTCGTTCCATCAGTGGGACGAAGGAACAGAGATCTAAAACTTTGCTCATATTAATACTACTACGTGAGTATTGCGCTACTGGCAAAACATGAATCCAGCCAAACTCTTATTTTCCCACAAAAATAAAGTCCTTTGACAGGCGTCACAGCTCAGTCGGTAATCTCGGTATAGCTTTGCCTTCCGCGCTGTGATCGTGGGTTCGATCCCCACAAAGACCAAACATTCATGTGATAGCGTTAATGGATGTTTGTTCTATGGTTTTTGGCTTTGCTTAGTTTGGGATTAGATGGCGAAATATCCAAGAATGTTAATTTTATATTTATTTTACTTACTTGTGGTAGACCGCCAGTCCTTCAATGAACCTTCGCAACTGGTAAGCCACGTCTTGAGTTTTTTTATTCTCTAACAATTCTAGTTTGATGAGCACGTCCGAACGAAGCCGAGCGAATCTACACCTCGCGTCTTGACGACAACGGAGAATCAATCTGAAAGTAAATTAACCTCTTCTTCTTTTGGATCTAAATTATATTGTTAATATAGTTTCCGACCAAAAAATGAATTTTCTACCTTCCATTTGGAAAACTTGTCAAATTCAAATCAAAATTAAAATTTTCTACTTTTAATTTGGAAAACTTGTTTACATCAGAATTATATTTTTGCTGAACTTTGTGCTATGTTATTGAACACAACATTGTTGTTTGCGATTCATAAATAGGTAATTTTAGTGATTTTACATCTTCACAAATCTTCTGTTGAAATGTGCGAGCGAGTTATTTGACGCTTGCTAGTATCTTAACACCCAAAAGTTTTCGGGCCTAATTTAGGTAAACCTGGTATAAAACTGACCTTTTACATCTTCAGAAATGTCAAAATATGCGAGTGAGTTATTTGACGCTTGCTAGTATCTTAAACCCCAAAAGTTTTCGGGTCTAATTTAGGTAAACCTGGTATAAAACTGACCTTTTACATCTTCAGAAATGTTAAAATATGCGAGTGAGTTATTTGACGCTTGCTAGTATCTTAACCCCCAAAAGATTTCTGGTCTAATTTAGGTAAACCTGGTATAAAACTGACCTGTATTCATAATTTCCCGTTTCAACCCTATACAAAGGCTCCTGCAATGCATTATATCCATATTCTTCATCGTCCATCTCCTTAACCTTCAGACAGTAGGACAGATATTCAAACTTAGTGTCCGCGTATTTGCGAATTGTTAGTTTTGTGTCCGGGATGGCCTTGTTGAGGTATGTACCCATGTCTGATAGAATCTGAAATATGCAGTCAAAGTTTCGAAGGTGAACTCGATACTTCTATGTTCTGACAGAGAATCAACGCACAGCCTAAACTATAAGTCCTAGAGGTATGAAATTTGGAGGGTAGTATCCTTATATAGTGTAGGGGTGCACTAAAAAAGGAATTTAGAGACTTCTCATCCTAAAGGGTCTAAAATAAGGATTAAAGATTTTAACCAAATAATGCGTATATTGCTACCACGAGAGCAAAGCCGCGGGCGACAGCTAGTCCAGCAATAAATGTTGTTATTGATATCATACCGGTTTCAAAGCCTTCAGCATTTTAATCCCATCCCTCTCCAACTCCCGATGGTATTGTCCAAATTTCGAGAATGCCTCCGAAGCTCTTGCTTGTGGCTCCCTTACACCTATACCCGCGAAGATATCTCCCATGCTCTTGTATGTCACTAGCAGGTCGAAGTAGGCTTTTAGCATCCTGGAAGTTTGGTGGAACTGGCAGTTTGCATTGTAATGGCAGGAAGATAATATCTTCCTGCCATTACAATGCAAACTGCCAACCATAACACTATATTATGGTGTTATTTGGCAAAATGCGAATTGATGTTATTAAAGGGAATGTTCTTAAAATGTCCTGTCAAACCAGGGATCATACCAGCGTTGTTAGTGTACGTACACGCTAATAGCATTATGCTGAATGACGACCCATTTTTGTTGTCACACAATCTTTATTATGTTTGCTGTATTTAATAGTCATGTTTTTTATTCTGCAACTAAATATTTTCTATTCTATTCTTTAGCGTTCTTACCTCTTAGCATTCTCCACCAACCGCTTATAAATGGTTTCTGTATCCCTCAGTTCATCCAGCTTAGCCACTAAAGTATCATTGCATAGAATAGCTCTGGACAGGCCCAGGGCATCAGCAGCTCCTGAGGACATGTTCTCAACAAGACGATGTTTCATCTTCTTCATAACTATGTCTAAGGATTTGCCCTGTTTGGGGTCCGCGTGGAGTTTGTTGTAGTTTATTGTTACTTCGTCCTGAAAATCGGTAGGACATTTTTGTGTATTTTTTCTTGATATTATAGTGGATGAAGTTTTTTATTCTCGACACTATCTTTTTAATACTTATCTGATTTCGGTAATATATGGGAAAGGCTTGTCTAAAAGGAAAAAGCTCTTACTTAAAGTGATAGCAATTTTGTGGACTATTTTCATTGTTCTCATTTTTCATACAAAAGATATAAACGCGCCTCAACTTTGAAAGTTCTGTTCAAAGAAGAATTTAAAAAAATAGAGTGGGTAAGAAAAAAAAATATGTTTACAAACCTTAGCAGACTGAATCATCTTAGCCACTTCAAGCTTGGTCTTCCCTTTGACCGACTGACCACACACTCCTACCAGCTCGTCTCCACTTTGCAATGTTCCTTCTTTGGAAGCTGGAGTGTTGTCAAATATCTGAAAACGTCGAATATCACGCTCAGTACCTCTATCACGAACAAATCTGACAGTCGCCGCATTAACGTATTCGAGTTATATTGCGCGTCAATGTCAGCTCGACTGCCAATCGTTGTAGTGTCACCGCGCAGTGTATCTAGCGTTACGATACGTTTGCGATTGTCACATTTATTCGTGATCAAGGCACTGAATATTAAAACATCGCTTAGTAGTAGTATCTTTTCCGGACAAAAGATATACCTACCCTTACCATCCCTTACCAAATAGATGATGAAAAATAATGAACGAGTACCTACACCCCTAAAAGATATTATAATAGGTACTCGTAGGTTTTGAGAGTTCTTCTAGGTGCGATTTCAGATAGATAACATTATTTTTTAGAAAATAAACTTCCTATATTTTAATTTTAGATGGTTTAAAAAATAATTTTAGGTGGTAAGTTTGAAATTGTTAAAACTTTTTCAGTTACCTGTACAATATACAAGCATGGACAATAGGGGGCGCCACCGCCTATACTGATTCCTATAAGGTTTTTTTCATCTTTATTGAGTACTACACTTCCGGACGTAACTGTCATCCCCCTGAAAATATTTAGTAAGTATTTAAAATTTTAACTTTAAATACTTATAAAAAAAAGCAATAAAATAATAATAAAAAGCCACTACCTACTAAAGTATAGCATCTTACCAAAGTTTATTCATCGCCAAAAATTATACCTAGTCAATTCTACTTATAGTGAAATCACAAAATTACTGTTTTGACAATAGTCACTGCGACATGAAATAGAGGCCTAATGTTATTTTGTGAGTGACGGCACAAAATAATGTTCCGCATGGTGTTAAACCTTATAACAATTGCGAGCGCGTCCGCCGAGGACGTGCCGTGTAGTAGGTATGTAACTTGAAATAATATTTAGTCAGCATATCGGTAGTGTTTCTTGAGGCTAACAATTTGTTTTGACATTCTTGGCCTAAGGTCAGACTAATAAAGAACAATATGTTAAATGGTGAAATCTAGCATTTTAGTGAAACAACATTTTGGAAATAAAACTCTTTTTGTGATAAATATTTTAATGTACCTACTAGCACAAAAACTTATTAACTAGCGTCAAAGGTAACTAGCGACATCTATCTTGCATAATCTGAAACAAACCACACAAAAACAATGAGTGCAAGTGTATAATAACTAGCTTAGAATCTACTTTTTATCTTGTAGTTAAGTTGAAACTAAAAAAGTTTTAGTTGAAACATTTAACATTTTAGCGCGGCTTTAAAAGTACTTTGTCACTTTTATCAGCTATTTTAACTAGAAAAGCTTTATATAGAAGACCAATATGAACAACTCCATGAAACTATGTAGATACCTAACTAATTAAGATCTAGATATTGAAAATTGAAATATAGAAAATCTCTAAGTAAAACGCAAAATTATGCTTGAAAAACCGGGTTAACTTAACTACCAGTTACCCCTTGCGTAGTTAACTTAACTAAATGTTACCACTTGCGTAGTTAACATAACTACAAGTTACTACTTGCGTAGATAACTTTACTACAAGTTAATACTTGCGTAGTTAACATAACTACAAGTTACTACTTGCGTAGTTAACTTTACTACAAGTTACTAATTGCGTAGTTAACTACAAGTTACTACGTGAACTCAAGTTATTACTTGCAGTTAAGTTAATTAACTTACATCAAGTCTTGATGGTAGATCATGTATCTCTCTTGTCGTAAGTCATTGTAAATGCAATCAGTGGCGATAATTGTTTCTTCAATATCTTCTTTGTTTTCCCTAGAATATAACTTTGCTTAGTTTGGGGCTACATGGCGTAGCGTGATGCCATGGATGCCATCATCATCATCATCAACCTATATCGGTCCACTGACGTAGGTCTCTCTCAAGACGCGCCACTGAGCCCGGTCTTCGGCTCTTCTCATCCAGTTTTTGCCAGCTATACATGTCTCAGATCGTCACCCCACCTAGCCGGAGGGCGTCCTACACTACGCTTGCCTATGTAATTATGTATGCCATATTTTATTCTATTCTCAATGGTACAAGAAAGGATTTTTTTTCAATAGTTTTAGTAGAACAGTGGAAATTAGCTAAGATAAATAGTTTAGTGTCTTACAAGGAGCTCTCATATGCCCCGTGTTGTTTATCAGTAGGTAGAGTCATACCTACTTTAAAATTAATAAAAACAAATACTTAGTTGGCTACTTACTCGTCAAGTAATGTCACTCCTGAAATATCCTTCGAGCTTTCTTGGTTGGAAACTGTTGCACTGAAGAAAATAAAATATCAAGTAGGCAAAAACACTTAGGTAAACGAAATGTATGTTCTTTTTAGTAAAATAATTTGTTTTGACTTACGTTTCGTCAATAGAGAGTAATAAATTATTTTTTGGTTCTTCCATTGGCTTGCTACGCAGAAAATGTATTTTTTTAATTTATTTATTTAGTATCACCGACAAAGTGTGGAATGAGGTAAATAAATTATAATAATCTAGAGTTCTAAAGCACAAACTCTATGCAGTAGGATGTAGGCTTCCTGCTTCTAGTAACTAATAGGATAAGAAGTAGGTAAGTGCAAATACGTAGTTCCTACGTAAGAAGAAGCGGGACTCCCATTCTACCAAAATTACACACTGAAAATCTCGTTTTGTGGAACGTGATTCAAATTTTGACCCCCGTTTCATACATTGTTCGTTTTTCGAAAGCACGAGTCTAGTTCGAGAGTTTTGCCATGGGTAAATGGGTAGATGAAATGTGGTGAAGCTGAAGGTATGTATAAATGTAAAATGGAAAAACAGAAATTACATTCTATCCTCAAACATGGTGGCGATTGGTGCGTGCATCGGGTAAATCCTTGGATAACTGGACATAAAAAATTGATCGTTCTGTCTCCACATCAAAAATTCACCATGAAAACACAGCTAAGCTGAAATACGATAGCAACTGCAAAGGAAATAGATAAACACAAAAATGATAAGACTCATTGGAACAAGGACATTTTTTAAAACAAACACAATGAATCTACGTACATTTTGTCCTCTTCAAAAAAGAAATCTTCTTCATATTCCTGCATCATTTTCTTCGGTTTATATTATTTACTTTTTTTGTGGAAAACGTCACCAACATGGCAGGAATATTGATTTTTTCCGCGCTATATTACGTGGGCGCTGTCGGTAAAGCAGAGCCGGTAGCCAATCAGAGAGCAGGGGTGTGTTGGCGGGAGATATCGTTTTTATTCGGGGTGGTAGAGCAAGCATGGATCAGAGGCTTTCTGCCTTGCAAAATAAAAATAAAACAAAATAAAAAAAATTGGCAACCTAGTCACTGAATATTTATACAAAAGTTTTTTTTGTGTAAATTAAAACAATAACAATAGAGGTTGTTATGTAAGCTACGCTAGGTCAAACAAATTAGACAGAATCTTTGGTAAAATCCATAAAGTTATTGCTCAAAACTATGAATAGGACGAGTTCGTCATGAACCCCATGTTGTAACTTGATAATAGCAATAAAAAGTTGCTAGGGTTGCCACGTTTGATTTGACTAAACCTACGACTTTCAGCGACTGCAATTGTACCAAGATGGAATACAATTGTAATACAGATTCTCACGAATCTACATCAGGCACCAGTCTCTCACAAAGTTAGTACCTAATCCTTAGCTTTTACTTGTATGTATAATTATGCTTTGTGGGAGAAAAAAAAAACATTATTATTATACAATTATTGTATTGTAGATTGATGGTACCGTCAGTAGGTACCTAAATAACTAATGCTTAATTACAGTAGAGTCACTAAGTAAGTAATATCTGCATTACTTCTAGGATGTTTTTAATTAATAAATACATGCCTTATTTAATTAATACCTTTACCTAACTGCAGTAAAAAACATAAAATGAAGGGAGGAATTATAGAAACATTGAAACTTGGAGGATAAAATTACCTACTTACTTAAAAAGAAGTTTTTTGTATGTCGTATTGTCATATTTACACCCAGATTGACACGGGAAGTTGTATTAAAAAGGCCCAAAATGGTTCCTCCTGAAATCTGTGAAGAGGCCTATGTTCAACAGTGGACTTCTATAGACTGTGTGTTTCCGAATGACTATAATTTGGAAGTTTTCAAGAGAAGAGTGAATAGGTATCTTCTAGGTAACCGTGCTACATCGTCGACCACGTCATTGCTTAACATCAGGTGAGATTGTGGTCAAACGGTTGCCTATATTACATAAAATAAAAAAAAGACTGGTGATGGTGAAGTCAAATCTAAACATAACGTGCTACATAGCACGGCGATTGAACAACCCTGCCCGTAATAGCGCAGTGATTAAGTAACGTGGACCGCTTTTAAAATGTAAAAGTTGCAATAAACAAGTCGTGTGTGCGGTGGTGAACGGACTGATACCTTTCGTGTGGAGTTTTATAATATTTGGAACCTGAACATTTGAATTTGTAATAAAAATACATTGTAATGATGAAGAGAATAATCGTAAGTCTTTTTTTATTATTGTTATTACAAGAGAACTTAGACATGTTACATAATATTAACCAAAATTTCATTATTATAACAATATGAATCAATAAAAAAAAATTAAAATTAAGATTAGGTAATTCATTTATGTAAATTATCATTAATAATAGGCCTTTACATCTATTGAAGATGATTTATACAGCGTCAGGAGGCAACCTATGCCTACACTTAACGGGACACTGTAGTGCCTGGGACAATGTTTCAGATGGAGTAGATTATCATTACCTAATAGGTAAAAGGTAAATTAGTTTATGTATAAAAACAACCATTATTAATATTTTTTTATACAGAATCGAGTGCTATAAATACTTATTCACTTTTTCTATAGTGGCCTGTAAAGGCCACTGCTGGAAACATGTAAATGTTTCCTCGCCAATGAGCACTGTTGAACCTTCACACGAAAGAGATTTTAATCCCGCCAAATGCCAATCAATGACATTGACATTATCTTTCAGCTGTCACTTTGCGTCATCACACTGCTTTACCGACAAGCGTCGTCCCAAGACATTGGACCCCTAGCAGGCTTCGTCCGAACGAATATAGTTGGTCATCCTGTGATCCATGACAGAAAACTATGGATTTTCGACCCAGATGTGTCGCTGAAGAGACGGCAGGCCTTCATAGAGCTTCATGGGGATAAAGGGGAGAAATTGATTGAAAGGTTAGGGTTGGGGATAGATGGAAAGAACGAGGAAAGGTTAATAGCCCAGAGGCAGAGGGATGCAGGGCATTTGGGAGGGTTAAATTCTCTTTTACCTTAATTTTTTTTTTAAAGTTTCCTCTTTATACTTACCTACTTAAACGTGCCTAAACCTAAGAGTAAGAGTAACCTATATGTCTCAGAGTGATGAACGCAGTGCAATACCTAACAGAGCACGTCTTCAGCAGGTGGTTCAACATACCTACCTATACACAATGCAATCAACCAAATAAAATGTTAAATTCTTAGATGGTTTTATTTTATACTTACCTACCTACCTACCCAACGACATAGGTTTTGACTTTAGAATATCCATTAATCATACATGAGCCATCCACCAAACTTTCTCAGTCTTGTAGTCCTTGTCATGATATCAGATAGAAATCAGTCAAGGTCGGTGTGACCTACCTACATACACTCAGTGACAAAAATAGATTAACAATTTGTTATGGTCAGAGAAGTAAGGAATTGTTAATCTACTTTTGATGCAAGCAAATCTAAAGTAGAGACGAAAATATTTTAAAACTGAACCCGTAGTCTTAGATTGTTGATCGAAACGAATATCGAGAAGCGACTTAGGAGATAATTTGTCTGAAAATCTGATAAGCGCCTCTAGCGGGAGGTTTGCAAACGATTTTTTTACAAAAACTGCTAGTTTCACGAATCTCGGTTTACGCAAATCAACATAGCAAAACTCAGATTATGGGCTCTGATTGTTAGCGTAATCATGAGATGTGTTCATCTACTTTTGTCGCAGACTATACGTCAGTACCTAATTGGAACATTTTGCCGGTTTGCATACTGATAGGTCTGATAGGTTTGGCCTTGGCTGGCATCCTTTTGTTTTAACTTGGGTGCAATGTTCCTTTACGTACTTTGGTTCTAATAGAAGCGTCATAATATTGAATGTTTACCTACCACCATTTTGAATGGTAACTTAAAAATAAGATTTATTTATTTTAACATTTTTATTAGTAGGTATGCTTACTAGGGTAGATAACCAAGTTACGTTTTGTGACGTAGAGCCTGATAGTCACAAAAAGGTACTTTTTAAGCAGTGCTGCCATCTAGTTTAGATATTGAGAACTATGCATTTTAAAGTAGGTATAACGAGGTATACTAAGTTCAAATATTTAAAATAGATGGCGCTTATCTCTAATATTTCAGAATATGCTTTCTCCGCTAAAGGGCGTGGTAATTCCATGTAACAATAATTTTACTCATTTACCATTTTAACTATTGTATCTGTTTGTCTGATTATAAGGTTAACTTATAACTATTTTTCTACAAATAAAACGAATAATTTGTTTAATTTCATTTATTGAATAGTATTACAATATCGAGACTTGAAAACTTACATTTAGCATGACAATAGATAAAAAAATATTACCCTAAGGAGTATGTAGGGACACCTAGCTTATTCTAAGATGTTATTTGGAATACGGAATAGTACAAAATTGATGATAAAAGGTACATAGACGTTGGTAGAAAATGTTATAGAAAGCTGAAATAAAAATACCTAGGTATGTGACTTAATTTGAGACCTACTTCAACATGATTATTATTTTCAAAAGTAGCTATACAAATTAGGTTTAGTGCCAAAATTATTAGCACACTTCAAACACCATACGCCATGAATTTAAAGGCAAAATAAATATTCTACGAGAATTCTCGTACCTATTTCATTAATAAAATAATTTAGTGACTAACAAAGTTTCATGCTAGGAGTTGCCATCGTATTATTGTAATAATACCCGTCAGTTGCTGGAAAATATTTTTTATTTCAGCTTTTACAACCAAAGTAAAATAACCTTGCATGTGGTGTAGGTACAAAAAAATATAAGTGGTAGGTACTATGCCTAGTTTATGATAAATATGTCGAAGAATCAAACTTATTTTGAGACTCCAAGAAATTTATCAATTAACATATTAACATCTGAGTAAATACATATAGGAATTAAGAATTAACTCGACAATTTAACTGACTTTATTGAAACCTATTCATTAACTTATAAATACGAAATCGAACCCTTAAATTGTATTTAAAGTAACTAGAAAGATTAAAGACTACAAAAACTATGACTGATAATAAGGTAAATGCATAGAATACCTACAAGATGATTTAATAAACGAGAAAAATATCTTGTGATTTATAATAAAAATTGGCAGTAAGACGCGCAACAAAGCATTGTTGACATTTGTTTTTAAGGCACCTCAATATTTATTGATTTCTGGCTGTTTGAAAGTTATTAGGAATGTTTATATATTGCAAAGGCGTTAAAGGCTTTGATTGACATAATATTTTGTATAAAAACTTAGTTTAACTATTGTATACTGTAGTAGGATACTTAAAACTTAAAACTAATGTATTTTAACGCCATCTAGCGGCGATGAATTCTTAAATCGAACAACGAATTCGGTTCTAAAACTATAAGAACACCAAGAAGAATTACATCTTAATATGGCATTATAAATCATACATATAACATTTTATAATTATTCATAAAGAGATCAAAATTAAGTTCTTTTAGCATAATTAATTATTTCACTCGTATAGTGTCGCTTAAGTTGATATTAATTAAATTGCTAACATAATTTAGCGTCTTAGATGGAACACAAATATCTTGATTACATAAATGTATAATTAATCTACACATAGATAGGTATAGCTCATCTGTAAACGTAATTTATGACTTGTTTGAAAGCTGTTTGAGACCGAATATCATTAGGTTTAGCGAGAGTCATACTTCTCACAAAACTAAAATGTTATTCTATCTACCTACCACATTTCAAATCAGTAATATCGGCTAAAGAAATGTAGTGTCAATCTACTTATGGTCTTTTAAAGAAAATTGCTTGTCAGTAACCTCAATGCAGTGTTTTGATTTGTTTTTAGGTGGGCCATAAATTGATAAACAATTTAATATATTTCCCTTTATGAGTTTCCTTCGAAAGAAGTCGTGTTTTTTTTTCAAAATAACAGCATTATTTGGATAATTAACACGATCAAGCGCGATACATGATTTGATTACACAGAATTCTGCTGTTGTTATCGCAAATTGTTAATCGACTTAAATTAAGCACTGATCGTAGATATAAATGTGATAAACAAAGTCTATCAATTCAGTTTTTTGTCATGTTTTTACATTAATTGTGGCAGTTGTTTCATGGTAGGTAGGTACGCTTAAGTACCATTATATTACTGAGATGATGCATGATTGTTCTCGGCTGTGGATCCGCTGGATGCTGCAGGCTTCTGCAGTAGTATGCAGATACTTCTCACGATCTGAAATAAACATAATAATTTTATTTCGTTAAATTAAAAAAAAAATGGAAACAGCACAACACTATCCCATAATAAATAATTGCCCTGGGCGTCTGTTTACAAATATAACAGGGACAGAATAATAACTGTTACCGATCGAATGATAAGGCGGTTTTCTTACAAACCCAAAAAAGGAGACACCGTTACATTGCATAGCTAGCATAGATGGTCACCGGTTATTGAACAGAGCATAATATTTTGCTTGAGACTTGAGTTTGAACGCGGAAATGTACATGCAATTTGTACGACGCCATAAATTGATTAACAATGCAATTTCACTAAAAGTTTAATTTAATTGTAAGTATTTACAATATTTACAATATTTACAAAATACACATGGAACAGTTGAGCTATCTACAAACCGTTGCAAACGATTTATAGATAGCTCAACTGGTCCAAATCAGTACCAATCGGAAGCGTGCCCAAGACACTGGCTGCATAATTGTAAGTAACTTATATTTTAGAAAGTATCAAAACACTTTGTAAATTACAAGTGACTCAAGAAGACAATGTACGTATTGCTTTAAAAAAAAATTGGGTTCTGTAAGCCTTTGGTGTTAATCTACTTTTGATGGTTTTAGTATTCGACTTCTAAGCATGCTTAAAGTACAGGCAATTATGTCTGTTAAAAATACAGATGTTTCTTTGAATAAATATCGATAAATATTAATACCAAATTAGAAACGCACCTACTTTTACCTCTAAGGCCCGTATGCTGACTACTCAAGCACTGATCCGGACTCAAGCATAGATTTTTATATGACAATCTCTACTCAAATCTATGTTTGAGTAACGATTTATCAGCATACGAGCCTAAGCTTGTATTGTATGTAAAAAAAAGCTGATTACTATGAGTATTACATATTCTTTGACTATGATTAAATCATAGCGTACGGTGTATTGATCTCTATCTAAAATGTAATGACGTAAATCATTTTTTAAGTCCTTAACAAACCCGACCACCTGCAATCTTAAAACCATCACCAAACCCAACAAAAAATCCCAACTCGCAAGTTGAACGCCTCCTAATCTGTAAACTAGATCTAAATACCTATAGGTTTGCGTAATGCGATCCTCGGTACAGATTATGAGAGTTCTTGACCGGACTATCACAGAATCTGAGTTTTGATACGTCTTTCATCTCTATGAGCTCCTAGTAGTTTGGTGAGTGTTTGTCGTAAAAATGATTTGTTGTAAACTGTCTCTTTGTAAACTATGTCACGTGAATGAATGAAGGAATATTTTAGTCAAGCAAGTAAAATATTTCAATGTAAACTTAGTAGGTAGGTATTTTATTTTTAATATCCCAAAAATAGGCCTTTACATCTATGGAAGATGATTTATACAGCGTCAGGAGGCAACCTATGCCTACACTTAACGGGACACTGTAGTGCCTGGGACAATGTTTAGATGGAGTAGGCCCAGCACCTATACCATCCTCTCAGCCTAGTCAGCCATATCCACAGGTAGGTACCTAAAATAAGTCCGACCTATCCGCACTGAGTTTCACGAACGCTAGGTACACCTAAATATATGGTAGTTACCAAAAGCAAGCTCGTATGAGTTAGTGGCCAACTCTGGTGACGGAGTTTTTAAGCCTCCGTCGTGGGTGGCTTAACGACTGCCAGAGCTGATCTATCCTATTTTACCAAAGCAAACTTGGATAGATAGAAAATTCCATAATGTACTTACACAAAATAATATGTCGTATACAAAGACGAGCTTAATGCTAGCAAGGTTTATCTACCAGCTAACCTATGTGTATAGATTAGTATAAAATTAAATCTACTTCTAAAATTAGTTGAATCCCGAAATGGTTTACAATTTGTACCAAATTAGTTAATGCAATATTGATCAAACCAATTTCGAATAATTGACTGAAAACCTAATTTAAATGGTAATCATCTGCAATTGAAGCAGTTTTGATAATTTCAGTTAAAATGGTTTATTATTGGTTTGAAAATAATAATCACTAACCGTTTTAAAATGCGAATAAAGTTTTTTTTTTATTTTATTCTAGAAATGTTCAAAACTTCCACATAGTTTCAACAGATCCATGTTTCTTTTTAACCGACTTCAAAAAAGAAGGAGGTTCTCAATACGGTTGTTTTTTATGTTTGTTACCTCAGAACTCCGTCATTTATGAACCGATTTGAAAAATTCTTTTTTTATCTGAAAGGGTATGCTTCCAGATTGGTCCCACAATTTTTTTATCAAAATCAATTATGTAGTTTTGCAATTAAAGAAGACTAACTGGAAAAAAACACGTCATACACGTACACGACATTGCGTATTTTGCTTTCCTGTGACGTTTCTGTGTAACTTACCCAATGAACTGCTGTCAATTTGATACGCCTTCATCATCAAAATTTGATGACGAAGGCGTATCAAATTGAAGTCGGTTATTTCAGTTTTTTAAACTTATAAAAATTATGTATCTATGTATTCCTTATGTAAAGAAGTAAAATGCTGGTAACATTTTCTTCTGCCTGATTTCTAAAGATATAAAACACGCTTTTACAAGTTTAATGAGTTGATAAAAGATGGAACAAAAAGCTATATATTTTCCTTCCATTCTATTTAAATTACTTCAGCAAAAACCCATTTAACGATACACATTATAAATACATTTCTTTTGAATCGCAAACGGGTGTTTCACAAAAACTGGACGCACTTCTAAGACCTGAGCATCGAGATATCTAGAGATCTATAAATAAGATATGAATTATGCATCGACTTAGAACTTGTACAGGGCAAAAACCTAGCTGATTCACGGATATAAAATACATAGGACGCGTTTATGGACTTAGAAAGGTTTTGTTTCGTATTATCGTCATTGTGAAATATTGTAAATCATTTGCAAGAAATTTTATAAAAGCATTTTGCACCAGTGTTTGAAGTTTGAACGATTGCAATGTTGTCGACAGAATGCGCATTTGAATCTTCAACTTTTGACACTTCTGCGTGACTATTAACTCGTCCTCAGAGAGGTACGACGAGTAATAGTCACACAGACTACCTATTATTATAGTTATATAAAGCTACACTACCACTGACTCATTGACATGCCCTGAGAGACAGAAGGAGTGGAGCTACACCACAATAATGTTCTACGAAAATGTGTATAAACACCAAACGAGTAGAGGAAAATTATAGCGGTTCTCGAAATCCAAGATGGCGCCGGTGTTGATTTGCGCGTTCGCAAACTATGACAGATAGAGGGCGTCCGAGCGTGTCATCCCACTGATTGTAGGCTGGGATTTGGGGAATTGGTGAAAAAAAAAAAAAAAAACAAGATGGCGGCCGCGCAATTTCGATTTGAATTTTTCGACTTTTCAGGGTTGTCTTTGGCGGATTACTTTGTTTTACGAAACTCGCAAGTTGGCAATACTGAGTACGGGGGTGGGTAGCTTATATCCTTGAGATTTAAGAAAAATTGTGACTTTTCAAAAATCCAAGATGGCGGAGGCTGTGGTGGCCATTTTGTAAAAGTCATGGTTTTTGCTAAATTTTCAAAACCATTTTTAGGGTAGATGGAAACATTTTAGGGAGTCGAGTTGTACCGAGCGGTTGTGTGATTCGATGAGGAGTGTTGCTTGGTTTAAAAATTTTCCCCATTTTTATTGTAATTTCCGAGATTTTCCCCAAAAACATGAAAAGTAGAAATAATGACATTTTGAATAGAGACTTGGACTGCATAGGAGCGTTGGCCTCCCCCGAATGACATTTGACCATTTTCGTAACTTTTAGTTGGCAACCCCGAGAGACTTGCAACTTTTTAGTTTTTGGGACTTTTTGACTTTGGCGGATTAATTTGTTCTACGAAACTCAAAAGCTGGCAACACCGATTATGCAGAACGATAGCCTATATCCTTGAGATTTCAGAAAAATTATGACTTTTCAAAAATCCAAGATGGCGGACGGCGTGGCGGCCATTTTGTAAAAAAGTTGCGATTTTCGAAAAATCACGATTTTCAAACCGAAATATCGGGTAGTTGGCAACCCCCTACCTGGATGAATTGTAAGGACCGGTTGTGCAGTTGGTAGAGGAGTGTTGCCTGGTTGAAAATTTTTCCCCATTTTTAGGGTAGTTTCCCCGCTATCTCTCGGGAACGTGAAAAGTAGAAATAACGACATTTTGAATTAAAATTTCCACTAGCTGGCAAGATTGGGCCCACCCAAATGACATTTGATCATTTTCGTTCCCCGCAGCTGGCAACCCCGCATGCTATAGAAGTTTGAATTTTTCAGTCAGACCCGACTTTGGCGACTTACTTTGTTCTACCAAGTTTAAGGTATGACTACCGTTCTTTCACTGACAGGTAGCTTGTATCCTGTATATTTCAGAAAAATTATGACATTTCAGAAATTCAAAATGGCCGCCGTGTCATTTCCGGTTTTCGAAACTTTAACCGATTTACTTCGTTTCAACGCGGTATCCGAAGGAGATTGAGTGGTTTAAATGGAATTTTCAACTTTTTTCAATTTTGCTGCATTTTTACTGCAATAAGGGGTTCATATTCCAAGATGGCGGCCATGTAGATTTTTTTTGCGAAACTTTAATCGATTGACTTCGTTCCAACGGGGTATCCGAATGAGATTGAGGGGTTTATAGGAATTAGTAGGGTTTTTAGGGGCTTTTGATAAAAATACGGTATAAAAAAAAGACGCGAGCTGCTTGCAGCTCGCGCGCAACGCAACCACTAGTCTAAATATATAAAGTTATTTAGAAGTTGACTGACAATCAACGCACAGCCTAAACTAAGTCCTAGAGGTATGAAATTTGGAAAGAAAGGAATTTTGAAAAGTTGCACCCTAAAAGGTCGAAAATTAGGATCAACGTGAACAAAGCCGCGGACAACAGCTAGGAATAAATAAGAAAGTATGTTTGATCGGCAACATTACCACAGATAGGTTATATAATACAATCGTTCAAAAAATGGTGCAAAATGCCTTCATTTTATTATAAGTACCTACGTATTTACAAAAAAAAAATGTATGTATGTATTCTATCAGCCGTCTAGTTTCCATCGTACAAGCTTTGCTTAGTTTGGGACTAGAAGGCGTTGTGTTAAGTGTCCGTGAATATTTATTATTATTCTTTTGACAGAGCAAGTAGACAAATATCTCGCGTGCGCATAGCCCGGCTGTTCTGCCAAATGTACCTAGCCAAATGTACGTAGGTAGGTACGTGTACAACTATCTAAAAAACATTGTAGTCGAAAAAAACAAGGTGTAACTTAATCAGTATAGAAGCTATCGTGCAAAACTAGGGTGTGGTGACACTCCCATTATCCACATTACCTGGCAATTAGTTTATTTACCTCGAAACCATTATGGGGGAGGCGAAATTGCTAAAATGGCGTCTTTTTGCGACGTTGTAGACGATAGTCACGATAGACATTAATTTTATTATGATTAGCGCGTTTTGCGGGCTAATACGTTTATAATAATCACTTTGGATTTTACTTTTTAATTAGATAAATAAATCTTCTTGGACAATACACAAAACGCCCTCTAGTCCCAAACTAAGCAGAGCTTGTACTAGATTAGATAGGTAAAGTTATGTTTTTTTTTAACCACCAACCTAACGCAAAAAAGGGTATTATCGGTTTGAGGCTGTCTTTTGGTGCGTATGTAGCTTACGTCCGAATACTGAAACGTCACTCGTTAACCACTTAAAATTGCTCTTCTTTCATCATACCTAATTTGCAAGGTATGGCAACACATAATGAGTTATTTGTCGGTGGATGGCAATAATTGATTAATTCAAGAAGCGTTTCAGTATTCTAGCGATACCTACGTACAGTACAATACCTATATGCGCTTAAGCGTAGATGGGTAGTTATAAATTCAGAATAATACCGAATCGCTATAAAAACGATTAAGATTGCGTGTTACAATCAATAGATAATAAATAGATTTCTCTAGTTTTTGTTGAGAGTCAACGACCGATGCAACAGGATGTGTTGAAGGCTTTTGCTATTATATAAGTATCTACAAGGTGTGATGAAATTACTCGCAGAATCTAAAACTACAAATAATACCTATAAAAAAACTAGCTGATACCCGCGACTTCGTACGCGTGCGAAACTTTCCATCAAAATATCTGTCAACCAGCATACGATGAACCTCGTAGCAAATGGATGCTTTTGGTTTAGAGAGTTCAAGCTGTATCTAAGAATCCACCTCTTTGATTTCAATAAAATATAGCATATGTTTCAATCCGGAAAAAGGGCTTCTGAATGGTATAAGTTAGAATTCACGAGTTGTTTTTTCCCACCTTGTATAATTTGCATGGATGATTGGATATTGAACATAACAATTTGTAGTGGTTCCAAAAATGTGAAGATACACGGTATCTACCTTGTCGAATTTCTTAAATTTTATGAGAATTTAGTAATAATAAGAAAATCAAACATTTTTACCAAACATACCTCTATGTTCCTACATGGTAGATAGACACTCGTAGCGATTATTCCGTCTCACCTTTTTAAAGGGTACATTTCGAGCTAGACGTCGTTGGCAAGAGTCACAAAAGTTTCATTTTATCAAGCACTGAAACCCGCGCAGGGATTCGAGTTTTTACATTTTTTGAAACAACACATAGCATTTTTATTTTAATAGCTTTTCTTGTGTTATTCTGAGTATTGTTGTTTAATTTTGGTGGAATTTTAAAGAATAATACCTACTTAGGTCGTAACATAAAGTGCGAGCCATTGGAATGTGTGTAAAGTGGTTTCTCTGAATGTGAAAAGTCGTTTCAGGTTTTGAAGAAAAAATCCACCATTTTCTCTTCTTCTTCTTCTCTTCAATAATGGCCTGTGTCCGTCATTTCGACAGACAATTTTGCCAATGTCAAGTGATATAATTGTAATAAATAAGTCAAGTCAAGTCATTTGTCAAGTCGGCTGTCGTTTGTTTTGAAAAGAAAATGGTGGATTTTCTCTTCAAAACCTAACACGAATACGAACCGAGCCGACGTGACCTAGACTTGACTTGACTTATATTATTTCAAATTCACCACTTGACACTGGCAAAATTGTCTGTCGAAATGACGGACACAGGCCATATAGGTTTAAAAGAAGAAGAAGAAACCCGCGAGGAAACATTGATTGCCAAAAATAGATGCTTGAATTTGCTAAGTTTTGAACAAATGAAGATAATAAAAAAATACCTATAAAGAAAAAAAGCAATAAAAAAAAATACTTTAAAATATTCTAAGTACCTAGGTATACAGCTACCTACTTGGGTATGAAGCGCTCGATATTCCTTGCCACCGCGTCAGGGTTTTTTTTAAAGTTCGATGGTTTCGTAATCACCGCTACACCACAGAGGTTTCTATAGGTTACCAGTGGCACAAAGAGCCATCGATCTTTAAACAAAATGCCGGTGGGTATTAGCGAGGTTCTAACGAATAGAAACATCGGTGAATCTGCACATTTCACAACTATTCGTGATATGCCAAACTAAACGTTTTATACAGTTTCCAGTTTCCAATAAATAGTTATCTCAGATTGTCAGGCATCACCGAGCTTCCATACAAAAGTTTGGATGGGTTGTGTTTGGAAGCCTGAGTGTGGAGTGACGTGTCATGAAATGTAATAGCTGCTAGTGGTTTGCTAGTCGTGAAGGACAGAGCCCGTAGTCTGAGTTTTGTTATGTTGATTTGCGGCAAGCGAGAATCGAGAACCTCGCAGGTTTTGTATAGACAAAAATTGTTTTGTAAATTTTCCGATGGAGGCACTTATCAAGTTACAAAATATCTCGCAAGTCGCTTCTCGATATGCGTTTCGATCAACAAAACAAAACTCCGACTGCGGGCTCAGGTAAAACTTATGATGATCTTAGGGCAAAGACTGGAGTTTCGCCACTGTCTTAACTTGGAAGCATTTAGCATATTAAAAAGGAGATTTTCAATAATGTGTCCTAAAAGCTGGTTAGATAGAGTATAAATTATACTTACAATCAAAGATAAAGCGTTGGCACCCTCTTTTGTGCCCCCAGAGACAGTTTAGTCCCGAGTTTCTTGTAGGCTTCGTTCTTAACTCTACATTTTGGTTTCTCCGTTTCGACAGGACAGCCTTTCAGCTCCCAAACTAAATTCGTCAAAGATTTTGGTCGGCTGAGCTTCCTTGATCTCTTCTCTGGCAGTTTCGGTCCATTTCCCGAATCACCCGACGTTCTGCCTCCAGAATGACTCGAGTCTAAAGTACCATCGAGCTCCATAGCGTTGTGTATGTTACTGAGACTCTTGTAGCGTATGTTGAAGATCGGGGAGTCGTCTTTACTTGTTCGTATCGGGCTAGCTAAAGGACTAGGGCATTCCTTTGTCGGAGAGTCACTTTTCTGTCTGAAAACCATTCTCATTTTGTTGTTATTGACGCTGTTCTTGATAAAGAGTTTGGGTAGGTTTGGTGTTGGTGCTACGGAGCATTTTTCTTTGTAGACGGTGACAGGAGTCTCTTTGACTGGTGCTTTACGTGTTCGCTTTTCAGCCTTTTGTATGTTGATGGGTTTCTTTGTTGGGATAGTTTCTATAGGAGGCGGTTCTGGTTTTGTCTCACTTATTAGAGGCATGTGGATTGGCGTCGCAGCGGGGGAACCTGGAACTGATTCATGTTTAAAAGTAGGCTCGTTGGAATAAGATGCCTTAATGGTTTTGGGTAGTGGAGCAAAACCTCTAACGTAGTCATATATTTGGTCAATTTCATCGTACTCATCAGGAATGCTATTATCGTCTCTATGACTGCTGTATATGTGATTGTGCCTGGACATGTGCTTGTGTTGATTGGCACTGTCTGATGATACACTTCTTCTGAGGAAGTACCCAGTTTTGACTATAGGAGGGGCGTGTAGTGGGCCATTGAGCAGTCGCTTTGGATCACCCAGTTTCCCGTCAAGAACGTGTATTCTATCTACCACGTCAACCAGCAAACGATTGCACTTTTCGACTAGTCTAGAAAATTCCATGAAGTTTTTGATTTGGTCTTCGTTCTTGCATTTCTGCATTTTTAGAGGTGCTGCTAATGGAAGAGCTATCAGCGCGTTTCCTTCCTTCTGTAAAGGTAGAGCGAAGACATGTTCTTCTTCAAACATTGACAGAAGCCTCAACTCGGGGAGGAAATGACTAGCACTCTTCAATCCTCTAGGAGGAGTTCCATGCACAAGCCTGACTGTTATCGGCAATCGTTTCGTCAGCAATGTCTTTGCAGTATGCACCCCACTTATATTCTCCTCTTTCGCTATGGCCGAGAACTTCCCTCGTTGGTCCAAGCTCATCAAAACCGTATCTCCTTTCGAATCTGTACACTTTAGATACTTATTTTTACCCAGAAACGCCTCTCCTCTCGGCATTATCACTTCTCCAGCCGGAAGATTTCTGGCACCATCTGCTGTGATGTTTCCATCTAAGTCTGTTTTAGCGCATATGACTCTAACCGGCTCTCTGACTAAACATCCATCGTCTAGCTTTCTTCTAGCGACTTCTGATACCGACTCCATACATCTCACTGCTCTTCCTTCTTCACTAAGCAGTTCGAAATAGCCTTTATAGCTCTCTGGGATAGCGATTCTTGGGCCTACGGAGACCATTCTTCGTCCTTCTTTGAGTTTGATAGCTTGGGCGATGATTTTCTTTCGTTTTCCAACAGATATGAGAAGGGCTGTGCTCTGAAGTCCTGGGCTGGGTAGGGTAGGGACTCCAAGGCCGCCATATTGGCCCTTGATGATCTTGCTGACGTTTGGCAGGCGGTTCTTGACGACGAACTCCCGGAGATAGGACCCTTCATCGCACCAGCGGGACGCTGCGACTAATACCTGACCGTCAGTCGCTGCCATGGTCAGACTTGTCACATCTGTAATTTAAGAATGATGCTGTTAGAAATATTTAAAAGCATGTGAAATGGTGGTTAGGTGAAATAGTTGATTTTGCATTACTAGTTATACATGATGGATCAAGAGAAGGAAATGATAAACGGAGAAGGCACTAAAAAGGGGAAAATGTAACATAAGACTAACTTTTTCAGATTATCATTATTCTGAACTTTTTCTGTACGGCTAAAGTGATATTATGATCATCAAAGGAGCTTATTCAGTGAAGAACTTCATAAGTCCCATCCAACTCTAAAAGGTCTTTAAAGATCTTACAAACTAAGTGATTCAGGCGTCAACTGACCAAGTCTAAGATATCTGCCCCCATATCGTAAGCTCTGAACTGCTTTCGCTGCCCAGCATAATGTCAAGCGAAGTAGCTACAGATATACGACAACAAAGAAGCTTTTGACGGCAAAAAACGCGCTGAAACGCGCTAATGTCACTATTTAGTCACACAATACCTATGATTTAGTATGAAAACAGTTCAGAAAATCTGCCAGGAAAAAATTTAACCTGGCAAGTTTTTATGAGACAGCGATTGCCCCCTAGCGTTAAACTGTTCGTTCATTTCCGTAATAAGCCTTACTTGAACACATTAGTATCGTTACCATAACAATTAGATAAAAGTAACACACGAGCCCAAGTGTAAGGTCATTGTACACAAACAATGAGTTAGTGTAACCACGTAACACTACGTTACGCGCCACTGACTTCAGTGACACACCGGGCGCAGAGTATTACTGCTTCTAAATCATTTGAAAGAAAGAAAGAAAGAAAATACATTTATTTAGGTTAGTTGGTAGATAATGCTAAATAGCATTAAACTCGCCTCTGTACGATTTTTAAAGTGCAATAAAGAATTTTCTAATCTAATTTATTTCGGACACACTATACATACATAACAGCACAACAAAAAGAAAACAACATATAGGTAGAACTTAATACATAACTTGATACTTAAACAAGTGCGAGGTAGGTATATGTATTATATACCTACCTGTCTAGGCGCAAATCCAATGTCGTGCTGGTGCATGCGTGAGCCAAAACGGGTCACAGCTCAGCCTGATGCCACTTCACATCGTGAACATTTGACTAAATAGTTTTAAGTTTTTATTGCTTTTTATTTAAATTACATTCTGTAAAGGGCCATATTGATCTATACTCAATGCACAATGTATTTAAGATACTAAATTGGATAAGAATTAATGCTGTTTTGATCTATCTCGTAGGGTTCAGCCAGCGTTTGCAATGTAAGCGTAATATTTTTTATTTACGACATCACATTAGAAACCTCTGAAATTATCAGTGTTTCTCTACTATATTATGCATGTATTATACATATAAACCTTCCTCTTAAATAACTCCTATCTTTTATAAAAAACCGCATCAAAATCCATTGCGTACTTTTAAAGATTTAAGCATACATAGGGACAGACAGACAGCGGGAAGCAACTTTGCTTAATACTATGTAGTGATTTGACTTTTATAATAAAGTATTCCTAGTGTATCTACAACTTAACGCCATAGTTTTAGCTTGAAATAACACAACGCCTACAATTTAACGGTTTTTATCGCTCAATAGGTTTATTTTACACCGAATGAGCACACAAACAAACACCAAAATTGTTTTTCGCATCGTAAAGCGGCATCCACACTTGTACATCTAAAGCTGTCTTCAAACGACGAGAATAGTATACTGGGTGAGTAATAATTATCTCTACTCGCGTACATCCCCCACCCTGATTTGGTTCAAATGATTTTATTTTTCTCATTTAATTTACCTCCCCAAGCAAACGGACCAATGTAGACATTTTTTTCCCTTCGAGCCCACTGGTGGGCCAGATAGGAAAAATATTCCATTGAACCTACTCATTTGCATAGTGGGCTGATAGGGATTTCTTTTCCCATCTGGTCCACCAGTGGGCCAGCCGGTGGGCTCGATGGGATTAACCTCTATGTAATGTACAATAGTGTTCATAATAACCGAGAAAACCTTATCAGTACCGAAAAATCTTACATTATCAAATCAAACAGAGCAACAAAGAGTTAGAAGATGGCATCACGAACGACCGGAGCGAAACTTTTCAATAGACATCTTGACTGTACTATCACATGGACAAGTGTTTTCAACCTTACTCTGTCACATTATCAGCCGAATACTCAAACGCTACTTACTTATATTAAGTTTATGCTTAAACTAGCCGTCGCCCGCGGCGTTGCTCGCGTTCTACCCTTTATAGAGTGTGACGTTTCAAAATTCCTTTCTTAGTGCACCCCTACACTATATAAGGATACTACCCTCCAAATTTCATACCTCTAGGACTTACAGTTTAGGCTGTGCGTTGATTCTAAGTCAGCTTCAAAAGAGTTTTGATGATTGATGATGATTATTGCCATCTCTTACAAATGAGTAATGTCAGACAGAGGCGGAGAAGTTACTCCCACAAATGCGATATTTTTTTTTATTTACAGCTAGGTAAGCTGGAAATATAGTTACACCGTGTTTTGTCTTTTCCGATCGAATTTGAAATTGACTGTCTATGAAAAAACTACCTATCAGTTAGTTAAGTTAGTTAGCCGTCGAGTTTCTTTAATTTTGGAAACCTCATGAATCATACAAATTGTTAACACAAAAACTTTTAATAATCTCCTAACAGCCAATGTAAAACGCTATATCTTTTTTAATAAAGAACTGAGTAATATTTTCTGGACTTCCTACCTTATTTTCATAAAATTGATTAAAATATTTAGTAACTTATTAAGCATTTGGAATTTTAAATTAAAATTTGGAATAAACAGAAACTTCAGATCCTGCGTACAAATGCGTCGTATCTGGACTCCTCCATCTAGCTCCCATCTTCGTTCAAGTATTTGACCCCTCAAATACTTGAACGAAGATGTGTCAGAGGCACTTTGACATTGCTGTCAAAACTTATTGCCCATAAAAATTAAAAAAAAACTAACCAATTGTATTTAGGTATTGTGTTCGCGACAGTACATCACGACTACACAGCACGATTAGCGCCGTTGTCCGACGATATTGCGGCTAACTGTACCGGATCGACGAATAAGGAGCTAAGGGTGTGGCAATAGAGTTAGCGGGTACCACCATTATGGAATTATCAACAAAAAAAATTAAGGGCAGTTGCAGCAGAGGATACTAATGCTATTGGCACTGTCACGATTTTTTAATATTTAACTTGCACCAAGTTATCGAGGTACGTTTTTAACCACAACCCTGCACAAATTGCGTTGATTTAAAAAATTAGTAAAAATAATCTCAAAAGCCATCTTGTAATTCTTTATTGTACACTAAAATAACACATAAACAGAAGACAGAAATAGATAACTTGTACAAAGGCAAGCTTAACCCTAAAAAGAGTTTTCTTACAGCAAACCTTTGAGGCTTTGAGGCTTTAAGTCCTCATATTTGGAGGTGCAAATTACCTGACAGATTACAAGCCCGATTCCTCAGGATCACATTGACACGTTCTATCACTTCTACAGTTTTATCCGCTACTCGCTCCGCTTACCGCTGCAACTACAGCCAGCTCTCAGAACCGACGGACGACTATCGCGGTTCCCATGCTACGACTGATTTACTACAACTTGATTTGTCTCGCGGTACCCTAATTTGGACAAGACTAGCTATCGCATGCGTGTTTAACTAACTTGTCTTAGAAAACACTTGTCAACTTTATAGTACCAACTACCAGTCTACCTACTTACTAAGTATTTTTATTTAATTGAAGTATTCTATCAGCAATCTAGTTCCCATAGCTTTGCTTAGTTTTGGGCTAGATAGTGTTGTGGGAAACACTTCGATCATAGCCACCGGTGGCCGGCGACAGTCACTTTGTTTCTTTTTTCATGTATTTAAAGACACGTGTGGCCGGTGGCGGCCACTCGCTACACCATAAGAAACTACGTGAGAACCTCTAATTGGCTCTCCAAAGTTTAGCCATTGCCTATTCAAATTGTAAAAGATGTTGGTTCTCCAAAAAATAAATAAACAAATCAATATATACTAGTCATCATCAATCATCAATCAATACATATAAAACTCTTTTGAAGCTGGCAGAGAATCAACGCACAGCCTAAACTATAAGTCCTAGAGGCATACCTCTAAATACCGTCCAAATTTCATAAAATTTGGACGGTAGTATCCTTATATAGTGTAGGGGTGCACTAAGAAAGGAATTTTGAAACGTCACACTCTAAAGGGTAGAACGCGAGCAACGCCGCGGGCGACTCCTAGTAAACTATAAAAAATGGCAGTTGCAGGCCACTGGTGGCAGTTGTTGGTGGCCCATTTGCGCTCAGCCTTAATGCTAAAAGTCAGTCACACTTAGCCCAGCTATAAAGGTTTGATCTAACAAATCCACCCTTGGGTAGACCTGAGCTTTTGGAAGAGAGCTTTGAGCTCAATATCAATAGCCTGCTATCTGGATCTGAGAGCCTAGTACGAGTTTTGGTCTGTAAATCTGGTGTAAAACGTCTGACGCCCAGCACACCAGTGTGCGCTGATTTGTATGGAGACACTGAGCGGATTGTTTGAGAAGTTTGGTCTACCAAGCCCGTACTCGCATGTCGAGCTTCTCAAAGAATCCGCTCAGTGTCTACATACAAATCAGCGCACACTGGTGTGCTGGGCGTCACACGTTTTACACCCACACTGTACACTGAAAACTCGTACTAGGCCCTCTGCTAGCAAAAATAATGGAGAAGCCACAAAATAGTTTTTTCTATTTTAGTTCCATTTGTGGACATCTACAGACTGATAATGATGATGATGTTGTTTGATATACATAATCAGAAAATGCAATTAGTTGATTAAATAGGATTATGTAAATAAATGCCAACTGATTGGAGAAATTTTAGGTTTGTTGATTTTGTTCCTAAATTGGGCAGTAAATTGTGATATTCTTTCTGGGGCATTAAATGCGTAATATACTGCTAATCAAAAAATAGAGTCTAATTATAAATTTTTATTTAGCACTAGCCGTCGCCCACGGCGTTGCTTGCGTTCTACTCTTTAGAGTGCGACATTTCAAAATTCCTTTCTTAGTGCACCTCTACACTATATAAGGATACTACCCTCCAAATGTAATACCTCTAGGACTTGTAGTTTAGGCTGTGCGTTGATTCTATGTCAGCTCCAAAAGAGTTTTATATATATTGATGATGATTGATCATGGAATGTTGGTATATTTATAAAGGTAGTGCAAAGACACAATTAGGTACCTAATTTATACACTGCTAGCAAAACCAAGAAATAACAAATAATGGGTATTTTAGAAAAAGCATTTTTTTTTGCTTTTTGCATTCGTTGATTAATAAAGTGAAATAAACAGATACTTATATTAAATATTTTTTAGTTGCGTTTTATATTTAAAAAAAATTGTTGTAGTAAAGTAAATTAAATAAGGTTTTAAAGTATTCTTTCTATTAAGTTTTTTGTATAAATTATTAATAAACTGAAACAAAACAGCCTATTAATCAAAAACAGTAAATGTCATAATAATAATATCATAATGTAATTTTTAATCAAGTAGGTACCTGTATATTCGTTTAAAACTTGTACAGAAAAATACACTTCATTTAACATAGCCAGTCGGTAACGGGGAACAGGTCAGGCTAGTCCTAAATGAAAATAAAAGAAGCGAGGGAACCCAAGCTTGATGCGAGTCTTACAACACGAATTAACGATTTTATTACGGTTGGCGGCTGTGGCTCTCAAAGTTTTACCACATTTTTTTTCTCTAATTCATGCGTTTGCTATACAAAGGTCTCCATCAAACCCTAACATAACAGTGTATACACAATAACATTCTACATACATATATAAATACATGTTATTTCAATTTGCAAATCTAGTGATGAATTATTTATGTTTTTTTATTGAATACTTAAATTTTAAAAAAAAATTATTGCATGTTTCATGCTTATTAAAGAGTGAAAAGTAAAAAAAACTATAATAATAATATATTAAGCTATGGTGTCCATCTTTAGAACCACTGGTCATCGGATATCGGCAATCTACCAATCTATGATTACTTTTTAATACATTATTCACAAAAAAACGCATTTTGCATAAAACGCGCCGGGGTACATCTTCAGTGCTATGGGCGCTTATTTTAATTTTATATGCATCGTGATAAAGCCTACTTTTCTTTTTATGATCCCGCGAGATGGAAGAGGAATATTAATTTGGTTTGACAGGAAAAGGGTGTGTGGTTGGGAATAGCTAATGTGTGCACTTTCTTTATTTTTATAAAGCTTGTAATGCTTTTTTTGTTTCATAAAACTTGTGACGCTTTTTTTTGTTTTATTAAACTTGTGACGCTTTTTTTGTTTTAATAAACGTGTGACGCTTTTTTAGTTGACGTTTTTTTGTTTCAAGTTGCAATGAAAACGATGGTTCGAAATTAATTTAAAAGTTCTTTGTATTTACAATAATTGGCTGTAAATATTTTATGCATGTGTGAAGTTAATTGTATCTAGAGTAATAAAGCCGACTGCAAAAAATTCAAAAAGAACTTTGACTTTACGTTTGAGTACGTCTAACGATAAGTAATAATATTGTGACGAATGAAACCAGTTTATCTGTCAATAAATGTTTGGTTTTCATCACCCCAATAAAACAAAAATAATTAGTTTTTTTACGTGATCTAGTTGCTAAAGATAATTACGCGAGATGGTTAAGTAAGCAGGAGTAAACAAGTATATTTATAAAGCGTTTTTTTATTCCAATCTTTCTTTGGTAAAGGATTGGGGGGCAATCGTTGTCTAATAAAAACTCGTCAGGTTTAGGAGTGGTAGGTTGTCTGAACTGTTTACATAATAAATCATAGGTATTCTGTGACTAAATAGTGACATTAGCGCCTTTCATCGCGTTTTTTGCCGTCACAAGCTTCTTGTTTTCGTATATCTGTGGCCACATCGCTTGACATTATGCTGGGCAGCGAAAGCAGTTCAGAGCTTACGATATGGGAGCTGGGCTGGCTGGCCGCCGTGACCATGACTACTTGTATGTTTTATAGCCAGTTATTGTATGTTTTATACGCCATTATTATCTACCTACCTTTAGTAAAAACTAAAGATAAATTGAATATTGGTAATGGTCGTTAATAGTAGGTATTGTATTGTAAAGCTGCGTGCACACTGGCACGCGTCGAGTGCAAGACTGGTACCACCGTTATGCTTGACTCTCCACTGATGTGTCCTCGGACTTATAACCGGACGCGTACACTGCTGGACATTCGTTAGTTGATTTATTTAAGCAATATGCAACTCAATATTTTATACAACTTATAATTTAATTACAATAGAAACCTACTCATAGTACTACTTATGGTACTCATTTATTGAGCAACGACATGTCACAGGGTGTCAATCGCGCTAAGTTGTAACAGCTCACCAGTTACTGTTACTGTTACGTTATGGCCGATTTTCACAGTGTTTCAGAGAGATTGACTCCCAGGAGTTCTTTCAACTAGATTGATTCACAGTGTAAATCGGCCATAACGTAACAGTAACAGTAACTGGTGAGCTGTTACAACTTAGCGCGATTGACCCCCAGGTCATTAACAGGGGAGTAATCGTTATCTCATAAAAACCTGTAAGGTTTTGACAGATTTTCTGAACTGTTTTCATACTAAATCATATATTAGGTATTCTATTCTGTGACTAAATAGTAACATTAGCGCGTTTCAGCGCATTTTTTGCCGTCAAAAGCTTCTTGTTTTTGTATATCTGTAGCCACATCGAGCGAAAGCAGTTAAGAGCTTACGATACGGGAACAGGCAAGTAGAAAAAGCTACACTTATTTTGTAAAACTATGAAAAATATTTTTCATGTCTAACTTTCTTACATTTATAGGTATAGAAAAAGCACGTTATTTAATAATTGCCTTAGTTAGTTTATTCGCATGCCTAAGCTGACCAAAAGAACAATAATGAACAATGACAGGCGTCATGGCTCAGTCGGTAGTAGCTCTGCCTTCCGTGCTGTGGGTCGTGGGTTCGATCCCCACTGAGAACCAACATTTGTGTGTTGTAAACATAGATGTTTGTTCTGTGTCTGGGTGTTTCTATGTATTATAAGTATGTATTTACAAAAAAAAAAAAATGTATGTGTGTATTCTATCAGCCATCTAGTTCCCATAGTACAAGCTTTGCTTAGTTTGGGACTAGAAGGCGTTGTGTTAAGTGTCCGTGAATATTTATTTAATTTATTTAATATAAAATCTACTGTGTGAATCTCCATAGTCTATGGATGAGGAAGATAATATAAGTTTGTAAAAAGAATAATCAATTTCAGTCTCGCACTATAAATTGAAATAATTAGATATATTCGCATGTATTCAGTGTAATACATGTAATTACACGCTTGTGTTTCCTTTAATATTGCTATAATAATTAGTACTAATAAATAATTATTGACGTTTCAAATAGCAATTATAAAATAACGTGATATTAATTACGGAAGCTATAACATTCTAAGTATGAAGTATGCAAACATATGCTTTGGACGGAGATCTTCTTATAATCAATAAATATTTACGGACATAATTTTTTTTTTGTAAACCTACTAATAATAACCCTCAGACACAGAAAACATATATTATCTATGTTTGCTATTATCATACCAATGTTTTATCTTGGTGGGGATCAGACCAACAAACCATAGTGTGGAACGCAGTGCTATACCGACCGAGTTGTGACGCTTTTTATGTTTTTTTACTAAAGTTTTACTGCTTTCTAATCTTTTTAATTAGCATTTATGTGCACATGCACTATTTCATCTGATTGTATTGTTGTTGAATTGAATGAAGCCACGGCAGTTATTTTATGACAAAATCTGCAAAACTGTGTTCTTACGTTGTTTTTTGTGTTTTGTTAATTACTTTTTTAATAAAAGACTATAAGAAAATAGGTCTTAAAAATAAAGAAATAAACGCTTTTTTGGTAGGTACAAAAAAAGCGTGCAGAATTGTTATTTTAAGGATACATTTTTAGGTCTCGAAGTGTACAACGTTTATGCACCCTACCGGGTGAATGTCCTGTCTGGGCCAAATTTGACAGCCGCGGACCACGTGTGGACGAAGTTACTTCGTAATGACTTAATTAATATAATTTTGAACACATGCATCATTGTGTTTAACTTTGTTATTACTACTTATCACATAAATAATGAAAAAAGCAGCACAAATACATGTGACAATCGTAAACTTATATCATCATCATCATCATCAACCTATATCGGTCCCCTGCTGGACGTAGGTCTCTCCCAAGACGCGCCACTGAGCCCGGTCTTCGGCTCTTCTCATCCAGTGTTTGCCAGCTACATGTCTCAGATCGTCGCCCCACCTAGCCGGAGGGCGTCCTACACTACGCTTGCCTAAACGCGGTCTCCACTCGAGTATTAGTTTGCTCCAACGATTGTCGGTTCTGCGGCAAACATGGCCGGCCCTCCTCTTAGCTATGTCGACCACATTGGTATCATAGCGTATCGTAACGTATCTAAGCCCCGAGTCTGTGCATTTGTTTTGACTTACGACTCGAGTATAGCACACGCAAACGCATTCGCAAAGCGAGAAATTTTGTTGGGAATTTCACAATTCCAAAGTCTCTCGCTAGAGGCGCTTATCCGGGTTTCATACAGAATTTCTCCCTTTGCGAATGCGTTTGCGTGTGCTATACTCGAGTCGAAAGTCAAAACAAATGCACAGACTCGGGACTCTGAGATACACTGCGCGGTAACACTACTACGTTCGGCAATCAAGCTAACGTTGACGCGCAATATGACTCGAATACGTTACGGAATGGACACAAACATGGCGGAGCACCATACTGCGCCAAACTCCACCAACTATGGAAATTTCGATAAAATGAAGTTGTAAACCACCTTACAAATGTAGGGCTACACACTTCCTGCAGTCTTATCAAAACTGGTTCAGCTCAAAAATGGGAAGGAGCTCCAGGCAAATCCGATGTATCTCAACTAGTACAGCGAGCTAATACCTTCCTGGACTGGAGAAGGTGGTGCAAGTTAGAAATGGTGGCGGTTAACATAATTTTTTTCTATACTAATTAAATCGACACACTGTCCCACCAGTGGGTCAAATTAGTGGGACCACGAGTCGCGACCCATATTATAAAGAGGAAAGATTTGATTATTTCTTTGTTTGCATTGAATAGGCTCCGAAACCACTGGACCGATATGAAAAATTCTTTCACTGTTGGGAAGCTACAATTTCCCGGGTGACATAGGCTATATTATTATATTTAATTCTTAGGCAAACCCGTTATTTGGTGGGAAAGAATTTGAGGGGGGGGAGGCTTTTTCTGTCTTCTTGCTTATGGCAAATATTCACAATTCAGTCATACAAATTTCTAGTTAGCTGTTAGATAAACACGTTAATATATTTTTGATACGAGTTAATGTTGCGTTCACACTATGCCGCAGTCGGCAGGGACTTGGGCAAGGTAGTGGGCTCGAGCATAGGGTGAACACGATCATGCCTCTGTCCTATCTCCCGGCCCAAGTTCATGCCCTAACTCCCTAGTGAAAATAAAGGCGATGTTGCTGTGGCAATAAGTCTGCGGCAATAATGCCGGCAGCGGCGTGGGCATAGTGTACACGCGGTATAAGAGGGGATCGAAATCAGTAACTTGTACCACACCGCAATGCACCGGAATTGATTGAGAGCGTCGACTAATCTTACATTAATTGAGACTGGCATAACGGTCACCCCTTAATAGCTTTAACTTCGCCTTAAGTTTACTCCTAACACGCAGCCTCCGTCATAAAATAGTTAAGAGTATTAATTTTCATACAAGAACGTTTGAGTCCGGATCAGTGCTTGAAATGTAAATTACATGTATTGAAGATGATTTATACAGCGTCAGGAGGCAACCTATCGGGACACTGTAGTGCCTGGGACAATGTTTAGATGGAGCAGGCTTGTCCAGCACCTATACCATCCTCTCAGCCTAGTCAGCCATATCCACAGGAAAGACAACGTCAATACGTGCGGAGCTGACTAAGCCAAGGGTTTCCTCACGATGTTTTCCTTCACCGTTAAGAACTGTACATTAGCATACGGGCTTTAGAAGCCATCATTGCAGGCCTTGTTACATGCGTACAACATTTCAATAGCACAATTACCAATTAGTGTTAAGTTTCGGTTTTTAATGATATAAAAGTTTATATCATACTAGGCGCCGCTCGCGAATTTTTCGGGATAAAAAGTAGCCTATGTATTAATCCAGGTCACGGAGAATATATTATATTCCAAGTTTCATCCAAATCGGATCAATAGTTTATAAGTGAAAGAGTAACAAACATCCATCCATCCATCCATTCATACACAAACTTTCGCGTTTATAATATTAGTATGATCTAGTGAAGTTCTACAGGCAGAAAATGATGAAGGGAAAGTAGAAGAAAAAACGTTTACCTTCCAAACAATTGATTTCGGGATGTTTTACTCTTCAATCATTAAAATCTGTAACAATTCAAGAAAATAAAATTAAAACAATAATTTACAAGCAAATAAAAAAGTTATTGTGGCTTACTTAAGTTTACTTTAGTAATGAGTGACTTAAATACAGTCAATGAAAAATTTATAATATTTAGGCCCGTATCCTAATATAAAAAAATAAATAAATAAATATTCACGGACACTTAACACAACGCCTTCTAGTCCCAAACTAAGCAAAGCTTGTACGATGGAAACTAGATGGCTGATAGAATACATACATACTTTTTTTTTTGAAAATACATACTTATAATAAATAGAAACACCCAGACACAGAACAAACATCTATGTTTACAACACACAAATGTATGTTCTCGGTGGGGATCGAACCCACGACCCACAGCACGGAAGGCAGAGCTACTACCGACTGAGCCATGACGCCTGTCATTAATGAATAATGAAATCATTACTCAAACATTTGAGTAGATATTTTCATACAAAAATCTATGCTTGAGTCTGGATCAGTGTTTGAGCAGTTAATGCTCTGGCTCTGGCTGTTAAGCTCTGGCTTCCGTGCTGTGGGTCGTGGGTTCGATCCCCACCGAGAACAAACATTTGTGTGTAGCAAACACAGATGTTTGGTAAGTCTGGGTGTAACTATATGTATCATAAGTATGTATTTACAAAAAAATATGTATCAGCAATCTAGTTTCCATAGTACAAGCTTTGCTTAGTTTGGGACTAGATGGCGTTGTGTGTAATGTCCAAGATTTATTTATTTATTTAAAAACAGCTAAGGCACTAACATTTTTTTGTGCAAAATAGAACTAAGCCACAATTAGGTACTAACTTTCACGCAGAAGCGAGAGAAACCGACTTATTCTAGTTTCGGACTACCGGTATTTCGTCCCACTGGGACGAAACAATAACTTCAATTTTATTAATATTTCTATTACGGTTTCGTCCCAAAATTTGTTTCAATCGAACTGAAAATTGCAACACCGGGTGTTAATAAATGTGATTGGTAAACGGACCTCCCAAGTGAAGTTTTTTTTTATCTAAGCGTACACAATATACTATTTGTTATACAAATGCGATGTATTACACTTTACGAGCGACAGGGTCATTTTATACGCTAGATATTAAACACTGGATTTATTACGTAATAAAATCGGGAAAAGACCGTGGGTGGATGTGTTTTTATTATACAAACTTAGTTGTACATTCGGGTTCACTCACGTTTTATTGGAAAAAGGAGAACAATACTTAAATGTAAGTTTTAAAACGTGTTGAAGAATTCGTTATTATCTTTTGCTGACTGAATGTTTATTTAACTGAATGTTGTATGTTTATTTTTGCGCTTTATTCCTGCTTCTTCAATTATTTTTTTTATGATAGAAGTAATGGAACAAGCTGAAAGCTCACCTGATGTTAAGTGGTAACTTCTGCCTATAACAATCCATTAACTCACAGAGCAAGTCCAATGAGGACATGCCCTGTAAGGCAATGCCCTGCGTCCATCACTCTGAGACGTAAAGATCTTGAAGTTTCATGTGCCTGTAATTACACCGGCGCCCTTACCCTTCAATCGGGAACACAGCAATGCGAGCATCACTGCTTGGCGGCAGAAATAGGTACGGTGGTAGTACTTCCCCGGACGAGCTCCTAACCTACTTTAGTAGCATGCTGAGGTTCTATAACTCAAAAAGTTTTTCCCATTAACGCCTTGCGTGTTCGTTAAATCACATATAAACAGACGCACGCATTGAGCTTCGGAATATAGAAAATACATGAAATAGCCGATGCTTAGCATTAAACGAGATTTGTTTTAAGTTGTTTTGTTAGGTTTTATTGTTGACTGAGAGCGGACTAAGATATTTAAATCCCCTCTTCAACATGCGACTCTCATGACTTGTTTTTTTTTTATTTATTTAAAGGGTATTGTTTAACCGAAAAGTAGTTGGCCACTTGAACCTATCCAATCTATTATAGCCACAACCTGTTGAATAAAAAATTGGATAGGTTCAAAGTAGTATTTTTTTCTTTAAAACTATTTCATTTTGCGCAGCAAGCTTAAAATGGATTGGTGCACAAAAAGCGTAGGTGCGGAAGTTCTTAGCATCTTTTGGTGCGCAAAATGGAATGCTTCTTCTTTTCAAGTTACTCATAACAATATTATGAGTTAAACGTTGCGTGATTAAGAGACATTCGAGACGAAAAATTTAAATAAGCAGCCGAATAAATAAAACGTATGAAAGAATATTAATGAAAAAATTAATAAGTAACTATAATGACTTTTTAATACAATGGACAAAACACTTCTTATATCTCGATGTTTCGCCCTTCGAGACCCTACCTTAAGTAAGATTAAGGATTCATCGTATTCCAGGAAATATATTTCGTTTAAACTCAAAGCTTTACATTGTAAACGGCTTAGAGTTTCATTATTCTGTGATAAATGTGCAATTTAGCTGTTATTGTGCTGTTATTTGACAGGCGTCATGGCTCAGTCGGTAGTAGCTCTGCTTTCCGTGCTGTGGGTCGTGGGTTCGATCCCCACTGAGAACAAACATTTGTGTATTGTAAACATAGATGTTTGTTCTGTGTCTGGGTGTTTCTATGTATTATAAGTATGTATTTACAAAAAAAAAATGTATGTATGTATTTATCAGCCATCTAGTTTCTAGTTAGCTTTGCTTAGTTTGGGACTAGAAGGCGTTGTGTTAAGTGTCCGTGAATATTTATATTTATTGTGTTTTTTAATATTTATTTGTAATGTGCAGATAAACTGGCCAGGTCAAATGATTATAATTTACAATTTAGTTACTGATATTATGCTGATATTATATTACGAGTAAGTAGTAGAAAATTCTATTGGCTCTAAAAAATCTCCATAATCATTAGTTTTTTCCTGTTTTTTTAAAGTAATATTTTTTTTTAAAACACCTCTTTAACAACAGACAAAGAGCTTATAAAAACCCTTTGAATTACCTATAAATAGTTTTCAGCTATCTGTCAGAAATGTCATAAGCGCGGTAAATATCGTAAATATCCACAGAAATGTATTTTTATACATGTACTTACGAGCATAAAACGTAAACAAGCAAAACCCTTGACATTCAGTCAGTGCTAAGTAGCTTTCGCAATGTATGTGAGGTTGTTTGTACAACGCACCGCACCAGTGCTTTTCAACTGACGATGTTTGGTGCAAGTTGAGAGAAAAATAACTTATAAGTCTGTTCGTGGAATCGAGTGAATGATTTTATAGTTTATTTACATTCGTCCCACTAAGTTTCGTCCCACCAGTAGGACGAAACGGGAATGAAAATAAGTATTATTTTATCATCCAGAAATGTTTAAATGTGCGAGCGAGAAGTTGTTCGACGGTTAGCGTCTATCTCTATCTAATACAGGGTGAAATAAGAATGCTTGGGAGTGGTCTTATTACACTCGGTATAAGACACTTTCTCTTGCTCATTTTGTATGAAAGTGAAGAGGACGCACTATCATCGGAATTGTTAAAAGCTAATTTACTTCTTTGAATAACAACGTTGTATATAATTTTGTGACTTTAAAATTGTTAAAATTGATTCGCAGGTAGCTTTTTGAAAAAACTACAAAATGTAGGTATATAAAGATTATAATGATTAAAGTTTAAACAAACACACAAAACAATTAGACTCAATTAGATAAAGACAAAGAATTTTTATTTGCTAAAAACCTGTGTACGTAAACGTGGTATGTTTTCGTAGGTGTATCACAAACATCTCTTACCGGTTACAGTGTGCTAATTGAGATGACATGCTACATTAATGTCGCTATAAACATTTAAATAAAAACCTAAAAAAAAAAAAAAATTATTATTATTTTATTATTTATAAATTTTACAAACATTTGAAACTCGACATAATTGAATGAGATATTTCTTTATGTTTATATTAAAATACTTATTCTAAGAACAATGCAACACCCTAATTAACTTAGTTTCTGTAAAATTTAGGCTTTTTATTTGTTTAATTTTAATGATACTAGCTACAAAGCAAACCAAGAAAGGCTAACAATCAAACACTTAGTATAATGAAGTTCCATTATCCATATCTACTATGACAGTGTCGGGAATATTCTTATTTTCCTCCTTTGAATCTCTTTTCAAAGAATAACCTACCCTTAGGGTAATAAAATAAACTAGTTCAATAAGACTTAAGAATGAAAAGCCTAGAAACACCCCAAGCAACCCTCCTATATTAGCCAAAAAGTCAGTTGTACCGAAAACTTCTGAACGCTTCATCGACACAAACTGTGGCTTCTTAAAAAACATATTTAACTTCGAATACTTAGTTTTAGTTGATATAAATGCATCAAAACCCAAGTTGGCCAGTTTTATATAACTCTCCAAATTAAAGTCTGCAGTCAAAACATCAGCCTCGTACTCCACGGTATTGCAAGCAGGTAGACATCGACAACCATCAGTGCTCTTTTCAAGTTCATGTTCGAGCTCTTTATTTGCCATGAGAAGATGGGCACGCTGCATGCACTCGAGTTTTTCCTCTGCACATATTTGACTGCTGTTATCGTGCGGCATGTAATACCCGACGCACTCACACTCCTGAAAGGTGTAGTTTGACAAGCATTCAACATGGCAATTATTCGCGGTGTACATTTTAAAATAACGTAAATGACGATTTTCGGGGAAGTAACACTGTCTGACATCTACGCTGTAGTCTTTTAAAGCCTCCGGGCTTTCTATATAGTTAAAACTCATGGCTAATGAAGAAACTTGTCCGTGGAGAGCTGCGTAGTAAAACACTGATGATTGGGGAAAATCTGCTGGGTGCTGTATGTATATCTTGTATCCGGAGTTCAAACCATTACATAAGCCATCGCTATCTTTAGTGTTGCTCATTAAAACGACTTGAAGATCTGGATAGAAGCCGTTCTCACTGCCACGTTTAGGAAAGTAGTCAGTGTTGGCGTTTGAAAAGGAATATCCATTCTCTAAAGACCATCCATTTATTGGTTCATTTCTTTCGGAATACTTGTAATCGTTTTGCACCGTATCACGAATCATTTCCTCATATGAAAGACCGTTCATATTAAAACACACACCTTCAGCTGTGTAAACGTTGTGGAACATATGTTTACATTCCTTTATTTGGTCTCGCCACGAGCAATATAATAAAATTTCTTCTGACCTTGGCGCCACTTGATTGATATGATTAATAATACTGGCATTAGTGAACTCTCTTAGGAAATCATAGCCCATTATATAATATGAACAAAGTATTGATATATCGTTGAACATTGTTTGTTCTTCTAACGTTGAGAAGTTTTGACGATTAGCTTTCTCGTTAAAATTGTACACAGTGGCTTTACTTTTAATCTGTGGACAGATAGTTACAGATGGGAATGGCACTTCACCGACAGATACCAGTCTTTCGCTGACAGTGATGATGACTGGACTTGTCTTCCACTTGATATAGACGTTGTTGATACAGTAACAGCAGAACGCGACGCTTGCGACAAACGTGATGAGCCAGAACACTTTTTCTATAGTTGTGAGTCCTTTCTCAGCGATGTACCGCAATCCGTGTAGGGTTGAGTTTTTTGCGTAATCCAGGATTATATCTGCGATGAGTAGCTTCTGCCGTTTTCTTCGTTGCTTTTGCATACAGCCATCTTCGTACGCTTTGGCAATTTTTTCTAATTCTTTCGACATTTCCACACCCGTGCTCTATCCGGCAGCTATATTGTCACTGAGTGGAAAAACTAGATGGGAACATTTTGCTAATGTAATTAGGTTAACTAGCTAACTACTAACTAGGTACCTAACAGTAGACCTATTACCTAGCATTGCACTATAAGTACTACCTTAGGGAGCTCTATATATTTTATGGTCATGAAAGCTTACGCCTAACACAAACAGGATGATGTAAGTCACGCAACTCACGGTTTGTGTAAAGGTGGCACTGTCCAACCTCTGCGTCGTACGTAAAGCACTAAGACCACAGAATATTACTACAAGTATCTACTAAGGCCTTCAGGTGTTAAATTTTTGAATACTTTTTGTTCTAGTTTCGGACTACCGGTATCTCGTCACACTGGGACGAAACAATAACTTCAATTTACTGTTTCGTCCCAAAGTTGGTTTCAATACAAACATGACATGAAATAGTACTGTCAGCGACAAAAATGTCGATTATTGACCGAAACTAGAATAACTCGATTCTACGATAACGAATGCTAAATTAGACAAAGGGAGTGACGAGGTCATAAAAACTAACATAAATGTCTAAAGCTTACTCAGTCGTGCTAATTTAGTTTAAAGAGGGCCTAAAGCAATACTTAAATACCTACTGTGCAAAGTTTAGGTATCGGTTTGAAAATTAACTGTTTTACGCATTCACAGTATCAAAATATCCACGACAGTTTAACTACAGGGCAAAAATATCTTACTAAAAAGAAAACATTTCTTTAGAGGAAAATACCTAAAATCACTAATCTTATAACTTACACCATCCCAGTTATCTGACCGTCCCGTTAATGAGATACTGACCGATATGTAGGCGAAAGGTCAATTCTAACGTGCACGATTCTGTGACGTACCATGTGGAGATTGAACGATCCTACTTTAGTTCATTGTCAGATAACTGTGCTTTACCATGTGTAATAAGATCACTACCAAAAGCTTTGGGGGATTACTCACTCATCCATCGTACTATCCTACTAAATTATAAACGCGAATGGATGTTTGTTACTTTTTCACGCAAAAACTACTTATTCTATTTGGATGAAACTTGGAATATATGTTGTCAGTGACCTGGATTAACGCATAGGTTATTTTTTATCCCGGAAAATCGACTGAATCCAACGGGACGCGAACGAAGTCGCGAGTGGAAGCTAGTATGAACATAATATCAAACCTATAGTGAGTAGGTATGGTATTTACCACCAAGTATATTGTATTTTAAAGAAATTATTACATAATAATAAAATTAGGTGTTGGTTTATACGCTCAAAACTATCACAGAAGCCAAAGATTTATATAGTAAACTAGCTGTTACCCGCGACTTTGTTTTATGTGTTTTGTGACAGTGAATGAAATAAATATTATTAGCTCTATTTGCCCCCTCCTTTCTAGCCTATCTCTTTTCTTTTCTTTTTAATAGCAACGCCAACCGTTGCTACCTGCTCCTGCTCTGACTAGTAAAAAACAAACAAAATGTCTGTCATTATAAAAAAAAAACAAATAAAAAACATTTTTTTCCAAAATAAACACATCGCAAGAATTCCATTATAATATGCATCCTATTGTTATATTCAGAATCTCATTGCGAAACAAACACAATAGACATTGAATAACACAGAATACATAACAGTGCGAAGGTGACAAAAATGACAATTGAGTATTTCGTAACTTTTGTGATAACATTGACGTAAACGTAAAAACGGTAATTATTTTAATATTGCCGTAAAATGTCTTTACCGTCGAGATAACTGAATCCTTAGTTAATATTAATTTAGCTACAATATAGAAGCTAATAATTATTATTTATACCAGGTATAACATAAATATATAAAATAAACTATTCACGGACACTTAACACAACGCCTTCTAGTACCAAACTAAGCATAGCTTGTACGATTGAAACTAGATGGCTGATATAATACATACAAACATGTTTTTTTCATAAATACATACTTAACTTATAATACATAGAAACACCCAGACACAGAACAAACATATATGTTTACAACACACAATTGTTTGTTCTCGGTGGGAATCGAACCCACAACCCACAGCACGGAAGGCAGAGCTACTACCGACTGAGCCATGACGCCTGTCAACAATTAATAGCTCTATGTTCTTCTGAAGGTATAAATCGAAAAGAATTTGGGACCAAACAGGAATACAAATTTAATCAAACTGAAAGGTTTTTCGTCCCAGTGTCAAAAGACCATTGCGGTGGTCCGAAACAATAATAACACAATACTTTAGGGGACTAAAGTCCATCAATATTGACTACTTTTACTATGAAACTTGGAAATGAGCGTAAAAAAACAGTTATTTCAAACACTATTATAAAAGCCGTGACCTTACTGTATTTGAACAGTTAACGTCTATTATGCGAATGGCTAATAGTTATTGTGTAACTTAAGTTGTTCGCGTATTTACTACGTTTTTGATGTTCATTAGGTTAAGGTGAAGATTCTTAAAGTATATTAGCAGAAGTCATTGCTATGATTTCAATGGTTATAATGAACTAAACTCTTATATAAATTGTCAAGCTCGTTGAAAATATTTAGTTATTGAATACTAATTACAGTTATTGATCCGAACTCAAACATAGGTCAGACAGGCGTCATGGCTCAGTCGGTAGTAGCTCTGCCTTCCGTGCTGTGGGTCGTGGGTTCGATCCCCACCGAAAACAAACATTTGTGTGTTGTAAACGTAGATGTTTGTTCTGTGTCTGGGTGTTTCTTTGTATTATAAGTATGTATTTACAAAAAAAAAATATTATATGTATGTATTCTATCAGCCATCTAGATTCCATCGTACAAGCTTTGCTTAGTTTGGGACAAGAAGGCGTTGTGTTAAGTGTCCGTGAATATTTGAATATTTATATTTATAGGTTCTTGTATGAAAATCTCTATTCAAATCTATGCTTGAGTAGCAATTTCTGTATCATTATATTGAGCTTTAGTTTGTCAAAGCCTTTTATACATTTTCGGTCACAAGAGTGATCTAAATAGTTTTATAACCAATAAATTTTGTTAAATAAATAAAAAATTAAAAAAAACATTTTCGGTTTTTGGTTTTGTCAGTTTATGCACACTGTATAAACTGCATAAGCTATATAAACTGTATAACTACTGTACTTGATGCTAAATCGCAGTAAGCCACAAGTTTCGTAACAATTTCCTTATGATTCCGGATTCAAAGCCATGAGATATTGGTCTTGATCTTCATAAACATCGCGGTGACAATAATTTTGCGGATTACGGAAGAGAAACGAACTACTTTTTGCACCCATAACACTAGCTCACAGAATCGCGATCATAAAATGCTCTTTGACGTAAGTCGGCTTGTTTCTAAATAATAACTGCTTTTGTTTTCTTATTTTTATTCTCGTTAATTTCCATTCGTCCTTTTGAGTTTCGTCCCACGGGTGGGACGAATGGGAATGCAAATCGTTTTGTACCTTCACTTATTTTAGAAACACTAAATGCTAATAAATTTTTTATTTATTTAATCGCATTGGTAATGTTTTGCAAAAGGTATAAACATTTTGATAAATCAACGTACTTTATTAATACAGGCGTTACAGGCACATGAGACTTCAAGATCTTTACGTCTCAGAGTGATGGACGCTGTGCATTGCCTTACAGGGCACGTCCTCATTGGACTTGCTCTGTGAGGTAATGCATTGTTATAGGCAGAAGCTAACACTTAACATCAGGTGAGCTATCAGCTTGTTCCATTACTTTTATCATTAAATAAAAAACTTTTTGTGTGTACGCACGATTTTTAGAATCGTTAGAAAGTTTACAATACGATTGGGATCGATATCATCAGAAACGAATGCTAAGCGCACTATTGTGATAAGATGCAAGATTTATCTCAGACTTCGTGGATCCCCGTAGGCGGTTCCTTGTTGTCACCCACGTGATTGTTGGGCTTAGGACACAATAGAACCCTTTTGTGTTTAAGCAGAAAAAAGGTTGAAACAAAAATCAGCGGTTCTATACATCATCATCTTCCTACCCTTGTCCCACGCTAAGTGGGGTCGGTACAACATGTCTTCGTCTTCCACTCTCCTCTGTCAGCCGTCATCTCGGTGTTCACTCATTTCTTACTCATATCTTCTTTCACACAGTCCATCCATCTTTTCAGCTGTTCTATACATTTTTGCCAAATATTAGAGTAAGTAAGTACTCTAGCTACCTATTCCGCTTTATTTAGAAAAAAATTAGAACATTTTTTTTTTTTGCAATGACTGTTCATTACCATTAATCGACACTTTAGTCGCTGACAGATTTCACTTCATGTTTGTATTGAAACAAATTTTGGGACGAAACAGGAATATTAATAAAATTAAAGTTATTGTTTCGTCCCAGTGGAACGAGATACCGTTAGTCCGAAACTAGAATAACTCGAAATAGCCATTGGTGTCAACTCTGTTGTTGCATTTTTTGAAACTAACCTAATTTCACAGCACTAAAATTATTGCCATCACTTTCTCATAAACTGAAACAAAGACGGGTATAATCTAAGTGCTGTCAAATTAGGTTAGTTCCGAAAAATGTAACAACAGAATCGACAACATTCTCAACAAAACTAAGGCGTTTTGAAAAGTGTTCAGACGCCAATCATTTGAAAACAATATAACTTTGTGAAGAATCTTGTTGTAATTTCAAAACCACCGTTATACCCCCAAGCCTAATGGGCGTTAGGTGACCCCAAAGGTCCCGGGTTCGATTCCGGGATTGATTTCCAGAGATATTTCAAAATTCCCGTTTCAAATGATGTATGGTGTGGTTCAAAGGTTACTACTGCGTGTATTACAGTAACGAGGTAAAGTTACATCATCATTAACCTACAGATTAAGTAATCCATTGATTTGACAGGCGTCATGGCTCAGTCGGTAGTAGCTCTGCCTTCCGTGCTGTGGGTCGTGGGTTCGATCCCCACTGAGAACAAACATTTGTGTGTTGTAAACATAGATGTTTGTTCTGTGTCTGGGTGTTTCTATGTATTATAAGTAGGAATTTACAAAAAAAATATGTATGTATGTATTCTATCAGCCATCTAGTTTCCATCGTACAAGCTTTGCTTAGTTTGGGACTAGAAGGCGTTGTGTTAAGTGTCCGTGAATATTTATTTATTTATTATTGATATACAGAGTGTAAAAAAAAAAAAAAATTGGTAGACATAACTTACGTATGCCGATACAGAAATCGTTACTCAAGCACAAATTTGAGTAGAGATTTTCATACAAAAAGAAGTTGGGGCATTTCAGGTCCCGATTTGCATACATTAAGACTAAGTGAATTTTTAAATGAATTTTGTTATTTATAACTTGTGTTGGTTTTATCATAATCTATTATGCAGTAGCAGTCAGAAAAACGCAAAATACAGTAATTGTTTTGACGTAAACACCCATACGGGTCTTAGAAAGTGATAGACCATATTGGTGCCATGGGAAAAAGTCAAACTGGTTGTCAATGTCAAAATACCTATGTCAACTCAAAAGGTGAGAAAAGGACACGAGTTTTGACATTTTTTGAAACGACACATAGCACTTTTATTTTAATAGTTTTTCTTGTGTTATTGTGAGTATTGTTGTTTAATTTTGGTGGAATTTTAACCAATAATACTTAGGTCGTAACATAAAGTGTGAGCCATTGGAATAAATGTGTGTAAAGTGGTTTTTCTGAATGTGAAAATTCGTGTTAGGTTTTGAAGAGAAAATCCACCATTTTCTTTTCAAAACAAACGACAGCCGACTTGACAAATTACTTGACTTGACTTATTTATTACAACTTTAACACTTGACATTGGCAAAATTGTCTGTCGAAATGACGGACACAGGCCATTATGGAAGAGAAGAAGAAGGTGAGAAAAATCTTATCTTAAAAGACTGATGTGCTCTTTCGATAGTAATTTCCGTCAAACGTTATCTTGATGTTAATTTACAACATTATTAGCCGATTAGTATGTCAAAATTAGCTTGGCATCCTGTGTTAACCAAATAATGGCTCATATTAAAATAAAAAAAATATAGATTACGTACTGAATCTAAAAAAGATAGCATAATAAACAAAATGAAGTACTAGAAGAAGAAAAAGAAGGAGGTTCTCAATTCGGTTGTATTTTTTTATTTTGCAGTAAACGTCAAACGTTTTTTGACGTTTACTGTAAAGCCACGTGACTACAAATTTAACATGGAGATGGAGAATCATCAGTTTCGTAAGCTACCCGCTAGAGGCGCTGCTTAACGTGCTTACGTCAACTTTGTAGTATATTTGTACATAAAACAGGCATGCAGGTGTATAAAAAAAAAATCTATCTAATTATCGCCAAGATAGGCCTTATTCGCAAACATTCAGTAGAAGCTATCCCATCGGGTTCTAGCTACAAACACAATGAACCATTAATAAACATGTTAAAACATCAAGTCACGTATAATCGAATCGACGCCATATTCGGTACGAATAATCGATTAGAATAACGAGTTGGCTTCCCGGAATATCGATGGAAGTTAGGGCTGTGCTTACAAAAGCCGGTGATTGCTGCATTTTTATACTTTGAATGACTTTGATACTATACAGACTTATACTTAAATTTTTATATATATGTATATATTTTTTTTTATGATAAAAGTAATGGAACATGCTGATAGCTCACCTGATGTTAAGTGGTAACTTCTGCCTATAACAATGCATTACCTCACAGAACAAGTCCAATGAGGACGTGCTCTGTAAGGCAATGCACTGCGTCCATCACTCTGAGACTTAAAGATCTTAAAGTCTCATGTGCCTACTTAGTTCAAACACAAAAAAGGATAGGTAAGGTATAATGTAGTAATAATGTAGTTCAGGGACTATCATCAATCATCAATATAATAATAATATATGTATATTATGTATAAAACTCTTTTTCATCCCACCATCTCGGAAAGAGTATTTTTAATCTTCAATATCTGAGTGGAAAAGCCGTTTTTATTCTCTAGAGGATAAAGTAAATTGAATTTAGAACATCGTGTGCACTAAGTTTGTGAATTAAAAAAAACATTAAACCTATTTACTGCTACCTCTATGGTTCCGAATATATCATACACCTTTTTTTTTATTTGTTAAAAACTCAGACTCGGAACCTTCTTGGTGTTCTTTTTTCAATTTGCTTTTTTTGCATTTAGTCATTTCCTCGCTGAGGTGGAATGAAAAGTTACGTGTTGCACTCGAGTGCAAAGATTTTTCACCTCGTGCTCTTTTGATTCCCTCGCTAACACTCAGGATTCTAATTTTGAATCACTCGCTGCGCTCGTGATTCAATTTTAGAATCCTTCGATTGCTCGGTCATCAAAATTGAACACGCGGTTAAAAAGCAACTTTGCACTCTTGTATAACAAATAACTATTGAAGCTGACTTCGAATCAACGCACAGCCTAAACTTTAAGTCCTAGAGGTATGAAATTTGGATCGTAAGTATCCTTAAGTGTAGGGGTGCACTAAGAAAGGAATTTTGAAACGTCACACTCTAAAGGGTAGAACGCGAGCAACACCGCGGGCGACGGCTAGTTTATTTATATGTAAGTAGGTATTTTTTTAAAGTAACATGTCGTCAGAGTTACATTTATAATTATTTGAAATTGGTAGATTAAAAAAAAAATGCTAAATAAAAAAAAATATATTGACTTAGTGTACAACTTCGTGGAGCATTTAGCTTCATGATGAATGTGAATTAGGTAACATCTTAAAGGTCATATTAAAAGTCATAACAAGTTAATAATAAGTCAATTTAAATCTTCTTCTATAACAGTCTAGAATTTAGATTTATGATGTGTCTAATGTAGGTATGTATCATATAACAGACTACCTAGCCTACCTACGTAATAAAGGGTATCTATTTGAAGCAAGCATTTTTTCTTCATCTTTTTCTTTTTTCATCTATTTCTATAATATGTCTTCCATTACATAAAGTTTTCTTTATTTTTAAACCCACTGCATGCAATAAAATATCATTTTGTGTCCGGCTTTTCGAGCGTTTAGCCGGATATGTCCCAGCTCTATTCGAGGACGTTACGGTAACAGTCCCGTTGAACGGACCAAACTGGAATAGTCGTTAATTTTGAAAATATGACCTCGTTAATTGGGTAGGTAGGTAGGCAGTACAGACAGCCAAATGAGTCAAATAACAAATTAAGTTTTTGAAATACAAGTAAGTATAGGCGACCAAGAAATTGGTTTACCACTTTTGATGACATCTCCCAGTAACATAATTATTCGCTAAGGAAAAAATAAACAGGAATGACAGATTCTGACGTAGCAGTTATTAATCTGTCAAGCGAAAATAGCCCTTGATGTTTTGTACGTGCAAATGATATTCAGCCTTAGAGTGGTAAACCAATTTCTTGGTCGCCTATACAGTCGTAAAAATTCTCGGTGAAGAACTACCCGAGAGGGGTAAATTGAAAACCATTTTTAACCAACTTCAAAAAAGGAGGAGGTTCTCAATTCGTTTTTTTTTATGTTTGTTACCTCAGAACTCCGTCATTTATGAACCCATTTGAATAATTATTTTTTTATCTGAAAGTGTATGCTTGCAGATTGTCCAGAACATTTTTATCAAAATTGGTTCAGTGGTTTGGCAGTTAAATAAAAATAACTGGTTTAAACACGTCATACACGTACACGACATTGCGTATTTTGCTTTCATGTGACTTTTCTGTGATGTTTACAGTCAAAAACTCCCAAAACATCTTGAATTATTCATCAATTGATGTTGCAGACTGTACCTATAGGGCAGACAACGTCCTGTCGTTAAATCTCTGACCTACTTACAGTTTATTTAAAAAATATATTTTCGGTCAAGATTTTATTCCGCATTCTACTGGTTATCTGCCCGTTTTCGACCATCACGAGATCTCAGTTCGGGGCGAACTACTAGTAATACTATATAAGTATTTATACGCTACTATTTTTTTTTATACAATATAGGCAACCGTTTGACCACAATCTCACCTGATGTTAAGCAATGACGTGGTCGACGATGTAGCACTAGCCGTCGCCCTTGGCATTGCTCGCGTTCTAGACCCTTTAGCGTGCGACTTTTCAAAATTCCTTGCCTAGTGCATCCCTACACTATATAAGGATACTACCCTCCAAATTTCATACCTCTAGGACTTATAGTTTAGGCTGTGTGTTGATTGTCAGTCAGCTTTAAAAGAGTTTTATATAATACTAGCCGTCGCCCGCGGCGTTGCTCACGTTCTAGACACTTTAGAGTGCGACTTTTCAAAATTCCTTTCTTAGTGCACGCCCACACTACATACGGATACTACCTTCCAACTTTCATACCTCTAAGACTTATAGTTTAGGCTGTGCGTTGATTGTCAGTCAGCTTCAAAAGAGTTTTATATATATTGATGATGATGTTTTTTCATTGTTTATGAATTGCAAAAAAACAGCTGTTAAACAAAGCCAGGTAGGTCTTACACAGAAGCAGTGTTAAGAAGCAGGTACTTGTCCATGTAAAGTAACACCATTAGGGATGTGTTCCCAGCGCCTGCAGTATGGTTGAAACCTGATCCGGTGTGCAAACCTTATGCATGTAGGAAAAAACTGCCTTTCCTCCTAGATCAACGCAGTGGTTTGGATATAGCTGGTTTAGTTCAAAGCTTGCGAGTTTTTTTATAAATTTAGACGGGTCTGAGCCCTTAATCTGTGCATTTGTTTTGACTTTCGACTCAAATATGGCATACGCAAACGCATTCCCAAAGCAAAAAGTTTTGTATGAAAACCGGATAAGCGCCTCTACCGGGAGATTTGGGAATTGTGCAATTCCCAACCAAATGTCTCGCTTTGCGAATGCGTTTGCGTGTTGTATACTCAAGTCGAGAGTCAAAACAAATGCACAAACTCGGGGCTCACATTAGAAATGAGTATTAGCCAGTTTTTTTTCTTAAAAAAATCGAGATTTAAAAACTAACGCAATTGCTATTCTACTTTTTATCTCCTTTTTTTTTACTTCAAGCATTTTGAAGTTTGAAGTTCTTATTCTGATGCACTGATCCGGACTCAAGCATAGATTTTTGTATGAAAATCTCTACATACTCAAATGTATGCTTTAGTAATGATTTCTGTATCGTATTAACATACGGGCCTGAGTAAGTAGGTAGAGTACCTACTAAGCATCCAACACATTTAATAAAACATTACTTAAAGTATGCTATGTATAGCTAAAACGTTTGTAAATATTACATCGGCTACCAATGATCTTCCATGTAAAAAATATCGGCTACCATTTTTCTTGTAAGGATTAAATTCTAGAAAATTGTTCTAGCTGAGACATCTAAAGGGCTACGACAAGGCAATGCCCAGTCTATTCAAGCGCTAGATTAGTTACGCTTGCTTACTTTTTTGCTTGTTTGATTGGTTTAGATCCTTCATAGTTGTTTGACGCAGATGAATTGACGCGGGAAATTATAGCACATCCCTAATGTCATTTGTTTTTTTTTTATTTCCAATCCGAGGCAATTGACGGTTGCGTTCCCCTGTCAAGTTGCCATAAATCATTTTGCTCGTGTTTTGAAAATAGAACATTATTTTCAACCAATCATAATGACTTGATTGGCGTGGAGCAATTTTTTGCACCCTTTTGCGCCTGTTTTGAGGTTGTTTTTTATTTTTTTATTTATTTGTTTAAACAAACAGTTACATATCAACTGGTTTATTTATACAGTTGGTACTGTTGTATACTGTTGGTTTATATTTTATCCGTTTCTTGTTAGTGAGTTATAAAAAAAACCTAACCTTTTTAAGTTTCTAGCTTGTATCGTACAAACCCCACTATCCCATCTCACTAATCCCATCCCAACCCACTAATATTTATATAGATGTCAAAGTTTAGACGTTTGTATGTTTGAGTTTCAATCACGCTAAGCTCAAATATTATTAACTACTAATATTAACGTTGTACTGTCTCTTGTTTTAGATCAATCTAATTGTCAAAATTTTGGTTGTACCTCCCTCTGTACACTGACCATATTCTTATCCGCACTCCCCTCTTGTTTAAGACACTAGCATTAGCGAACTCGACACTGGCAGAATTGTGACAACTAGCCACAAAAGCCACAAACCAAGAAGTTGAAGTTGAAACTACTGATCCCATTTGGATGAAACTTGGAATTTACATAGTTCGTAAACTGACAAACAGGCTTTTTATCCCGGAAAATGAACAGGCGCAAACGGGACGCGGAGTAAGTCGCGGGTGGAAGCTAGTAGAAATATTATAATGCACTGCGCGTCTAAAAACATCTAGAATTAAAAATATACAATTAGTTGTATTCACAAAAAGAAGTTTCTAGACAGTATAAAATAGCTCTATAAGTAAACCCGGTTTGAGTGACTAATTCTTGACATTGAATCGCATCAAAGTCGATACAGCTATTTTGCATAAAATCTGCATATTTACGCGATAGTAGTTTTTACGACAGAATTAATTAGAATATAGGAAACGATGCGGTGAAAGTATTATTGTTGCTTAATGAAGTGTCAAAACAGGAAGTGAATTTTACGAAGTCAATTAGGTAAACTTTTTTTTTTTTTTTTTTCGAACGGTCTAAAATGCTGTTGTAATCGTGACAGCGTTACCGGACTTGGTCAGTGCTGAAGGCTCTTGACCATATCAAATGGTTTAGTTGGCAACAAAAGGTATAGGTATTAGGCACTTCGGACCCGATATATACCCCTGGCTATACCCCTGGGGCAGGGTGGGACGAAACCATACCACTAATTAGTGTTAGGAATTGAAAAATTCTAGATTTATATTCAAAATTATTTAACTTAAACAAAAAACTACACGTTGACACTTAAGTAGAAAATTGAAAATTGTTTTAAAATTAGTCTTATACTAGGAGAATTTCTGATAGGCATGGTATACCTACAATGTATTTTAGGTTACGTATCGAAAGTATAAGATATCTATCGATAGAAGAAAACCTATAAATTCCAACAGTGATTACCTCATGGTGACAAAGTAATAGTGTTGTACCAAGTCGATAAAACCCTTATCGATAATCGTTACTCACCCTTGACGTTTGAGCGTTAAACCTTAGTGGTACTTACGGGGAGATAATTTTAATGCTGCCAATTTTGTAATGTCACTTTTTTATAGCTCTAGAACTAGGTCTAGAAATAGCTTTAGCAAGGATTTATATTATCATGTGTTTTTGATAGCGGTTAGAAAGTAAAGTTTTTTAAATAAATTATGTTATAACAATAACAAAATCAGAGCTATAACTTATTAAGTTATAAAACAGACTAATAAATTGTAGCAAATTTACAATGCAAATAATATTATCACTATATTTAAATGTTTTTACATAATAATTGTTATACTATAGAGTAACAGTTATGAATTAGTTAAATATTAGATTCATCTAATCTATTGACATGTTAGAGTAATTATAAATTATCAAAAACCAAGCTGTCACACAATTTTGAACTCTAAACCATCGAATAAAGGTAAACTTTTCTATAAATATTTTTTATCGATATTCCGAGACAGCTCGTCACTGGTCGGCATTTAGCGACATGTCAACATGAGAGCGCCTACGCAGATTCCTTTAGCCTCGTCATGTGCCTATAACCTTGGTGCTTTGACCTGAATACCCTAGACTAAACCCTGGTGCGAACTTAGGAAATATGGATGTATCAATTTCACACAGCTTGTTCTATGGGAAAAGTTAGTAATATGCATTTTTAACCCCTAAAGCGCTCGTCGCGTAACTTGCTTAGTCAATCTTCACCGATTATCTAAGTTAAGCGATGTTCTGCGCGGTCACTACTTGGATGGGTGACCGTTAGTGGCATCTACATCTGAGCGCTTCCGTGCTTTGGAGGGCACGTTAAACTATCGGTCCCGGCTCTGGCAGTCGATAAGCCATGACAGAGGCATTAAGGCGGCCTAAAAACTCCATCACCAGAGTTGGCCACTACCTCATACGAACGAACGAACCCCTGAAGTTTTTAGGAGTAGGTAGTTTCATTATAACCAGTATAGGTACTTATGTACCTATTATATTAGGGTGTTTCTATGTATTATAAGTATGTATTTACAAAAAAAAATGTATGTTTGTATTCTATCAGCAATCTAGTTTCCATCGTACAAGCTTTGCTTAGTTTGGGACTAGAAGGCGCTGTGTTAAGTGTCTGAATATTTATTTATTTATTTTTAAAGCTTTTTAAAAATCACCGGTTTACACTCAGGGAAAAACTAGAAGCTTTTGTTCAATGCTGGATTGTTCTCATTTTCAAATCAATGGCTTCCTTGTGTAATAAAATGCTTAATTTTTATAAAAGCTTTCTCGTATTAAGTTATATTATTTTAAGGCGTACCTACGTACAATATTAACAAACATTAATCGCTCTATTTTAGTATTAAAACCTTGTTTTCTTTTCTTTTATATATATTATGTGTACTTATCTAACTAAAGTCTACATCTACCTATACTTAATCTTTTAACTTTATCTTCTACTATAATCTTGTTTATATAACGTTAAATACCTACCATTTATTTGACTACTTACTTATTGCCTTAAGCTTAATTTTGTTTATGTGAACTAATACTTTATTATTTTTCCTACTTTAGTTGGGTATCCATTCTTTAAAAAAAAAAAAAAAAAAAAAAAAAAATATATATATATATATATATATATATATATTATATTCATTCATTCATTCATTCAGAATGTGATCAATACGCAAAAACTATCTTCACTTTCTTTTGTTTTTGTATTTTTTATGATATTCGATAGCCAATATAATATTTTATTCGCTTACATAAATAACTATTGCGTGATTTTACTCAATCAATATTTTATTCTGATGCTATTTTGAACGCGGCTACTTTCTACCTTTCGTTTTGTATATCGAGATTTCTTTTTTTCAAGATCTAAAACTAGTTCTCGGACAGAGGCCATTAATGAAGAGAAGAAGAAGATCTACAACTAAACCGTCTGACAGCATGATTTTTTAAGTAATTGGTAAGGAGGTGTTTGTTTTTTTTTTTTTTTTTAAATTCAATCTCTCCAGCCAAAATCGGTGGAATAGGCTATACTACCTTTAAATTTTTTTGTTGTTTTTAGTGTTTTTTTTACTTTTAGTTTCGAGAGAAGACTGACCAAACTTTTTGGAAAGTTTTTTTTATTGAGGTACGCTGTTTCTTTTTTAATCGTGGTTCTGTATTGACTGGGTACATCCCTGTGCACACTCACTCAACCAATTAGGTAGGTACATCGTCCATCTGAGTGCTTAGCGTTTTCAGGTTAGATGTGGACTACCGTTTTTAGACTCATTGCTGGTCTACTTCTACCTTTGACCTACTCCAACATTGTTATTTCCACAAGCTGAACACCGAAGAGTATGGAGTACTGATCAGTTTTTTTTTTATTCTAGGATAAATTTCGGAAGTTTAGCAAGAAGGTTTTGGGACCAAACAGTAATAGAAATATTAATTAGGTAAGTCGAAAGGTAGAGTTTCGTCCCAGTGGGATGAAACTAGAATAACTCGAAAACTGGTAAGTATTTTCTATTTTTATGATGACTTATTGAAATCCTATTTTTTTTATACCAAAATGCCGACTCAATGAGTACTTTGCACTAATGTACCGTTAAAAGTAATATACGTTCAAACATCATCATCATCTTCCTACCCTTGTCCCACGCTAAGTGGGGTCGGTACAACATGTCTTCGCCTTCCACTCTCCTCTATCAGCCGTCATCTCGATGTTCACTCCTTTCTTACTCATATCTTCTTTCACACAGTCCATCCATCTTTTCTTTGGCCTACCTCTACTTCTACATCCGTCCACATTCATGTCTAGCACTCTTCTCGTAATATGGCTTTCTTCCCTCCGCATGACATGCCCATACCACGCTAACCTATTACTCCTCAACTTGTCCGTTATTGGCGCTACTTTCAAACTTCCTCTTATATACTCATTCCTTATTTTATCCATTCTTGTCACTCCACACATCCATCTCAACATTCGCATCTCTGCTGCATGCACTCTTCTCTCATCCGTCCCTTTCATTGCCCAACATTCTGATCCATACAGTACGACAGGTCTAATGATGGTTTTATATACTTTCCCCTTAAGTTTAATGGGCATTCTCGGATCGCACGTTGTTCCGGTGACCTGTCGCCATTTCATCCATCCTGCATTTATTCTATTCTTCACAGCCCGGTCAATTTCGCCGTCGTTCTGAATTGATGAGCCAAGGTACCGGAAGTCGGAGCAGACTGGTAGGGATACACCAGTTAAGGCTATAGGGGTGAAATTGGATGGACCACCAAAGTCGCAAAACAAATGCTCTGTCTTTGTTCTGCTTATCTTCAGTCCGACACTCTCCAATCTCTCCTGCCATTTTCCCAGCCTGCTCTGGACCTCAAGCGCATCTTCACCTACAAGGACAATGTCATCGGCGAACAGCATGCACCAGGGTGCTTCTTCCTGTATGTCCGATGTCAAGGCATCCATAATCAGGAGAAACAAATAAGGGCTTAGTGCCGATCCCTGGTGCAAGCCTACAGCCACACTGAACTTGTCGGTGACGCCAGCTTCTGACCGGACGTGGGTGCTAGCTTGGCTATACATAGCCCGAACCAGCTGTACATACTTCCCAGGCACTCTACAAGGTTACTACTACTACAAGGCACTCTACACTCTACTAGGTTCAAACAACTAACTGATAATACACAAAAAAAACCTTTTACTTGATACACTGCGCGACGAATTAGCTACTACGAAAGAGACCGTGCAGAATGTACAAAGTGGCCGCGCAATGTAACTCAAATTTTATACCTCCTAGCTTTATAGTTTTTTTCTTAGTGGGTGTACTAAAGAGGTCCAGTACTACAATTAATCTATAACGACTTTTTAAGCCCGTTTTAAAAGCCAATTCCAATTTAGTCAGTTCCAATTTAGTACAAGAAGTAAATACTATAAAATTAACTTTACGGTGTATAAACGTAACTTGAACTACAAAAATAGCTTTAGTATTTTTTTTAATGATAACGATACAGGGTGTAACAAAAAGACTGTGAGGTCCATTAAAGGTGAGATTGTGGTCAAACGTTTGTATGTAAATGTAAAAAATGTAATGTAAAAAAAGTATATGCCCAGCCCACATTACTTACATATTAAAAGCGGAAAACTTATAAAACATTGGCATCTTTTTCTTCTTCTAAATATATAAAACTCTTTTGAAGCTGACTGACAATCAACGCACATCCTAAACCATAAGTCCTAGAGGTATGACATTTGGAGGGTGTATCCTTATATAGTGTAGGGGTGCACTAACAAAGGAATTTTGAAAAGTCACACTCTAAAGGGTCTTAAATTAGGATCAAAGATTTTAACCAAATAATTCGTATGTTGCTACCACGCGAGCAAAGCCGCGGGCGACAGTACCAAGATTTTTTTTTTCGGTTAGAAATGGATCAAGAATTGGTTTAGACGTCCCATGTAAGTTTTCGTGAGTGTCCTTTTTACACCCAGTGTTAATGGTCATATTCTGTAGAGTAATAAAACTGCTTCAACTTTACCGATCAATATCAGGTGGACCATCTCTCTACGTCTGTTTTTTATCGTAAAAAAACCACTTACAGTCGGCGTAACTATTACTTACGTTGTAATATGTATAATTATTGTGATAAAATGGATTGCTGTCAGAGATGAAGCCGAGTAATAACCTATGCTAAGTGGAGAGCTATTTAAAAAAAAAAAGCAACGTAAGTAACTTATATTTTCTATAATCTGCGAGTAAATTGGCTTTTATTGAATTTATTTTATTTTGTTACATTAATATTTCAATAAAATCAATACATTATATATAAAACTCATTTGAAGCTGACTTAAAATCAACGCACAGCTTAAACTATAAGTCATAGAGGTATGAAATTTGGAGGGTAGTATCCTTATATACAGGGTGTTACCAGACCACTTCCGTAAACGAAAGGGGGAGCTACAGCACACCAAAACCCAACCAAAAAAAAAATCAGTTATCCTGAAAAATAATTATAGCCGGAGAAAACAATGTTTAAAGATTTGTATTTATTTCGCCAGCCCGCAATGTACGCATTCACGTAGGTAAGGTCGAGGCGTAGTACTATTATTTATTCTGTGTCGTAAGTGCCTACTAACGTAGGTAGGTACTAACGTAGGTCGTTCGCACGTTGCATACTTGAATGACCCGCGATGAACTCTCAGCTGTTCATGCTGTAGTAGACGTAATCTGCGTGCTGCGTGTACATTGCTGCTTTATTTATTTTATTTGTTTTTTTGCTTTTTTAAATGAGATAATTAGGTAGATATGTCTTATTATGTTGTACTGTGTGTATGGAACTAGAAAAAAAAATTAAAAAGAGATAGTCAAGTCAATTTTTTTTTTCGCGATTTTTTTCGCTTAATGTTTTCAGTATCATGGTCTGATTGGAACCTCCAAGTTTTCGGAAGTGGTCTGGTAACACCCTGTATAGTGTACGGGTGCACTTAGAAAGGAATTTTGAAAAGTCACACTCTAAAGGGAACGCGAGCAACGCCGCGGGCGACGGCTAGTATAATATACAATAGATATTTTTTCTATTACCTGCCCTATCTAGTTCCAATATTACAAGCTTTGCTTAGTTTGGGCTGTTGCGTGGTAAGTCTAAGAATATTTATTATTATTAATTATTTACTCTTTTATTGATATTATTATATTTAGTTACATGTCGATTAATTCCTATAAAAATAATCTTACCTTTTATTCCAACTAGCAGGTGTTGTAATCTGAAAAAGAAAAAAAGATTTGAGTTAAAAAAAAACATTATAGGTACTAGGTAGGTCGGCTAGTTGTAAATATAATCATCAATACTAGGTAGGTACCTATATTTCCTTTACGGAAGATTCGTATTAAAAGATAAATTACAGCTAAATTGAACAAAATTATTTCTTTATTGAATTCTGTTTAAAATATGTAATTAAAACTTTATGACAGAAACACAACTTTTTTTACAAGAATAAACGGAAAAAGCAAGTAGCCCACCTAATGATAAGCGGTAACATCTACCTATAAACTGATCGTTTATCATTTTAATGTCGAGCGAATTTCTTCTTCTTCTTCTCTTATGGCTTCTGTCCGTCATTTCGAACAATTTGCAAACAAAAATGTTGACATTGACATTGCAATTTCATAAAAAGAAGGTTTATTGACCCATATTATTACTCCCCGTCATGTAATGTATCATTTTGTACGAAAATTGATGACACGCTTCGTTGCCCACCCTATGCCATGCTAAAATTACACCCTATTCACACAAAATTACACCTTACACTCGTGTGATAACATTCAATTTACCTTACCAAGCACAGTTACATCAATTACTCGAACTACCCATGCGATTTTCCACTGTAACACAAAGTTGTAAAGATGAGAATTGGTTGGGGGTAATAATTGGGTGTAGTACACCGTAACGGAATATTTTAAAGGAATTTTTGCAAAGAAATTGTGGATGTGTTGTTGTAAAATGTTTTTTTTCCAGAAGTGAAATGTCATGTAGGTTACAGTCTGGTGGTTGCAAACCGGATAAAAGATGTACTTACCTATTACTTACATATATATGTATAAATAAAATACAACCTTTTCCAGCTTAGTCGTTGATAGAATGTGATATTTTATCATTTTATCATCATCAATATATATAAAACTCTTTTGAAGCTGACAGAGAATCAACGCACAGCCTAAACTATAAGTCCTAGAGGTATTAAATTTGGAGGGTAGGTTCCTTATATAGTGTAGGAACGCACTAAGAAAGGAATTTTGAAAAATCACACTCTAACGCGAGCAACGCCGCGGGAGACGGCTAGTCAATATATATAAAACTCTTTTGAAGCTGACAGAGAATCAACGCACAGCCTAAACTATAAGTCCTAGAGGTATCAAATTTGGAAGGTAGGTTCCTTATATAGAGTAGGGGCGCACTAAGAAAGGAATTTTGAAAAGTCACACTCTAACGCGAGCAACGCCGCGGGAGACGGCTAGTCAATATAGATGTTGCGGCCGATACTTCGTACCAAGCCACAGCTGACGAGTGCCGGGTGAGACGCAAGGGGCGTCCCCCCCCCGCCCGGCGCACACGCCGCCCGTGGCCAGGCAGTTCTCCAAAACCACCGCCGCGACAACACGTCACTTATTATTATATGCGCGGGACTACCTACCTACATGTATACCGTATTGATTATACCCAATATATTATAAAGGTGTCTTTCATTGAGTACGAGACATATTGGCGACCGTGACAAAGAATCCCTGGAACAAGGAGACGAATCTGGACGGCGTTCATCAGTGGGGTACATTGACAAGGCGTCGGCCGGTCACAAAGAAAGTAAGCCTTCCTTTTGCTTTCCCGTCTTATCCTTTCCAACTTCTATTTTCTGTGCATTGCCTAAGCTACTTCGCAGCTGTTTGAGTAGGTATCTTGCTATACGCGTACCTTTCTCAGCCTATTTAGTGCCAGATAAATTGTAAAACCATAAAAAAAACTCAAATAATTTTCGTAAAAAATAAAATCTTTTTCAATAAGCAGAATCAAGGTATCATGCTATACGCGTACCATCCCATGCTTTATTAAATAAAATCCCATAAAAATCTAAAAATTCATTTGTGAAAATAAAATATTTTTTCTCAATCTAGTAGGTAGTTGCCCTTTTTTGCGCATTTATAAATAACGGTTTGTAACGCTTTTTTTGCCGAACAATTTCAGCTCCCTTTGAGTTCCTATCCTCGCGCCGCGCCGCGCTGTGTTACGTCCTGCGGGCGTAGCCGGCGCCTTTGGCGGGTTCCGTGGCAGCTCGCAGCCTAGTCGTGCTCTGTGGACGCTGCTCGTGCTGTTGGCGGGCTCGGCGGCAGCTGTGATTTGGACTGGGGCGGCTGGATTGTGTACCGGTTAGATTGCACCGTTTATTTAATTAATCTATCAAACTCATTGTTTAGTTTAATTTTGAGTAGGTACCTAGTATCATTTAAAAAAAACCTGTATTTTTAATTTTTAAATAATAATGGCTGAAAGTAATTCTAAGCGATCCAAGAGTCCTATTCCACTTTTGAATGTAGAATCCACGAATAAAAATGATCCTATCGAATATTTAAAAACTTTAACTCGTAAACGTGGAAGTATTAGGAGTAGAATCACAGTATTTAAGAATTTCCTAAACAAATACGTAGCTAGTAAATCTGCTGATCACACTAGTCTAAATACAAGAGAACTATCTTTACGGTTAACACAGTTTCAAGAATTAATGTCTAGTTTTGATATTGTTCAAACAGAAATTGAAGAATTATCTCAAAATGTAGATGAGCAGATTTCAGAGCGGGAACTTACCGAGAATGAGTTTTTTTCGCTTCTCGCTTTAGCCCAAGAACAATTAGATGAATTTTCAGCCAAAAACAAAAACTCTGATCATGGGTCGGTGAAGTCAAGTTGTTGTCATGCCTCAAATAATTCAGTTAAGCTGCCAACAATTAATCTGCCTACATTTGACGGCACCTATATACAGTGGCTAGAATTTAGAGACACTTTTGATTCTCTAATTAATAACAATGACTCAATTGCACCGATCAATAAATTTCATTATTTGCGAAATTCTTTAGTGGGAAGTGCTGGTATCGTAATCAGATCCATAGAGTTTACCGCAAATAATTACGAGTTTGCGTGGAAGGCTTTATGTGATAGGTACAATAATAAAAACATCTTGATCAACAACCACTTGAACGCGTTGGTAAACCTCGACCCTGTTCAAAGAGAATCATTTCAGGCTTTGAGGTATTTGAGTGATCAAGTTCATAAAAATCTAAACGCGCTCAATACCCTTGATGTTCCTACAGTTGGTTGGGATCCCTTAGTTATTTTCCTGGTCTCAGCAAAGTTAGATTCTAAAACTAGTAGCAAATGGGAGGAACATAAAGGGCGCCTGTCGCACATACCTACACTAACAGAATTTAAATCGTTTATTGAAAACCGTGCTAATGTTTTAGAAACAGTAAATTTTAGTCAGGGTAATAATAACAATAATCACGATCAGAAATTTAATAATACTAACAATTCGTATGAAAATAATAATAATAATAAATCAAATTATAATGTCAAGTCTTCTTCCGTCGTGGAGGGTCCTTCTTATAAGAAGGCATGTCTGATCTGTAACAAAAAAAACCATTATGTACATCAATGTCATAAATTCAAAGCTATGAGCGTTAACGATAGACGCGCTGAGGTTGCTGAGCATAACTTGTGTGCTAATTGTTTACGGAGCGGTCACAGCAATATAGATTGCACTTTGAAAGGTTTGTGCCGCATCTGCCGAGAAAAGCATAATACGATTTTACATAAAAATGGAGTAATCAGCAATGTAGCTACTGATAACAGCGAGTCTTCGGCTTCTAACGTCTCGGTGAGCCTATCAGCTGTTTCTTCAGGCCAAGTCCTTCTATGTACGGCACAGGTACAAGTAATAAATAAACAAAATAACCGTGCTTACCTCGCCCGTGCGTTGTTGGATACTGGGAGTCAGTCTTCTTTTATCACCAGCAATCTGAAACAAAAATTAGGATTAGAAGCGGAAAAAATAGATGAATTTAATGTATCTGGTATAAACAATGTAACTTGTAAAGTGTCTGAAAGATGTAATATCATGATAAAATCTCGGAACGGTTCATTCACTGAGAATGTCAGCTGTTTAGTTATACCTAAAATTACGGGCTCAATACCTAATCTTCAAGTCGATGTACAGCTATTACGGATACCAGATAACATTGTTCTCGCCGATCCTTTGTTCTATGAGCCTTTAGAAATAGACATGTTGCTAGGTGCAGATCATTTCTTTGACATTATAGGTCATCATAAAATAAGATTGGGCCCAAATAAACCTATTTTACAAGACAGTATGTTAGGGTGGCTCATAGCGGGTCAAATCGGGGAACCCCACTCTAACACTAAAAATAATAAAATCCAATGCAACTTCGTGCAATGTGAGTCTAGGGTATCACTTCAAGATACTCATGACCCATACAATAAAGTCTGGGAGGTCAATAAATTGCCCTCAGACATAAATACCTATTCAATAGATAAACAATGTTGTGAATCTAGCTATATAAAAAATATTCGTCTCTTACCTGACGGTCGATTTTCATCCTTGATGCCGGTAAAGGAGAATCCTGAGCAGGCGCTTGGTGACTCATTCCCTTCTGCAATGAGTCATTTTAATAATCTGAAAAATAAAATAATAGTTAAGAATAAAAATAAAATTAAAAATCAAGATTGTGTACGGAATTGTGTTCCTACCTTTTTGAATCCTGCGGGCCTAGCTTCTAGGGTCATCGACCCACAGCATCTGCAGGTTTCTCCTTTGTCGTGTGAGGGACCTTCATTCCTGAAGGAAGGTCAGTCTTCTTCATGGCCTACTCAACCGCACATTACGCCTAACACCTGAAACTAAAAACAAGTAAATGTATGAGTAATAAATAAATATTTAAATTAAAATAAAACTTTAAAAACATAATAATATAAAAATAAAACTTTAAGAACATGTACTTACTTATAATAACTAAAATATAAGTTTTAGGTAGGTACCTTTGAAATACTTAACAATAAAATTAAAATGTATTTTATAATTAAAACTGCAAACTTACCGATTCTTAAAAGTTTATAAACTTGATCGGTCTCCAACCAACTTATTAAAATCATATGAAATGGTTTTCTGTGAACAGGGACGAGGTAACCGTACCTACCTATATAAAATAGGCTACCTACCTACACATTTTGCCTTCCCAGCGTACCTACGTAGATTCGTATTGCATCGGGGTAAGTCCTATGCAATCTATTGCGATAACAGTACGTACCTATACCTAATGTTTTATATAGGCACACACAATGAGTTAGGTAGATGTATACGGTCCAGCCGCCAACCAGTCTCAATCCACACTGTTTATGAGGAATTTAAAATTATGTTTTATCATACCTATTCTCTTCATGTCTATGGACGTTTCACATTAAAATAAAACTTTAAATCATAACCGTATAGCAAGCAATGCCGCCTTAACTTTGATGATTTAGCAACGCTTTGCACAAAGATATAAGTCATCCTAAATTTCCCGTCCTATTTTTTCCCCTCTTCGACCTAACTGATCTCTGTCCCTCTATTCCGTGGCACTTTCTCTATTGGCCGTCTGCTGAAGTCTGTACCCTACAGCCTGCCAATGCAGCGAGGAGACCCAACCTATACCAGACTACAGCGCAACGGGCAGCCGAACCATGAGGTCCTGGAGCGAACTTACCTATTAGTCTGACCGGGCGGGAGCACCTATCTACCTACAAGGCGGAGCTATCAAGTCAATCCATCCAAATGGAGAAGATCAATCCAATCCTACCCACTTCAAAACGAAGACCACTTCTTATGAACCACCAATCGTCGCTTCACTGAAGAATGGGATAGACGAGATAGTCGAGTTGCTGAAATCTACTTGCCCTACTACTTCACTTCAAGAAGTCCGTAATAACCAATTTAGTTGGAAGCCAGCTTCCAACGCCGCGGAGGATGTTGCGGCCGATACTTCGTACCAAGCCACAGCTGACGAGTGCCGGGTGAGACGCAAGGGGCGTCCCCCCCCCGCCCGGCGCACACGCCGCCCGTGGCCAGGCAGTTCTCCAAAACCACCGCCGCGACAACACGTCACTTATTATTATATGCGCGGGACTACCTACCTACATGTATACCGTATTGATTATACCCAATATATTATAAAGGTGTCTTTCATTGAGTACGAGACAATATATAACTCTTTTGAAGCTGACAGAGAATCAACGCACAGCCTAAACTATAAGTCCTAGAGGTATGAAAGTTGGAGGGTAGTATCCTCATATAGTGTAGGGGTGCACTAAGAAAGGAATTTTGAAACGTCGCACTCTAAAGGGTAGAACGCGAGCAACGCCGCGGTCGACGGCTAGTCTACCTATATAGTTTTTCAACCACAAAGGGCAACTTCAATAAAAAAATAATATTAAAAACTAAAACCCGATAACTGAAACTGATTACTCTATGAAAAGTTCTTAAGTATCTATATTTTTCTCATCTGGAATTGTTATGTACAAAGTTTAGAGAATTGTAACTCTAGCGAATCCAATATACACTGCGCGGTGACGCTACTACGTTTGGCAGACGAGCTGGCGTTGACGCGCAATATGACTCGAACACATTAGGTTACATTAGGTTTACGTAACGCGGCTACTGAGCCTGTAGTCAGAGTTTTGTTGATCAAAACGCATATCGAGAAGCGACTTACTAGATATTTTGTATGAAAACCCGATAAGCGCCTCTAGCGGTAGATTTGCGAACTATTTTTCTCCATACAAAAACGGCAAGTCTCGATTTTCGCTTGTCGCAAATCAATAACAAAACTCAGACTACGGGCTCTGTTAAGATTTTGTTCGTGATCGTAACAGCGTAGCACGTACACTGCGTGTTATTTACCTTTCATAGAAAAGACATAAACGCGCTCACTGTGTTCCGTATTTTACAATTCAACGAATAGTGTTGTTTTACGGATTATTCCCATCGAACCCACTAGCTGGCCCATTGGTGGGTCAGATGCAAGCAAGGTATTGACCATTGTTATTGGTCCGAGGGCTTTAATATCTATTTATTTGGTTCAATTTTTTTTCTGCTCATTGAAACCTCCCCAAGCAAGCGCAGACCATTGTAGACATTTTTTTCCCATCTGATCTACCAGTGGGCTCGATAAGAAGAAAGCTTCCCGAGTGTGCTCGGAAACTTTTCAAGTATTAAAGCTGGTTGGGATTTTTTCACATCTGATCTACCAGTGGATCAGGTGGGTTCGATGGGAATAATCCCGATGGGAAAAGGCCGTTTTTACGATTACCTATAGATGAAATGAAATGATATACATTTATTCAACCCATTGGGTACAAACACACAGATACAATAGAGAGAAAAGAAAGTAAGTCAGACAGGAAGGAGCAGAACAGAGTTATGGTAGGACAAGTAGTTACAAAAGTATAGCAAATAATAAGTCTCAGAAAACAAAAACAAATAAAATGATCCTAGTTAGTCCTGTCCTGTTCTATAAGTACCTACCCTTGTGCGGTTGAAAAGGTTGTTCTCAGCATGTGCTGCCCCACATGCATGAACCATGACATGGAGCAGCGCTGGTTTTCAGATACAACCAAGCTAGGAGGATTTCATGGGCAAAAGATACATATATATATCAATATATATAAAACTCTTTTGAAGCTGACAGAGAATCAAGGCACAGCCTAAACTATAAGTCCTAGAAGTATGAAATTTGGAGGGTAGTATCCTTATATAGTGTAGAGGTGCACTAAGAAAGGAATTTTGAAAAGTCGCACTCTAACGCGAGCAACGCCGCGGGAGACGGCTAGTATATAATGGATATTAGATTATGTAGGTAGGTAATAGGTAGATAAATACAAAATAGGTAGGTATATCAGTTATGTTACTCTGTGATCGTGATTGTGAATCAAATAATAATATCTATAGATAGATAGAGTCTATCCAGCATTAATCCCTAGTCATTGGTATCCCGTGACTAGTAGACCTATTAGTATGTGGACGGGCGTGCAGGATGTCCGTGTGATACCTTAAAAGGAAGCTTGAGTGTGGGCACGGCTTTATTGAAGGTGCATTCAGACGGCGCGTGATAAACGCACGGTGGTCGTTTGTGAAGTTTTATATGAGCTAACAGGTGTTTGTGTAGAAGGTGCGTTTTAAGCGCTGGTTATAATTTACTAGCTGTCGCCCGCAGCTTTGCTCGCGTGTTAGCAGCATACGCATTATTTGGTTAAAATCTTTAATCCTACTTTTAGAACTTTTAGGATGCGACTTTTCAAAATTCCTTTCTTAGTGTACCACTACACTATATAAGGATACTACCCTCCAAATTTCATACCTCTAAGACTTATAGTTTAGGCTGTGCGTTGATTCTAAGTCAGCTTCAAAAGAGTTTTATATATATTTATGATGATGATGATGTTAATCAGATGACTTTAATAGTGCGACAAAGATTCATAATATACTAAGCAAGTAAACTCGTATGAGTTCGTGGCCAACTCTAGTGACGGAGATTTTAGGCTGCCTTAAGGCCTCCGTCATGGCTTAACGACTGCTAGAGCCGACAGTTTAACGTGCCCTCCGAAGCACGGAAGCGCTCAGATGTAAATGCCACTAACGGTCACCCAACCATATAGTGACCGCACAGCACGTCGCTTAACTTAGATAATCGGTGAAGATTGACTAAGCAAGCCTAGCCACGAGCGCTTCATCACAATACATTTAATTTTTCAAATCGGTTTATAAATGACGTAGTTCTTGACCTTGGTATTTTAGAAGCTTAAAAATCAATTAAATAAAAAGAAATTATCAGTCTAAAAAAACCACAGCTGAATCCTACATTTTACAAAAGTAACTATTCAGAGGATTCTTTTTTCAACGACTTCAAACTTCTTCACAATGGTCTCTTCTCTTTTCATATTTTCTAGACAAAGTCGCGTGTGAAAGCCAGTGACCGGCTAGTGAGTAATTCTTTTGTCGCTAGATGGCGGTGCTCCGTGCATACATATTAGTACCAGGCGCGCATATTAATCAGGAGATAGCATTTCCACTTCGTGATGTCATTGAATGCTAATTTTACACTTCACAGAACTTTGCGTCAATAAGTTACTTCTGAGAAGCTCTGCTTGCCTGGTACACAGCTACGTAAGGATCTTTTTAACCACCGACTGAAAATGGAAGGTGTTATGTTATTGTTTGTCAGTTTATGAATTGAGGGTAAAAAAAAAACCAGCAATTTCTAAGCATTTCTTGTCTTACTTGTTTGACTTCCAAAATGTTCCTAATTCAAACTAACGTTTAATTAGGGGCCTAGTATCTTTTCACGCGTCGTAAAAACCTCTAAGGGTTCCCACTTTCCTTTTTCGAAAAACCCTCATTTGAATCAACTTTGCTTTGAACATACAAATCTTAAAACGCTTTGAAACAAAACAAATAAACGCAAAAGAGTAATAAAGTTTATTGACTCGGGGCTTAAAGTATGAACAAGTTGGCAAACATCTCAAGAATTAAGATATGAAAAGTCAAATTGATACTCGTTTTAAAAATGCAGCTAGATTTTGGAATGGTCAAAAATCCGACAACACCAATAGCAAGAAAAAGATATTTTTTCTAAACTTCAGTCCAATTAGCTTCACATTAGTTTAATAAAACTGAAAAATATTGGTGTTATCGATTTTGTCTAGATTTTCTGAATTTACCTTTATGCTTTGTTTAGGTTAAATGCGATTATATTGTTGCATTTTTCTAAACTAACCTAATAATGACAGCGCTAGAGTTATAGTTAGCTGTCTTTATCGTTTCAGTATATGAGAAAGGGACGGCAATATTTTTAGTGCTGTCAAAATAAGGTTAGTTTAGAAAAATGAAACAATATAATAATAACTAGCCGTCGCCCGCGGCGTTGCTCGCGTTCTACGCTTTAGAGTGTGACGTTTCAAAATTCCTTTCTTAGTGCACCCCTACACTATATGGATACTACCCTCCAAATTTCATACCTCTACGACTTATAGTTTAGGCTGTGCGTTGATTCTGACAAGCTATATTGATGATGATGATGATTAGCACCAATATTATAAGTAACTTATTCATAAAATAAAAGTCAATTATAACAATTTGTCATAGAAAAGAAATCCCTCACTCAATAGTCAGTGGTTAGGCAAGTAATAACCGTTCATACTACATTACGATCTGTTCATACCTCGAGTCACATCTTTTAAATCTCTACTCTGCAACTAACACCTTTTAGAAGAAATTCCTCACCTTTTGTTTGAGCTTCGTTTGAACTTTCCTCCATCTTTAACAAATGTTCTTTTGTTTTAAACATTTCTTAGGCCCCTGTGTTTAACCACTTTAAAAACCACCTTTATGGCTTAGTAATTGGTATACCTAGTGCTGGTTCGACTCGCGTAGCTTTGCATTTTTTTATGAGCTTATGGCCTTTTGTAGGAGTGGATGAATAGTAGTTCTATTTGGAATAAAATCTGTGTATCCAAAATGTTTGTCAGTCTAACAATTTGGAATATTTTTGTCCAAACAGTTAGATAATCGAACTACTAGTAAGACTAGATGGAACAAACGTCTTTCTCTAAGAACTGTATAATTTTGGAAACTACCATAATTTTCTCAAAAAAAAACCCCCTGAATTGAGAACCTCTTAGTTTAGAAGTTGGTTAAATCGGCAACTTTTTTGTGATTTTTTGTGTTAAATAATCTTGACTGATGGATTTTCCAATATCATCATATCCATTATCAATCAGTGATCATCAATCATCATCGTACTAACACATCGAGATGCTTGTGGAAAACTTGACAAACCCCTTTTTCTAAGTTAATCAATAAAGTTTCTCCTTACAAAAACTCGTTCTTGACTTCAGAGTTATTAATTTTTACTCTATGTTTTTCATATAACTAGCTGATATCCGCGACTTCGTACGCGTGCGAAACTTTCCACCAAAATATCTGTCAACCAGCATACGATGAACCTCGTAGCAAATGGCTGCTTTTGGTTTAGAGAGTTCAAGCTGTATCTAAGAATCCACGTGTTTGATTTCAATGAAATGTAGCTTATGTTTCAATCCGGAAAAAGGACTTCCGAATGGTATAAGTTTCATTGAAGTTGATCCGGTAGTTAAGGCGTGATCCGTGAACAAACACAGAGACAAACTCGATTTTCGGAATCAGAATCGTTTATTTAGTAGATCTGCATAATTTAGTTTATCCATATCTTTTCATTTAGATCTTTTATTTTTACAGTTCTATAATAGTACTAGCCGTCGCCCGCGGCGTTGCTCGCGTTCTACCCTTTAGAGTGCGACGTTTCAAAATTCCTTTCTTAGTGCACCCCTATACACTATATGAGGATACTACCCTCCAAATTTCATACCTCTAGGACTTATAGTTTAGGCTGTGCGTTGATTCTCTGTCAGCTACAAAAGAGTTTTATATTATATTGATGATAGATAGATGTACCTATTAATAATTTGCACATTAAAATCATAAACTAGCGGAGAAAGCAAGCATTTGCTTAGTTTTTTTTTACAATATTATGAACTTGATAGGATTAATCTAGTGTGCATAGGTGCTAATCGACTCTTTGTGTTGTGTCTAGCTTATTCTTTACCGAATAATTTCTCGTCTGACATTTAATCATTTACTTCTATTTTTTTTATACCAGTTGAAAACTGTTGAAATTGCACCAATATTTTTTTCAGTTGGTTATCTCTGCATTTTGTATCTAAACACCACAGTACAAAGCTTATTTCTCAGTGCGCGCTTATCTTAAGTGATATGTGCCCAAGGGTACACAAAACCAGTGGAACGAGATTATTTAATCAATATTCCATCCCGTTTTTCCCATCACTGGACTTAGTTACAGGTTTGGTTTACAAAAAGCTACGTACTTACGTCATTATCCGAGAAATTAAAGGGTCTATTCATATTGGTCTTCGAAAGCTGAGACTAAAATTATTGCTAAATCTGTTGTCATCTCTTTTCGTTGTCATGCAAGTGACAATGATAGAGCATTTTTTGAAGCCGCGCTAAAATGACAGTTGAATATGAATAAAGGGGTTAGACAATACTTAATATATTTTTGGTCACGGTTTTAATATAAATTTTTTGAAAAGCACTACTTGATACTTTGTAGAAAGCTTTTAGAAAAAGGCATTTTACTGATACGTAAAATTAAAAAATTACGTAAATTTAAAATTTTACGTTTTAGTAAGATAAGATGTCTAAGGCGTGGTATAAAATTTATACCATGACAAAAGACTTGTAATCGAGTTCCACAAAAATGTATTTATCAAAAACTATAACTTTTATTAATACTTTTATTTACATCAAAAGAATCGGATTCCCAGAACGCAGTAGCAGTTATTCAGGAAACCGGGGCTTAAGTGAAAAATGCTGTACTCGGAACAAGACGGATTATTGTAAGTATTATGCCCTAACGACTATTTAATGGAATTTCAGTTAAGTACATAACTACTGGTGAGTTAGTTTGTATGAGTTAGTAACTGATTATAGTAGGTTTATCATAGCGTCTTGCTATGATGCGACTGCAAATTGTAACAGGCATTAAACAAAGTTCCTATATAGGTACAAAAGTAGTATTTTTCCATTTGAGGGTCTCGAGCCCCGGGGGGGTTGCAAGGCATTTAGTACCCAACATAATTGAATTATGAACTTTTTGCTATTTTTTCCATCCTACTTATGTACGAGTATATGTATATGTTGTAATGTTTAAGCGCCCCTAGGTGAAGCCTAAGTTCATTTTGTTGACCATCTACTTACTGTGTTTACAAATGAATAAAGGAATATAATTGAAAATTTAGCAGTAACTTTTAAAAATTTAATAAAAGAACGAAAATTTTGCGGCTCGCTTAGCTCCCGTTATGTATTTTCAATTGTTTCTCCTGACATGTCATGCCGGTCTCGTATAAATGTCATGCCAGCGTCTATACCATCACACAAAAGTTTGTTCTGTGTAGAAATCGAACCCACAGCGCAGAAAGAGACCTACCAACTGTGCTTTGCTGTGACGCCTCTCAGACATGACAGTGCAAACTAAAGCTTCGGTTTCGCGATCGTAACGCACAACGCTGCGGTATGCGGCTCAACGCAGCGTACCGCGTCCGCGTCCGCCGCTGATGCAGACTGCGATGGAACAAGAGACCATTCTAGACGTCCATACGGTTATGTGTCCGGCGCCGCATATCGCATACCGCAGGGTTGTGCGTTACGATCGCGAGACCAAAGCTTAAGACGGCTATTATTGAAAGGAATCAATAGTGCGTAAAATTCGACACGATCATAGGTCAGAGAGCAAAACAGACACTTTATGTCGACATCGATGGAAATCAGACTCGGTTGGTCCAATTTATAAGCTGGTACTTGTTTCTAAAGACATTATTATTATACTAACGTAGTACTAGTACTTACCATTATTAGTACCAACTAGGTACAAACCTACACACTGTTCTTTGATTGAAACAAATTTATCTTTTACTAGCCGTTGCCCGCGGCGTTGCTCGCTTTCTACCCTTTAAAGAGTCACGTTTCAAAATTCCTTTCTTAGTACACCCCTACACTATAAAAGGATACTACCCTCCGATTTTCATACCTCTAGGACTTATAGTTTAGGCTGTGCGTTGACTCTAAGCTTCAAAAGAGTTTTATATATATTGATGATGATGATGATATTTATCAATCAATCAATCATCAATATATATAAAACTCTTTTGAAGCTGACAGAGAATCAACGCACAGCCTAAACTATAAGTCCTAGAGATATGAAATTTGGAGGGTAGTATCCTTGTATAGTGTAGAGGTGCCCTAAGAAAGGAATTTTGAAACGTCTTACTCTAAAGGGTAGAACGCGAGCAACGCCGCGGGCGACGGCTAGTTATTTATATTCGCTTGAGGTTTATCACTTGATCCACACATTATTATTACGACATCGAACCAGATTCCTAGTGCCTGCCCAAGCTCTAGATTAAAAGATATAATCAAATTGTTTTATAGCCCGAATAACTTTGTTATATAATTTGATTTTAATTGAATTATGATCGTGGGTTCACTCCAGGTGTTATTGAAGGTTTTCTTTTGTTTATTTTTAATTAATAATACGCGAAAGTAGGTACATACAAAGAGTCCTTACCTACCTAGTTTAGTAAGTATGTGTATATCACGGAGTAGACAGACATGTCCCTCTAGCCAAGTAGACAATGTTATCGATTAGCTAGTTGCATTTTTCTAAACCAATTTAATTTGACAGCACTAAAATTATTGCCGTCTTTGTCGTTTAAATTTATGAGAAAGTGACGGCATATTTGTTGTTTATCGTATTTACAGGTGTTTACGTCAAATGAATTATTTTATTTTGCGTTTTCGTGACTGCTACTGCATATTAGATTATGATAAAACCAACAGAAGTTATATATAACAAAATTAATTTAAAAATTAACGAAATGTTTGCAAATCGGGACCTAAAATGCCCCACGCCTACACATATAATAATTATGTTTGCTTTCTTGGTAGATTCTATGAGAGATTGAAAGCTTATCTCCGCCTCCACGGTGTTTTCCTGCACCGTTTGTCTCTAGTTTTAATTATTAACACAATGACAAGAAAGCCGCTTTTCCATGACCTGATTAAAGGCACGCGCACACGAGAGTGAAATTGTGCAATGATTACGTGTTATTAAACGCTTTCTAAGTACGCTCGGTGCGCGCCGACCTTTATTTATTTAAAAATTTCACACAAACAAGTAGTGCTAGGAGGACTTAATGCTAAGAGCATTGTCTACCAGTCTACCTTTATACATCAGCTAACATGTAGAAGAAAATAAATAAATAAATCAAACATTTCACACAGCGCCCATCATCATCATCATCATCAACCTATATCGGTCCACTGCTGGGCGTAGGTCTCTCCCAAGACGCGCCACTGAACCCGGTCTTCGGCTCTTCTCATCCAGTGTTAGCCAGCTACATGTCTCAGATCGTCACCTCACCTAGCCGGAGGGCGTCCTACACAGCGCCCTCTAGTCCCAAACTAAGCAAAACTTGTACTATAGAAACTAGATTGTTCTTCGAGTACTTATTATTTTTTTGTAAATAAGTACATACCTATATCTACCACAGATCATATAATCCTATACTTAATACATTATATTTATTTTTCTTTTTACAATACAATGTAGGCACAATGTTTTTTTTTTTTTCCTATATAAAACTCTTTTGAAGCTGACAGAGAATCAACGCACAGCCTAAACTATAAGTCCTAGAGGTATGAAATTTGGAGGGTAGGTTCCTTATAGTGTAAGGGTGCACTAAGAAAGGAATTTTGAAAAGTCACATCCTAAAGGGTAGAACGCGAGCAACGCCGCGGGCGACGGCTAGTACCAAATAATGCCACTCAGAAATATAAAGTAAGTAGTAGTAGTCATATCATTCCCTGGCACTCGACATTCGTGATCATTCTACACATCACCTTTTAAATCTTACACAATATGATTCAAAATTACCCATTTTATTATCACAATGTTATTTATACAAATCCCAGCGACACGGTTTCCTTTTGCAATAATTGTGATTCAGAAGAGGTATTCTTGACCGTTGGTGATCTTAAATCCACTCACGTTTAACTCTATTGAAACTGACTCACCATCGTGTTATTTACGTTAAAACTTATATTTTATTTAGGCTGCTAGCACACGTGGCGACCTCGCGGCGGTCAAGTCGCCGCGACATCTTGGCGGCCAGGGATCTTTGACAGGCGTCAGAGCTCGGTAAATCTTTGCATTCAGCACTGTGGGTTCAATCTCTACCCAGAGCAAACAGTTCTGGGCTTGTTCTAATCTAAGATTTGCTGTATTATGGAGTTTATTCGTGTTGCTGTGTTCCGGTTTGAAGGGTAAGGGCGCCGGTGTAATTACAGGCCCATGAGACTTCAAGATCTTTACGTCTCAGAGTGATGGACGCAGTGCATTGCCTTACAGGGCACGTCCTCATTGTACTTGCTCTGTGAGGTAATGCATTGTTATAGGCAGAAGTTACTACTTAACATCAGGTGAGCTATCAGCTTGTTTCATCACATTTACCATAAAAAAAAAAAAAAAATCAAAGCTGCGCTAGCTAAAATGGCTGCTAAATAATGTTGTCATGCAAATGACAATGGCAGCATTTTTTTACAGGCGAATAACCGGGTAAGTTGTATTCACAAACAAAATATTAAATTGATCATTTCATCATTAATTTGTTTCTCATAACTATGAGAACCGGTTTGTATACTTAAAAGCTTTGCTAAGTTTAGGATTAGACGTCGCGTCGCGCCGTTGACCAGTTGGTCGCTGCGACTTGGCTGCCAAGTGCGTTTGCACCCTTAAGTAGGGTACGAAGTTGCTTCTATATGAATAAATAGAGTAGTCAAGTCAATATTGAAGATCCAACGAGGAAAAGGCCGAACAGAGAAGTACTTAGAATGTAATAAAAATACAATTGCAATTTTGTTAGGATGACTAATTTCTATTTCTGCTGCCAAGCAGAGATGCTAACATTTCTGTTTAAATTTGAAGGTATGGGTGTCGGTGCTATTACACGCACATGAGACAACACCTTTATATCTCAGAGTGATGGACGCAGTGCAATGCATCACAGGGCACGTCCTCAGTGGTTGTGCTCAGTGAGGCAATGCATCGTTATAAGCAGTGGTTACAACGAAACGAACAAGCCGATGGCCACCTAATGTTAACATCAGGTAACCATCGGCTTGTTCCTTTCGTTGAATAAAAAAAAGAAAAAATAATGTCATAAGTAAATAATAAAATAATAAACAATCCTTTTTATATTTTCACTGTTACTAAGAGAATTAACGTCTGCATACGAGCACAGCCACGGGCGTCCATGGTGCAGTAGGAACAGGTGGGCTGTAAGAATGTCCTTCGATAGTATAATGGGTTCGATGCCATCAATACCTTTAGTTTTTCCCTTTATGACGCACTGAGGAATTCTAAAGAAATATTCTTAACTATTAATCCCAGTGTCTGCTAAAGCGTTTAGTGCTTTCAAAGTTACGGAAAATTTAATATTTTTGGTATAATGTGTAATAATTTGTTTCCTCATAGTTTATGATGGAGTTTGTCTCCAAGTTTTGAAGGGAATATCCACCATTTTGCCTTCGAAACAAACGACAGCCGACTCTACGGATGACTAGACTGATATTATTTCAAAAAACTCACTTGATACTGGCAAAATGGTCTGTCGAAATGACGAACAGAGACCATAAATAGAAAAAGTTTTTTGATTGACGCCATTTTGACTTTTGACAGCGCAGAAGAAGCGCGGTGACTATAAAATATTGTCTGTCGAAATGACGGACACAGACAAAAAAAAAGAAGAAGAAGAAGAAGACTTCGTATTAATCTGTTATTCGAAGCCACCGAGTCCTGAGGAAAAATGATTTAGTTATTACTAAATCATTTTTGCTTTAGTGCTTTAGTGTACCATATCCTTTTTGGTCTACATTAAGGCCCTTTCACGCACGTTAAGGACGTGAGCACATTAGTCAAATGTCATTTTTGTTCCTTTTGAAGGCTTTCTAAGTACTTGATGGTATTTTAATGGCATAAGTGTGGTACATGGTGCGTTGAACGAGACTATGAATCACGGGGTAAGCTACAATGTAAGAAGACTCAGTTTTTTGAGCCTGCAAGGTGTCCTACCTGCTGGCAAGTTTTTACCCGAGTATGGTGAAGGTAAAAGGAGGGTATATGATTTTGATCGGTATGTATGTATCCCCACTGCTACGTTGTAGACATGCTACGTCGTAGCAGTGGGGATCTCAGGAAAAAAAACGGAAATCCCCATTGGTAGGGATTTCTGTAATATATCGTATGTATGTATGTTCAATATGTTCATCTGTTCCCTCATAATTACTGTTATCTATCTGTCGAAAATGTCACCGCCCCTTTCTGATAAACTAAAATGATGGAGACAGCGACAGATTTTAGCGCTGTCAAATTAAATTAGTTATAAAAAATGCAATAACAGAATCAGCTGATTGGGACACGAGTTTTGACATTTTTTGAAACGACACAGCACTTTTATTTTAATAGTTTTTCTTGTGTTATTGTAAGTATTGTTGTTTAATTTTGGTGGAATTTTAACCAATAATACTTAGGTCGTAACATAAAGTGTGAGCCATTGGAATAAATGTGTGTAACTGTGTAAAGTGGTTTTTCTGAATGTGAAAATTCGTGTTAGGTTTTGAAGAGAAAATCCACCATTTTCTTTTCAAAACAAATGACAGCCGACTTGACAAATGACTTGACTTGACGTAAATTATGACAATTCTATCACTTGACATTGGCAAAATTGTCTGTCGAAATGACGGACAGGCCACTAATTAAGAGAAGAAGAATCAGCTGATTTTTTTTAAGGTAAGGTTGTCTTATCCGTCTAGTTTTGCTATAATTCCTATAATAAAATCTGCTTCAATTGGGCAACTCGCCAATAGATTTGTAAGCCGAATTGTATTACATAAAGTTTCTCTGAGATACCTAAAACAATTTATAGATATTGAGCTATTCAATTTGTCTACTTTATGTAGATGTTTGTCTGTTTTGCTGAATACTGTCATTTGTTTGTCATAAAGTGTTTATTAGAAGCTTTAGTAAAGGTTGGGTTTTCTTGTTGCCTTAAAGACCTTTACTAGAGTAAATATTTAATGTTCAAGTCTAGACATCAAATATTTTTGTTATTTCTAGGGCAGAGCAGGTGACCTTGCTAGAAAAGATAAAAAGTTAGTGAAATAATCACATACAAGACTAAATTGCATGGAACTTGTAAGTTATGTAAACTTTCTGACACTCTCATTTCAAACTCTCTTGGAATCGAACCCATCCAAACCTCACAGTGGCAACTTGCCATAATTACTTACCTTTACGACAAATGTATAATATATACGAGTAAGTAAAGTAAGTATGCTGTGATACCAGTGCTGTGGATTTTGTTATGGATAAAAAAAACTTGACAGCAGAATTTTCTGTAAGAGTCAAACTTACCCGCTCTCCCCTAACGCTTATGATATTATCAAACTCAATACAAATATTTCAATTTCAACACTATCCAAAGACAATGAATCACAATGCTGTGAAACTAGTTAGGTACAATTGTCAGCCTGTAGATTCCTATCTAGGACCTAGGTACAAACTGCTTTGCTGGATTTTGTCAGGTCATTAGGTAGGCTAGGTACTAGTAGGCACCTAGGTGGACTGGCATCTGGCTCAAGCATTCCTGTACATACAAGGAAAGTTTTGTAGTGTCCGGCTGGACATTGGAGTGTTACCATCTATACCTACGCCAATAGGAACCTATCAGTAAGTTTTTTTTTCAGATTATTTTTTTATAAGTTATGTCAACGTGAAAAAACGTGGTTCAGTTTAAGATTACAGAATATTTTGTAATCTAGCTATTAGGGAACACGGGAGCGGAGTACAGAATACATAGTAGTACCTACTACGGCCACTAATATTATAGAGAATTAAAAAAAAAACTTATTATTTTTTTCCAAAAACATCTTTGGTTTTTTTCAACTGTAATTTAACTTTTGGCAGACTTAAATATGTATTTGTTATCTTACTTTAGGAGAAGCCACTAGCTCCTGTAACAGTTTTTATAGCTAGCTCAGGAGTTTATGGATTCAACATTTTGTGTGTCCAAACATTATTATATCAATAAGTTCTATGTGTAACAATATGTTAACGTGTCCGTGAAAACCTATAATTGGCTTTCTACTCCTATAAAAATGTTTATCTAGTCAATTTGGCAGCGCCATCAAGAGGCAAAATAACTTTGTTTTATAATTAAGAACTCTGTATCTCATTTTAAAAGAACTTTTATGTTTTTATGAGAATAAATGTCTTTAAACCTAATTTAAGCTGTTGGTTTTCCATGAAATAAATAAATAAAATCTTTTTTTACTAATTAAAATTAGTACACCTAGTTACATACAGTAGACGCGCATGTAGATTGATATGGAATAAGACTTGAAATATCCTTACATACGAAGTATCGGACCGGACGGCTGCGCGCGGCGGTTAAGCTATAAAATAAAAGAAGAAGACTACTTTATAGTACGGAATGCAAAAGAACTGTCATAAAACTAAAATGGCATCATCGAATTCTGAGCACGTACCACGGTCAACGACACTGGACTCGCTTTTTGTTATTAATAGTCTCGACTCTCAGTCTATCTTAATCTTAATACAAAGAAATCATATTTTTTAGATAGAAAATTCAAGCTTGTGGCCAAATTTGATCGAATTATCTTATAAGTTGCGAGATTTGCACTTAGATACTAATGATCTTTCGTGTAGATAAGGCCGACTTAGGCTGAGAGGATGGTAGGTATACCTAGGTGAAGTGGGTTCGCCCGACACCTAGTCGAGCAAACCCACTTCACCTACCTACCTAATGTAAGGCTATCGACGCTAAGACTCATGTAGCATTATTCATACAACCCTTGTGGATTCCTTAGTGCCATAGTACAAAATATGTTATTATATATTTTTAAAACAATAAATAAATAAAAAAAAAAAAAAAAAAAAACAAGATATAATATGATAGGCGCTATATATACACTTTGCACACGCTTGCATTATCAGTATCTAGACTTTTTGACACATTTTCACGAAGAATATTAAAATCTGTGTCTATAACAATACAAGAGGTAAGCAGTGTTATTGCTCGAATACTGAAACTCCCTAAGAAGTTTACAGAGGCGCGGGTGGGTGGTTTCGTTTGACAAACTTCTTGGTTTACCTGTGGATTTTTTTAGTCTGTGGCCGCGTTGAAATGACAGGACTGACACTACTGAACTTCAACTTCAACTTCTTGGTTTGTCGCTTTTGTGGCTAGTTGTCACAATTCTGCCAGTGTCGAGTTCGTTAATGCTAGTGTCTTAAACAAGAGGGGAGTGCGGATAAGAATATGGTCAGTGTACAGAGGGAGGTACAACCAAAATTTTGACAATTAGATTGATCTAAAACAAGAGACAGTAACACTACTGACGGTAATGGAATTATGGCTATGTAGAGGTTTTTGACATTGACTGATAGTGACTGATCATATATCCTTCATTTTTTTGCGGCAACTTTAAACGTGACTGCGAAAAGACCTTAATTGGTGTATGCTAAGCAGGCACCATGTTTTTTTTTTGATCTTCCACATACACGTCCCCCACCAGCCTCACCCTTATAGGTACATCGCAGTGGACTGACTTACGTCTGCCTATAGGGTTTCATAGCCTCTAGTACGTCATCAATCATCTCTGACGTGACATGACAAGAATAACGAGAGTATTACCGACGGAACTCTCGTGTCTAACGACGTGAGATTACTGGCGGGTTTCTTTAATGAACAAGGAACCATGATAAAAACTAGCGGGTGTTCAAAATTGGCAGAGGATTTTGTGATGAGATAATGTTATCATCATTGAATCTATCTATTAGACGCCACGACGGAGGCCTTAAGGCGGCCTAAAAACTCCGTCACCAGAGTTGGCCACTAACTCATATGAGAAAGATCCGGCTAGGTGGGGGCGATGGTCTGCGAAATGTAGCTGGCAATCACTGGATGAGAAGAGACGAAGACCAGGCTCAGTGGCGCGTCTTGGGAGAGACCTACGTGTAACAGTGGACTGATATATGTACACGATGATGATGATGGTGATGGTGATAATGATGCTGATAATGATGATTGGAAAAGGTGTCCATAAGTCCGGACAAAATATGAATTGAACTTATATTTTGTTGGTTTGATAATTTTACAAATGTTACAATTTTTTTTTGGGAACATCGTGGCCTGTTACGGGCATCACAGCTAAGTCGGTAATAGCTCTGCCTTCCATGCTGTGGGTCGTGAGTTCGATCCCCATCAAGAACAAACATCTGTGTGCTAAACGTAGATGTTTCTTCTAAGTCTGGGTGTTACCATGAACCTATCATAATAAGTAGGTACCTATGTATAATTACCAAAACAAACAAAAAATGTATTCTATCAGCAATCTAGTTCCCATAGTACAAGCTCTGCTTAGTTTGGGACTAGAGGGCGTTGTGTGTAATGTTCATGAATATTTATTTATATTATTTTATCTGAATAGAATTCCAATAAGGAACCCGCAAGTCTTTCTATCGCAAAATACGTAACCAATTTGACATGAGCTTTCTTGATAATAACCATCTCACCAAAACACCTTATCTCGTTTCTATAAGATTCAGAATCGCGTGTCGAGTCAGTCGATATTAAGCAGTAAATATTGCTAAGACAGTGTTATTACAAGGCTGTAGATCGTAAGTTGTATTTCATGTTCGGAGATGGGTTTTGATGGTAATTGTTCTTTTATGGGCACTCTTGAGGGTCTTGACCTTAGGCTTAACATGAGCGCCATAGACACGACATTATGTAGACGCGTTATACGCCTACACCAATGCACTAAAAGAGGAAGAAAATAGTTGCTAAAAAGAGATAGAGTTGCAGGTTTCGTGTAGTTTTTTTTTTTTTTCATTTTTCTCTATACAAACGCTGGCTCTACTATTTACATGCGAAAAACTCGAATCATCAAAATAAAATGGGTTTCAAAATTTCGATAAATTCGAAAAATTTGAATCAAGAGGAGTTAAAACTCTAGTTAGAAACTTCCTCGAATGTTTTTCAAAATTCCAACAAATTGAAAAAATAAAAAACAACAAATTAGTTTTATTACAAGAAGCATTGAATACAAAACAATCAAAAACCCAACAGTTTTTTAACCTTAACATTAGCTTCAAGAAGAAAGAAAAAAAAGAAAGAAACAAAGAAGAAGAAGAGCCGAAGACCGGGCTCAGTGGCGCGTCTTGGGAGAGACCTACGTCCAGCAGTGGACCAATATAGGTTGATGATGATGATGATGATGATGATTAGCTTCAACTTTTTTGCTAAACGATCGTATCAATTAGAAATCGTAAAAACTTTGACGAATCGCAAAATATGCATAACGATTTATAAGAAAAATGTTAAATGTATCGTGAACACATAAATTCACATTTTTATAAATGCACGAATAATACCGAAAATATTTTTTGTGTGACGTCATTTCATGTCACCAATAGTAAAAGAAAGCAGGAAAAGTAAATAATGTCTAAAAAAAATATTGACATAGGTATTTTTTTGTATTGTTTTTTTAATTTTGACAGTTTTTTAGGTTGATAAAATGATACAAAGTTATTCTTGTAATAAAATGAATTTAGATTTTGTCTAAGTATTTAATGTTTTGAACTGTACAGTGTAGCAGAGTAATATTTCTACACACACAACCACATATTGTCTTCAGCAAGTAAGCTGCAATCTCAAACTCGATTCTATCCGGACTCGATTATTAAGTATTCGATTCGTAATCGATTAATGAGAGATATCGGCATCGGCTACCACTTAATAGCATTTGCATAGGGCCCATAATTGTATGCTGTGGTTCTATCTTTCTCTTTCGTAGGTGAGTGAGGGAGATGATGAAACGTAATGTTTTCCTGGATGCTTCAGTATTTATTGCGTAATCATAGATTGGTTTATACTTAGGGAAACGGTATGCAGTACGGAAGATGATTTAAATTGATGCAGTTTTTGTTTATGCATCATTTTGTATCAGATATTAAGTTGATTTTAAATAGATTGGTTTTGTTCCTGCAACAATTTGCATTAAACGTCAATGTCACTGTTAGAAGTAACCAGGAGTAGCAAGCAAGCTCGTATGAGTTAGTGACCAACTCTGGTGACGGAGTTTTTAGGCCGCCTTAAAGCCAGGACCGACAGTTTAACGTGCCCTCCGAAGCATGGAAGCGCCCAAATGTAAATTACATAAACGGTCACCCATCCAAATAGTGACCGCACAGAACGTTGATAATCGGTGAAGATTCGCTAAGCAAGCTACGCCACGTGCACTTCCAGGAATAACCAGGAGTAAGTCGATATTTTAAATTATGTATAAAAAAAAACAGTACCTACCTATAAATACCAATAAAAATATCTACCTAAGTACCTGTCTATTATTATTTTGAGTATAGTATTTAAAACCCCATAAAGCTTTTATGATGGTGTATAACTTAATGCTATACACCTTTAAGATTTATTTGAAGTAGGTACTTCTGTTACGGTAACAATAATTATATTAATTATGCAATGGTTATTATTAACCGTAAAATATTATGTGTACTTTTATACTGCTTAAATGACTGTAGTGTAGGTACTTAATGGCTGAAGGTACCTTCATTATATTTAAACATATTAAATACCCATGTACGCAATGACATGTCAAATAACTTGTCTTAATTTCTCATTAGATATTCTAAACACGCCTTCAAAAGTTCGTTGCTTCATTGCGACCGATTAAAAAAACCTCTTGTCACATTTGACAACGCAAATATGCTAAACTCTGTAACTGAGACACTTTGACATTTCAACTGTCAGACTTAAAAATGACACATTTTAATTAGACAGCTAACCTAGAGACTAATTATTAGTTTCGTGTATTTTGTTGTTATCCTTCTGATAACGAGACAAAAAGCCGTAAGCACAAGAACAACGTCGTGGGAAAGAGTATCATTATCACGCCTTTTAGGTAAATTGTTTGAGCATCGATTAAAATTAATCAGAGCCTGAGTAGACCTGTAGTTTGAGTTTTATTTTATTTTGTTAATTAGCATTTTGTACATAGAAAAATAATTTACATTCCCCTTTTTTTTAACAATTATTATTTATACGAAAATTGCGATTCGCTTTTGGAGAATTAACCAAATTCAGCTATGACTCAAAGCGGACTTTTTAAATGGGTTGGGTACGTAGTTATTTTCCATTTGCATATTTTACTGCTAGAGATAACCTAGGTCATAAAATAAACTCTAGGTTACACCAAGCTCCATAATTATAACTGTCTCGGAACAAAAGATGAGATTCGAGCCGTACCCATTAAAATTACGTTTTATTATCATAATCCATGGGTGTCTGTTTCACAAGACGAGACAAAGGCAGGCTTTTTTTACGATTTGCATTCTGAAAAAGATTGCGATAAAATTATGAAACAATAGGTCTTCATAATAGGTCGTGAGGTGTCGAATGGAGGCGGATCCGATGTTTGACGTGCAATTATTGTCATAGTGTGGTAGAGGATGTCTGAATGTAGGGCGCTTTATAGTTGTCTAGGTAAAAGAAGTTTCTTTTTTCATCTGATTAATGTAGTTTTTAGTTTTATATACAGTGTGCCTATAAAAAAGTACTTTTGTCTATAGTCAAAAGTTTGATCATTCACATTTTCCTAGAAGAAGCCTGTTTAGTCTTTCCTTGAAAACATCTTAAATTGCAAGAAAGCATAATATTATAGTTGATTTATTTCCATGCCAAAAAATTTAAACATGAATGTTAAGCATTCCAGTCAGAATTTGGTAGGCACTTGCTTTTTTATGATTTTCCCCAGAAGTAATAAAGTTTTTTGACTTTTCTGACAAGGAACGTAAAAAACGTAAGATATTGTGAAATGTTGCATAACTTTACAACAGTCATTTAAAATCCTCACGTTCTTAAAATAGGTTTTAAACTTTTTGATTTCCTAAAGATCCTATCCTAAACCTAATAGGAAATCCATTGTGTTTATAATCGCCACAGTCTAGGGTAAGCCCACGCATTCATTCTTCTAAAATTTACAAACATTAAGAAAGTGAGAGTTTAAAACCACTTTGAACGATTAAGCACACCTAAATAATAAATCACGCACACCCCGATCTCAGACAATCAAAATTTCTAACTGTCACTTTGACAAGCATTATGCTTATGCAGACATTAATCAACATTCCGTTGAAATGTCATGCTAATTCGCGCGCCCTCCCTTTGTGACAGTGACGGCTAGCGTTTCGTTGAAAATTCGATTTGTACTTATAACACTGGTATTTAATTGCGCAAATGAACCAGGGCCCGTTTCTGAGTTTTGTTATGTTGATTTGCGACAAGCGAGTATCGAGAAACTCGCAGTTTTTTTTTGGAGAACATAACATAGATCTCAACATTTTCAACATAAAATAAGCCATCAGCGTACCTCGTGACTTTTTCTCACAAAAAAGTAACACTAAAAGATCTTTTGACAGCTAGACCTTTTGTCGTAAGTTCGATTTCACACTTTGCATGTAACATAACATTTGGTTCAAGCATAACAATTATCCGTAACACCATTGTCTATATTCAAGAGAAAGGGTGTGTGAATCGTATGGAGAAAGTCTCAGGCGTTTTGTAACAGTTCCTCTAGCATTGGTTTTGGATGGTGTAAAATCTTCATAGGTAAATGAGGTGGAGCTTACAGCGCCATCTAGTAGTAGAGCTGGAACTAATTTTATTCCAAAGGGAACACGGGAATAAGCTTGTCAAAACTCCTCTGCGATGAATAGACCAAGCCGAGGTCCGTACCTACCTACCGTGTACTTGCATTTGGTTATGAAATAAACCTTTTAATAATAAGTATGGTCAAAGTTGAAATCATAAACTACTAGCTTCCACCCGCGTCTTCGTTCGCGTACGGTTGGATTCCGTTGATTTTCCGGAATAAAAAGTAGCAGGTCAGGGACGCCAAGTTTCATCCAAATCGGATCATTAGTTTTTGCATGTAAGAGTAACAAACATCCATACATTCTTACAAACTTAAACGTTTATTATATTAGTAAGAAGTAGGTCTATTTCAGAAGTATCAAAATGAAATTACATAATATGAGGCTTCTATACTACACTAATCAGTAGCCCGATAACGCTCAAAGAAAGTCATACGAGAAAACTTCAGCTTAGCTGAAAAAAATTGGAAAAGCAACCAACTCGCAAATGAATCGATCTAGTCAGTAACTAGTGTTAGCTAGAACAATTTCGTTCGATAGTAAAAGTGGTTTTGACACTGAGTTACCTAGAAACTATTATCTGTGACGTGACTTGTCAAAATTAGTGCAGCGAAAGTACTTTACAAAAGAAAAAATAACGGAACAAGGAGATGGCCCTCCTGATGTCAAAAGTAGGTAATGTTTTTCATTAATTTAGGCAAGTTTCTCATCCCAAAAACTTGGGTTAGTTAAGTCTCAAAATCCCCTCCTTATGGGGTTTTTGAGACTTTTGACTCAAAATCCCCTAAGGGGATCAGTTGCTCGGGTAAACTATTACTTCTTTAATGTTTTTAAGTTACGAGTCCAGCGAGGTTCGAACCTGGTACCTTCCTCTTGATGCAGGGAGTCGGGAATCTGATCTATCTCACCAACAAAACCAAGATAAAAAGAAATCTATAAATAAAATGTTTGAAACCAATTTTATTGAGTCCTGAAATAGGTAATTTAATACGAGGTCTGCTATATAACCCTAGTTCTACTAGGTAGGTAGGTATACTTTATTATTGACATCCATAACGTATGGTTAAGTCTGGATCACTTCTTATAAATTTCCATTGCAAATTGAGCTCTATTACACCTAAGTATAAGCTCTAGTAAAATAGCAGAAGAGTTGAAACTATTCGAATCTTTTACGATTTTTGAACGCATTTTATTGAAAATGAAAAAAAAAAAGTTTCAATACGGCCAGGAGCGTTCTAAAATTGGATGTCCGTCTGAATTGAGGGATCAAGCTCAGAATTAGGCAGGAAAATGTAATAAATTGTTAGAACTGCAGTTCCTATTTCAAAATCCAAACGGGAGTTACTTTTGAAATTCGAACTCGTAAAACTGCATATTCTGAATTGTTTTTAAAAAGTTTTTTTTTGGCAAAATCAGTATCAAAATAACTGGATCATTTATCATGAACGCTAATAGACGATTTTTTCTAACGAGGAGACAAAAAAAAATTCTTTGTCTCCTTCTTTTGTTTGACGGATAAAGAGACAAAATAGTACCTACCATGCGTAGCGTGTTTTGAAGTGAAACGTTCATAAACACTACTGTATTATTCTGTGCAAAAGCTATGATGTAAGAAAAAAACATAAAATGGGCGATCGCGTGCGCTCTCCTCGTAAATCGAGTGATTTACCCGACAGCTATGTGAAAAAGACGAACTCTGTGTCAGGAAACGGCTAAAGTATCGCTGGTTTTGTCCTAAATCATTTCGTAAGGTAATTTTAGTGGAGTTTCTGAAGGGCTTGGGTAAGGGATTATTTTGTGTTGAATGAATGAATGAATGAAAATACTTTATTGTACGTAGGTACACCTTACAAACTAATATGCGAGACAGACTAAATTACATTACATTACGTACAATGGGCGGTCTTATCGCTAGGGAGCGATTTCTTCCAGACAACCTTTGGATGGAGTGGAGCGATTATTTTTTGATTGAGGGATAAGGGATAATTTTGTTAACAGAGCGTTGATGTATAGTCAGTTATTTCATTTTTTACTTATTTAGATTACCTATACATAATATTGTAATGTGATTTTTCACAGTCAAAAAGTCGTAAAATTTTGTATATCGAGAGGTTTCAATATTCTGAGAATTTATGAATATGTTGTCAGAAAAATCAACTTATTTGATCAAAATAATGTAATGGTATCATGCTTGTTCATTTATCTGCAGTGATAGTTAAATGTATGGATAAAATTAAACCAATTGTCTCCATTTATACCCTAAAATAATATGCCATAGAATACATTATAATGTCGTCATACCGTAATTTTTATTGATCGAGTGAGCGAAGCGAACGTGATCTTAGTGACAACTTGGACAAAAATGCTTTGTATGTTTGTTCGACGAGATCTTTTAAACCGCTCATCCAATCTTCATAAAATTTGGTAGGTATACGGATAGTACTCTTAAGTTCTACTGGTTTGTTAAATGAAGTAAATCGGTGAAGAGGTTGTAAAGATACGAGGGTCCAAACGGAGTAAAAAAAAAAGTCGTAAAAAAATATCACATGGGGTGTCATTGATAGGGCTTTACTTTTAGACATTCTAAAACCGAATATCATCATACTGTGATTTTTATATTAACCGTGTAACACGGGATTGACCATAATAATTACACAACATAAAGACGTTAATAAATAAAAAAAAGAATGACATGCTATGTTTAAATCTTTTTTAAAGCCGCGTTGATTGTTTTAATAACTATTTGCCTTGACTCGTGACTGACAGTTCATCACTACCTCATCCCTAAAAAATAACACAAGAGTTTCTTAATTGCGACGTCGCGTCCGCCATTTTGTAAAATTTAACCGTGGCGAAACGAATTGTTTGACGGGCAACATCCTCATCAAAATCAATCCTCCATTATTTAGCTCAACACGTCCAACAATAGTGTTGTAGCTGTTGGGATTTATTCGGCCAAAAAAGACCGAAAGAAAAGCCGAATTTCAGTTAAGCTCGTATCTTTGAGCTTCTAAAGCTTAAACCGTTTGTTGTAGATTTAATTATTCAATGTTGTAAGTAGAACACCAAACCAAAAAACCAGTGTAGGTGGACCTATTTGTAACTTTGTTCTGTTTTTGAATTGAATACGTCATCCAAAACATGCCGTTTCTAAGAGTTGCATACCTATTGTTAGTTTTAGTGCCCTTATTTCTATGTTTCTGATTATACATACTGACTTAGGCGAGATATCTATGGGAAGAAAATAAAGAGCACCCAAAAAATTTCAATATTCAAACTAAAATTATAAAAAACTAGCCGTCTCCCGCGGCGTTGCTCACGTTAGAGTGTGACTTTTCAAAATTCCTTTCTTAGTGCGCCCGTACACTATATAAGGAACCTACCCTCCAAATTTCATACCTCTAGGACTTATAGTTTAGGCTGTGCGTTGATTCTCTGTCAGCTTCAAAAGAGTTTTATATATATTGATGATTTAGATAAGTAAACTTCAAAACATGGTCTTTATTGACTATTTTTGACTATTTTTAAAATGAAATTAATTAATAACCGAAGTAGAACACGTACCTAACAGCATAATACTTAAATGTACCGCCCCGTTATAAGTTAGAAATAAGGTACGAAGGCACGTCGCCTGTCAACAGTGGCAGATGACAGACGTAATTATGGAGATGACAGACAAGGTGGCTTAATGTGGCTCTGACTGCGTAATACTTCAAACGAGCTGCAATATCAACTGCGTAGATTACGGTGTAGGAAAACATCGTCGATACCCGTAATGCCGTAACGTAGGCGGCTTCGCAATTGACCATGTCTTTTTTGTGGATAAAGCTTTGATGGATGCTGGTTGTCATGTCAAATACTGTTGTTCCATAGCTCATAAACATTAAATTATACTATTAATTTTTCTTTACCTTTATCATCGTTTTTTCGCACACACCGCTAGATCTGAATTTCGGATAAGCTACTAGTATTATGGTAGAGCTTAAAATAAAATTGGTAAATCATATTTGTACTTTTGAAATGAAATGTATTTATTCGCAAGAAGTATGGTCAAATTACAAGATCTTAATAATTTTAAGTTAGTGTCACGTACTTCATCGGAGACCGACATGCATTTTTTTTAAAAGTACGTAAAAAAAAGTAGGTACGTTACGTTCAAAGTAAGTTTTTAAAGTACCTAAGTTTTTTTTTTAAAGTGTACTTGCAATGCTCGAAGTAAATTGCCCGAATTTCATTAAATTTTTCATTACTCTTATTTTTGGCCGAAGCTGCATCCAGCACTATGGTATACTAATCAAATTAAATTGGTCTGAAACCTATTTGTGGGGTGCAGTCGAGCAAAAAATGAGGATTAAATTGCGCAAATAATATGTTATTATCTTACCTCTTGTAGTGGTGATGTATCCTGCAACCAAAAAAGGTATAATTTTAGTCTAGGGCATACAAAACGGCTGAGATCTAATGAAAAACTGAACCTGAATTTTATAAATCTTTTAGTGAAAAACAAAAAGGATAGGTCTAATAATAGATAAGTAGGCACGTAGGTATACTTAATAAAAAATCAATAAAAACACTGCTGAATTTTGCAATGCGATTTCGTTGAGTAGGTAAATGATTTAATTTGACAGGACGAAGGTTAACAACATAATACAAACATATTGTAAGTACCTACCTACTACCTACTCGTATGTGACATTCGAGCAAAACAGATTTCATAATAAAGATAATTAAATACTAAGGACAAGCATTAGCAAAAGGGCACAATTTATAGTAGGTAGATCTGTAATTAGGTACTATATATTGTTTCATGTATTATACATAACACAACTTATTTCAATCATCTTGTAACACCAGGTGTACACTAACCTAGTTTAACCTCATTATATTTGAGTAATTGCTACTGCTTTGTGAACTTATAGATTACTAGATGAGACATAAAAGTAAAAATAATTTTTTTTTGGATAAAAATAGAGAAATTTATTCAAATAAAAAAAAATTAATACAAATGAGACATAAAAGTAAAATAATGAAAATTTAGGGTAAAAATAGAGAAATATATTAAAATAAAATAAAAAATTAGGACAAATAATGTTACTGGCAAGTTTGGTAACGTGATACTATAAGAGATATCATTCCACCAGAATTTAGTCAGTTAAAAAAAGTTCTGTTAGTCCTACAAACACACACACACACCCTCATTCAGATTTTGTATAAAAATTGATAATGGTCATAAATTATTATACATGGTAACAATCTTGAAATCAAAATGCGTGTGGTCCTAAATATAAAAATAACATTCACCATGCTTCATCAATCAAGGTGACCAAAATGCAGTCAAGAATAGCTTGTTTTTTTGTAAAACATCGTGCGCGAAATCATATCGACTGTATAATTTAATTAAGTAACAGCCAAATTGAGAACATCCTTCTGAGGTTTCATAATTTTTTTGTACTTGCATGATGATTAATAGATCCTAATTTTTGCAATGATAAAAACATTAGAATATATTTACGTCCTAATATAAGAAATAACGGTTCAAGTTCCACTTTATAAGAACCATAGACTTAAAAAACCTAGTTTATTGCCATAAATCTCGCTATTTTTATCTCGTTTAAAAAAAACAATGGGGAAATGATAATGAACTGAATATAACTTACTAGCCGTCTCCCACGGCGTTGCCCGCGTTAGAGTGTGACTATTAAAAATTCCTTTCTTAGTGCGCCCCTACACTATATAAGGAACCTTCCCTCCAAATTTCATACCTCTAGGACTTATAGTTTAGGCTGTGCGTTGATTCTCTGTCAGCTTCAAAAGAGTTTTATATATATTGATGATGACAGAAGATTACTAACAATAACAATATTTTAATGTGAAATTCCCACCATACTTCAACGTCAAAATACACAATAACCAATAAATTTTAAAACGTCTTAAATTAACATACCGTTATTAAAACAAAGAGAGTGTGATTTTAAACTCTGTAGAAATCACCAATTGAGCGAGCACATTATTATTGTAAAATTTACAAATTACTATTTTTTTTAAATTCAGAGTCTCCTTTGCTTTTATTTTAGGCTTATTTTGCTGTCACTTCCAGTCGAACTTGTCTTGGTAATGACAGCCACAATAATTACCCACACAACCTCAAGTCGGTTATTGTAATACAAGCATTATTTGGCACACATTCACTTTCGGACAAGATTATAAACAAGAGTGCTGGGTCAAATCTATATTATTATGAATAATTTGTCAAAAAATACCTGACAACGTTTTAGGCAATTTGGGTATGTTTGAGTATTATATTAGCACATACTTTACTAGTTTAGACTTTTAGACAGGTTTGGTTAGGTCTAGAATTCTAGATCAATATTTGCAGAAAAAATGTTTTTTCGGAAAGGCACCAAAAAAAAATGTTTTTTGACTTCCCGCTGTCCCGACAAACTAACTCTCATAGTGACAATGGGAACGGACACATAGCACTTTTATTTTAATACTTTTTCTTGTGTTATTGTGAGTATTGTTGTTTAATTTTGGTGAAATTTTAACCAATAATATTTAGGTCGTAACATAAAGTGTGAGCCATTTGAATAAATGTGTGTAAAGTGGTTTTTCTGAATGTGAAAATTCGTGTTAGGTTTTGAAGAGAAAATCCACCATTTTCTTTTCAAACAAACGACAGCCGACTTGACAAATGACTTGACTTGACTTATTACAATTATATCACTTGACATTGGCAAAATTGTCTGTCGAAATGACGGACAGAGGCCATTAACGAAGAGAAGAAGAAGAAGACAATGGGAACGCGCGGAATAATTATGTCAACCGAAATAAGGTGCACAAGACGTATGCTACTTACCTTCGCAATTAACGTTTATCTAGAAACATTCGTTGATCTGTGAAATAAGAACTCCCATTATTTCACAAAATAAACTATTTCAAAAGAGTACCTACCAAATAATGTACAAATACCTATTACATTTGATAGCTTAATTTAAGCTTAGTTTGAATGAATTATTTCGCTCAGGCACGAGGACCTATAATTATTTTGTAACACCACTGTAGTATCAAAAGTAACTTACGTGTTGATTTTGTAATTGAGAACAATTAAGAAACCCAGGGCTTCTATACAATGATCTTGTATAAAAAATTGTTTGGTTGTCTACTCTAGGGTAAACCATTTAAATCTGACCACTTCCTACGTAGTTTACAGGAGCACGGGTGATTTTTGACAAAACTGACAAATTTTGTTTGACAAGTAGACTGAATCTTGGTCAAAAACACACGTGCTGCCTGGTCCTCGGCGTACACGTCTCTCGGCCACGTAAAGCGTGGTTTACCTATAGCCAGAATAATATTTTCAAAAGATGTGACAGTAGATACAAATAATAACAATCTTTTGAAAGTTGAGTCGTTTAATTTTGAAGCTAACTGTACTTATCTTCTAGACTATTTGCTAAGCCCTCAATACATTCATTAATGTGGGCGTTTTTGACCTCATGACATCGCAATGAAAATAAAGAGAACCATATTTGGGAAAGAAAGTCAATATTTACTAGTTGAAAGTAAAGGAAAAGAAGTTTAGTATCTACATAGATATAGAATGATTTTTGTACGATTAAAAGCACGTTATTTTAGGTCTTCCAAGAGTGGTATTGTGGTAGTCAAAGCACATTCAAAAGTCCTAACACTTTGTCTAGAACAAATACCGGTGCTCTAGTGGTAGCAACTCCGCCTTCCGATTTAAATCATAAATCATAAATCATAATAAATCAATCTTTTATCATCAATAATAAAATTTAAGTACAAGCAGGAGCTATTTTAAGTACCTACAGCCTTGGCATTATTTATCCACGGGAACGTTTTCTTCCCTCAGAGTTCATTATTTTAAAAAGTTGATTTATTTGTGAGATAATGATTATTTTACCTTATACTAATACTGAATGATTTGATCCCTGTATCCAACTGAGCCGTGTTGGTCGAGTGGGAGTGCACCTCGACTTTCGATCCGAAGGTCGTGGGTTCAAATCCCGGCCGTGCATCAATGGATTTTTCGTTCGGAAAATTTATATGCGCATTAACACGAGCTTTACGGTGAAGGCAAACATCGTGAGGAAATCCGCGGCTTAGTGAGCTCCGCACGTATTGACTTTGTCTTTCCAGTGGATATGGCTGACTAGGCTGAGAGGATGGTATAGGTGCTGATCCAACCTACTCGATCTAAACATTGTCCCAGGCACTACAGTGTCCCGTTGAGTGTAGCCATAGGATGCCTCCTGACGCTGTATAAATCATCTTCAATAGATGTAAAGGGATATTATTATCCAACGAATTAAATAAGTTTATACCGGGCTTATGCAGTAAATAGTATACCTACTTCTATTTATGGCAGTCTTCTTTACCTTTGCTAAGTAAATGATTCCAGTGTTAACTTGAATCAATTTAAACCAAAGCCTGCCAAAGCTCTCAAAGACTCAAACTATGATACCTTCTGAGACAACTAACTTTTGATAGGTACGCAGTACGCATCATGTCACGTGAGTAACAAGAGAATGTCCCATTACTAGCACATGTAGGTACCTATAGGCACTATAAGTACGTATTTGATGTAAAGCCGGCCCGCCCACAACAACACCTTATAGGAACCTTGTCTGATCATGTTCCAACTTGGTTCTAGTACCCGGTAGTACTTCAATTATCTTAAAGTCACTTTGATGGCTTGACACTACGATGCTTGGTATGTTCTAAGTTAGATTGGTTTCGAAACTGGTACCTGTCAATAATTCCTCGACCGAAATTTTTTTTTATGCGGTTCGTTATTTAGTTCTTACAATTTTTTAACATTTTGCTGACTGAGCTGGGTTAGTCTCTTAAACCCTTAATTTAAAATCAAGGGGATTTCAAAATTTTGAAATCGATGATTTTGAAGGGGACGGCTCAAAGGGGATTATGAGACTAACCCACTGAGCTAGATCTGAGCATAAGATCCCTCAATTCAGACGGATATTTTGAATCAAGTAGCCGTATTTTCTTTGAAAGGAATGACAGCTGACTTGACGGGCTTGACAAAAAGCCTGTCAAACATGGCTCGTAACTCTAAAAAACGGGTTAGTTCCAACTCTATAGGCCTCTACTACTGATCTTTATTCTGGACTATAAAAAAACACCATCAGACCTTCTTCATCATAGCTGAAATTGATCCTGATGAACTCTGTTGACAAATCTGAATTCTTTGTTGACAGAAACTGAGAGATAGACATCAAAACATTGGTTATCAAGCTAGGTCACAATTTCGCAAAAATTAGAACTTCATATTTCTTCACGGTTTTCATACCTACCTACATTGATCCAAGGATATAGTACCGGTCCTCATTACAGATTGTCATCTCGGTACATGTTGAGAAATTGTGGTCCCATTGTTTTAATCCTAGACCACTCGTGCTAGAATGTTAAATTGTATTTGTATAGCGCGTAAATTATCAGCTAGGTCAGTTTGGATAAAACAGTGGGCCAGCCGGTATTACCCGGTATCATGCATTGACTTTACCTTTCCTGTGATTATGGCTGACTAGGCTGAGAGGATGGTATAGGTGCTACAAGCCTACTCCATCTAAACACTGTCCCAGGCACTACAGCGTCCCGTTAAGTGTTGGCATAGGTTGCCTCCTGACTCTGTATAAATCATCTTCAATAGATGTAAAGGCTGTAGTGGTCCAGCTGTATCTGGAGACTGTGACCTGGTCCTCTCGAATGACATCGTGATGGTAAGGACCTTGAGTGCCTATCGATACTATTGACTAGGTACTGTACCTACTACTGGTTTGACAGTTGCGATGTCGATTCTAAGCTTGACGGCTTGAAAGCTTTTGTTTATTGGCGCTACCTAATTATAACGACCTTTGTGGTGGTGCAAGAAGGTCTGCGCTAAAAGATGGGGGTTTGATACCCGCAGTGGACTGTCTATCACAGTAATGATACGACTGGATGACAGGTAAGAGAGCTAGCCAAAACTGGCTCCTAATCGGAAATAGTGTTTCAGTCAAGAGTTTAAATTTAAGGATCGATCTGTGTAGAGTTGTATGTGCCATGACTTCTGTTGAACCCGGGATCATGGTGCGTGCATGGTGCTTTTTACCAAAAGGATAATTCTTTAAAATCTTGAAAAATATTAGGATTTTGTTAGAATGTCATTAAAGTCACAAAATGACAGCCAAAGTCACTTCTATGACATCGTAACAAAATCCCAAATATATTTTTATTACATTTTATCAAAGGTAAGTGTTTAGGCAAGCGTATAGTGTAGGACGCCCTCCGGCATGGTGGGGCGATGATCTGCGAAATGTATACCTATAGTTGGTAAATACTGGATGAGAAGAGCCGAAGACAGGCCTCAATGGCGCGTTTTGGGAGAGACCTACGTCCAACAGTGGACTGATATAGGTTGATGATGATGATGATCAAAAGTATAATCATCACAATAACCTTTATCTATTTACACTTTACAAATAGCTACACTGAGAGAAAATTTTGTGTCGTAATTACAAATTCATTTAGTAATAGTTTTTTATGTATTTCTAAGTAAAATTTAGTATTTTTAACTGGTGTTTAGTCATTTAAACAATGGTCATGAAGTAATCGCAACAAACCGGTTTTAGTAAATGTTGATTTTGTAATCGCAGCAATACAATACTGTTTTCTAATAAACCGTTCAGTAATTCCAACAATACAAGTCTATTAGTTATTTCGACAAAACACAATTTGTACAATACTATTTTCTAGTAGTAGGTTTTGTAAATACAACAATAAATAAATGACTAATGTCTGACGTTTGGTGCAATACTTAATCCTAATAAACAGTTTTGTAATTTTAGCAACACAATGTACCTAGTTCCCAGCTAGTATACCTGGAATTATAGATAGGTACCTAGCTACCTGCATAATACCACTAATACTAGGTACTGTACCTACTGTTGCATAGGTACCAGAAAAATCTGATTTCGTATATCTAGGTACATAATAAATGTCTTGATTTTACTGGTTGCTGCACCTGACTTTATAAGTACCTACCTACTAAATTACTCAACATGACAACGTGCCAAGCAGATGGTAAGTATACTCTGCCACTGCCGTGCCTCCGGTCCTTCGCCTTTAACATCACCTTTATTCTCACCAAAGAGCTAGGGCATGAACTTGGCGATGTTGCTGTGGCAATAATTCCGGAATTAATCGCGGCATTCATGCCGGGCATAGTGTGCACGCGCTAAGAAAAACGAATTCTCCTCAAAAAAGTGATGATAAGTAAGACACGTAAGTAGATAGGTAACTCAAAATGTTCTAAATTTTTCTTCTATCTACTTGGATGGTGTGTCCCTTCCCTTCCCACCTGAGTAAGTACCTACTTACTTACTCGTACCTACAACACTTCATTATCATCATCATCATCATAAGCCTGTAGAAGTCCACTGCAGGACATAGGCATCCCCTATACATTTCCAGGAAGAACGGTTCTGAGACCTTTCCATCCACCGATTTCCCGCGATCTTAACAATGTCGTCGGTCCATCGAGTGGGTGGGCGCCCTACGTTTTGCCTTCCGGTCTACAACAATTATTTACTCCAAAACTAGGTTCATCTGTGGGGAAAGCTGCTGATAATAAATCAAACTATTTAAATTGTAAAGAAAGGGTAGACTGGGATAGATGCCCCACTTTTTAAAGTTTATATCGTGTCATCTATTTATTCCGACGATTTATTTTAGACGAGCAGGCAACTTAGGCAGTCTTAGAAAATGGTACAAAATGCATAACATCAGGTTTTTCTGGTATATAAACTATAGGTACACTAACCATTTTTTTTCAGGTAGAAAAAGAGGACTGACGACAGATTATATGAGGGAAGGTGTTGGGCTTGAAATGTCTCAAAGTATCTTGCCGGCAGTTCAATTAAAAAGGAATGCACAGACACGTGTCTAATTTATTTGATGATGGGTCACCATCACCCCCATTTTCCCCCGTATATGAATCGGATTCACACAGTTGTTATTTCTTAAAACTTATACGTCTTCTGTATTATATTCTTATTCAAGTTAAACCGCAAATCATGCAAATCACAGAGGACACATAGGACAGCAAAATCATAGTAATAGGGTTCCGTTTTTACCCTTTGGGTACGGAACCCTAAAAAGTACTGTACGATGCTTACAAAATATCGATGTTTTCACCCGATACATCGAATGACATCGATGTACGGTTCTGATGTATCGAATCGAAAAAAAACATCATGTTTTTTCAAAGTGGACACCCCTACCCCAGTTTCCCCTACAATTCATACACGTCAATAGCAAGCCCTTAATAATTTCAACAATGAGTGTAGTAATTTCAACAATACAATTGTTTTTGACATATCGTTTTGTTATTTAAAAAAAACGTATTGTCAAAAACACACACATTTACTTGGTTTTACATTATTTTGTAAAATATAGTAACAAATTTTTGTAATTTTAGCACTTCATTCAGTTGGCTAACCTGGTTCGGCAGGCGCATAACAAGTCATTATTAATTTCTACAAATGAACTAGTAATTTGAACAATACAAAATGTTTTTGACAATTCGTTTTGTAAATTTAAAAACACAAATGTAAGTTTTAGTTTGTTTTTTGTAATTCCGACAACAATTTTGTAACTGACTTGGGTGTGGTCGCAGGGTAATTTTATCTCGTTCATTTCGTTTGAACCGCGGAACTGAGCGTACATACTCCTGGTAAGTGAAACTGGTTTTGCTACATTACGGAGAACTTTGATTGTGTTGTGTGCGTACAGAAAGCGTGAAAGAGTAATGGTATTCTGTGACAGAAAGTGATAAGTGTCGCCGACGCCGCCGCCCCGCCACCACCGCCATATTTTTCGTGCTACATGAGTGTGCATGAGTGTAGCAAGCACGTGAAGAAATACTGTGTCTAATAACGACGCCATCCTCGCCGTTCACCGCCGCCGCCGCCGCCGCCAACAATGGACGAGCTCACCAGAGATTTATTAATGAATTGGGGCTTGTCGGAGTACACTTACACATTTAGAGGTATAGTACCTATTCAGAATTTTTTCAACCCTCTCTTCCACCCCTCATCTAGTAGTATAGTATACCGACCTATTTGCGATTTCTATATCATTAAACCTGTATAGCCTGCCTGGGGCGGCTCGCTCCGGGCCACGTTTTTACACATCTTCAAACAATTTTTTTTTATCATTGGTCATGGTCTTAGGTCGCCATTTTGAAAATCGCTTACCTATGTACCACTTTCTCTACACACTATCATTACTTTTGCTAAATCCGACTCGTTTTATATTTCTTTATAGATGGAAAAATTGATGGTGGAACACTAAGATTATTATCGCATGATGATATAATGCAGTTGCTACCTATACCGGGTGACAGGGCCAGGTTTCGGGCAAATTTAGAAAACTGGAAACGTGAAGTGGAATCTTTAGACATACCAGAACAGCGTTACAATATTTCAAATCAAGGGGTGCGTTTATTGTTTTCACTTCTGTCGGTTTTTTATTCCCGGAGTGCCACGATTTTTTACAATATTAAGTGCTTGGTATTGTTTTCAGGTTCACGAGCATGAGGATATTGTCTCATTTTCTCTGCTTGATGCAAATGAATTGGACACATCTCTTACCAGTATTGGTAGAAGCACTGCACGACGTCGCATATTGAGAGAACGAGGAATACTAGAAACTCGTTCCCGCTCCTCTTCAAGGGCTTCATCAACAGTTTCTGATCCTGCAACCGCACTAATCACTGCTGACATAGGTAAGCTTATTTATTTATTTATAGACGAGCAGTTTTTGTTGATACTAAGTATGTCTATGTCACACAGTGATGAAGTATAGTCATTTTGAGTCACTGTCCTTTCATTTAGTCACACTTTTTAAGCATACTGTTTTACATATTTATCTCTGGTTATTAATGTAACGGTTTATATTTTATCTTTTACCTGAATTCTGATTTCCAAAACAATAAATAAATAAATATTTTGGACAATCCACCTAACACTATCTAGCTTCAAACTAAGCAGAGCTTGTACTATGGGAACCAGATAGCTGATATAATACTTATATACATTATATATATTTACTTATATAAATGTTTATCAATACATACTTAGAATACAATATAACACCCAGAAAGAGAACAAACATTTATGTTTACTACACACATATTTTGTTCTCGGTGGGGATCGAACCCACGGCCTCCGGCGCAGAAGACAGAGCTACTACCAACTGAGCCGTGATACTTGTCTTTTTTTTAAAGAACTTACATAATATATGAATTTTGTTACAGATCCTGATGAAACCACAGCTGAAAAGCTCAACTGGCTACGTAACTCCCTCGAACCATGGCATCTTGTGGAAGATAACTGGAATGCAACTGCTAAATGCAGATTGCGTTCTAATTACTCTGGCAGCAAAATTCTGAATAGGTACTTAGTTAGGTAAATGTGTTAGTGTACTCCGACAAGCCCCAATTCATTAATAAACCTCTGGTGAGCTCGTCCATTGTCGGCGAAATACGAGTATGTACTGTCATTTCCATAAGTAGGATAAGAATGTGTAGAATTTACCAAAGTGGCGGCGTCGGCGATGTAAAAAGAAAAAAAAATGTTCTGTCATTTACTTATTATATGTAGGATAAGAAATTATAATAATTATGTTGAGAAATATACTCATACAACATAAAGGGTGAATTTTTGAGATGGGACAGTAAGGACAGGCAAGAAAATGGTCATTTTACCTGCCCTTACTGTCCCGTCTCAAAAATTCACCCTGTATATTATGAATAAATAAGGACTTACATAGAGTTAATTAAAATTATACCTATGTAAAATAATAATGTATAACTTATAGTTTAACCGCGACCGCTGTGCCGCTCCTGAGGTACTCGCGGCGAGGTGGAGGCCGACGAACGCTGAGCGTTGACGGCAGCGATTGGACGGAGCGGCCAATACTTCAAGCTCCGTCCAATCGCTGCCGTCAAGCGTCGTCGGCCCTCACCTCGCCGCGCGTACCTCAGGAGCGGCACAGCGGTCGCGGTCTAATTATACCTTTATGTATGTATAAGGCGAAGAAATAAATTATGCCTCAAACGCACTTGCGGTTAACCGCGGGCGCGGCTAACCGCGCGGTTCCAGTTTTAATATACAACCGCAGTGCAACCGCTGCGTACAGCAGTTGCGGTTGCATATTAAACTGGAACCGCGTGGTTAGCCGCCCCCGCGGTTAACCGTAAGTGCGTTTGAGGCCTACTAACTCGTTTATTAATTACTTTAGTTATATTATCAAAATAAGCACCTACATTTATCTGGATGTATGTACAAGGCAAACAATAAAAACTCGTTTATTAATTAGGTATTATACTTTTTATTTTTATATAATATGACCTACCTACCTCAATACTGGTAATTCTTTACTGTGTAATAACGTTTTACCGAAGCAACCAACCATTGTGTCCTAGTATTTGTTTCCATAAATACCCATGTGATTTCTAGTATTTTTTTTCAGTGATTCCTATTTTCAGTTGATTAATTTCTGCAAAATAAGATGATGACTAAAAATCTCACTGGCGCATATTGTAGATCAATAGCCTAAGTATTTTTTAAACTACTATTATGTTGTGCTTTGTACTTTCTAGTTTCTTCAAGTATTTTGGTGTTAAAATACTTGAAGAAACTAGAAAGTGCAAAGCACAACATAGTAGTTCAACAAAATACTTAGGCTATTGATCTACAATATGCGGCCAGTGAGATTTTTAGTCATCATCTTATTTTGCAGAAATTACAAAACGATAAGTAGGAATCATTGAAAGAATACTAGGAATCACATAAATATTTGTTGAAACTACAAAAGGATTAGTAAAAACACAGGAAGGCATTACAGTAGGCTTGCAGAAATTACAAAACGATAAGTAGGAATCACTGAAAGAATACTAGGAATCACATAAATATTTGTTGAAACTACAAAATGATTAGTAAAAACACAGGAAGGCATTACAGTAGGCTTGCATAAATTACAAAACGATAAGTAGGAATCACTGAAAGAATACTAGGAATCACATAAATATTAGTTGAAACTACAAAATGATTAGTAAAAACACAGGAAGGCATTACAGTAGGCTTGCAGAAATTACAAAACGATAAGTAGGAATCACTGAGAGAATACTAGGAATCACATAAATATTAGTTGAAACTACAAAATGATTAGTAAAACCTTAAGACCTAAAGACCTAGACCTAAGCTAGAGACTTGCAGTAATTACAAAACTATTTGTAAAAGTCCGTGTCGTTAGTACACTACTTACTTGATATTACAAAAGTCACTTTACTCGCTTTTACTAGGGTTTTACTTGTAAATACAAAATTATATTACTAAAGTCGCTTTGTCGGTTTTATGAAACGGTCTGTCATCGTGGGATTTACACGTATTTTTGTTGGAAAAAGTGGGTTTTTAGTATAATTTTCTCTCCGTGTAGATTCTAATTTGATTTCGCTAATTTTTTACCGCCATCAAATTAACAAAAAGACCATTACGGGCCCGACAAAGACTAAGGTTACAATATTTACCTCATCTTCAATATTATACTAATGCGTTTATAATTAACTAGCTAAACGGTGCTTTGACCTGGCGACATTCAATAAATAAATAAATATTCACGGACATTTAACACAACGCCTTCTAGTCCCAAACTAAGCAATGCTTGTACTATGGGAATTCAATGGCTGATAGAATACATAATATACATTTTTTTTTGTAAATATTAATACCTTATAATAATACATAGAACCAACATCTATGTTGGCCACACACAAGTGTTTGTACTCGGTAGGGATCGAACCCGCGACCCACAGCACAAAAGGCAGAGCTACTACCGACTGAGCCATGACGCCTGTCATAGGTAGTAGTAGACGGAATATATACTAACCCTCCAACTAGGTGGACAGCGCGGTTGGTCGGTTGTTAATAGACGGGCTATTGTAGGAGATACGATAAATGTCCGTCTAAAGTGAGGGATCCAAATCTTAGATCAAGCTCAAAATTAGGCAGGTGTTCACTTGCGTATGTATATTCAATAAAACACTGTCACAGTATATATAACCAACGTTTATTTCACACTCAGCTCGGATACCTGTACAAAACTCAAAACGTAACGATAGCGCGTTCTAGGATTTTGCACTTTTTACTAGCGCCATCTAGTTTAAAAACAGCCACACTATTGGCATGTATGAAAATATTAAATCTAAATTAAACAGCAGGAAAATGTTAAAATATTGTTAGAACTGATAGCACTAATTCTAGGATAGTAATAACTCTATTTACTACGTAAGTATTAAGGTGTACACAGATGTAGTGGATCGGACACTTTATTAATCTTAACAATTAAAACCGGTAGTAAAAACCTAAAATGATAGCAATAATCCTTAAAACTGATCACGCAACAAAAACTCTTCTACCGTAAATAAACAAAAAACCTTTTTTTTATTATAATTAAATATTTAGCTAAATATTTCCTGGAAATAATTGTTGGATCGTGAGGCGTCGAATACGGTGGAAAAAAGATGTTCCGAAAAAAAAAAAAAGATATCGTGAGTACTCACGATACAAATTGCTGACAAAAAATATTGATGAGTAATATCATGAGGTCCATTTTGCTACTTTTTGTAGAGTTCCTGAATCCTCTTTAATGTAGAAACTTTTCTAAGATACGTGTGTCCTGTCTATCTAAAATCTAAAATAAAAGATATTATGGATAAACTAAATTTGCAGATCTACTAAATAAACTATTCTGATTCCGAAAATCGTTGGGAATTTTACAATTGTGCTCAGACGGAAGTAGGAGCACATTTTTAGTTATACATTACTGTTTGATCATCAAACCTTTCAAAAAAATAGAGTAAAAAACTGCAGTCTCTGACTCTACAATTGTAAAAATATGACATTTCAAAATTTGCCAATCGCAGCAAAATACCAATAATTTTTTTTTTATGATAAAAGTAATGGAACAAGCTGATAGCTCACCCGATGTAAAGTAGTAACTTCTGCCTATAACAATACATTACCTCACAGAGCAAGTCCAATGAGGACGTGCCCTGTAAGGCAATGTACTGCGTCCACCACTCTGAGACGTAAAGATTTTGAAGTCTCATGTGCCTGTAATTAATTATCCCTGTTTACCACACAGTAGGATATTTTATATCAAGTTCACAGCCATCGTGCGTAACAATTACCCGTGAAGGTTACACATACACACCTAACTGAAGTCGGTTAAAAAATTAAACGCATGACTAATCATTAGGAAGTGGTTTTGAAATCATCAGGTTAATCTGTATGATGTCATTAATTGTGCGATGTTCACGCTCTAAGTGGTTTGTTATTAGTTGAAATAACGTCTGATTTTGGTCTCACGATCCTTTAGAGGGTGGTCTTTATGATGCTGGAAGATTCTTATACCTAAAATCTAATTAATTATCTAGTAAAATATAAATATCATTAAAATTGAGTTGAGTTGGGAAAATCACAAGGTTAGCTGCTATTATCTGATTAAAAGATGGATAAATGTCCCACCTGATGTTGAAGCTGACCTGAAGCGGTAATCTTTACCTATATAACAATTCTTGGCCTAACCGAGCAAGTCCATTGAATATTTATTTATTATTCGGTTACGCATCACATTTTATCACTCTGAGAAATTTTTGACGTTTCTCTAGCGAATGAAAAATATCCAACATTTTCCCTTCAAAACAAACGACAGCCGACTTGAGGAATGACTTGACTTATATTATTTCAAATCTCACTTGACACTAGCAAAATTGTCTGTCAAAATGACGGACAGAGGCCATAAATATAATAAGAAGAATGAACACGAGTTTTGACATTTTTTGAAACGACACATATAGCACTTTTATTTTAATAGTTTTTCTTGTGTTATTGTGAGTATTGTTGTTTAATTTTGGTGGAATTTTAACCAATAATACTTAGGTCGGAACATAAAGTGTGAGCCATTGGAATAAATGTGTGTAAAGTGGTTTTTCTGAATGTGAAAATTCGTGTTAGGTTTTGGAGAGAAAATCCACCATTTTCTTTTCAAAACAAACAACAGCCGACTTGACAAATGACTTGACTTGACTTATTTATTACAATTTTAACACTTGACATTGGCAAAATTGTCTGTCGAAATGACGGACACAGGCCATCATTGAAGAGAAGAAGAATAAGAAGAATTGTCAACTCGGCTAGAGATGAGCGCTCATCGGTGTTTTACAACTTTCCAATTTTACAAACAATTACAGGAAGTACGCATTACGCTACCCAAAAATAGAGTTGAAATTGAAAACGGAACATAAGTACAGTCAGCGACTAAAATCGATAAAATTGAGTGCTTAAAATCGAAGTAAATTCAGTCCCAAAATGTTATAGCTCAAATATCATTGGATTTTATTATTAAAACCAGAAATAAAATAATGTCTAGGTAGGTAGGTACCTACCTAATTGTAGAAGGCAACATAATTACCTTGAATGGTTTTTTTTCGTTGAACATTAGGTAATCGGATACTCAATTTATTGGTAAAAAAAATACACGTCAATTATTTACTTACATTTTGATAAGTAAAAAATAATATTCATTATAGTCTCGACCACTACGTTACAACCCTGTGTTAGATCTTTTCTGTGTCAGCGATATTTATTCAAAAACCCCGGCAAAAACCGATTTACCTAAACCCTTGCAAAACGAGGTATAAAAAGCTTCCCAAATATTTGGAAATTTTAAATTGCTTAATAACTTATGTGGCTGACTGTATCGTACCTACTAAGCACTTTTGTTACTACTTTCACTCGACTCAAATACTGTCACAGTTAATTAAACTTAGTAGATAATATTTTCTGTTTGTTTCGGACATTGAGCTAAAACTCAGAGAAGCTGTCATTTCATTACCTACTTACAAAAAATGACAAATTTCAGACTTAGTTTTCGAAATGGCATCTTTTGACACATTGCAGATAGCCACATATCATATACCTAATACTTTTTTTTTTTTATTGGCGTCGCACTGTTTGTGCATTTGCCATTTTACGTGAAAAATTTGGGAAACAATATTATATTATAAAAAAGCGCGGGATCTGACATGCGGCATATAATACTTAGCTCTTCAAAGTCTTTGTTGATATGAGTAGAGATTTCAAGATAGAAAAAACTAAGCTTGAGTCCGGCTCAGAGCTTGGAAATGGGAATACGCGCCTTAAGGACGTATTGAAAATACATCAAAGCTCAAATTTCGATATCTGAGCCTTCACACTACAACAGACAGAGGGCGCAGTCGCTTTACGCTTGATTTTTTACATAACCTAACTAATCTTGGTACTTGAAGATTAGGTAGTTAGAGTCATCAAATTAAATAAATGTCACCAATATTGGCATTTGGTGCTATTTATCTTTCATCTATACAAATACATAATTTTTGCGATGGTAAAAACGTATTTATGTGAAAATTTTGTATGGGACTGCCCATATCTTTTGGCTATCTTTAAAGATGAATATATTAGCTTTAATTTTATACCATGTTATCTCCACAGTTGTGATTCCTGGTTCATGAAATGGTACCTAAAAAGTACTAAAAACTATTGATATTTGTAAAAGCGCCCTTAAAGTTTTCATACTTATATACTCAAACGATTTGCGTTAGACCAAGATGAGGTCATTAATTTTAAGCAGGCTCAGAATACCATGGCCGTAATATTGTTAACAATAGGAGCCTCTTAGCGAAACTAACCTTTAAACTCAGTCATAAATCCTAAGATAAATCAGACGAACAAGAAAGATTCCATTATCTATGATTGAAATCTAAAAGTTATGACGATGACGAGTCTAACAGCTCATTTGGTATAACTCAAAGTCAAAAATCTTTTATTTATTATGGATTAACTTCCACCCGCGACTTCGTCCGTGTCACGTTTGATCCAAGTACTTTTCCGGGATTAAAATAGCCTATGTGCTAATCCAGGTTACGAACTATATATTCTAAGTTTCAGCCGAATCGGCCGTTGCAGAGGGATTGAAACACAAACATCGAAACGTCCAAGTATCCATAAATTAAATTACCAAAATCCTTTTTTTTAATTTTTTTTATTTGAAATTTCAACTCAAATCAATAGTCATGTAGAAATACTACCCAAATGTATGCTTGCGGGTCCGAGCTGTTTTTAAGGGTTAGAATTGGTTTTTTTTATGATAAAAGTAATGGAACAAGCTGATAGCTCACCTGATGTTAAGTGATAACTTCTGCCTATAACAATGCATTACCTCACAGAGCAAGTCCAATGAGGACGTGCCCTGTAAGGCAATGCACTGCGTCCATTACTCTGAGACGTAAAGATCTTGAAGTCTCATGTGCCTGTAATTACACCGGCGCCCGTACCCTTCAAACCGGAGCACAGCAATGCGAGCATCGCTGCTTGGCGGAAGAAATAGGTACGGTGCTAGTACTGAACCCGGACGAGCTCTCACAAAGAGCTCTACTACTACTAATATTCTTCATTACCTACGCTAAAGAGTTGTGCTGGCTGCGGTGCAGGGGGATAATGCACAATACACACCAACGCAGGACGTCAGTGCATATATTATTCCCCCACCACAAATTAAAATTAGATACCTACATGAAATTAAACTTTTACGACTCCGAGCGATAGTTGCAGCGTATAATGCGTTGCTATAGGGAGAACCTGCATCAAGTGGGCCATCTGGTTTATTTACACACAGTACAAAAATTACATTGTGGTATTAGGCGACGCGTATAGAAGCCAAACAATGACCTAATCTTCTTCTTCTCTTCAATAATGGCCTGTGTCCGTCATTTCGACAGACAATTTTGCCAATGTCAAGTGTTAAAATTGTAATAAATAAGTCAAGTCAAGTCATTTTTCAAGTCGGCTGTCGTTTGTTTTGAAAAGAAAATGGTGGATTTCCTCTTCAAACCCTGAAACGAATTTTCACATTCAGAGAAACCACTTTACACACATTTATTCCAATGGCTCACACTTTATGTTACGACCTAAGTATTATTGGTTAAAATTCCACCAAAATTAAACAACAATACTCACAATAACACAAGAAAAACTATTAAAATAAAAGTGCTATGTGTCGTTTCAAAAAATGTCAAAACTCGTGTCCAATGACCTAATCTCTAAATCAGCTCGTTCTGTGACGTTTTGTGGTTTCTTGACATTGACATTTGATTTATTTGGTGTCAGGCATATCTACCAAATCAAATCAATGACTTGACTTGACTTATATTATTTAAAATTCATCACTTGACACTGGCAAAATTGTCTGTCGAAATGACGGACACAGGTCATATAGGTTTAAAAGAAGAAGAAGAAAGTATTTTATTTCTTTAGATATATTTGTACACTGGGGCTCGTATGCTGATTTACTGATCAAGGACTGATCCGGACTCAAGCATAGATTGTTGTATGAAATCTCTACTCAAATGTATGCTTGAGTAACGATTTCTGTATCGGTAATTCGGTATACGAGCGCCCGACTCTCTACTTAGGTAGAAAATTAAACAATAAAGTATTAACAATTATTAACAATAAAGTGTTTGTAGTTTGATTTCAATGTTAAATTCAACCCTAAGCTCTACTTAGTCGGGTGAAAAAACCGTCCTTTCGTCGTGACTAGTGCTTGAGCAATAAATGCAATACGGACAAATACTCAGAGTACCCGGTAGTCTTGAGTTTTTTGTTGATCGAAACGAATATTGAAAAGCAATTTGCGAGATATGTTGTATGAAAACCCGATAAGCGCCTCTAGCGGGAGATTTGCAATCAATTTAACAAAAAAAAACCTGGGAGTTACTCGATTCTCAATTTTCGCAAATAAACATTATATATACAACATGACTACGAACTCAGAATCAATAGTGCAATGCGGAACTCAGTTTTTTTTTAAATGGCGGATGGAAAATTTCTTGGTTCACTTTCTGATTAACACAACGAACTTTACGCTCTGTAACGTGACTATTGTACCATAACTGGGCTAAAGAAAGTGACATTGATCCGTCTGTCACTGTCACAGTGTCATGCAAATATGACATTTATAAACTACTTTCAATATCTATTTTTAATTATTTATCTGAATCAGTAAGAAATCGTTACTCACGCATTGATTTGAGTAGAGATTCATACAAAAATCTATGTTTGAGTCCGGATCAGTGCGTGAGCAGTAAACCAGCATACGGGCCTTAGTCTTAATCGAGACTATGCTTGAGTGTGTGTGACAAACATAGATGTTTTCTATGTCTAGGTAGGTGTTATCTAGTATCTGTCTATCTATAGGTAGATAGGTACTATTATAAAACTGTAAAAAGCCAAGAGCTTTTTCCGAATTGAAACAGGCTATATTTCATTGAAATCAAATACGTGGATTCTTAGATACAGCTTGAACTCTCTAAACCAAAAGCAGCTATTTCCTACGAGGTTCATTGTATGCTGGTTGACAGATATTTTGGTGGAAAGTTTCGCACCCGTTTTAAGTCGCGGGTATCAGCTGTAGTATATTAACAGTGGTGTTACTATAATTACGTCAACAGCGCTCTTACATGCACATTGTGTGCAAGAAACTTTAAAGCCAAAATTGGCTATTCAAGTCACCTTAGAGCCCATCATAGGCATCAAGCAGCAACAATGTCGCCGTACCCGAAACCGGCCAGGAAGACATCATCATCATCATCACTATTTATGTGCTATAAGTACTTCAAAAAAAAGTTATAGATATAAGTATTGTATCAGCAATCTAGATCCCATAGTAAAAGCTTTGGTTAGTTTGAAACTAGAGGGCGTTATATAAAATGTCCATAAATATTTATTTATCTCTCGGCGCTATGAGGCAGCACTCGTCCACACACTCAAGTCTTCCACACTTGTCGTAAGCACCTCCAAGTACTGGCAAACCTGCTTGGAAGCATCCAGTATGTTTCCTGCTATTTTTCCTAGTAATTACTTCCTGAGACAGGATAATTGTAAGAGCTTCGGTATAGCCAATGAGCGTTTGTACACCCGACACCGACACGATGCCGACGACAGTTACTGTTGCATGAAGATAATTTATAAGCTTTAAAAACAGATTTCATCAGATGATGATGATGATGTTGGTAGTTCATTGAAATTGTACTATTGATTGTAAACACCACAGAAAAGTCACAGGAAAGCAAAATACGCAATGTTTTATTCGTGCATGACATATTTTTCAATAATTCTTTTTTAAAACCCGAATTACTAAACCGATTTTGATCAATTTTTTATGAGAGTAATCTGGAAAAAAAAGATTTTTTTTAATCGGTTCAAAAATGATAAATTTCTGTTCTAACAAACATTAAAAAAATTATCGATAATTTTTACTAATTTTTAATACTCTCATCATCTAGTATATAAGGCGTCTTAACACTGTTGTTAAGACGACTTACTAGATGATGAGAGTATCGTTCCTACTTTGTCGTGTAGGTCTCGTGTCGTTAGCAGTGTGAAAATAGCCTATTAGATCACAAGTTATGTACGCTATTTTAAACTATAGGGCTTATTTACTAAAGAATTAAAAGCCATTTGTTATAAGTTGACATTTTACTCGCTAGCGAATAGAAAAGTAATCGAAACTATAAATCACGTGACCAACACGTGACAATCAGTGACATATCCTAATCTCTAGTGACAATAAATGTCACCTTGTTCAGAGGGGAAGATTATTTACCCCTATATTCATTCGACCTGTCATTTTAGGATGGCTTTGAAAATGCTCTGTCATTTTTACTTCCATACGAAAAGAGATGACAACAGATTTAGCAGCTATTTTAGCTATCGCAGCTTTAGTAGACTAATATGAATGTTCCTGTAACCCATTTAATAATTAAATAGGCGACAAATTGTACTTTCTTATGAATCAATCTTATCAATTGACACAATTTCCTCGACTTTTATCAGCTTTTATCGGATTTCTGATGCGATATCAAATTGCGTAAGTGAGTTTTCTAGGATCGTTATGGAAATGTTACGCTAATTACCAGTTGTTCACCCAGCTTTAAGATCACAAAATAACCGGGTTATTCCCATCGAGTCCACCGGCGGCCGGTCAACCACCGGTGCTACGAATTCCCAACGAGCCCACTATGCAAATGAGTGGGCTCGATGTAATTTTTTTCCCATCTGGCCCACCAGTGGGCCCGTACAATTATCAGAGATTATAGAGATATCTCCATAAAATACACAGGGTAAATAAATATACCTACTGATGAAACGAGGAAGTTTTTGAAATACTTTTTGACCAATAGTTACCTACATGTCATGATCTTTTTTAAACCCTCGAAAGTATTTGTATGTTTTCTTCTTTCCTTTTATGTAACATCTACCAGTGCTAAAGTTAGGTGTAATGTACCTACCAATATAAGAAGCTACCTACAGTATGGAGAAACTGAAGAATTGTTTATAGTTAAAATGGGCCAGTGTTTTTCTAAAAATCTTTGAGTGGGTTGCTCATTTCTAGGTTAGTCGGTCTAGCTACCTAATCTTCTACTATACTTTAGTGCTTGATAACAGTTATCAGGATAATTTAGGTGAAACCACTTGACCGGAATCCAGTTTATTGTTACACAACACCAATTTACACTCTCGTAAGTGTATTAGTGTAGTTACGGAGTAGAGCTACACTGCGTTACCTATTTATTTGTATTTATTAAGTCATCATCATTTCCCTGCCCTTATCCCACGCTAGGTGGGGTCGGCACAACATGTTTTCTTCTTCCACTCACTCCTATCATTCGTCAATTCTGAATCTACTCCTCTCACATTCATATCCTCTTTCACACAATCCAACCACTTCTTCTTCGGTCTTCCTCTACTTGCATACCTAGCCACACTCATATTCATAACTCTCTTCGTTATATGACTTTCATCCCTCCTCATTACGTGTCCATACCATGCTAATCTACCACTTCTCATCGTTTCAATAACAGGCGCCACTTTCACACTTCCCCTGATATACTCATTTGTATTTATTGAGTATTGAATAGATAAGTCATTGTTTATGGAAGAACTATTCAAGTTTTACTTTAGTAAAGAGAAGTATGAACTAAGCCAATTTCAATGGATACAGAAAGGCTTTTAATAGGGACCACATACTTAGTGGGGATTTCTGGAATATATCGTGGTGATGACAATTTGACTGGGGATTTGCAGCATGCCCCGTATATAGTAACTCTCTCTTTACAAACGGTGAAGGAAAACACCGGGAACCCTGCAGCTGAGTCAGCTACACGCATTGGCCATGTTTTTCAAGAGACCTACTTTGAATCAGCACCTAATTTAATTACAATAGGTAGGTACAGGAAGTTTTTAAGAAATGGTTTTCCCCAATGACCATATTTACCAACCTAAATGATGACTAACAAAAAATTCACACTCGAGGACGTATATTTTAGCGCGTACGCATCTTGAACCATCTTCGGGATGCTGCGAGACAACATGCCTAAGTATTTTTTTCCAAAAACTACTCAGTGGTCAGTAATGGTCATGGGCACTGATAACTGACCTACTACAAGGTCAAAATTTTTTTTTCTGTACTTATTTGACTTTAGAAAAGAACTCTTTACCTATTTGAGCGCTTCCGTGCTTCGTAGGGCACGTTAAACTGTCGGTCCCGGCTCTAGCAAGACCACAACGGAGGCCTTAAAGCGGCCTAAAAATTTTGTCATCAGAGTTGGCCTTTACTCATACGAGCTTGCTTGCTTTTTTTTACCTATTTGTAATCTATGGATTTTTACAGAAGTTTGATGTTTTTTTGTAAATTCAGTTAAGTGCTTAGCAGGAAATCAGATTTTAAACTTCAGTGGATCTAAGTATGCCTACGAGGAAGATGGTCGAGTCAAGTAGTAGGTACTACTTGGTAGATACTACAAGAGCCCAAGGGCTACAAGGAAGTACTACTTACTACTTTAACTATTTCTGTTGCTACTCGCATTACTGTGTTTTAGCTCAGTTTAAAGTGTATAAAACGAAGACTTCTTTTAAAAGCATACAATAAAATATCTGATTATTTAGAAGACAAACAAGCTTGGGACGAACTAGCCCCAACTCATCCAATAAAAAAAAATTGTAGTCATACCTAATCATACAAATTATTGAGTTGTAAAATTTGTTGGTAAATTGAGTTATCAACGTCATTATGACGTCATCCGTATTAAAGTAAAATATCTGCCAGTGAACAAAAAGATGCCCGTTTAGATTGAGGGATCCTATACTCAGATCCAGCTCAAAATTAGGCAGGAAAATGTTAAAAAATTGTTAGAATTTAGCACTAATCCAAAAATTTGTAAAAAAATTTTTTTTTTTTTTAAATTTATACTGGAGTTTTAGCGGAAAAACAGGATCCCTCAATCTAGCATTTCGATAAAATCGCCTTCTTGGTTCTCAGAAACTATTGATTCTAGGCTCATGGTTCAATAAATGCTAAAAAATTGAGAGGAGACTTACTAACTGTATTACTTTTCATAGTGATGGACGTAGTGCATTGCCTCACAAGTCTCATCCTCAATGGACTTGCTTCCACCGCAAGATGTATTCCATTGCTATAGGTAGGTTACATGTTACGGTAGTGATGTTTCATAAATTTTGTAAAAAAAAAATTGACAAAAATTATGAATTTTTTCTGTAAATTTCTACGTGTTTGTGTTTAATTAAACAAATAACTTTCACTCAATGATCACTCGATTGAGGTTCTTGAGTGTAAATTATTTGTTAGAAAACCACTTTCTCTACATTTTTAATAGATTTAGTGAAAGAGAGAGTGTTAGCAGTTACCGTAGTCCTTTTTTTCGATACATAATGTGTCCTGATTTCTGATAGTAGGTAAGTAATAGATGACGTAGTGTGAAGTTTTTTTTTTTTTGCAACCCTACGTATTTGGATATTATAACGACTTAGTAGTATGTAATAAAATCATGCAATTATAGAAGTCCCTCGACGTTAAAGTAAATTCGTATGAGTTAGTGGCCAACTCTACTGACGGAGTTTTAAGGCCACTTTAAGGCCTCCGTCGTGGCGAAGCGCTCATATTATTATGTAAATGCCACGCATCCGAATAATGACCGCGCAGAACGTCGCTTAACTTAGATAATTGATGAAGATTGACTAAAGCAAGCCTAGCCAAGAGGGGTTCCTCCAATTGACAGGACTGATTAGGTAGGTAGGTATTCGTCATGATCTCATTTAGATTAACTAAGCTCACTCTCAAGAGAGGCCTTGGCAGACCAACAGCCAGATGGGTAGATGATGTCGTTGCCGTACAGGGAAAGAACTGGATGCAAAAAGCCCAAAATAGACACGAGTGGCGTTTTAGGGAGGAGTCTTATGCCCAGCAGTGGGTTACTACAGGCGGTCTATGATGATGATGATGAAGCGCTCTGGATGATGATTACAATCGTGAGTGTATAATTTCATTCTCTCATTCTTAGTATCGACGGCGTAGAACAACAGTGACGTAAGTCTAAAATCAGCAAATAGGAAATCTCAATGTGGATAATCTTGACCTCAAAATTCTAGGTAAATCGTGATGATTATTATTAATCACTTAAAAATAAACGCGTAACGACTGCATTATCTAGAAATACGGATGTTACAAGTTCGTGATGGGTAGAAAAATAATTAACTTAATTATTGAAACTTTGTAAATAACCTTAACTTGCAAAGAAAAATGTTTTTCAAAACCTTTTTTTTGTATTCTAAGCTTATTCCAGGCTTAGAACTGACAGTGTTTTTGAACTATTACACCATAGTAAATTTTTTCTTAAATTAGATTAAAATTTGTAAATTGACAAGGAAAATTTTATCACTTTTTAATGTGTTCTATATCATTCCATAAAAGTATTTATGGACCTAGATTACATTTAGAATACATTTATTATAGTTTATTAACAGATAGCCTGATGAACAAAAAAATAATTTATCAATTTAACTTATTGATTGACTTAACGGTCTATTGATTGAAACGCTGATTAATTATTATAAAACGAGAAATTAACGATTAGACTAAAATAATAATATAAGACTTTAAAAGTGACTAACGACATTGACATGAATTTGATAACAAGATTGTACAAACTATGAGTTATGGTGACATTTTAATTTGAATAACAGAATGACCTAAATTTCAAGTTATGACTGTTTTACTTTTAATATACGACCAAGCACCGCTACAATTAGCAAACGCGAATAAACGGTAAAACTGAAAAAACAATTAAATCTAGGAAGTGAACCGGTCCAAGCAAATCGGTCAAGGCTTGCATTCATGTATGAATTGTATGATATAATGACAACTGATGCATTGTTCGTGCAAACGGTGCTTCAAAACAATGAACAGTTTGAATCGACATTTAGTGAAAAAAAGAAAAAAGTAGAACGGTTCCGTGTGTCCAAATTCTAAGACACTTTAATACTTTGAGATTTATTTGTTTTTTTTTTCGTGCTTTCATGTTATTAGAATTAATTACTTCTTAATCTAAACTTAATAATAATCTGTGAAAACTTTTAATTGGCCATCAGTGTACATGAACCTTTATAGATTCGTGTGTTTTTTACGCATCTATCTATAATTTGGTGTTTATTTAATTGTGTTTAAGTGTGTTTTTGCGTAAAATAAATGGTTTCTATTCTATTCTATTCTATGTTTGTCATCCTCCTATGTAACTACATAACTGTTAGTTTCCTAAAATTCTTAAAATAAAATTACACTGTGCAGATAACGATCTATCACTACACACACATACACAAGCGTCATAACCTAACTTTTGTAAAACTTCAAGATATTGGAAAATAGTGAAAATCTTGACCTAATTAGCATTATGATATTTTTTTACTGGTCAATGCCAATATTTTGATTAAAGCGATAAATTGAAATTGTCTGCAGTGTTTCAAATAAAATTTTTGATAAGCGTTCGGTTCGTGACTTGTGATTAGAACTGTTGAAACCTACATTCATAGAAACCTTCAAGAAACTACAGATGACGAAATAGCTTCCATAGCGTTTTTTAATCTTAGTAACACTAAATTTTAAGTTAGTTGTAGATAATTAATCAAATATAATGTTTTAATGACTGATAATTAAATGCAGTGTTGCTATTATAATAATATGTCTTTACCTTGACATCTTTATTTAAATTGAACTTTGTGTTGGACAAAAAATATCTAAAACTATTGTTAAATAGTAAATTATCGTCAACAGCGTGCTAACATGTAAAAACGGAATCTATCAACAATGATGACATTCTTGGCATCAAAAATATTGTGTTCTGTTGTATGCACGTTTAAGCATGAATTATAAATAAGCTGATATTCACCAGCTTCTTTATAATTTTTGATTGATTATAATTTTTGAATAAACTTTAATGGTAAAGTTTTGTTTTGCATCATATATAATAATTTAAGTTGATAATTTTTTCACAAAATCACCAGACCTTTGTTTTATTGCAAACTGAGATATAAAACTTACTGCTTACCTACCATGTACTATTTTGGAACCCTTGAAACTTTTTAGAATTAATAGTTTTTTCCCAATTATCTGGCTCCATCGTCAACATTGTCATTAAATTTACTATCTGTGAAGGTAATAAGTCAGAAAAAAAATGTCTAAACATGTAAATTTGATGTTTTCTTTTGACAGAGTATAATTAATGTTAAAAGTTTATTGGCAGGTAGTTGGTATTGATACCTACAATATTTTATAAGATAAGATATAAAATATCTTTTTCACTTATTGTCTATGGACTTTCTTCAAAATAGTAGATAGCATACAATACAATCAAATATATTAAAATGACAAGCATTCAGATAAGTAAATGACTCAGTTGTTATCAACAACGTCCCTGTGCTCAATCAAAAAACACCTATCAATATGATAAACAACATTTAAAAAGACGCATTTTTCGAAGTTTAAATTTCTCTCTTTCCCTTTATCTTGAGTCAAAATCTATTGGTGCACAACAACTCGAACCCACGACCTCGAATCAGTAAACAGGGGTACACCAATGTTCTCATATTGTTAAAACATTGTAAATAGGCCAGGTGTGGGTGTGGTGACTAACCACTTTCTCTGCATTGTACTCACATTGTACTGTCTCAGAGACTTAGTGGAATATCAATTAGAATGATTGATAGCATCTGTTTTGATATTGTGTCCGAGGAATGTGTGGTTGGCTGTTTTGTTTATATTTGTTTGTACTATTTAGCTTTATATCTTTGGCATAAACAAATTCAATTAACAGTTTTAACTTTACAATAATAAATACCAGCCATTGGTTTCTTGTTTGTTCTTTTAGGCACTATTCGCGATGAAGTGGCACGTATAATCATCTTTTTTATAAGAAAATTCTTTATGATCCTTGTTATATTACTGATTAAATAGCTGTAACTAAACGGAGTCAAAAAGGATAAAATTCCAGAGCCAAAATGAATACTTAAATGTTTCAGCAGAATCAGGTGTTGCCACGATTCTTGTAACCAACAAATAAAACCGAGCACAGTTTTGCTTTAAGTCTAGTGTTTTAGGAATATAATTTAAAGATTCATACACATTTTACCATTCAATAAATGACATGCAGTAACCTAACACCGAAAGTTTCATACGCTTGTCACTTCAAGTCGCCAAGGTCTACTCAGCTCGTTCGAATGAAAAAACTACTTTTCAACTTGTTCTGAGACCTGCTTGGTGTCTATAGCTTTTAAATAAAACTGTGGTTCGGTTTGTATCGTCGTTTTGTTTATTGTTGTATTGAAAAACATGTTTTGTGTCTATCCGTGGAAACCTGCAATTAATAAATTCCATTTTCTGCCGTTTTTATCAAGATTTTCAGGCCATTTTTAAGGCAGAAAATTTGTTTAAATTCCATTAATCCTCCGTGAGTTTTGGACTTTTTGAAAATTTACAAAAATTTACTTAGCGGGCCAATAACAGTAATTGTAATCCACTGTGAGTTGCCCTTGGACTTTTTGTCCAAAAATCTTACATAGCGGCCCAATTAAAGTGATTGCGAAACACGCCTATCCCAAAAATTACAGAGCAAAAGGAATATCTTCAAAAAAACTGCCAAAGTCACGCGTAAAACATAGTAATCCAGCTAACTTAAGTATAAATTAAGATAAGAGGTTTGTAAACGAGTAGGTACTGAATACTGATGCAACTAGCTAAGTACATTCTTAGCGTCTAGTTACGAAAGTAGATTGACCCTTGTCGATTATGATTGAGTGGATTTGAAATGCGCTGACCTCCGGATTGCGGTGCTTTAGGTCTGACTAATACTCTGCACTAATATATTCACTAACTAAATACAAGAGTTATTTCATAAAACGAATACGTTTAATGAAATAAACTGTCAATAGTTAGCCCGTAATTTGTTATTCAATTTTATCTGTAAGGTTTTTTTATTATTGAAAATAACAATGCTTTCTTAGAACAGTATCTACTTATACAAAATCACATAGGATATTTTAATTTTACTTATTTTATATGACACTTTTTACTTTGCTAAAATGACAAAACAAGAATTATTGTCCTAATTCAAAGAGCAAAGTTTTATTTTTAGTTAATTAAATACGATATACCTACCTAACTCAACTGTATTATGCATAGGTACATTAGTAGTAGGTAGTCAATTAGTATTTAGCTAAATATTTTACGAGTAGGATGACCTTTTGGACTCCTTACATAGATGCGCTAAATGGTTACTGGTTGCTAAGTGAATTCCAGTTGGCTTTACTCTTTTTTATTGCATATTATTATTTACTACAATGTTTAATCATAACATAGTAGCTACCTACCTACGATTAGTTCATTATTTAACAATTATGAAACATTGACAGTACTTTCAGTAAAAAACATTACAAGATGGTTACATGAATAGTTTTTTGCAAAATAGCAAAGGTTTAGAGCAAGTCTTGTCAGAAGTCATAATTATAAGCATTTATTAGTAAAAGCATACTTTACAGGTCAATACGTAGGTAGCTACAATGTTACAATGTTATGAGAAAAATTCTAAAAAAAAAACTTGCTTCTTTGACCCAAAAAAATACAATTTCAGACTTACACTCGTGCACCACAAGGCTGCCGAACAAAATAGATCAAGTTTTTTAATTAATGTCGACTGGCTTGCAACTTGCAAGTGTTTGCAAGAAAGGCAACGTTGGTTACAATTTCGTTGCAAGTTTGGATTAACTTACCAAAATTGAAGAAAGTCTCCCGTTGCAAGTTCAAAAAACTCACTAAAAACCACTGTTCACATCGAAACACAACACACTTACTATACAACTCGGCAACTTTCTAGTTTTAAAACTTAGATATCGAACACTTTTGTGACAGAAAACAGTAGGAGAACAACACAAAATGTACCTTTTTACTTGTTTCGCGTAAAAAACTTATTGTGTGCGCCAATGGGAAGTCGTAAAAGTTTTTGTGGAGCGGGCTGAAACGCGCGCGCCCCCTACACTGGCCGAGTAACATCTGATCGTAAGTTCGTTCGGATCGCTTCGCTTGACCTTCGCGGAGTGAAGTTGGCTGAAGACCGGTTAGCTTTAGGCAAAAGTTTTTATTCTCGTTGTAACTTGATATTAATCTGCGGTTGACTTCAGCGCTTGCTTTGGCTTTTTGTCTGAATGCATTCTGCACTCGTGCTAATGAATTATAGGAATCGCCATTGGATTTTGATTACAAGAAAGTCTCTCACTAATTTAACGTCTTATTTTAGAATCTGTCATTTTGGTAGGGAAAATTTTAACGCATTTTCAGTAAGGTTTACTTTTTTTAACAATAGATAGATACCTAACTACCTACCTACAATAATAAACATACCTAACGTATAGGTAATGCATGATTAGGATAAACTTTACTGTTAATAGAAAATAATTATAAGCTTTAAATGTATGTAGGTAGGTAGGTATAGATAGGTATTAGTGTACCAACCTACTCAACTCAACCTGTTAATAAAGTAGGTACCTACCTACCTATGATAATGTAATAAATTAAAAATTCTCAGCCACAGCCCACGGTTTTGCTAATGAAAATTAAATAACTTCTAAGTAAGACCTAATCATTATTTAAAGAAAAAATATTGCACCCACCTGCCAAAACTAAATCTCAGGACGTCTTTGTGACGTCCTGAGATTTAGCACAAATAGGTTTTTGCTATAAAGCGGTTACGTCAGTTTTGATCTCTGCCGTCGATAGAGATCGTACCTACCTACCACGTGATGTCGTCATGCAAACTTTTTGATGAGATTATGATAATACGATCTTAGAATTGTCAAAAATTACTTCCTAGTCGTGATTGAACTGTGCAATAGTTATGCACTTATATCATAGTTGATTAATTTTACAGCACCATTACTCGGAGGGTCTGCCATAAAAATACCATGAGTTTAACTTTTACTAAAGAAAACTCAAGAATCTTTGACTTAGGTATATGGGTCTGCCTTAAAAATGCCATGAGTTTAACTTTTACCTACCCAAGAAAACTCAAGAATCTTTGACCTAGGTACCTTTTGTTTTATTACTGAAGTAGATAGTTAGGTAGCTACACTAGCTACTTGTAATAACTGATTGGTTTTTTTTTAATTGAAAAGAAAATATTTTTTGTAGTGGGTATTAAAAAAAATTACGAGGACGGTTGTGGATTCGACTGATTTCAAATCAATTCGTAACTTAAAGTAAGTTTAAAAATAAAAATAAAAACCAACTACTTTGGTAGGTATTTTTTTGAATAACTGGAGAAAAAATCTAAGGCATCTGAATATCGAGTCGCAGTTTCAAGCATTTGAACAATTCGAGTTAGAGACTTAGGTTACCGATTACCAAGAACTCGATTTGGGTAAAAATCCGTAAATCACTTGAGTTTCGATTTTAATTGCAATGTTTTTCAGTTTCTTAGAGTGTTAACACAACAAGCTATAGACTGAATTAACAAGTTTGGTACGAACAGTACTTTCAGACTACGAACCTTTAGTACGTGCAATTCTGACCGTAAGGGTTCTTTTCCACCAGAGGGCCTAGTCTGAGTTCTTCCTAGCGGATTGTTTGAGAAGCAAGCCCGTAGGTAGTTACTCGCATGTCAAGCTTCTCAAAGAATCCGCTCAGTGTCTCCATACAAATCAGCGCACCTTAGAGTGCTGGGAGTCAGACGTTTTACACCAGATTTACACACCAAAACGTTTACTAGGCCCTCAGAACTGAGCTAAGCTACTAAAAAACACAGAGTAATAAAAACAAGATTAAGGATTCTTTTCCACCAGCGCGGTGCAATCGTTATCTCATAAAAAACTGCCAGGTCTAAGCCTGGCAGGTCTAAGCAGGCAGTTAGCTTCCGATCTGGGGCGGAGCTAAGCTAAGCTACGTTGCTAACGATGTGTTTGAAATCCACCAACAGGATCGTTTGTTTTCACAATTGGTACCTAAATGTCAAACACATCCTTAGCAACGTAGCTTAGCTTAGCTCCGCCCGATTGGAAGCTAACTGCCTGCTTAGACCTGGCAGGTTTTTATGAGACAACGATTGCACCGCGCTGGTGGAAAAGAATCCTTAATCTTGTTTTTATTACTCTGTGTTTTTTCCAAATAAAGAAAGATTTATAAGACAGTTATTGTAATTAAATTAAGGGGTATCGTTTCTGCTCGCGTGTAATGTTAGTACTCAAACAGTGAGTAATTATACTTTAAGTTATTTAAGTAATTTGTGTGCTTGAGTACCGTTAACACTGCCGGTGCTGTTTTATAAGTAGTGTACTAAAAAAATAAAAGTACTAAAACATCTTAACACATTGTATAGAGTTCATATTAAATGTAGTCTGTACTGTATTATGTCAGCCATTCCAATTTTCTGGAACTTATGTCCAATAATCCCTTTAGCGACCTCCGTGACTGCGGAAAATAAGTCTAAATTTGGAAAAAAAATAACATAAATGAGCTCTAAAATAACTTAAAAACTGGGTACCTACGTTTGTAATTAATACTAAATTAATATAAAATTAAATTAAAAGGTATATTATCATATGAAAACATATGAAAATATAAAATAAATAAATACAATAAAACATTGACCATTGTGAGATCGGCAAAGTGCATTACCCTGCTGAGTAAAAAGAAAAACTTACATTACATACGTACATACACATTACACCGCTTTTAATTTACGAAACCGTAAAAAGAAAACAATTGTGCGTAATACCAGTCTCTGGTATTTCCTGTAATACTTTAGTTACTTTTTTTAAATAATTAAACTGAGATGAATTCTTGTACTTAATAATAAAAAAAAATACAGCCGAACTGAGAATCTCATCCTGTTTTGATGTTGGCTCACAGATTGTTCAATTTCAATTCGTTTACAAAAAAAATACTCAAGTATCTGATCTAAGTACCTACCTTTTTACTTTTTACGTTTGACTTTTGACTTTACACCAACATTTTCATAGTTTTCATCAAAGTCACGTATAGCTGATTATTTTATACATAAAAGAACAACTCATAAGATGTCAGTAGCAAAAAAAATCTCAAAAGTTTTCTACTTTTCTTTAAAGAATTTTTTAAGTTGTTGAAGTCAAAAATTTTCAGAAATTGGAAAAAAAAATCATAACTCGAAAACTATAAAAAATCACAGAACACACATGGGGGTGATTCGGGTACCCCAAGAGGTGCTCTATCTCAGGACTTTCGCTTGAAACTACTTTTTGGGACACCCTGTATAGTGCAGGGGTGCACTAAGACAGGAATTTTGAAATGTCACACTCTAAAGGGTAGAACACGAGCAACGCCGCGGGCGACGTCTAGTTACTTAATAAACATGTTCGAAATTAAGGTACCTACTGAATTGTTTTGTAATATTTTACTGTTAGGTAGCTAGCACAGAATATTAGTACCTACATATAAGTAGGTATACCTTACTATCTAATGTTAGCCTTCCTCAAAATAATTGCCTCTGGATCTCAGGCTTGCATTTACTCAAGCATACGTACCTATACGTAGGTAGGTATATATTTGAGTTAGATATTCTCGAAAATCTACGCTTGAGTCAAGTTAGTCTGGATCAATACTTGAACGTATTTTTTTTTAATGGTAAAAGTAATAGAAAAAGCTCATAGCTCACCTGATGTTAAGTAGTAACTTCTGCCTATAACAATGCATTACCTCACAGAGCAAGGCCCATGAGGACGTGCCCTGTAAGGCAATGCACTGCGTCCACAAATTTAACACTTTCGGGTTTTTTTTTAAATTCTTAAAAGTAACAAAATAGTAGGTACCTACATTACTAGAGGAGGACTATTGTACCTAGAGGGGTTTTTTTTTATAAACAAAGACGTAAAAAATAGTATGTATTCTTATATTATACAGGTTGTTACCAGACCACTTCCGAAAACTTGGAGGTTCCAATCAGACCATGATAGGTACTGAAAACATTAAGCGAAAAAAATCGCGAAAAAAAAAATTGACTTGACTATCTCTTTTTAATTTTTTTTCGAGTTACATACACACAGTACAACATAATAAGACATATCTACCTAATTAACTCATTTAAAAAAGCAAAAAAACAAATAAAATAAATAAAGCAGCAATGTACACGCAGCACGCAGATTACGTCTACTACAGCATGAACAGCTGAGAGTTCATCGCGGGTCATTCAAGTACGCGACGTGCGAGCGACCTACGTTAGTACCTACCTACGTTAGTAGGCACTTACGACACAGAATAAATAATAGTACTACGCCTCGACCTTACCTACGTGAATGCGTACATTGCGGGCTGGCGAAATAAATACAAATCTTTAAACATTGTTTTCTCCGGCTATAATTATTTTTCAGGATAACTGATTTTTTTTTGGTTGGGTTTTGGTGTGCTGTAGCTCCCCCTTTCGTTTTCGGAAGTGGTCTGGTAACACCCTGTATACCTACTAAAAGCAAGCAAGCTTGTATGAGTTAGTGGCCAACTCTGGTGACGGAGTTTTTAGATTACCTACCTACTAAGAGGAAACCTATCTATTGTACCCGGTCCTAACAAGGGGTCCTAACAATTTTTTTTTTAAATACTCACTTACCTATCATAACTTGAAAAGTTAGGAATAAAAGTATTTTTTTTATTGTTTTATTCTTACATTCAACTTGATAAAGTTGGATTGAATAATATTTTATTAGGTAGTTGCATTGCACATCAAGCTATTATTCAAACGAGTTCTAGACGTCTACCGACCACACTATCTCTTTCTCTCTCACAACTAACTCTATAACCCGTCTCATGTATCACGACTTGAATAAAAAAACTGTCGTGAAAAGGATGCAAGTATTCTTTTTTTTTAATTTGAATAAATTTACACTTTTATAGAAAGCTTTTGTAAGGTGCTTGAACTCACGCGCGCAGCTAGATTATGTAAAACGATTATTGGATTTACATTCGATGCGCTTTCAAATGGTTCGGAAGCTTTTCCATAGGTGGCGCTATTTACAATTTACCTATGGTTTTTTTTGACGTAGATGTATTAAAATTTAAAATTAGTCAGTACCTAATTACGTACCTGGTCTACCTACTACCTATACCTACTCTGCTCTACCATAGAAAAAGTGATGGAAAAAGGGATTTGTTTCCAGATGACCCACCTGATATTAAAGCCTTTGGCTAGTCTGTAGGTAACTTAATTGTACCTAGGTAGGTAAGGTACCTTTACGTACCTATTCCTTGTATAATTTTCTACTATGTAGATAGGTAGGTACTTTCTTTACCTAGGTACCTACCTAGTACCTAATTAATCAGTTTAATTTCTAACAAATTTTGAGTTTTTTTAATTCTTGGTAAGTAGTTAGGTACATACCTAACTGTTATTGAGTTAAATTACTATTTAAAAGGCAATGGTTGGTAGGTAATTATTATTTTGCCATGACATTGCGCCACCCCCGTGCTTGTCACGCGAAGATAATTATATTATTGTTCAATTCATGCGAAAAGCAGGTTATAAACCTGCCCTCTTGATTCTACAATTTAAAATCAAAATAAAATGACATTAAGAGGAAGTCACGAGACCATTTTCTATGAAAAAATTCCAAGTCAATTAAAAAAAATTGTGGTAACCCATGAATGCGAATTTGCGCAGTGCAATGAATGCATCACACGGCACGTTCTCAGTGGATGCGCTCAGTGACCCAATGCATCGTTATAGGCAGTGGTTACTTAACATCAGATGGGCCATTGGCTTGTTCCCTTGTTAGAGACAGAAGGCTCTCTAGACCTCATAGAATTTAGCCTGTTTTCTACAAAACTGAGGCATTTCCTTATTTCAGGCATTAAGGTTAATTTCAAGGTGTTTCAGTTTATTTTTGGAAAGTTATTTAGGTTAGCTTTGAACTTAGTAATTTCTTTTGTCGTTGTATTACTATCAGTGAGTTGTTTTCACAGGTTATTATAAAATCGCAATAGGGGAAAAACTTTGAAAACGTCTAGGTACCTAGTATAAGTAAATAAGTATATTATACTAAATAAGTAGGTGCCTAGACCTACGTACCTGGTGTACTTCTACCTACTATTACTTTACCAGTAGTAAAATGTTATAGTAGGTACCTACCCAGTTGTGGGGGTAATCGTTATCTCATAAAAACCTGCCAGTTTTAAGCTTGGCAGGTTTTCTGAACTGTTTTCATACTAAATCTGTGTATTCTGTGACTAAATAGTGACATTAGCGCGTTAAAGTTTCACCGCGTTTTTTGCCGTCAAAAGCTTCTTGTTTTCGTATATCACGTCGCTTGACATTATGCTGGGCAGCGAAATCAGTTCAGAGCTTACGATATGGGGGCTGGGTACCTACAACTGGGTACTATTTTACTACAAGTAAAGTAATAGTGGGTAGAAGTATCAATGCTTGCCTAGAAGCATTTATAAACTAAGCTTTAAGTAAACTATGACACACGCAATAAAAACTCTGACATCACCATGCTAACAAGGGATGGTAGGGGAGTGGTTCAACATGTTTACAAGTCCACATCATTAGCATCGAATTAGCGGTCTGCTGGACACCGCTTCTAGGGTGCCTTTGCATCGTGGGTTTTAGGATCTCTCTCTGTCTCTCCTAAGCATTATTCCCATCTGATGGTGGGGTCGCTTTCCTCGATTTTTCTTTCCACTTCGCTCTATCCGACGCGGACGGTACGAGGATAAGGTTTTTATATGGGTCACAAGTCTCCCATGCCATGAACGCGCTGGTGACTAGGCTTGCTTAGTCAATCTTCACCGATTATCCAAGTTAAGCGACGTTCTGCGCGGTCACTATTTGCTTGGGTGACCATTAATAGCATTTACATCTGAGCGCTTCCGTGCTTCGGAGGGCACGTTAAACTGTCGGCTCTAGCAGTCCTTAAGCCACGACGGAGGCCTTAAGGCAGCCTAAAAACTACGTCACTAGAGTTGGCCACTAACTCATACGAGCTTGCTTTGTAGGTAAACGTAAAACGTACATCTAAAAACACACTCGTCATACAGTGCTTGAGCAGCAAAATCAAATGCTATTTCAGACCTTAGAGAATTGGTAAGCTAGTATACCTTGACAAAGACGATCAGGATACATAAATTGTGAAAGTTTCAGAACATTACGCTAATGGCAGTTGAGCACGGAATTCGCTAATTATCAAAACAGCGTTTGAATAAATCCTTAACTTTACTAGTTTTCGTTTGTGGAGTTTTTGCATTTTAAATGTTTTTGATTGCTAATCGTAAAAGTTTGGTGATACGTTATCACATTTACAGGCGTCACAGCTCAGTTGGTAGATCTGACTTCGTGTGTAAGTCGTGGGTTCAATCCCCACTGAGAACAAAATTAAATATTTGTGATAGTAAAATAAAACATAGATGTTTGTTCTATGGCTGGGTGTTATGTATTATACATAAGTATTATATCAGAAATCTAGTTCCCATAGTACAAGCTTTACTTAGTTTTGGGGCTAGAAGGCGTTGTGTGAAATAATCTTAAATATATAAAACTCTTTTTCATCCCACCATCTCGGAAGGAGTATTTTTAATCTTCAATATCTGAGTGGAAAAGCCGTTTTTATTCTCTAGAGGATAAAGTAAATTGAATTTAGAACATCGTGTGCACTAAGTTTGTGAATTAAAAAAAACATTAAACCTATTTACTGCTACCTCTATGGTGCCGAATATATCATACAACTTTTTTTTAATTTGTTAAAAACTCAGACTCGGAACCTTCTTGGTGTTCTTTTTTCAATTTGCTTTTTTTGCATTTAGTCATTTCCTCGATGAGGTGGAATGAAAAGTTACGTGTTGCACTCGAGTGCAAAGATTTTTCACCTCGTGCTCTTTTGATTCCCTCGCTAACGCTCAGGATTCTAATTTTGAATCACTCGCTGCGCTCGTGATTCAATTTTAGAATCCTTCGATTGCTCGGTCATCAAAATTGAACACGCGGTTAAAAAGCAACTTTGCACTCTTGTATAACAAATAACTATTGAAGCTGACTGAGAATCATCGCACAGCCTAAACTATAAGTCCTAGAGGTATGAAATTTGGAGGGTAGTGTAGTATCTTTATATAGTGTAGGGGTGCACTAAGAAAGGAATTTTGAAACGTCACACTCTAAAGGGTAGAACGCGAGCAACGCCGCGGGCGACGGCTAGTCTATGAATATATTTATTTATTTTAAAATTAAAGTAACTTACCTGAAAATTTTAAATAAGTTGTTATGTACTAGTCAAAACAACATACTCGTACATACTATGAGCACTTACTATATGGATACGATTAATTTCCCAAGGATCACCCAGGTGAACAAAAGTGAGCCATAGTAAAAAAAAATCAACGGTTCACCTAGGTGGTCTCATGAGGTGGACGGTGGGTAAAAACTCGATTAGTGTAGTTAGTTAGTTCCTACCTATAGTTACTTTATACCTACTATAAACTGAAATAGTGACCTACTACTTATGTACCCTTAGCCAAGGGTCGGTCGTGCTGGCGGAGATAACGATACAGCCGTTGAGCGTTTGCACACTGTCCGACAACGACATCTGACACGATAACGACGTCGTCAATTGCTGGATCCAAAAATATCGGTGTAGAGAGCCTTCAATCGGAACGCACATGTCGCAAATGTTATCAACGAGATGTAAGTTTGTACTATAATTGTTTTATTACAAGTTTTATTTTACTTGCAATCTTTGTAGGTACCTATGTGTGTTTGTTTGTTTAGGTCAAACAAATACCTATGATAAAGATCCACTTGGCCATGTCCAAATTGTCCAATGTCGTTGAAATTTGGTATTCCTAATTTGTTAAGGTCAAATCAATAATCCTAAACCATTCCAGTTTTATCCACTAGTCTATGTCCGATTTAGTTGAAAGTAGGTATTCCTATATGCCAAACTAGCTGTCGCCCGTGGCGTTGCTCGGGTTCTACCCTTTAGAGTGTTCAAAATTCCTTTCTTAGTGCACCTCTACACTATAGTATAAGGATACTACCCTCCAAATTTCATACCTCTAGGACTTATAGTTTAGGCTTTGCGTTGATTCTAAGTCAGCTTCAAAAGATTTTTATATAAATTGATGATGATAAGTACAATTATTTATGATCTTCAGTGATACTTAATGTAATAATATTGTGTCAGTGAGCTGATCTAATGATGGAGTTGTCCATGCAAATTCTGGCAGGTAGTCTGGTAGTTGTCGTGTCGGTGCAGTGTGAAAACAGCCAATATGGTCGGCCTAATGAGCTTTTCGAAGCCTTATGGGGAATATACCGCACGCGCAGACACGGTATAGAGAGGATTCAACTTTTTAATATTTAGAACTTTATTTATGTATTTCATTTATTTATTGAGGATTGCCAGCAAAAGAGAGTAACTAGTTTTTATTCACAAAGGCAATTACAACTAATACAGTATTTACAATATTCACAATATTTATATACAAACTACACAATATGAAACAGTTGAGCCATCTACAAACCGTTGCAAACGATTTATAGATAGCTCAACTGGTTCAAATCAGATGATAATGATGATGATGGCAGCGCGGCGGTTCTTTGGGCTTGTTCTAGTAATTATAAACACCACTGAAAAGTCTCAAGCAAAATATGCGCGGATGTAATTTTTTTCCAGCTATTTTGATGAAAGAGCCAGAAATGCAATAATGAGAGTCCCATGGCACGCTGAATTTACTCGTACCTGGTCTACTTGGTACTCGATATGTAAGGTAATGGGGATATTGAGACTTTGTTAGTCTTGAAATCCACAATTCCCCTTTAAAGTAACTAATCGTTAATTCTCAATATGAACGCCTTAGTTTGTCTAGCGTTGACTTCTACCAGATAGATGATGTAATTGATTGCGTTTATCGATTTTTACTAAGTTTGCACAAAATAGTGTTTTACTCTATAGTTTCCCTGTCCCGTTGACAGAGGGCTAGGTCATTGACCCTGAATATCGAATGAATGCAGCCTTAACTGTTATGCTCCTAGTCCTTTTATGACAGACCTCTTTATCCATTACTCTCTTGTCATTTTAGCGCGCCTTCAAAAAAAGGTCTGTCATTGGTCAATTTTGCATGACAGCGAAACAACCCATAGACAAGAATTGAATTGAATTGAAGAAATGACAAATACCAACCATTTCAGCCAATGAAGACCCTTGACACGACGAGTTTTGACAATTTTTGAAACGACACATAGCACTTTTATTTTAATAGTTTTTCTTGTGTTAATGTGAGTATTGTTGTTTAATTTTGGTGGAGTTTTAACCAATAATACTTAGGTCGTAACATAAAGTGTGAGCCATTGGAATAAATGTGTGTAAAGTGGTTTTTCTGAATGTGAAAATTCCTGTTAGGTTTTGAAGAGAAAATCCATTATTTTCTTTTCAAAACAAACGACAGCCGACTTGACTTGACTTATATTATTACAAGTATATCATTCATTCTTTGGTCAGAACATTTTGTTAGGTTGTGTTGAAGTAAAAATATAAATAAGCGCCATCTGGCGTTTCGTATCGAAACTAAATTAGATCGTAGTTACCTTGTCTTCATAAAATCCAGTGTTTGAGATTCCCTGCGTTAGGTTGTGGCACCCAATGAGACTTGTTAGCTACGGCTTAATTTCGTTTTGGTATGAAAAGCTAGATGGCGCTTATTTATATTTTATACTTTACTTCAAACAACATAAAAAGGAGTGACCCTTGTAGTAGGACCTAGATTTAAAAAAAAAAGTATGTATGTATTCTATCAGCCATCTAGTTTCCATCGTACAAGCTTTGCTTAGTTTGGGACTAGAAGGCGCTGTGTTAAGTGTCCGTGAATATTTATTTATTATTTAATTTTACCTATTACACTTTCTGTTTGATATTATTTCTGTTTATCTGATAATTTATTTTCCTAGTACCTAATTAATAAATTATTATTATTGGAAGTAGGGATTATGATATTGATTATTAAATACCTAAAGGTAGGGTAGGGTGATAACATAATAATGTATGACCATGTCCTATCGACCAAAACATAGAAAAACAAACATCTGTATGTTGGTGCCTATCTAAGTTTCCCCCTTAAAGGGGAAAACTTAAGGGGATTTTGATACTAACCCTACGCTATGTTACGAATGTTTGTACCACGCAACACACACGGTCAAGTTGTGGTTGGCCGGTACATCAAGGGTTTCGTTGTATTTTATTGAACAAAAGAAAACCACAAGTTTTCTTATAAGACCCCTTTTTATTGGCGGGGCTGTGAGAAGGTCATGCGTGTCCTTAACGCTGTGGTCCAAGTTAAAGACTGGAAGGGTATTCCAATGTAGGTACTAGGTATGAAGAGTTGAGTTGAGTGTATGGTATTATCATTGGACAAAAGTTCCAGAAATCCCCCACGCAAGGGACTGACCCAGGGGAAAACTGGAATGAGCCTATATGATCTGTGGTTGAGTATAGATTTTGAACGCTTTTCAGTGAACTGACAAAATATGTTTGTATTAGCGCCATCTAGCGCGCTACATGAGAACTATCCTAGAACGCGCAAACGAAACTATCACGGAGTTTGTACATAAAGTAATACTACCGAATTCATTAATAATTGCTCCTCGGAGCCAGAGACAAAGGTTGTTTGACAAGGTAGATCTTCCTTGTTCGTAAGAGGACGCATCTTACCGTCTTTTATTTCAGTTTTTGACTTTTTTTACAGTTTAAGTAGTTTAAAGATAGATAGATAAAAACTTAGTACTTGGTTCTCTAGCCACATAAATTTACATTCACATTAGTCATGTTCATAGAGGTCAATAGGTGGATATGGCTGACTAGGCTGAGCGGATGGTACCTATAGGTGCTGGGCAAGCCTATACTCCATCTAAACATTGTTCCAGGCACTACACAGTGTGTCGTTAAGTGTAGGCATAGGTTGCCTCCTGACGCTGTATAAATCATCATTAATAGATGTAAAGGCCTATTATTAGAGGTCAATTAATAGGTACCTACTTATAAAAATAGTTTTTTTTAAGTTTCTAACTTGCACCAAACAATAAGGGTGTTTGCAGACACACAACTCGTAAAACACAACTAGGGCATAAAGCACAGACTTCTTCTAGAACCATAATAATAGCATTGCTCTCTACTACAAGTGTCACTGCTTTTGTACGATTGGAGGGTTAATTAACCCTTGGTTATTCTGGCATCGGCATCGTAAAACTATAAAAAAATGCAAAAAGCTTTATATTTGTAGTAGGATTCGAACCCATGACCAACTTGATATGATTTTGATTTAGGGGCTTAGGTACCTAAGTGGTCAATAGCTAATTAACTGCACTAAGGGAAGATCACAAAGATTTTATGGCATCGCAAAAGACGAGTGGGATTCGAATCTGCGACTTTCCCTTGATGCTACCGTTTCGTAAAACTTCACTCGACGAATAACTTTTCGGATGCTATAAAATAAAATATTTGTTGCATATTATTTAAATATTTATTTATTCAGATCAGAAATTCAAATAAAATATGTGACAAGGAATTATCTATTATTATTATTTAATACCTTAATTTAAAGGTTTTTTTACAACATAATAAAAAATGAACATATTTTTTTTTTTTGGTATTCGTTTCAACATAAACCGGAATCATTATAATTATTATTCTATCAGTCAAAGTTCCCGCCAGGTTCATCTGTTTTAACACATATACCTCCAACAAGTTTTTTACCATCACGACAGGATGTAAAAGTCATAAAACCTTGATTATTAGCTGCAAGCTTTTCCTCATAAGCTGACAGAACCATATTTAGTAGAAAAATAAGCGTCTTGAACGTGTCAGCATTTTTGGTAACCATGTCGCGAACTAAACTTTTGTTTTGGTTTTCTTGATCGGGAACATCAGTAGAAGTAGTTGTGTAACAGCATAGTAAAGTTATCAATACGGGGATTGTACAACGCATTTTGATCTGCAAAATAAAACATAGATTGAAAACTGTTATTTACTTACGTAAATTATATTGTATGACCCAGCAGCAGTTGGCCAGCTCGACGGGAACAAGCCACCAATACTAGTTATTTCATCAAAGTGTAGAAACTAGCTCAAGAGGATAATTTACCTAAAAGGCGTTGGGCATTTTTAGGTCCCGATTTGCATACATTTAGTTAACTTTTAGTTTAATTTTGTTATTTATAATGTTTGTTGGTTTTATCATAATCTTTTAAGCAGGAGCAGTCACGAAAATGCAAAATAAAGTAATCATTTTGACGTAAACAGCTGTAAATAGTTAACCAATATTAAATACGACACATTTTTTGAAGTAAAATGTCTAATAACTAATGATTCCTGCTGCTTTAAAATGATATTGTAACATTTTTTTAAACTGCATTGTAAGTGCATTGTAACAAACAAAGTTCCATCATTGCAAGTTTAAAGAAAATATGGGACGTGGGCTCCATCCAATTAGCCTCAGACGCTTAAGACTATAGACTAACTAGACAGATTATTATGCAATAGCTTTTTTTATCATGCAGGTGCAAGTCGTAGAGATCAAAATTTTAGGAAATTTAATTCTCTACAACTTTGTTCATGTATATTTTATGTCATAAAGTTAATAATAATCGAGATAATTTGATAATTATACTTTACCACTTTTTTCGCGTATAACTCGAATAATATCGATCGTACGAACAAACTTGCAATAAATAAATTGTAGAGATTCACATTTACAACAACTTTAGTGCTAACCATTTTTGTTGAAAAGTTGAAAATGACCGAGATATTAAGCAAAAACCATTCCCCTTTAAATTCAAGATGGCGGCTAACGCACCGACGGAATTTGGTCGCCATTTTGGATTTAGACTACATGTAGCCCTCCTTAAAGGTTGCAGTAAAAAAATTGCTGCCGGGAATTAATGTAATTTCATGCCCTTTTTTTTGACTAACCCGACCGGGCTATTATTACTTACTATGTCTTTTGGCATCTACTGACTGTCAGTAACTCAGTGAGTATATCAGAACGATAAGGTATTAAACCTTAGAGAAACGTACGCACTTCACTTCTAGTTTCAACTTACTCGCATGCAATTATTTTGATAAGTTTTTTGACAACATTTATTTAAATTTCGTGTTTTTAATAAACGTGCTTCTCACTGTAAAGTCAGCACTGAACAAATAGATACACTTATAATGCAACCAAAATACAGTTTTCCTGTATAGGTACTCTGCTATCTCTCTCTCTGCTTTTATTTACTTGCATGTAAGGACAATACACATTGTGTATTATTATTATTACATATTATATATTATTACTAGCTGTCACCCGCAGCTTTGCTCGTGTGGTAGCAGCATACGCTTTGTTTGTTTAAAATCTTTGATCCTAATTTTAGATCCTTACATTAAGTGGGTTAGGCCCGTTCTCATCCGGTCCGTTCTCCCCTGATTAGGTTTAGGTACGTATGTGTGTAGATACTTACGTACTTATGTATGTTATACGTACGTCATAATATAATGATATCTACCATGTTTTGGGCTGTTTAAAAATAATAAGAAAGGAAATTAATAATACGAATAGGTCATAATATTTAGGAATGAATAATGACTAATAATAAAAAAATAGAGTAAAAAAAGATCTACTTACAGAAAGTACATAGTTACGAAATATTTTATTTTACAAAAGTGGGTACAGTTCATTCTTAATAATAATAATAAAATAATAATTAATCACCGAAGCTGTAGTTACTACGCACGATCAAGATAGTACCTATTTATTTTACTCAGATTTCTGGATCATTTCCAGTTGTCACCCCAGTGGTGACAAATGGAAATTGTTTTTAAAAAACGTTCCTTTTGTCACCTCTAGGGTCCCAACTGACAATGGTGGCGAATAAATTGCTAATCTTACCATTTTCGGTTATAACACTTTAACTAAAACGTCAAGTAGAAAAATAATCGATTTTTTTTAATTATTAAATACATAACATGAAAATGGATAGAAACACTTTGCCTTGCAGTGCAGTGCAGTGGGATAATAGTGGTTAAATAAAAAAACCAGTACTATTCTGTTATTGGTTATTTCTACTATCTTAGTATTTTTTAATTTCAACTAAATGACCTAGATTTTTAGTGTTCAAGGTCTAGGTAGATTAAATGAGGTCAGTTTTAAAGACATAACTAATCAAAAAAATCGTCTTTAACTTCTTTTAAGCAATTTCCGGCAGCATTGACACTTTTCTCACTACAGTTTCCAGAACCCAAAAAGCCATTAATTATACCTTGTGTATTATCTGCTAATTTTTGTTCGTATTCTAGTAAAACAATATTAAGTAAGTACAAGAGTGTCCTGGCTGTTTCATTTACGTTATCAATATTTGGACCATTAGGTATCAGTAAGCTATTTTCATTTGGCTTTATTCCAGTGTCAGGACTTATGCCTGGTTTAGTTACTAAGTTGTCAGCATCGGTACCAGAAGCAACTCCATGGCAAATCCAAATGCATAAAACAATAAATGTAAAATGCATAGTGATCTAGAAAAAAAGTTTGAATTAATAAAATAAATTAAATATTAAGATGTTACTTAAAGTAGTAGGAATATTTTGTGAAAAAATTCTTCCACTTATTTATAAGTAACTAGCCGTCGCCCGCGGCGTTGCTCGCGTTCTACCTTTTAGAGTGTGACGTTTCAAAATTCCTTTCTTAGTACACTCCTACACTGTATAAGGATACTACCCTCCAAATTTCATACCTCTAGGATTTATAGTTTAGGCTGTGCGTTGATTCTCTGTCAGCTTTAAAAGAGTTTTATATACGAGTATATTGATGATGATTGATGCTCGCATTGCAGTTTTCTGATTGGTTTTGTGTTGTTGCAATTACAGGTGAGACTTGACACCTTTTGCTTGTACTTTGAGAGAAACAAAGGTGTCGATGGGCGCAGTTAAGAAACTTAATTATATAAATTCTGATTGTTATAATTCCGAATAATCATTATTTAGATAAAATATTTTCATTTGACGGATTTATAATAAAAATACTATTAGGTTTTTATATAAAATAAAAAGTTTTATTTAAGCAGCTGTGTAATAAATAAATAAATAAGTTAACAAAATGCAAATCTGAATACCCGTTTAGATTTTTATTGTTGGTTTATAAACTGAATCACTCTGTTCAGGCTTAACTTAGCCCTGGGACACTCTTTATTTTTAATTGATTTCAAAAGACCCAATCTTTATTGCAATTAGGTAATACAAGATCACGTTGTTACAAGAAAATAATGATACGGTTCCAGAAAGAAAACTTACAATAACTTGATCGTATTACCAATTATGGTATTTTTTTTTGTTATTTTCCTTACTTATAAGTGGTGTACAATAAAGAATATTCTATCTATCTATCTATCTATCTATTAAAACTGCAAGTAACCTGTTTAGTCGTTTCAGAATTATTGCGTCACTGGAAGTATTTTGCACAATGTGTCTGCCAAAGAATCAAACCACACTATGGAAGTAACAGAGTAGAACAAGAAATGCATGGTTAAACCAAACTATGCCTACTAACTTAGTTTTCCTGTTGTTGATCGAGTGAGCGAAGCGAACGAAGGTTTTTATGACATTAGTTACCTTTACGTCTCAAAGTGATGGACGCAGTGCCATGTCTTACAGGGCACGTCCTCATTGGACTTGCTTTGTGAGGTAATGCATTGTTATAGGCAGAAGTTACCACTTAATATCAGGTGAGCTATCAGCTTGTTCCATTACTTTTATCATAAAAAAAACGTTAGCTTGGGCAAATTTGCGTTGTATGTTTGTTCAAGCATAACTTTCGAACCGCTTATTTGATCTTCATAGAATTTATAGGTCTACGAATTAATAGTGTTCTTATGTTTTACTGGTTATGATAATGATGATCGCTCATGGGGTTGTAAAATAACAGTACAAAAGGAGTAAAATAGAGTACAAAAATATCAAGGTTTTGTGTTCTAGGTTAAATAAATGTATAATATTTGTTAGTCAAGTTAGACCTAATAAATATATACTATCCTGTTTTTCGCTGTTTGTTAATTATCCTTCCTTATAGCACATATCATAATAATACTATACCAGTCACTTACAGTAGGTATTTGTGCAATAGGTCTGTTTATCCTTTTAACAATTACAGTGTCTAACAAAATATAGATAGGTAAATGGTATAAATAGGATAGCTAAAAGTAAAAAAATAGTTACTTAGGTATATACATTTTTAACGTAACGCTATTATACTTCATAAAATAAAGTATAATAGCTAAACGTTTGGCTTACTTAATTTTAATTGTAATTTTTTGGCTAAAGAAAGATTTTATCATCATCATCATTTCCACAACATGTTTTCTTCTTCCCCTGCTATCAACTCTGAATCTGCTCCTATCACATTCATATCCTCTTTCACGCAGTCCAACCACTTCTTCTTCGGCCTTCCTATACTTGCATATGCATACCCAGCCACACTCATATTCATAACTCTCTTCGTAATATTACTTTCGTCGCTCCTCATAATGTGTCCAATGTGTCCATACCATGCTAATTTACCACTCTTCATCTACAAGCTTTGCTTAGTTTGGGAATAGAAGGCGTTGTGTTTAATGTCCGTGAATGTTTATAATCTGTCAGCATTTTGGATCGGCGTTGCTGACAGCTCATAATTCGTTGAACGATTGAAGTGTTAATGATTAACAATATTTTTTTTTTCGCTTTTAGCTAATTTTACTTAATAATCCTTTATTTTTAAGCTTTAGTTTTGTTTACCTTACATTATTATTTAAATGCTATAAATAATGATGTAATGAGGTCAGTAGAAGTATTAATAGCAGCGATAAAAATCCTGTTATGGGAATTTCCGATTATATAGGTAGGAGGTATGTTACTATATTACACAATTAATTTTCAATATTTTTCGTATTACCTAAGTATCAGATTTAATCTAAATGATGTTTTTTTTTGAAAACTCTTTGGCCTCGGTACACCACGGACCTAGTCTGGTCTCCAAGAGACCCACATACTTTTACTATTTTATTGTCTGATTTTAGTTAGAGGTTCTATTTTATAGGTAGTATTATCAATCATAATAGACTCTGGCTTTATCATGCAGGTGCAAGTCATAGAGATCAAAATTTTAGGAAATTTAATTCTCTACAACTTTGTTCATGTATATTTATGTCATTAAGTTAATAATAATCGAGATAATTTGATAACTTTACTTTATACTTTACCACTTTTTTCGCGTATAACTCGAATAATATCGATCGTACGAACAAACTTGCAATAAATAAATTGTAGAGATTCACATTTACAACAACTTTAGTACTAACCATTTTTGTTGAAAAGTTGAAAATGACCGAGATATTAAGCAAAAACCATTCCCATTTAAATTCAAGATGGCGGCTAACGCACCGACGGAATTTGGTCGCCATTTTGGATTTAGACTACCTGTAGCCCTCCTTGAAGGTTGCAGTAAAAAAATTGCTGCCGGGAATTAATGTAATTTCATGTCCATTTTTTGACTAACCCGACCGGGCAATTATTACTTACTATGTCTTTTGGCATCTACTGACTGTCAGTAACTCAGTGAGTATATCAGAACAATAAAGTATTAAACCTTAGAGAAACGTACGCACTTCACTTCTAGTTTCAACTTACTCGCATGCAATTATTTTGATAAGTTTTTTGACAACATTTATTTAAATTTCGTGTTTTTAATAAACGTGCTTCTCACTGTAAAGTCAGCACTGAACAAATAGATACACTTATAATGCAACCAAAATATAGTTTTCCTGTATAGGTACTCTGCTATCTCTCTCTCTGCTTTTATTTACTTGCATGTAAGGAGAATACACATTGTGTATAATTATTATTACATTATTATATATTATTACTAGCTGTCGCCCGCAGCTTTGCTCGTGTAGTAGCCGCATACGCTTTGTTTGTTTAAAATCTTTGATCCTAATTTTAGATCCTTACATTAAGTGGGTTAGGCCCGTTCTCATCCGGTCCGTTCTCCCCTGATTAGGTTTAGGTACGTATGTGTGTAGATACTTACGTACTTATGTATGTTATACGTACGTCATAATATAATGATATTTACCATGTTTTAGGCTGTTTAAAAATAATAAGAAAGGAAATTAATAATACGAATAGGTCATAATATTTAGGAATGAATAATGACTAATAATAAATAAATCGTGATAGTAGTTACGAAATATTTAATTTTACAGAAGTAGGTACAGTATAAATACAGTATAGGTACAGCTCATTCTTAATAATACTAATAATCGCCGAAGCTTTAGTTACTACGCACGGTCAAGATAGTACCTATTTATTTTACTCAGATTTCTGGATCATTTCGAGTTGTCACCCCAGTGGTGACAAATGGAAGTTGTTTTTAAAAAACGTTTCATTTGTCACCTCTAGGGTCCCAACTGACAATGGTGGCGAATAAAATGCTAATCTTACCATTTTCGGTTATAACACTTATAACTAAAACGTCAAGTAGAAAAATAATCGATTTTTTTAAATTATTAAATACATAACATGAAAATGGATAGAAACACTTTGCCTTGCAGTGCAGTGCAGTGGGATAATAGTGGTTAAATAAAAAAACCAGTACTATTCGGTTATTGGTTATTTCTACTTTCTTAGTATTTTTTAATTTCAACAAAATAACCTACATTTTTAGTGTTCAAGGTCTAGGTAGATTTAGTGAGGTCAGCTGTTAAGGACATAACTAATCAAAAAAAATCGTCTTTTACTTCTTTTAAGCAATTTCCGGCAGCATTGACACTTTTCTCCCTACAGTTTCTAGAACCCAAAAAGCCAGCATTAGTTATCATACCTTGTGTATTATCTTTTAACTTTTTTTCGTATTCTAGTAAAACCATATTAAGTAAGTACAAGAGTGTCCTGGCTGTTTCATTTACGTTATCAATATTTGGACCATTAGCTATCAGTAAGCTATTTTCATCTGGCTTTATTCCAGTGTCAGGACTTATGCCTGGTTTAGTTACTAAGTTGTCAGCATCGGTACCAGAAGCAACTCCATGGCAAATCCAAATGCATAAAACAATAAATGTAAAATGCATAGTGATCTAGAAAAAAAAGTTTGAATTAATAAAATAAATTAAATATTAAGATGTTACTTAAAGTAATAGGACTATTTTGTGAAAAAGTTCTTCCACTTATTTATAAGTAATGCTCGCATTGCAGTTTTCTGATTGGTTTTGTGTTGTTGCAATTACAGGTGAGACTTGACACCTATTGCTTGTACTTTGAGAGAAACAAAGGTGTCGATGGGCGAAGTTAAGAAACTTAATTATATAAATTCTGATTGTTATAATTCCGAATAATTATTATTTAGATAAAATGTTTTCATTTGACGGATTTATAATAAAAATACTATTCGGGTTTTATATAAAATAAAAAGTTTTATTTAAGCAGCTGTGTAATAAATAAATAAATAAGTTAACAAAATGCAAACCTGAATACCCGTTTAGATTTTTATTGTTGGTTTATAAACTGAATCACTCTGTTCAGGCTTAACTTAGCCCTGGGACACTCTTTGTTATTCATTGATTTCAAAAGACCCAATCTTTATTGCAATTAGGTAATACTTAATCACGTTGTAACAAGAAAATAAGGATACGGTTCCAGAAAGAAAACTTACATTATCTTGATCGTATTACCAATTATGGTATTTTTTTTGTTATTTTCCTTACTTATAAGTGGTGTACAATAAAGAATATTCTACCTATCTATCTATCTATTAAAACTGCAAGTAACCTATTTAGTCGTTTCAGAATTATTGCGTCACTGGAAGTATTTTGCACAATGTGTCTGCCAAAGAATCAAACCACACTATGGAAGTAACAAAGTGGAACAAGAAATGCATGGTTAAACCAAACTATGCCTACTAACTTCGTTTTCCTGTTGTTGATCGAGTGAGGGAAGCGAACGAAGGTTTTTATGACGTTAATTACCTTTACGTCTCAAAGTGATGGACGCAGTGCCATGTCTTACAGGGCACGTCCTCATTGGACTTGCTTTGTGAGGTAATGCAATGTTATAGGCAGAAGTTACCACTTAATATCAGGTGAGCTATCAGCTTGTTCCATTACTTTTATCATAAAAAAAACAATAGCTTGAGCAAATTTGCGTTGTATGTTTGTTCAAGCATAACTTTCGAACCGCTTATTTGATCTTCATAGAATTTATAGGTCTACGAATAGTGTTCTTATGTTTTACTGGTTATGATAATGATGATCGCTCATGGGGTTGTAAAATAACAGTACAAAAGGAGTAAAATAGAGTACAAAAATATCAAGGTTTTGTGTTCTAGGTTAAATAAATGTGTAATATTTGTTAGTCAAGTTAGACCTAATAAATATATACTATCCTGTTTTTCGCTGTTTGTTAATTATCCTTCCTTATAGCACATATCATAATAATACTATACCAGTCACTTACAGTAGGTATTTGTGCAATAGGTCTGTTTATCCTTTTAACAATTACAGTGTCTAACAAAATATAGATATGTAAATGGTATAAATAGGATAGCTAAAAGTAAAAAAATAGTTACTTAGGTATATACATTTTTAACGTAACTTTAATAATAGCTAAACGTTTGGCTTACTTAATTTTTATTGTAATGTTTTGACTTAAGAAAGATTTTATCATCATCATCATTTCCACAACATGTTTTCTTCTTCCCCTGCTATCAACTCTGAATCTGCTCCTATCACATTCATATCCTCTTTCACGCAGTCCAACCACTTCTTCTTCGGCCTTCCTCTACTTGCATAGCATACCCAACCACACTCATATTTATAACTCTCTTCGTAATATTACTTTCGTCCCTCCTCATAACCTGTCCAATGTGTCCATACCATGCTAATCTACCACTCTTCATCTACAAGCTTTGCTTAGTTTGGGAATAGAAGGCGTTGTGATTAATGTCCGTGAATGTTTATAATCTGTCAGCATTTTGGATCGGCGTTGCTGACAGCTCATAATTCGTTGAACGATTGAAGTGTTAATGATTAACAATATTTTTTTTCGTTATTAGCTATTTTTACTTTATAATCCTTTATTTTTAAGCTTTAGTTCTGTTTACCTTACATTATTATTTAAATGCTATAAATAATGATGTAATGTGGTAGGTAGAAGTATTAATAGCAGCGATAAAAATCCTGTTATGGGAATTTCCGATTATACAGGGTGTTACCAGACCACTTCCGAAAACTTGGAGGTTCCAATCAGACCATGATACTGAAAACATTAAGCGAAAAAAATCGCGAAAAAAAAATTGACTTGACTATCTCTTTTTAATTTTTTTTCTAGTTACATACACACAGTACAACATAACAAGACATATCTACCTAATTATCTCATTTAAAAAAGCAAAAAAACAAATAAAATAAATAAAGCAGCAATGTACACGCAGCACGCAGATTACGTCTACTACAGCATGAACAGCTGAGAGTTCATCGCGGGTCATTCAAGTACGCGACGTGCGAGCGACCTACGTTAGTACCTACCTACGTTAGTAGGCACTTACGACACAGAATAAATAATAGTACTACGCCTCGACCTTACCTACGTGAATGCGTACATTGCGGGCTGACGAAATAAATACAAATCTTTAAACATTGTTTTCTCCGGCTATAATTATTTTTCAGGATAACAGATTTTTTTTTGGTTGGGTTTTGGTGTGCTGTAGCTCCCCCTTTCGTTTTCGGAAGTGGTCTGGTAACACCCTGTATTGGTAGGAGGTATGTAACTATATTACATAATTAATTTTCAATATTTTTCGTATTACCTAAGTATCAGATTTAATCTAAATGATGTTTTTTTTTGAAAACTCTTTGACATCGGTACACCACGGACCTAGTCTCGTCTCCAAGAGACCAAGAGATTTTAGGTAGAGGTTTATTTTATAGGTAGTATTATCAATCATAATAGACTCTGGTGACGGAGTTTTTAGGCCGCCTTAGGCCGCCATCATGGCTCAACGACTACTAGAGCCGGGACCGACAGTTTATCGTGCCCTCCGAAGCACGCAAGTGCTCAGATGTAAATACCACTAGCGGTCACCTATCCAAATAGTGACCGCGCAGAACGTCGCTTAACTTAGATGACCGGTGAAGATTGACTAAGCAAGCCTAGCCACGGCCTCCCCCAGAAATAAAAATTCATGGACATTTTACCACAACGCCCTCTATTTAGTTCCAAAAGCTTGAACTATGGAAACTAGATAGCTGAGTACTTAGATAAGTAAGTATCATAATCGCGTTTGAGGCCAAATTACACTGTAATAGCTATAATTGCCTATAGCACAGATCTTAGCTAGGTATAGTAGGTTCATTGCTGATAAAATACTTATAGGTTGGTAAACGGTGTTTTAATTTTAACAGAAATTGAGTAAGGACCCACGTTGAAGCGCCATCTGTGCTGCAACGGCAATACTACATATTCAACTTACCCACGATCGAATAGTTACCGACTTAGTTCTAAGAGTCGCCATGAGAGCGGCGCTGTACAAAACTAAAAAAAAACAGATCCTGTGCCGGTCTCTTTTTCTTGCCACATTGTAAGACGCATAACTACCATTTAATTTAAAAAATATGTACAACCGAATTCAGAACCTCCCCCTATTTTGAAGTCGGTTAATAAGACAGGTATACTTTTTTGTTGATTTTGTTGTCTAGAGCAGCGATTCTTAACCTTTTTCCGTCCGCGGACCCTTAGAAATTCAAGCGCAATTTGAAAGACCCCTTAATAAAAAAACAAAGGAGTTTTAGGACAATATCTTTTACGTAGTAATGTAAAAAAATATTATTATAAAAATTTAAACTAGGGTGCCTTCTGGTAAGATTGACGTAATATTAAGTCCGGATAAATAATAATAATAATAATAATATAATAAATATTCACGGACACTTAACACAACGCCTTCTAGTCCCAAACTAAGCAAAGCTTGTACGATGGAAACTAGATGGCTGATAGAATACACACATACATTTTTTTTTGTAAATACATACTTATAATACATAGAAACACCCAGACACAGAACAAACATCTATGTTTACAATACACAAATGTTTTTTTCAAATCACGTAACTAAGCAATTATCATTTAAAAATATCACCGAATTGCTTGGCATCCGGACTTCCTATTACACCGATCTTACCAGAAGGCACTTTACTGTATAAATAATGTGCTTTTTTGCAACTAAATCAGTAATATTTGGGTTGATGAGACTTGCTGGCATTTAAAGGTTCATAGATAAGACGGCCGACCCCCATACACATACCCGTGGACCCCTGGGAGACCACAGGGGGCCTAGTACTAGTTTTGGTGTGTAAATCTGGTGTAAAACGTCTGACGCCCAGCACACCAGTGGGCGCTTATTTGTATGGAGACACTGAGCGGATTCTTTGAGAAGCTTGGTCTACACCAAGCCCGTACTCGCATGTCGAGCTTCTCAAAGAATCCGCTCAGTGTCTCCATACAAATCAGCGCACACTGGTGTGCTGGGCGTCAGACGTTTCACACCCACACTATACACTGAAAACTCGTACTAGGCCCTCTGGTTAAGAAACACTGGCCTAGAGCACTATAAACACACTGTTGCATACAGGTTAATGGTTAGCACTTTTCTAATAGCTAGTACCTACATCTTTTTCTTATTTCTAAGTCTCACTAAAAGGTTGTTACAGACTGTGTCGTAACTATAAGTGTGTTCATTTTATGTAGAGCTCTGACAGTTGACGTTTTGAAATTGCATTTGATTGAATATTATGCTGCGCATTGAAATCATAACGAGGAAAGATAATTATCTATTTGGTATACAATGTTTTGGTCAATTGATTTTACACGAGGAAAGGTTAGTTAGCTGTTGGAATGCCTAGTGTTTTGGTCAATTGATTTCACAGTCAGATTTATTATTTATATTTTTTACTAAATATGTTGGAAACTTTGTTCATTATATTCGCTAGAAAAAATAAAAAATATTGTGTTTGACATAAAAAAAAATCCTAAAATACTGTCTAGCCGTTGCTTAATTAAACTACATAAGAACCTATAATGGTTGTTTAATATAATAGTTTTTATTTTCTGTTCATTTTAGAAACATTTATTGTAGAACTGTGTACAGGAGATCTTATCTTAGAATAATTTCAACAGTCTACCCATTCCGGGCGTACAATAACTTAACCATATAATCATATACCTAATTACTAGATCATCAATATATATACAACTCTTTGGAAGCTGACTTAGAATCAACGCACAGCCTAAACCATAAGTCCTATAGGTATAAAATTTGAAGGGTAGTATCCTTATATAGTGTAGGGGTGCACTAAGAAAGGAATTTTGAAAAGTCGCACTCTAAAGGGTCTATTAAGAACGCTAGCAACGCCGCGGGCGACGGCTAGTCTATAGTATATAATATTAGATCTAGTATACAATCTTAGATTGTTAAATTGTTGGTAAAAACCTCAATTGTCAGACCTCTCTGTATAGCAAGCGGATATGTAGCTTTTTATAGAGTGGTAAATTGTGCTCCCGTAACCCAGATACAGGGATACCATTAAATGTTTTAGACTTAGTTGATACTTAAATAGTTTAAGTACATACTATACTTAAAACATGGGAACGGGAAATTAGAATTTCCTGACGTAAAAATGATTTTATTGTAAGGTTAGTGTAATTAGAATCAAATGTTAAATATGCTATTTTAATACCATCGCTTTGAAGCTCAAAAGAAGTTAACATGTAAGAAATCTCAAAGAAAATCACGATTAGTATACTTAGTCTTATTTAACTGGCAAACTACTGAGGTAATGCATTGTTATAGGCAGAAGTTACTACTTAACATCAGGTGAGCTATCAGCTTGTTCCATTACTTTTATAATAAAAAAAAGAACTGATTTTGATTATTTTTGATAAAAACTTTATGGAACCAATCTGGAAGCATACCTACCCTTTCAGTTAAAAGAAAAATCAAATCGGCTCATTAACGACGGAGTTTTGAGGTAACAAACATAAAAAAAGACAAAAATTGAGAACCTCCTCTTTTTTGAAGTTGGTTAAAAATAACAATATTCAACCCGCACTCCGCACTAACGCATTTCCTATTCAATCGAACCCGCCGGAGTGTTGAAGCGTAAAATATTTAAATTGGTGAATATCGACACGGCAAAGGTTGAGCCTTCTGCGAGGCTCTGAGTTCCGTGGGTATTATGAAAATAAATTACTTTCTCGCGAAGTTTTTCGCTGGGTAAGTAATAGGTATTTAAAATGTTTAAGAGGCAGAAAACACGCCAAAAATGTTTTTAGCGTTGCGAATATTTTTTGTTGCAGAGCCCATAGTTTTGTTATGTTGACTTGCGACAAGCGAGAATCGAGAAACTCGCAGTTTTTGAATGGAGAAAAATAGTTTGCAAATATCCCGCTAGAGGCGCTTATCGGATTTTCATATAAAATATCTCGCAAGTCGCTTCTCGATATGTGTTTCGATCAACAAAACAAAACTCAGACTAAGGCCTCAGTATTTCACTCTCATAATGTAGAATAAAAAAAGTTGGTGGGGGATAAGTCACGTGGCTTATCGTATTCAGTATTGATTTAGTTTCCTTCTTCTACTATACATAATATGTACATTATATTATAACTAGCCGTCTCCCGCGGCGTTGCTCGCGTTAGAGTGACTTTTCAAAATTCCTTTCTTAGTGCGCCCCTACACTATATAAGGAACCTACCCTCCAAATTTCATACCTCTAGGACTTATAGTTTAGGCTGTGCGTTGATTCTCTGTCAGCTTCAAAAGAGTTTTATATATACTGAAAAAAAAATATTGATAATGATAATAGCCTCTGTCCCGTCCTTTTGACACGCAATTTTGATATTGTCAAGTGAAATATTTGAAATAATATAAGTCAAGTCAAGTCATCAAGTCGGCTGTCGTTTGTTTTGAAGACAAAATTAGTTTTCTTATTTCTAGCGTTTCTGTAATGTCAAATGTCAGTGGTCAGATAAGTTGGAAGTTCTACCTTAATAGTTTTTCTTGTGTTATTGTGAGTATTGTTGTTTAATTTTGGTGGAATTTTAACCAATAATACTTAGGTCGTAACATAAAGTGTGAGCCATTGGAATAAATGTGTGTAAAGTGGTTTTTCTGAGTGTCAAAATTCGTGTTAGGTTTTGAAAAGAAAATCCACCATTTTCTTTTCAAAACAAACGACAGCCGACTTGACAAATGACTTGACTTGACTTATTTGTTACAATTTTAACACTTGACATTGGCAAAATTGTCTGTCGAAATGACGGACACAGGCCATTATTGAAGAGAAGAAGAAGAAGAAGTTCTACCTAATACATTGGATTGTTTATGCTGCCGCGGAACCCTAAGTATTCATTCGATTCGTTTCTCAACAAGTAGTATTTAATACTAATAAAACGCGTAACTTTGTCTGTACGTATTTAGTTTTTTCTCTTAATATCTATTTTTTACTCTACTATAGCAATAATAATGGGGAATAAGTAATTTTTATAGAAAAAAATATATACTGTTTTTTTAAATTTCATAAAAAAAGATTTTTCAAATAGGTTTAAAATAAGCGACGGAGTTCTGAGACAACAAAAAAAAATACAACCGAATTGATAACCTCCTCCTTTTTATGCCGTCGTTTAGAAACATATCTAAACTCCTTGAGATGTTGATAAAAAAATAATATGATCGCCCCACTGGTGGGGATTTCTGAAATATAACGGTATTATTGGGTACTAGCCGTCGCCCGCGGCGTTGCTCGCGTTTTACACCCTTTAGGGTGCGACTTTTCAAAATTCCTTTCCTAGTGCACCTCTACACTATATAAGGATACTATCCTCCAAATTTCATACCTCTAGGACTTATAGTTTAGGCTGTGCGTTGATTTTCTGTCAGCTTCAAAAGAGTTTTATATATATTGATGATTACGGTCGGCATAGAACGGTCCTATCTTTAAGAGAATGTAAACTTAAAATGTCCGGTAAAACCGATGATAAGCCATGAAAAATTGTCCCGGAAAGGCGTTTATCTCAAAGGATTTAGAAATAAAACGGGCGGAGAAAATTCGCACGGAAATTTTTCAATTCGTTCTTACCGAGGATTACTTACATTAAAAATACTTGGCTTTCACGAAACAGATGCTAGTTTGGTTTCGAGGAAGAAATAATAAATATTATTATTCTATTCATGCCCCGAAAGTTTGTAACGATGTATGGATGTATAGTACCTATGTATGTATGTTTGTTCCTCTTTCACGCAAAATATCCGATTTGGATGAAACTTGGAATGTATATTATCCGTGACCTGCAATAACACATAATAAAAATACTGTTACTATTCTATTCATAACCCGAAAGTTTGTAACGATGTATGTATGTATGTATCTATGTATGTTTGTTCCTCTTTCACGCAAAAATATCCGATTTGGATGAAACTTGGATTAACACATAGGCTAATGTTTATCCCGAAAAACCAATGGGATCTAACGGAACTCGAACGAAGTCACCGGCGGAAGCTAGTTCACAAAATAAAGTTCCAATAATAACCTAGAAAAGATAAGTATAGGTAAGTAATTATTGTTAGGTAGAATTAAGCCTCATTAGTACCGATTCTGTTGTTACATTTTTTTAAACTAATCGGCCCCACCAGTGGGCCAGCCGGTGGGCTCGAAGGTAATCCTAATTAAACAGCGCTAAAATTATATCCTCAGTGTATTTTTTTCTCCAAGGCTCGTATGCTAATTTACTGCTTAAGCACAGACCCGGACTCGAGCATAGATTTTGTATGAAAACCTCTACTCAAACTAATTGCCACTGAAAACCAGCGCGTGGGCATACCTTGCCCTGGCACCATGCTGAGTGGTGGCCATTTTTGTTATTTTATTTTAATTTTATTTTTAGTTTCACTTTTACCTATAACATTGTAAATTTTAAAATAACAAAATAAATATTTTTCTTTCTTTCTTTCAAACCTATCCTTGATATTTCTTTATCAGCATATGAGCCTGAAAGTTGTTATCAGAGTACATAAGCAAAGCATAGGTATATAGTCCATTTATTTTCATTGCAAACGCAAAACATGTCCATATTCTTCAACAAACAATCTCTCCACCAAAGTCCACAAAGCCCGTACTATAAAGCATTCGTCCGCCTTCTATAATTAACCGTTTATTTCCAAATCTGTAAGGTATCATATAATACAGCATCAGTAGCTACTTTTTACCAATGAACAGGACGCTGCAGTACCTAGTACCTTATCCAGATGTATCCTCACCACATCACCATCATCATGACAGGCGTCATGGCTCAGTCGGTATAGTAGCTCTGCCTTCCGTGCTGTGGGTCGTGGGTTCGATCCCCACCGAGAACAAACATTTGTGTTGTAAACATAGATGTTTGTTCTGTGTCTGGGTGTTTCTATGTATTATAAGTATGTATTTACAAAAAAAATATATGTATGTATGTATTCTATCAGCCATCTAGTTTCTATCGTACAAGCTTTGCTTAGTTTGGGACTAGAAGGCGTTGTGTTAAGTGTCCATGAATATTTATATTTATATTTATTTATCATCCCAAGACGTCACTGAGCTCGGTCACTGTTTTACACTCTCAAATAAGACGTCATCTAAGCGCTTCCGTGCTTCGGAAGGCACGTTAAACTGTTGGTCTCAGCTCTAGCAGTCGATAAGCCTTGACGGAGGCCTGAAGGCGGCCTAATAACACTCATACAAATTTACTTTACTTAATAAGTGATATGGTAGGTAGGTATAGTATTTCTTAAAACAAGGCTTTTTTTACACAATAAGTAGGTATTAGTAAGCGTTTGACCACTATCTCACTTTTGTGACAAGGTGATTGCATGAGGGTATGTGGGGTTGAAGTAAAATAAGCACAAGTCCTCTGACCCGTCTTCTTTCAAGTGAGTTGCAAATATGTTGGAAATGCATGTGCTACTTTCAAACTAAGACTTTAGAGAATTAAAAAAAAAAAATTTTTTTTCAAAGTATATTGAACACTTTTTTAATAATTGAATGTGATAACCTGTAGTACGGAGAGTAAAGATGTAGAAATAAATAAATAATATAATTAAAATAAATTATTTTCAAGTAAAAAAAATTATTCACAAAGAAAATTACAACTAATACCCTATTTACAATATTCACAATATTTACAAAATACACATGAAACAGTTGAGCTATCTATAAATCGTTTGCAACGGTTTGTAGATAGCTCAACTGGTCCATATCAGTAGCAATTGGAAGCGTGCCCAATACACTGGCTGCATTGCCGCGCTGAATAGCAATGCTGATACGCTGGCCTAGATAATCACCAGCCCATAGATATCACCATAATTATAATAAATAATTACGAAAATATCCACGAATATTTATATATTATTTTAATAGTAAGATAGAAAATAGAAAACTTCCATTGTACACCACTTTTACGGATATTATAGAATAAACAAAGAGTTAATTATTCTTACGTGTAGTACAATGGGCGGTCATATCGCTATGAGCTATTTTTTCAAGGCAACGTTTGGGTGAAGTGGATTTTAAATGAACGAAAGTGACGGTGTATTAAAAAACTACATTTAAAATGTTACCTGCCAATCCCAACCACATCTGTTATTCCTTTTAATTAATTGTATTGTCTGTGGTGAAGGGGTAATTAAGATAGGTATGTCTGTTTTCAATGATTTTTTTCATTGGCTTATATTTTCTGATGTTTTGTCTATGTATCCGTGATGTGTGGGTTTTCATTGATATAATCTGAAACAAAATAGAAAAACGCTTCATATCAAAAATATTTTTTCAAATCGGTTGATAAATGACGGAGTTCTGAGTTAACAAACATAAAAAAAAACAAGCGAATTAAGAACCTCATCCTTTTTTGAAATCAGTTAAAAAATATAATAAATACTTATAGTAAGATACATAAGTAGGTAGGATGAATAAATATTATTTTATTAATATCTTTGTAAATATGTTGTAAAAAAACCTTAAAAATGAACAAGACAAATAAACAGACCTATGAATTAGGTATTCCTAGTTTTGCAGTAACATGTAAAAATGTGATGCATTCACGTAATATACAAAATTGAATTTGTCTTGCTTTCCAATGTTTTGAGGGTTTGTTCGTGGTTTGTATGAATAAATTGATGCGCACGGGGATATTTTTTGAAAAATGTGATAGGGTTTTGTTTGTTGAATATTTTGGTAAATATGCCCATCACTAATTTTATACCGCGTTCACACTATGCTATTGCCGTTGCCGGCATTCATGCCGCGGACTTATTGCCACAGCAACATCGCCTTTATTCTCACCAAGGAGCTAGGGCATGAACTGGGCGATGTTGCTGTGGCAATAATTCCGGAATTAATCGCGACAATAACTCCGGCAGCGGCATGGACATGTGTGAACGCGGTATAAGAATAAAGGCGATGTTGCTGTGGCAATCATTCCGGAATTAATCGCGGCATTCATGCCGGCAGCGGCATGGGCATAGTGTGCACGCGCTATTAAATTTACCTCTAACTACAATCACAATATTTTAATGACAAGTTAGCATTCAGATATGTACTTATTTTAGTTAAAAAATAAGTATCTGAACAAACAGAATGCCTGAGTTCGCTCCAAAATAAGATCCAGTGATGTTCCCAAAAAAATATTGGAAAAATGATTGATTTTTCCCTTTTGCATGAAGTATTTTTAGCTTAATTACTTGCTTTCGAAACAAAATTACCATAATTTTTAACGTGCGTTTAGCTCATCGACAATAATAGTGTTTATCTGTGGTTTAGGCACTTAGGTATGTAGTCATAATAACTACAGTATTCATGACTCGAAGCAATTTAAATAAATTAATCATTTTATTTTAATAGTTTTATTTAAATTCTAAAACGAACCGTTTTTCAATGGAACAAGAATTTCAACTGAATTGAAATAAAATTAATGCATCTTTGAAACTTATTTAAATTGAAAACAGCTGCTGAACTAGTGGGATACTACGACTTTGTATGCTTCTTACTTATCCCATTCTATCCCTAATATTAAAATAACTGTAATTGTTTGGATGTTTGTGTTTCAATCGCGCTACAACTAGGTAATGTTCCGATTTGGATGAAACTTGGACATAGTTTGTAATCTGGATTAACACATCAAACGGGACGCATAAGAAGTCGCAGGCGGAAGCTAGTTCTAAAAATAAATTGCATAATCATGTCTAGACTTGTCATCATCATAACGGCTTGTAAAAACACAAACTGCCAAAACCTGCGAAAGTGACAAACAGACAGATTTTCCAAGAGATTAATTATTTTACAAAACCGTGTAGCTATATTTCAAGCAAAGTCTGAGAAGTTTTTCAATTAGCCGTGACAACTTGTTTTGCATAGCAAAGAATATTTTAATCTTTAAAGTCAATGTTTGTGATTTTTCATGAGTAACCTTGTCGTTTAAGACTTTGTCTTGAGCTATTACGGTGTGATTTTGCCCAAAGGGGATTATAAGACATTAGCCGTCGCCCGCGGCGTTGCTCGCGTTCTAGACCCTTTAGAGTGCGACTTTTCAAAATTCCTTTCTCAGTGCACCCCTACACTGTATAAGGATACTACCCTCCAAATTTCATACCTCTAGGACTTATAGTTTAGGCTGTGCGTTGATTCTCTGTCAGCTTCAAAAGAGTTTTATATATATTGATTGATTGATATTTTATTGAAATTAAAGACGTGGATTCTTAGATACAGCTTGAACTCTCTAAACCAAAAAACAGCCATTTTCAGCTACCAGGTTCATCGCATGCTGGTTGATAGATATTTTGGTGGAAAGTTTAGCACGTGTACGATGTCGCACGTATCAGCTAGTTTTGAAATAATAACAAAAGCCTTCATAAGCACATCGCTTTGTAAATACTAATATACGCTTTCGAATTCACGCAACATTGATCAAATACATAACCCAGATTAAATGTGACAATCGTAAACGTATTGTAACATTAGCGTATCCGAGATACACTGCGCGGTGATCGCGTGAAGCGCTCGTCGCTAGGCTTGCTTAGTCAATCTTCACCGATTATCTAAGTTAAGCAACGTCCTGTGCGGTCACTACTTGAATGGGTCACCGTTAGAGGCATTTACATCTGAGGGCACGTTAAACTGTCGGTCCCGGCTCTAGCAGTCGTTAAGCCATGACGGAGGCCCTAAGGCGGTCTAAAAACTCCGTCACCAGAGTTGGCCACTAACTCATTCGTACGTTGTAGTGTGACAATTTGTCACATTACAACGTTCGAAAGTAGAGCCGTCGTCGACGCGCAATGTGACTCGAAATACGTTTACGTTACGCAACGAGTGATAAAGTTCGTGTTCACTCGAGGTTAATTTAACTAGTGTGGCTTCGTTAGTTTAATTAAATTGTGACTAATGAACCGATTTAATTAAGGCACCGTATACAATAGACGTAAATAGATAGATGGAGATAGACAAATTGATACAAATTGTTTAATCGGCTGGGAAATTTGAAGGAATTGAAGCAAGTTACGCTTTGCCGGTAATCTACGCTTTAGCTGAGTGGGATTATTGAATACCATTACTAAACCCTTAGGAATATCAACAAAAGATCTCTATATCTGAAAATGTCAATAGAGAGTTTGTTCCCAATAACGTTGCTAATATACCTACTAGTCCAATTTTGATGATACTTGGAATATATAATAGGTATAGGACTTTTTGTCTCATAATCCCCTTCGAGAGGGACGGCTCAAAGGGGATTATGAGACTAACCTATAGTTAGTGGCCTGTGTTAATACTAGGAAAAAATTATTTACAAAGAAAAATACGACTATATTACTATTTACAATACTTTCGAAATACACATAAAACAGTTGAGCTATCTACAAACCGTTGCAAACGATTTATAGATAGCTCAACTATCAACTGGTTAATATGTGTTAGTACTATCCTAACAAATCTCTGGCATCGCTCTTTAAGCGATAAGACCGCCCATTGTACACTTATGTTTTTTTTTTGTTTTTTTCTTGATTATTATTTGTAAGGTTTGTATCTTGTTTACAATAAAGGAATTTCATTCATTTAAGTATTCAAATTAACAACATCAGACGAAACGCGAACGATGTCGAGGCAGGACACTAGTGCCGACTCTTCAAAGCAACCGTAGGTAGAATAAAAATTGCCCAATAAAATCTCCCGACACTTTGTTTCGGAAGATTTACAACTGGTCCTATTTATTACCAAAACAGGTGTCGTAAAACACCCAGTATCGGGTTTATCTAACGATGGGCCCAAAGACGTTTGGGACCAAGGAATGCTGAGCTCGGCTTGTTACTTCGAGCTTTCTAGAATAGTTACGATAGCAAGCAAGCTCGTATGAGTTAGTGGCCAACTCTGGTGACGGTTTTTTTAGGCCGCCTTAAGGCCTCCGTCATGGCTTAACGACTGCTAGAGCCGGGACAGTTTAACGTGCCCTCCGAAGCACGGAAGCGCTCAGGTGTAAATGTCACTAACGGTCACCCATACAAATAGTGACCGCGCAGAACGTTGCTTAACTTAGATAATCGGTGAAGATTGGCTAAGCAAACCTAGCAACGAGCGCTTCGCTTAGTTACGATACTCAGTGCGGAAAAAAATTCAGTTGATTGAGTGAGTAAAGCGAATTAAGATCTTAGTGACAATTTGGACACAAACGCTTTGTATGCTTGTTCGAGAATAATTTTCAAACCGCTTATTCAATATTCACAGAGGTCTACGTGTTGATGCTGATGGGTTTCTTCAATTAAAATCTTCTTTGTTATATTAAAATGTATAATTGTTGCTCGGATTTCATTACAAGGAAAAATTTAGATATTCAATCGACGTGTGCGCACTTTTGTTCTCTCCAGAGACACACATTATATCTTCTGCGAATTGTTGCGTGATTGATTAGGAGCGCCATGCCAGGCATGGCGTCAGTATATTGGCGTAAAAGTATTTGTTTGTCTAAACACTACGTATAGTTTGAAAAATGAAGTAAATCGGTCAAGCGGTTTAGAAAGAAGAGAAAGAAAGAAAAACTTAGTTTAGGTAAACCTTTTAAATGAGACCACTTCCTAGTCCCTACGAAGTTTACTAGGGCGGGGTGATTGATTGTGACAAGTGCAATCCCAAATCCCAATACTATTCTGTGCCAATACCCAGGCATAAGTTACCTAGCTAAAGTAAAGAGACATAGGTATAAGGACCTCTGAAGAGGCCATAGGATACGTCAAGCCCTGTGTAAATATATATACTTCTATACTTTTTTTATCTACGACTATACTAGTATTATAAAGAGGAAAGATTTGATTGTTTGTTTGCATTGAATAGGCTCCGAAACTACTGGACGGATTTGAAAAATTCTTTCACCGTTAGGAAGCTACACTATCTCCAAGTAACATAGGCAATATTATATTTTCAAAAAAATTGGGGGTTCCTACTAAAACTCCAATAACCAACCAAAATAGCCGGGACGGTCCGTTAGCCATAAATATTTTGATCGCCCACGAGTTCACGACATGCGTCCCAATATAAACTTCCAAGATTATCCGATTAGTTTAGAATAAGATTAGTTAGTTGTATCTATATCTATCTATTCGTATACTTATAAGTTTATTGGTTGAAGGCTTGCCAAGGCCCTATTTCACAAAATAAGGTTACACCAGTAGGTACAGACATCTGGGAAATGAAGACGTCATACCCATCCTAAGTAATAGCAGAGATCTATTCTCTCTGGCCGAACTAAATTTATGGGCGAAGAAAGTCGTAAAAACCTTCGAAAGGGGTGTAAAAACAACGCAAGATCGCTCTAGAAGATACACGGCTAAGTGATTACGTACCTTAGCGGTCAGGAAATACAGGCTTTTTAGAAAATTTGGATATTTTCGTCTGACGGTATCGGCTATTTTTTTGCACGCACCTGTTTCTAAGATATTGTATCACGATATCTCCACGATTGGATATTCTTTTTTTATGATTCGCAGTACGTAAAAGAGCTAATAGATTACGATGAGGTGAACCAATAGATCTATAAACCATAGGAAATAGTGCTAGAGGGCGTGGTATGGCGGCGGCGCGATCTTCCAAGATGTCAGAAAATCACAATGTAAATTAGGGTTTGGGATGTACGTGAGGCACTATAAAATGTCTTACTTATGCCTCTATGGAATCCATTTAGCACTTCTGTTACAAACTGAACGCTCTAGCGTTCGCTCTTGTTAGTCTAGCATCGAGGCCGGAAGGTGGGCCTGGTGTCCCACTACACAGGTTTTATCACTAAACCTTTTGGGCGCCAGATCTCATTTAACCATCTTAGTCTATTTTTTAGATATAAGGTTACCATTTTATATTACCATAGTTATTAGCATGAGAGAAATAAATATATTTGAATTTGAATTTGAATTCGTCTATATAGCAAACGAAAAAGAAACTATTGCGATATGGTTGATATTGCCATGGAATTTGGTTTATCTCCTCATTTTATTGATCTGACTTCTTTAGCGTTACAAGTATATTTGTGTACCAAACGAACTATTCACAAAAAGTAGAAATAAATTCACCAGAAGCAGCTTGTACTTTCCTGCGAATCCAGACATTTATAAGTGTCCGCTGGGACCGTAAGGTTTCGGTCAAGAAGTCCGACATACCCTCATAGATTTCTTTTGGATAAATAAAAGAAGGTAAAATAAATAAGAACATTCGTAAAACATCTAACATTACATGCTATTTTTAGGCCCGTATGCGGACTTACTGCTTAAGCAGTGTTCCGGACTCAAGCACAGATTTTTGTATGAAAATCTACTCAAATCTATGCTTGAGTAACAATTTTTTTATCAGCTTACGGGCCTTAGATCCGTATGCTCGTTTCTGGTTCGATGTAGAGCACTGAAGGCTTTCCACTATCCGCACCAAAATTTTGCACACCAAGATTTTCCACAACTCCGCTATTCCACTTTAGCGCACCGATCAATTTTTGATTTCAGTCGAGCATTGATTCCGAAACGTTGCTTGAGTGTCGAATATTCTAGAAGAGTTCAGTGCCTTGATCACGAATAAATGTGACAATCGCAAACGTATCGTAATGCGAGCGTATCCGAGATACACTGCGCGGTGTCACTACAACGGTTGGCAGTCGAGCTGGCATTAACGCGCAATATAACTCGAATACGTTAACGCGGTGACTGTCAGATTTGTTCGTGATAGAGATACCTGTTTCGTACATGATCAAACCTCTGATCAACTAACCAGCTGGAAGACCAATCATCATGAAATAGTGACATTTTAAATGGAGATACGTAGCGTAAAGACACAATTTTTTTTTATTGTAATATTGAGGTTAAAACATTTGACAGGCGTTTGTGCCATTTTTCAGATAACCAGAGATTAGACTATCATATTATACTTCTTGATTTGATCATCAGAAGCCAGGCATAAATCGGCCTGAAATGTACAAGATAAGTTATCCAGGGAGTCAATAACGTTACTGGGTATATCAATTTGGTGATGGAACACAAACACCCTGGGCTTGATAGATGCTGGATACACAATGTGTCAGCTGAATCCACTCGCGTCACTATCAGGCTTAGGGGGAGCTAACTTTACACAGTATTGTAAGCTCTAAGAATTAGCAAGTATTGAAATGGTTAGTTCAAAGTCAAAGATTTTTTATTCAGTAAAATCACACGGATCATTTAAAATCATTTATAAACTACATGATTCTAGGTGCCAGTTCCTCGGAATAAAAGTCTAGAAGAACGGACAAGATACTATCTGGTTTCTAGCGCTTTTTTGTATGATACTTTTTACAGAGAAAGAAAGGGCTAGTCACATAGCTCACTAAACTGACATCCACGGAATAAAAATCTCGTAATATTTTGATAGAGCCTCAAAATACAATTTAAAAATTTCAGGGTTAAAGTATCCATTATGATTTTTTATATAGCGTAGGTGCTCTAGGGACCGGTGCTCTAAAAGTAGTTGCTCTACATGGAACGCTTTTAAAATATGAACTGTAGTACGATGACATAGGATTTACTGAATCTATAGAACTCTTTACATTTTTCAATGCTCGGTATACAAAGAATTTAGCTCGTTTTTGTGTAAATGATTCCAGATCACGTCACACTGACGCGGCAACACTTGCACTGCGAATTAGGGTAATCCCTTGTAAGTGTCGGTGGTAATGGCCCTGTCGATATAATCGATATGCATCACTGACAACCCTATTCTACATCAACCAATTCAAAGCTTCACGATCTTAGAATTAAAGTACAAATTCGTTTAGCAAATAAATACACGCACACTCGAATTAAATGTGATTGAAGATACCCAGAATTCTTAAGCAAGGTGAAAGGATATTCCGTCTTATTTATGTTGACATAAAGGACAATATCGTATGCTCACTTTGGTTTATGTATCAGCATTTTGTCTAGTTTCAAGGATTTTGGAATCTAAGGCATTTTGCCAAGTGTTTTATTGGTGGAAGTGGATTTTTGTTTTTTTTTCTCTCGCATTCTTACTGCCTGCAAAGTATTGTATTTTTTTTTCCAGTGACAAACTTTTGGTATGTATTAGGTAGCTGAAATAAGTACTTTTGTATTGTTCGCTGCGCGGGTCAGGCGTTTTACATACTCCGCGGCTGACCTGCGTCCTACCCGCATCCTACCCGCGTCCAACCCCCGTCCGTCTCGCGCTCATCCTCTCTATGTTTTGCAAAAAAACCCAATCCAGTATTATTCTTTACTGTTTTGCACACAAAAAGTTTATTTGACATTCTTGAAAACAAGGAAATTGCGTCACAAATCACGTGATCTCGCAAACATCTCCTTTGGAACCTCCAACAGGTCACTAAGTGAGTAAAAACCTTATTTATTCAAGTCATCACACAAAGGACTGAAAAAACGGCTGAAAAATCCGTTTAAGGGTGCTACTATTGGTCTCAAAAGTATCACGTAATTTTTAGTGTCTCTTATTGGTGGTACAACTGATTCAAACGATGCCCACTTGTTTTATTTGTCCCTTGGACCTTACCATCTGCTCAAGAGATGACCTCATCAACGCAGCAGACGATGGAAAATGCCAACATCTATTACTTGACCTAAAATTATTTACATGCAAAAAAATTTAATGTTAAAACTATTCCACTTTTGCGCACCGATTGGTACGCAAACGTAGAATAGCGTAGGTGCGGAAATTCTTGGTGCTGATTGTGGAATGCTTCGGAAGAATCTGTGCTCCAAACCGGAGAAAATGAAACCTAGGCATCCTCAGAAGGTCTTTTTAGAAGGAGAACCACCTAATAGAATGTACCTAGTAATCACTAAAGTTTGGTTAGAATATCTTAAAATAACAAAAGCTTTCATTTTAAGACTTTTATGATAAAACCCTAGTCATATTTTTACTAGATTTTATTAAGAGGCCCTTCTGAATCTGATTACAGTGATCAAAAAGTCGACGGTAATGAGTTCAATTCTTCTCTATACTAAACGAAGAAAATTCTCGATTTATCGTCTCGTAAAATTCAAATCGAGTTCCAACAGTACCCTACGCTCATCCCTTGACAAAGCACCCCCCATAAAACCACCATAACGGCTGCTCTGTCAAGAGCAAGGCACGCAATTTATCCTTTCGTACAGAAAATAGGTACAATCTTTATTAAGACGCCTGGAATTTTTGATGTGGGGCTCTTTATTGTTGGATTGGATTTTTGGAATACACACGACAAAAGAATTTTTGGTTGAAGAGTTACTTCAACCTCAAAAAGTCAACTTTAGTCTAGCACCTTTACCTTAGTCTCAGAGTGATATCCGCAGTGCAATGCATCACAGTGCACGTCCGTCAACGTGCTCAGTGCTGGCTGGAAGTCACCACTCATCATCAATCATCATCAATACATTTAAAACTATTTTGAAGCTGACAGAGAATCAACGCACAGCCTAAACTATAAGTCCTAGAGGTATGAAATTTGGAGGGTATAGTATCCTTATATAGTGTAGGGGTGCACTAAGAAAGGAATTTTGAAACGTCACGCTCTAAAGGGTAGAACGCGAGCAACGCCGCGGGCGACGGCTAGTCATAATACATACGTCTTTGTGTGTAACTTTGCGATCTCTAAATATTCAAAAAAGTCATTCCGTGCTTCGGAGGGCAAGTTAAACTGTCAGGCTTGGCTGTAGCAGCCGTTAAGCCATGACGGAGGCCTTAAGGCGGCCTAAAAACTCCGTCATCAGAGTTGGCCGCTAACTCATACGAGCTTGCTTGCTCTTATCGCCAAATATTTGCAAAAAAGCTGTTGGTAGATAATTCACGTACATTATAAAAATGCATAGTAGATACGTTCGTTTTTTTTTTCTTTTTTATGATATAAGTAATGGAACCAACTAATAGCTCACCTGATGTTAAGTAGTAACTTCTGCCTATAACAATGCATTACCTCACAGAGCACGTCCAATGAGGACATGCCCTGTAAGACAATGCACTGCGTCCATCACTCTGAGACGTGAGTATTTCTCATGGTAGTTTCTACGTGGTATCTAGGCAAACAAAGCAATTTAATCTTTATTGTGAAAATAAAACAAGACATTTCAGAACAGTAATCTGGCTATTGCCTTGAAATCCAAGTCTTTAAACAAAGCTTAGCTGTAAAGTTACACTTCCACTGCTAGCGAAGCTTTTATAGCGTTGTCTATCTTGTCTACCCTCTACAAGTTGAAAATCTATAATTGCTATTGAAAACTAATCAAAATTTATTGAAACGGTATTTCTCATGACAGAAATTGTGACGATGCTGAAAAAAAAATATCGCGCGATCTTTCTGTACTTATATTTTAGAAGTATTTTACTCTTGCTTGGCTGTAAAATGTCAATATAGGGGCTCTAGATCAATTGGAGGCTGATCTTTTGATATACAATTATACATATTTTACAAACGAAACGAATATTCAGTTTCGTTTTACTAAATTGGAATAAAAAAGGTCAATATCACTTCATCAGTTTATTTATCTCTGCGATAAGCTTATAACATTTTGTAAACAAAGCACTACTTACTCGTAGTAAAAAAAATAGGGCCCACTAATAATTACTTCAAATCAGTGCTAACTCTAACGTCAAAGATTTATAGCTTTTTTTTAAATATCTTGAGTACGAAACAAGTAAAGAGGTTTGAAAGAATTTTATCAAAAATTAAGACTATTAGTCAAGAATGAGCATAATTGAATAGGTACTTTAAGACCAAAGCCTTATAATACATATACATACTACATACATATACATATACTTATTACATAGATAAAAAAATAATATAGATACTAGCCGTCGCCCGCGGCGTTGCTCGCGTTCTACCCCTTAGGAGTGTGACGTTTCAAAATTCCCTTCTTAGTTCACCCCTACACTATAATTATAAGGATACTACCCTCCAAATTTCATACCTCTAGGACTTATAGTTTAGGCTGTGCGTTGATTCTAAGTCAGCTTCAAAACAGTTTTATATTATATTGATGATAGATAAAGATATAGATATATCGCATCGCTCGCAGTGTCAATCAACGCTAAAACATAAACTGCATGTATTCAACGGCTCAAGAGAGTTGCAACGAACTACTTAGTTAAGTTAAATGTGCCTTGGATAATAGAACACTGTACGATCTTTGGGAAATTACTAACGCTATATAGCGGCCGTATCTCGCAAGGCTAGTAGCCCAAAGCACATACCAAGCCGTATAATGTGGATAAAGGAAATACAACAAACTCACCCCGTCTAAGTTAAGCGACGTTCTGCGCGGTCACTATTTGGATGGGTGAATGTTAGTGACATTTACATGTGAGCGCTTCCGTGCTTCGGAGGGCACGTTTAAGTCGCCGCCGGCTCTAGTGGACGTGGAGGCCTTAGGGCGGCCTAAAAACTCGTCAGAGTTGGCCACTAACTCATACGAGCTTCCTTGCTTGCTACCCCGTCACGGAATCCCATCCCACTTCATACTAATCCCACTAATATTATAAATGTCAAAACTTAGATGAATGAATGAATGAATGAAAATGCTTAGATCTTTGTCTTAGATGTTTGTGTTTCAATCAAACTGCAACAACCTACTGGTCCGAGTTAGATGAAACTTGGAATATTTTTTTTTCGTATCCTGGATTAACACATAGGCTACTATTTACTCCGAAAAATTATTTGGAGAAAACTAGTCGTCCAAAGATTTTCACAGTAGATTCCAGAAAAAAATGCTTTTTCTACCAATTTGGGTGGTTGCTCACTAGCCGATACCGACACAATAGGTATGTCAGTAGCAAGCAAGGTTGATAATTATTATGGTACCGCTTTTCTCCAACGTTATGTTACGTTGATCGCTTATTAAGAAACTCCAAGAAAGCTTGAAGGATGAACGATGGATAAGTTCAGTATAGCAAAAGTTAATTAAAATTAATGAGTAAGAATCTTCTTGGCTTTGTTATGTATTTTAATAGGTTAATTTAACTTATGGTAAGTATATAGATAGGTATTTCCAATACGGTTATCTATACCCCTATACCTATTATATAAAAAAAATATTTGCGGAAATAGACTCGCCCACCGAGGCTTCTGAACCAAAATTATATAAGTATGTTTTATGTTAAGTAATTAGTTTTTAATAAGTTTTAAAGCTATTCCCAAGTCGCTAATAGCTTAGTATATCGAGATAATCGGTCGTGACAGACGGACGAACGGACAGACAAAGTCGCATCATAAGAGTTCCGTTCCCGATGGTTCGGGATCCTAAAACCCGTTCCGAATCCCAGAGCTCGCTGCTCAAACAACTATATCGTTGTCAGCACAGTGCGAAAGCATCTCTAGCGTCGATTACCGTGTAGATGTCGTGTCGATGGCTGTGTGTAAACGCCGACCTTTTGATATATTCTAGAAATTATAACAAATTCCGAACAGTAGAGATTTCTGTTTTTTTTTTTTCCAAAAATCCTTACCAAATATGTGGCCCATATTATTTCATTTCTCTCTTCATTTGTGTTTCTATGTATTATAAGTATGTATTTACAAAAAAAAATGTATGTATGTATTCTATCAGCCATCTAGTTTCCATCGTACAAGCTTTGCTTAGTTTGGGATTAGAAGGCGTTGTGTTAAGGGTCCGTGAATATTTATTTTATTATTTATTTATTTACCAGGCTATGTTAAGGTTATTAAGTTACATCGCTTGATTAGGCATAATATACAAGTTGAATAGATAATTTGATTGAATAAGTACCTCAAATAAAGCCCTTACAAACTATCTATATCAATAAACGTATTTACAGCGTTGATTTGAGAAGCTTATGTTCAACCATCTCATGAACAATACGTGGAAAGCCTCTTAAGATGCGGTTTGCTAAGAAACGGACGTTGGAACTGACGGCCGTAGTAAAGCCGTGCAAAATAACGGCACTATAATTTTACGGATTTCAACTTTTGTCAAATCGTCTTACGCCTTTACATCTATTGAAGAGGATTTATACAGCGTCAAGAGGCAACCTATGCCTACAATTAACGGGACACTGTAGTGCATCAGGTTCGCTCAGCACTGGATTCCTCCGTGAGTGATGCCATCCGGTCTGCAGCAGACAGATCTCGCTGGAAGAACATCATCCAAAACAAGGTCTTACATAAAGGTCACGACCCTCAACCCTGAGGATATCGACGCAAGGAGGAGGAGGAGGTAGTGCCTGGAACAATGTTTAGATGGAGTAGGCTTGCCCAGCCCTACTCCATCTAAACATTGTTCCGTTGGGTTTTAGTCGGTAGGAGTCCGACATAACTCTTCTGTCGCTCACCACGGCAGAAGAGTACCCATGAGAATTTCACAACGATAAAAAAAAAAAAAAAAGGCTTGCCCAGCCCTATACCATCCTATTAGCCTAGTCAGCCATATCCACAGGCTTAGTTAGCTCCGCACGTATTGACCTTGTCTTATGTCAAAAGACGTTTGGTTTAAATAATAATATAATTATAGGAACCGCGCCCTAAATCCCTTCTCTCACATAACAAGACATCATTAGTGGAGGGTCCTTTGATAGTTCTAATCACTTAATTAGCAGTTCTTAGCTTTCTATTCTCCGTAAGACTGTCTTTTCTTAAATAAGTCTTAGTTGACTTATTCTGGAAGTAGCACCAACTGGATGCCTTATTGTTTTATACAAGGTATGTAACGAGAATACGTGCGGAGTAAAGCCACGGGTTTCTTCACGATGTTAGAAAAAAGTAAGATCAAAAACTAAAACCCGAACAGTGAAAAACCATGCTGTAAAAAGTATGAATCAAAATATTTTCATCCCCAATGGTTTATAGTCAAATTCATAGGTATAACCCTTCTTTTTGCTTCACCGTAGTCGGGTAAAAACAATAGAGATCATATCGAAATTGCTCAAAAAATGATGCAATCTAGGTGCTTGCATGCAAAATATGTAAAGTCTGACAATGTGGCCAGTCCGTTGCCACTTGCACGTATTAATAATCTCTGCTGATGCCACAATAGATCAATTAATGCCTACTAAGTCGTGTACAGACCACAATCTTGCCAGCTTATCCAGTTTCCGATCCCACAGGAACTCGATTAAGGCTAAGTTTATACAGAAAACTGGTTTTCAGAATCAAGTCTTGAATGTCAGAAAAATAGACGGGAGATATGACTAGGAAAAGCCCAAGATCGACTTGGAAGGAGAAATTCGATGGAACATGTCAAGAACTTCGATGGATGACGATTATGCTTTGTAATAATACTGATCTCAGTATCTTTATCCAAAAATTACCCTTACCTAGGGGGGATTTCATTGGCAGAATACATACCAAAGACTAGAATAGAATAGAATATTTTTTTATTGCCAAAACAGAACACAGGTTATTGGGTAGGTAAACAACAGTAACAGAATTACCAGAATAACCAGACTCTCAAGAGACTGGCGTACCAGAAGAACTTTCCAGACACAACTTTTCACATCCTGACACTTTTTCAAACCTCAACACACATTACTTCATGGACACTACACAATGGTTTTTCACAGGGTCTATTGGCTGATGGTTTCGACAGAATAACAGCGCCTAACTACCTTTGGGTGGTGAGGCATACGCTGAGTCGAAACCCGTTTGCTGCTGGAGCACACAAACACTTGCCAGCTTACCTAGCTACCTACTCAATCCACTCATCTCATTTTTCTTTCTGTGTAATTTTTATTTCTTTGTAGTGTTGTTAGTTTAGTTCTGTATGTGTATTTTGTGTGTTACTTTATAAGCAAATAAATGCCTGTCTATGTCTATGTCTACATTTTAGCCGGCAAGGCCCAAACTAAAAAAAGCCTGTATCTTTGGTCTCAGGTGTTATAGTTACCATAACTGAGAATGACTGAATAGTGATATTCAGCATGCAGTGTTGTTGTCTAATAAAAACTTGTCAGGTTTAAGCCTGACAGGTTTTGCTGAACTGTTTTCTTACTAAATCATAGGTATTTCGTGACTAAATAGTGACATTAGCGCGTTTCATCCCGTTTTTTGCTGTCAAAAGCTTCTTGTTTTCGTATATCTGTAGCCACATCGCTTGACATTATGCTGCAGCGAAAGCAGTTCAGAGCTACGGGGGATTTTGACTTAAAAACCTGCTTTCTATGTAATCTCATCTATAAGCCCGATGTCAACGGGTCCCGTCGGTATATTCAAATACTCGGTCACTGCGAATATCGATTACCATTGATAATATTCCGTTTTGGAATGCAGCCGAATCGGTGCATCGGGTATCGTTATTGGCGGTTTAAAAACATGTACGCACATAACCAGTATCTTTATTTTGAGCCTTGTCTTTCCTGTGGATAAGGACGAGAATGGTATGTAAAATTATATTGTTACTGAACTGGTGACTGTCTGGTCCAGCGTATCAGCATTGCTATTGAGCAAGGCAATGCAGCCAGTGTCTTGGGCACGCTTCCGCTTCTAATTCTAATTCTAATTCGTCGTGGGGGAATCAGATCTGCACTGACCTCCCGCGTTGGGGTGTATTGTGAATTGTCCCCCTGCAGAGTCAGCTGACCTCACCCCAACCAGCCCAACTCTTTAAAGTAACGGAGAAGGACTTGGATTGATGACAGCAATGTTCCAGCATCCCCGATGGTGTTGTGGATGCCGAAGAGTGAGACCCGATCACCTCCTGCAGTCCCGTTTTGGATCTGGCTTCGGTTGTGGCAGAGCATGCAGCAAGACATGCTCTACTATTTCTTTTTCCTGAAGACAGCCGTGACAGAGGTCGCTGTCTGTCGCTCCGATCTTGAGGAGATGGTGGTCACAGTGGCCCGTGATTATACCCACCATAATCTTCAAGTCTTCACGTCTTAGCTTTAGCAGCGTCGTTGTGATGTGCGTGTCTGCTTGGTACTTGGACAAGTTCAGCTGTTATCAGCGATTTTATATCTCCAGAATACAAAAAAATTGAAGATATCTAGTGACCTCTCTAACCTTGACTTTAATGCCAAGTTCAAGCCAAGAAAATGAGGTAAAGAGGTGATAAATCTTCCAAGACGTGTCTCAATTTCACTGATCTTCTAAAACCACAATCATAATAACTGAGCGTAATATGAAGGGCCAAGGATCATCCTAGCAGTAAAAACATTTTTGTGTGACTGACAGATTTGATCGTCAGCTTTGTATGGTATTTCTGATATTCTGATAACGGCAAATCTCATGTAACAGGAAGGATTTGACAGCAATTAGTATCAGTAAGTATGGAACAGCGATGATAGGTAAAAATATAGTAGGTATAAGCAGCCTGCTCTATTTGGACTACAATTCAGTGCGACAGCAGACGATGAGCATGAACCATCGACAAGAAAGATTTAAGCTATTTTTAACACGTTTCAAGCCGTTCTTGGCAAAAAAAGAAGTGTTGTAAAATCAACCATCCGTAGTACTAATTGGGAGGATTTTGCAGTTTGACGATCAACGCAAAGCCAGTATTCAATATCTAAGTGAATCCATACCATAAAAATTTCTAAAAAACTATGACATAGAAATCCAGAATTTTTCTTTCCAAAAGTGTAGCGGTAATTTTAGGTTCTAAATACGCGGACAAAACCACGGGCGCTCCACTAGTCGCTCATAACATAACTTTAGGTTGTAGATGACCGCGCGTGACGTCATTAAGGCTACGTGCTGTTACAAAGGTGTGGTTAAAGTGGAGTGCTTTAAACTATAAACCGTGTTATTTTTTTAAGTTTACATTTTTACTCTCGAGTTTTGTAAAATAACGCCCTCAATGTACCGGGCACTATTTATATAGAATTTATACTTTCTGATAATACAAAGTAGGATTTAGAAGTGGCGATAATGAGACTAGTAAGCTGTAAAGGGAAGTGAGAGTTTGTAAAATAATGCCACCATGCCCACCCGGAGGCAACTTCCGGGCACCAATGCAATTCCAGGGCATTATCTACATAGAATTAATACTTTCTGGTACGAAGGGGGATTTATAAGTGATTACTTAAAAGACTGCTGACAAAAGAAATTAGGAGACATAGTTAGAAGAAATAAAAAAATAGTTTATCAACCCGAATGGGTAGGTACTCGTTTGTGTACCTACCCATTCAGTAGTACGTAGGTAGTCATTACAGTTAGTGGATTTAGGACAAAAAGTTTTTTTAGTCACTTAAAATTCCCCATGGTTCTAAAATGACTAAAAAAAATTTTAACCCCGACTTAAACCCATTAAAACTCAATTACATTAATTTCGTTTTCTAAGAGGTAACTTTTAAAATTGTTAGAAAATTCCATTTCAGTTTTTTTTTTAGATTTTTCTCCATTGTACATGCAACCCTACGCTGTCTCTGGGCCACTCGTCCCAATGACTTCGTAATTTTGCTCCAATACCGGACCATATCGCACCCTGTCTGCCCCACGAATTAATTGCACCTATGCCAGATTGAAGTTACGTGTCGGGAATTTAAAATGGCCACTTTTTGACAAATTAGACCACTTTTATGCCATGACTGCATGGCTCAGTCAGAAAAAATTTTTTTGCTTAAAAGAATAAAAATGAACAATTTATTTGTAGTAGAGCTCTTGTGATAGAGCTCATACATAGTGGCCAACTCTGTTGACGGAGTTTTTAAGCCGCCTTAAGGCGTCCGTCATGGCTTAACGACTGCTAGAGCCGGGACCGCGACAGTTTAACGTGCCCTCCAAAGCACGGAAGCGCTCAGATGTAAATACCACTAACGGTTACCCATCCAAATAGTGACCGCGCAGAACGTCGCTTAACTTAGATCATCGGTGAAGATTGACTAAGCAAGCCTAGCCACGAGAGCTCATACTGGAAACTACTATCTATGTATCTATAACGTTACCGTATTTATTACTGTCGCCAAGCAGGAAAGCTTGCATTGTTGTAGACAGACGCATATCATTGCGTGGGCCATCTGCTTTGCCACGATTCTATTCTCATATAATAAAATTCACACGAAGTCTGGTTACTCTAGCCTCAGCCAGGGTGACCAAACCTCGTTCAATGAATTAATTGAATTTATAGTCGTAGAATCTCTAATTTTTCATTAGCATAATATTCGTAGCAGCATACGCATTATTTGGTTAAAATCTTTGATTCTAATTTTAGACCCTTTAGGGTGCGACTTTTCAAAATTCCTTTCTTAGTGCACCCCTACACTTTATACCCTCCAAATTAAATAATACCTCTAGTTTAGGCTGTGCGTTGATTGTCAGTCAGTTTCAAAACAGTTTTATATTATTTAGAAGATATCCCCAAAATCCCCCCTTAAGTTTTCCCCTAGTGGGGGATTTTGACTAGTTCTGGGACACCCAGTATTATTTACCTAACCTACTCAGAAGTAAAACGACGTCGATTCTGTTGCTTCAGAAAACGTGCACATCCTGTTTCACACCAAAGCTATTAAAACTGATCCACTCAACACTTAACCCGTAAGATTCCACTAAGTTACCCATCTTTGATCAGTGAGCTAAAAACACAGAACTGCTAAGAAACTGAAGATTTCCGACTCAATGGCTTGAAGACTTGAGACTCCAGTCGGTTGGCCTTTACAGAGAAATAGTTCTGTGGAGATTGGAGGGGAAAATTCACACTTACCCTAATCGCAAACTGACGCACCTCAACCGTGCTTCTTGTTTTTACAAGAGTAGAAGAATAAGGACGCTTAGTGGAAAGCGTGTTCATACTCTCCTGTCATTTTATCTCTGTCTGAGCAACGCCGAGGGCGACGCCTAGTATAATATAATGTTTCCCAAATTTTTTACGCAAGATGGCAAATGCAACAGTGCGACGCCATAAAAAAAAATAGACTCGTAGGCCGGTATGCTGATGACTGATCCAAACTCAAGCATAAATTTTTGTATGCAAATCTCTACTCAGGCGTCATGGCTCAGTCGGTAGTAGCTCTGCCTTCCGTGCTGTGGGTCGTGGGTTCGATCCCCACCGAGAACAAATATTTGTGTGTTGTAAACATAGATGTTTGTTCTGTGTCATGGGTGTTTCTATGTATTATAAGTATGTATTTACAAAAAAAAAATGTATGTATGTATTCTATCAGCCATCTATAGTTTCCATCGTACAAGCTTTGCTTAGTTTGGGACTAGAAGGCGTTGTGTTAAGTGTCCGTGAATATATTTTTTATCTATGCTTGAGTAACGATATCTTTATCTGCATAAGCTCTACCAATAAACCCAACGTAAGCTTTAAATAGTTCGGCGTCTGCGTGCGATATATCACATACTTCAATGCAAGTACTTAAAGTATGAACAAAATTCAAATCTAATTTTGAGCTCAAAGAGTTCATAAAGTCTGTGAACTTTATGGCTAAGCTTATAAAACGTCGTTTGAGACTGCAGTACCTCTATCACGAACAAATCTGACAGTCGGCGTGTTAGCGTATTCGAGTTACATTGCGCGTCAATGCCAGCTCGACTGCCAACCGTTGTAGTGTCACCGCGCAGTGTATCTCGGATACGCTAGCGTTACGATACGTTTGCGATTGTCACATTTATTCGTAGGCACAGTTTAACACACGTTGTAATATAAAACGAGTTGCTATGAGTCTGGTCCTTAAGTCGGCTTATGGTGCGATCACGTACGAAGTCGGTATTATGAGCATGTGTTGTCACTGCTTGCTATAGTGAAAAAAATTACGCGACTTTCAAGAACTTTTTCATTATTTTATTCCGCCCTTATTATTTTCACCGGAAACGTTTTAAGGGTTTAAAAAAAGTGAGATGTAAAAAAGTCGGCCATCGTGTTTTGTTTTTGGTGTCGAGAAATTCGTTTTTAAATTATTTTGTTGAAGTTTAATAAAAAAATGTATATTGAAAATATTTACATTTAATAATCAAGTAACTTATTTACAAAAAACTTTACAAAAGTTAGAGATACGAAATATACCTATATTACTAAATTAACCTGTAAACACCTTATAAAGAAATTTATATACTATTTTTATAGCAATACCTAGGTACGAAAAAATATACAGACAAAAGTAAAATCTAAGAGCTAAAATAGATAGAAAATTAGCCTCTATACTTTGACTAAAACAAGATTTTGTTCAAAAAGTTATTACTAAGAATGTCATAAGAAAAAATAGACTTGAAACTAGGTCACCGTGTCACAAGTCAGTTAGTTCAATATATTTTCAACACACTTGCTCATAAAGTGGCTCTATGGTCACTGCAATTAGGCACATAATGATACCCATAATCAAACTGTGACTTTTTCATTGCTATAACTCACAAGTGAGTTATAGATTTTTTTTTTGAATTTTTTTGGTTGAGTTGCTTTGTTCTTAAAAAAGTTTTTATTCTAAAAAAGATCGTGTCCAATAGAACAAATAAATTAATGTTCCTATTGCTTGCTCATTTCATGCAACTTCTTATTTAAATAGATAATTTTAACTCGTACGTGTTTAATAAATAAAACTTTCACTCAAATATAACTTTTGTTTTCTCTGTAATAAAAGAAAACTTTAAATTCCCCATTTTGTACGTGGCAGAATATACGCAAACCCTATGTGCGGAAAATAAAAAAAAAACCTCATCCCATTCTTTAGTCTGTGGCCGATCGCAATGCGCGCGCATAGGAAATTTTTCCCGCCATAGCGAAACATTTTTCAAAACTCGTTTTCACTGTTGAAATTATAGTTATTTTATTCACAAGTGTGTTGAAAAACGTCGTATGATACACGTGTGTATTGGTGATTACCGTCCTCGGCTCTCTTAAGACCCTCGCCTACGGCTCGGGTCTCAATGGCACCTCGGCGGTAAGCACCAATGTACCACACTAGTACCATAATGTACTATTACGTAAGTATCTACAATCTACACAATCACGGGTAGGTACCACCTCACTCAATAAGTTTCCGGTCTAACTAAGAAAAACCTTCTTTTTTTTAGAAAATCTATTTTATTCATCAACGTACTCTCCTTCAAGAGTGATAAATTCAGTCCCACGCTCCTCTAACTTTTAGATGCCTTTTTTGTAGAACGATTTGTCTTTGCTCTCAAAATAAGCCTCAGTTTCGGCAATCACTTCTTCATTTGAGTCAAATTTTTGTCCCTGGAGCATTTTTTTGATGTCTGAAAAAAGCCAGTAGACGCTGGAAGCCAAGTCTGGAGAGTACGGTGGGTGCGGATGCAATTCGAAGCGTAATTCATTTAATTTAACCATCGTTTGCATCGACTTGTGACACGGGCGTTGTCTCGGTGGAAGAGCGCTTTTTTCTTTTGCATATGGGGGCGTTTTTTCTTAATTTCTTTTTTCAATCGATCCAATAATGCCATGTAGTATTCACTATTGATAGTTTTACCTTTCTCAAGATAGTCGATGAACAAAATACCATGCACATGCCAAAATACGGATGCCATAACCTTGCCAGCTGACTTTTGGCTTTTTGGTCGCTTCGGACGACTTTAACCGGCTGCTCTCCCTCAGCTGACGATATTTTTGATTCAGGTGTGTAGTAATAGATCCATGTTTCATCCATTGTCACATAACGACGCAAGAAATCCTTTTTATCTCGCTTGAACAGCTCCAAACAACGCTCTGAATCGTCGACGCGTTGTTGTGTTTGGTCCGGTGTAAGCGAACGCGGCACCCACTTGGAAAGCCACTTACGCATGCTTAAATTTTCGTGCAAAATTGTAAGAACACTACTTTCTGATACCTCAAGACTGTCAGCTATCTCATTCAACTTAACTTTACGGTCTCCCAAAATTGTTTTGTTGACTTTTTTTATGTTTTCCGGTACAAATGCCGATTTTGGGCGAACACAGCGTCCAGCATCATCAGTGCTTGTACGACCACATTTAAAATCAGAATACCAGTCAATAATAGTTGATTTCCCTGGTGCAGAGTCTCCATAACGCTAATCAAGCCTCAGTTTGGCTTCAACAGTACATTTTTTCATCAAAAAACAATGTTTAATCAACACAGGGAACTCTTTTTTATCCATTGTTTTGAAAATTACAAAACTAGGGTCACGTAAACAGCTGTAATCTGTTAACTAATTGTCCGAATGCCCTAAAATTTTTACAGGCATCGTTTGGAAGGTGCTACTGTCTAGAAATAATATAAGTGTGTCAACAGTGTTGCCATATATGTGTCAGACCGGGGACTTATTGAGTGAAGGTACATAATATTCAAAATATTTACTTAAACAACTGAAATATTTGGCCAATTGATTCAAAATGAACTCTCAATCAAAACACTTTTATACAATAGAGTCTGACTACGCTAAGTCTGCAATGGTATACAATGGCAACCCAAAAAAAATTATAGTATATCATCTTAACACAGTAACGACTTAAGAGTCTTATCTATTTCGAGTGGAATCGCCCGCAAATTGCCAATTTTTTGTTCTGTGGTATTAAGACTCTAAGGTTGTCAAATTGTTTGTAGGGTACAGGCTGAGAGGATGGTAAAGGTGCTGGGCAAGTCTACTACATCTAAACATTGTCCCAGGCACTACAGTGTGTCGTTAAGTGTAGGCATAGGTTGCCTTCTGACGCTGTATAAATCATCTTCAATAGATGTAAAGGCCCTTATAGACGGAAATTCCAACTATAAGTACTAGAACTTCGTATTAGTTTCTTATTTCTTATTAGATTCAAAGCTTGACAATGCGCTAATGTCAAAACTCGTAATAATGTTCAGTATGGTCCGAATACTTCTCAAAATGGCTACATATGAGTAGAGACCGTGGATACAGATATAGATGACCCCCCAAGACCAGTCGGCTTCACGTGGTTTGCGTTCGCATCTTCCATCTCATTCTGCGGTCTTCTCTTCGGACCGAGGAGTACCTTCTGGAGCTGACATGCTGGTGCTTCCGCGAAGAGGTAAAGAGGAAGGGCGAAGAGGTAAGTGGTACTGACGATTCCAGCGTAGAGCATAATCTGAGGAGTTAAGAGTAAAAGTTTTTGTTATAGATGACTAGCTTCCGCCCGCGACTTCGTTCGCGTTTCGTTGGATCTTTTTAATTTTTCGGGATAAAAAGTAGCCTATACAAGTTTCATCCAAATCGGATCAGTAGTTTTTGCGTGAAAGAGTTACAAACATTCATCCATATATACACGTACATCCTTACAAACTTTCGCGTTCATAACATTAGTAGGATTTTTCAATCAAAATCTAGATAATGTAAGCTGAAGATCTGATGCGAAAAAAAGTATACGATGATAATATATGACTCTTAACACCTGTGAATTAGAGCGGTGAAAGCAGTACAGCACCACACAAGGCATACCAAGGAACAAACCATGGAACATGCTTTGCAAGTACTGCAGTTGTTTCGGGCAGAGGTTTGCTGACTCTGGGTCATCTGCTTGTCAAACTTACAGCAGTGTAGTCCGTAGCATAGAAACTCCTCCTCATCTGCCCTCCATAGGTCCTCAGCACAGTCGCGTGGAGCAACATGGCGCAGTAGGAGAGACGACCCAAAGGTTGGAGCGGACCCCATTCTACTGAGCCAACGTAGATTCCTGCAAAGTTTGATGAAGTTAGAACAGCTCACAGAATCATATGGCAACAGTCACAGGCCTACATAAAGCAAGCACTTGGGTGAGTGATTGTCTCTGAAAAGAAGAATCAGCTGCCCACAAAGTCCTGGAAATAGAGGGCGTAGCAACAGAACGAAAAGAAATAGTACCCCTAGGTCACTTACTCCTGCGAATCTGATTAGGCTGGATACGTTCTTTGGTAGATCACCCCTCACGCATAATGGATTAAACTTTGATTCTAAATACGGAAACGGGAGTCTAACTAATACCAATAATGGACTGGCTCGTTACTGAACATTATCCACAGCCCGACTTCATCCACTGCTGGGTATAGGACTCTCTCTGTCTGTGCCACTCCTCACAGTCCTGTGCTAATCTCATCCAGGTTTTCGTCGTCTGCCCATCTCGCTGCTGGAATTGGGAACTCGTTAGACGTAATCAACTAATACTCACGGTTACACTTGTAGAAGTATCCAATAATAAACACACAGATGGCTAGAGCGAAGAAGTTCTGGTTCAGCGCGTTGAAGACAGCTGCCTCAAATGCTGATGCTTCTCGGTAGTGAAGGTCCCAGCCCATGAGAACAGCTCCCATGGCGATGGGGATTGAGGACAGAAAGAGGAGTTTCATCAGCTGGAACAACAATCATTATCATTGACTGCCGATGAATTTATTAAGTGCCGTCAGTCAGATCGTCTAGAATTTTAACACCTTCACATTCAAACTAGCCGTCGCCTGCGGCTTTGCACGTGCGGTAGCAGCATACGCATTATTTGGTTAAAAGGTTTGACCCTAATTTTAGGCCCTTTAGGGAGCGACTTTTCAAAATTCCTTTCTTAGTGCACCCCTACACTCTATAAAGATACTACTCTCCAAATTTTATACCTCTAGTAGGCTGTGCGTTGATTGTCAGTCAGCTTCAAGAGTTTTATCTAATTCAACCATCATTTCGGCCTTCCTCTTGCATACCTCTATATCTTTTATGGCTCTTATTCCAGTGTAGGTAAACACCACTCACCATAGACTCTCTCAGGTCCCACTTCTTCTGCTGCGCCTTATGATAGAAGTACGCAGTCAGCACTCCAAGATGGTACCCTGCCCAGTTTCCTTGCGCTGAGACATACGCGTGGTAGAACGTGTCGTTGTACCCGAATATGTCTCTTATTGATCTGGGAATAAGATTTAAATGTAATAGTAAGACCCCGTTCTCATTTGTCGATGTCGGATGACGTCGATTCTATTCAACACGGTGTCAAAACGGTATCGTGTAAGTGTGAACAGCCTCATTCGTTCTGTCACTAGAGCACCTGACATTTTGTCGGACCCGACATTCGAAAAGTGGTTGTTTTTAATGATGACCCTTTAAAAGAATCAGTATTGCAGCTAAAGCCTTTGGTAGGACGCGCTTATCAGAAGTGTCTTAGACAAAGTTTTGTTTCTATTGTGTGTAATAGTTACAAGAGTTCTAATGTTTACGTCTGAAGGGCACCAAGTAAAATTACAGGGCAAAAGTCAAACGAATAAATTCTATTTACTCCAAACTGAGCAATAATATTGCAAAAATAATTTTCGTATTCGTTGAAATAATAAAATTGTGTTCGTTGAACATTCAAACTGATAAATTGCACGAAGTTTGGAACTTTCTCAATATTGTATCAGAACTTTTCAATTATAAAGTGATTTTGGGTGAACATAATCGTCTAAGTAGAAATAAAATTGAATTTGCATTAAAAAGTTGGAAAAGTCTGATAACTCTGGAATGGCTAGTTCAATGTTGATAGGGTTTTTATTTAGCGTGGGATACAAGATACTTACGTTTATTTGCATAAATTAGTAGGAAGCACTTTGAAACTTATTCAAGCAAAATAAATGTTTTGGGTTCTTAAACTTAGTTATTATAATTAATAAAATAGTAGGTACCTACCTAACAATCCTAACTTTAGGTACTAACAAAAAACTAGTTAACTTAGTAGGCCGGATAAGGGTAGGAAGATGATTGAAGATCTTTGGTACTTACTCCGGGAAGATGCTGACTCTGATAGGCATGAGGTTCATAAAGTAGCTCTGCAGAAACGGGATCAGCAGGCTGATGACCATCACTATGGACAGGACTGGCACCCCGCTGCGAGGCCAGCGCCAAATGACCAGCATGATGACCAGCGTCATGAGGAACAGCTGCGTGTCTGTGCCGAGGTACCTGAGAAGTTATTATTATTATTATTAGCCAGTTTCATCCCACTGCAGGGCAAAGGTCTCCCTATCCACCTCTCACGATCTAGTGCAGCTGCGGGCCAATCCTTAAAAAGCGTCTAAATCGTCTCGCCATCTTAATCTGGGAAGTTATAAAATACAAATACATAATACTTAAAAATGTAGATAAAAACATATCAGGTAAGCATGAGAAATCCCATCGAGCCCACTATGAAAATGAGTGGGACTTGATGGGAATTTTTTTTCCCATCTGGCCCACCAGTGGGCTCGAAAAAAAAGTTGAATTAGAATTAAATCATAAACAAAAAGCATAAGCTATATGCCTACACTTAACGCGACACTGTAGTGCCTGGGACAGTATTTAGATGGAGTAGGCTTGATGAATTCTTTATACTTAGGTAAGTTTAAAGTTTATCTACGTATAAAAAATATGGGAGTACCAACGATATATATATAGTGGTAGCAACACGAGCAACCCCGCCTTCCGATCTTAAGGTCGTGGGTCCAACCTGAGCGGAAACCAATGGATTTTTCTGTTCGAACAAGTTCGAGCAATGCCGGGAAATCCGTACTCCATCTAGAAAATGTCCCCAGGCACTGTGGTGTCCCGTACATCGGCCCCCGCATCGTGAGCTCTGAACTGCTTTCGCTGCCCAGCATAATGTCAAGCGATGTGGCCACGAAAACAAGAAGCTTTTGACGGCAAAAAACGCACTGAAATGCGCTAGCGTCACTATTTAGTCACAGAATACCTATGATTTAGTTTGAAAACAGTTCAGAAAAAAAACGATTGCCCTCGGGGCATGGGTAAAAAGTAGCCGCTGACGCTGCATCTACATAAGATGTAACAGGAAAACCAAGGTCAATAGGTACGTGCGGAGCTGGCTAAGCTGCGTTTTAGTTTAATTTGACATTTAAAAGAAAACGGTGTAAATGGACCCCTAAGGGGATTTCTGGAATTTTATTGTAGTTTTCCCCTGCCGGCAGTCGCTGAGGTCGTTAAGGGGATTATTGGATAAAAGTTCCAGAAATCTCCTACGCAGGGGACTCACGCAGGGGAAAACTGGAATGAGCCTAAGAAAATACGTTGCCTGTAGAAATTTTCTTATATAAACTAAGCTCAATAATAAATGGCTTTTCTTGTCACAGATTCCATTAATTTTAAGTCACATTCATTAAAATAAATGATGATTACTATTCTGCATTTGACAGAAAGTAACTCCAGTGAGCGTTCGTCTCGGATTAAAGTGGTAGATGCACTTAGTTATATTTCAGTCAGGGGACAATTCTACTAGTTTACGATTAGTTCCAACTATGGTTCGATTGATCTTCAGCTTACCTGAAATGTTACTGTGCAGCTGAATCATTGTTCAAAAGTAGAATAATTGATCGAGTGAGCGAAGCGAACGAAGATCTTAGTGACAACTTGGGCAAAAATGCTTTGTATGTTTGTATGTTTGTTCGTAAAGATCTTTTGAACCGCTTATCTGATCTTCATAGAATTTGGTAGGTATACGGATAGTACTCTTAAATTTTACTGGTTTGAAAAATAAAGTAAATCGGTCAAGGGGTCGGAAAGTTATGAAGTTCCAAAGGGAGTAAAAAAAAATAAAGTCGTACCAAAATACTCTAATATTATGATATGTAATAATTTTGTACGACATTTTTTTTATTCCGTTTAGACCGTCGTATTTTACAACTTCTTGACCGACCACGAGATCTCAGTTCGGGGCGAACTACTGTAGTAGCCTAAGGCCGGTATACTGACACGTCACTCAAATTTAAGCATTACTTAAAATTGCTCCGCCTCTGTTTGACATTACTCATTTGTAAGAGATTAATAATAATTTAAGCGTGAACTTAATTTAAGTGGCGTGTGATTATTCGGCTGTAAGAGTAGATGAAAAGCTAGTCAAAAACTTTTATCTGTTTTAAGAATAATTCGTATTCCAATATTAAGCTTCACAGCTGAGACCATCTGAGACGCAGTTGAACAACAGATTTTCAACTGTTTTTAGATTATTTTTTGTATTCTCCTATCAAATTTATCAGCTGAAATTTAGCTTTTCATTTATTTTTACGCTATTTTGTATTCTACTAGTGAACATGTAATTCCAGCTGCACAGTAACGTTTCAGCTAAGCTAAAGATCGATCGAACCATAAGTTGGAATTGAGTTAAACGTTCACCGTTGCTTATAGTAGAGTATGATGATCTGTGGTAGAATTGACCCTCAGGCCTCAGGTCAGTTACATCGCTAGCATTAATTATGAGGATATCTTTTACTTTGACAAAGACAACTAGGTTCTTATAAACCTTTCAGGCTGCGTACTAAGAGTTTTTGTAAGAGTCCGTCAAGGTTTAGTAATAGCACCGTATTTTTTTCAGCCAGCAGTGATGCTCGCTTTGCTGTGTTCTGATTTGAGGGGTAATTACATTCACTGAATGTATACACGGTTGATAAGATATTTAAGTTTTTATAGATGACCTGGTATTTTTGTTCCGGTATTTACAGCGTGGTTTTGGGTTTTAGGGACACTCCGAATCTGTTGGTTTCCTCACAGTGTTTTTCTTCATCGTTTGAGATCATCGTACATATTTTTTTAAGTAGAAAAATCCGTAGAAAAAGGAGAAGAAGAAAAAACAAACGTTCCTTCCTATTTGTTATTATTGTTTTGTGGTATTTTGTGACCTACGCATACAAATTCTTTGAAGAAAATTAAATGAACCAATTCATTATTTTTGTTTAAGCGATGTAACCAAATAACCTCGAATGTAATAATTATGGTCAAATAAAATTAAATCACATCCATAGCTGCACGATCTTTGAACCCGCGACTTTAGTATCGAAATTCGGGTTAGCTACCACTAGATCACGGATGCTCTCGTACATCGGGAACTAGCAATTAAAGCAATCAAAGACGCGTAAAGTTACAGGATGATGTGGTAATCACGTCGTTGCAGTGAAGCGGGACATTGCATGTCGCTGCCAACAAATCGCTGCTTTCACACGGCACGTCACGACACCACACGATATCGGAGAGTCAAACGCATTTACACTGTGTCGGTGTGGACAACGCCGGTCTAATTTTAGACCCTTTAGTGTGCGACTTTTTAAAATTCCTTTCTTAGTGCACCCCTACACTATAATTATAAGGATACCACCCTCCTTTCATACCTCTAGGACTTATAGTTTAGGCTGTGCGTTGATTGTCAGTCAGCTTCAAAAGTGTTTTATATATTTAGATAGATGGTAGAGTCACTAGTAGTTTAGAATACAAACAGTCGCAATTGATTTCAATTTCCAACTATCCTGATTCCAATTGGCAATCTAAATATTTACCAAATTGTGTTTACCAGTAGATTTCTCATACAGCCTTCTTGGCTAAGTAAATATTTGAAGTAACCAAACTCCTTGCTTAAGTTGCATTGCAAAATGTTTAATTTTCATCGTGATTACACAAACCTTGATGCTGTGCCATAGTTTTGTAGAAAACAGATTACCTCCGATTTTTGACTTAACAGGTATAAAAGCAGCCGCGTTCAATCAGTAATTTGAAATAAACTGCTTCAATAAGTTATAATAAAGTGCAAGTTATTACAACCTGCATATGCAGAATTGAAACCAGTTTGCAACTGTGTATTTTTTTATTTTGTCAATATATACTTACTCTAAGTAACAACTGAGATGACGGCTGATAGAATAGCATGGAAGAAAAACACATGTTTTGACACGAGTTTTGACATTTTTTGAAACGACACATATGTAGCACTTTTATTTTAATAGTTTTTCTTGTGTTATTGTGAGTATTGTTGTTTAATTTTGGTGGAATTTTAACCAATAATACTTAGGTCGTAACATAAAGTGTGAGCCATTGGAATAAATGTGTGTAAAGTGGTTTTTCTGAATGTGAAAATTCGTGTTAGGTTTTGAAGAGAAAATCCACCATTTTCTTTTCAAAACAAACGACAGCCGACTTGACAAATGACTTGACTTGACTTATTCATTACAATTTTAACACTTGACATTGGCAAATTGTCTGTCGAAATGACGGACACAGGCCATTACTGAAGAGAAGAAGAAAACACATGTTGTGCCGACCCCACATAAAGTGGGAAAAGGGCAAGGAGATGATGATGATACTTACTCTAAGTGATAATTATATCATGTTAATTACCTATTTGCAAATAAACTCTTTGATTTGATTTGAATAATATGACCAAAAAATTGATTAGATTACCTCCTTTCAATATTATGCGTATATTTCGAGAGGATGGTATAGGTGCTGGGCCCACTCCATCTAAACATGGTCCCAGGCACTACAGTGTGTTGTTACGTGTAGGCATAGGTTGCCTCCTGACGCTGTATAAATCATCTTCAATAGCTGATGTAAATTTCTATTATTATTTTGCCCTCAGGGTTGACACATAGTGCGTCTGATAGGTCTTAAAAAAGGATTCCATTCTTCATACGTAAGTTTTTTTTATATACTTACTTCAACCAGCGTTCAGTATAAATGCGGCTTTACTGAGTGGATATTGCAAAGGATCATAATCTTTATGTCTCACTTTATTGCGTATAAGAAGCACGTCTATGTGATCATGATATACAGTTTTAGGAGATTTCCTCAAAGACCTTGGATTTGGTGTGACAAGATCTACTTACTTTTGTAATAATGAGATCTCTCGTAGGTATTCTGTAGCACAATAGTTGTCTACGACCAAATAAAATATAAATAGTGTTTATTTTAACTTTAGGTACTTATATTTAATTTAACTTCCCATGCAAGGTTCTTGACCATTGTTACTGGTCAATGTTATAATAATTGTTATTTATCTTCTTTAAAAATCAGTATTTGGTTCGAATGATTTTTTTTAGACACTGATCATTTAATTTACCTCCTCAAGGCAGACCATTGTGACATGTCTTTTCCCATCTGACCCACCAATGAGCCAGCCAGTGGGATTGACAGGAATAACCCAAAACCCTTGGTAAGGGTTAAATAACGATCTGCGTCAAATTAACGAAGCCCTAAGCCCTACATTCCACTAGAGATTTTTGTACGACTTCTCCTCTTTTTAGACCCTTATAACTCCGTAAACCTACCAAATTCTATGAAGATCAAATAAGGGGTTTGAAAGTTATGCTCTAACAAACATAACTCCGATTCGCCAAAGTTAACAAAGATCTTCATTCGCTTTGCTCAATCGATCAAAATATACCTAGGTATTTATTTTAGGTGTTTACTTACCATCAGCCCACATATCGCAAGCTCTGAAGTGCTTTCGCTGCCCAGCATAATCTCAAGCGACGTGGCTACAGATATACGAAAACAAGATGCTTTTGACGGCAAAAATCACGCTGAAACGCGCTAATGTCACTATTTAGTCACAGAATACCTATGATTTAGTATGAAAACAGTTCAAAAAACCTACCGGCTTCAACATCGCAGGTCTTTATGAAACAACGATTGCCCCCCAGGGTTTTTGGTAGCTTAGCTATACTTACATCATTAAAAAAAAGTAGAGTCACAAGGATCATTTTACGTGACTCTAATCGCCGTAAACTGCATCGGTGTATGTTGACGTTATAATCAAATATTTCAAAAGTAGTTATATCAAGTGCTGAACACACACTAACGAAAACAAGGACATTTAACATACCAAAAATCTAACTATTTATCATTATCTTATCCTATCGGCAGTTTCAACTTCAACTTCTTGGTTTATGGTTTTTGCAACCCATTCTGCCCGTGTCTGTTTACTTTAGTGTCACAAACGGGATGGAGGGTAGGGAAAATGAGAGCAGTTTAGAAGCTCTTCTGACCAAGTTGACATTTTTGACAATCGCAGTGATTGTCAAAAAACTTGAACAGAAAAGTTTGTATGCAAATGCAGAATAGGTCAAATAGATTAGGCGGCAGTGGGCAGGCAAGTAAGCATGAGCATAGTCTAAACACGATAATGCCTTTGTCCCGGCTCGTGCCCATGTTCATGCCCTTGCAATAAGAATAAAGACGATGTTGCTGTGGCAATAATTCCGGAGTTAATCGCGGCAATAATGCCGGCAGCGGCATGACTTGAGTGTGAACGCTACTAAAGATTAGATAAAAGCTTCAAAAGAAATCTTACCAAGCCTGAGGCATGCAGAGATGCTCGAACGGAAACAGGTTCGGCATCAGAATGACCAGCTGCCACCAGTTAGCACGACACATCTCTCGCTCGCGTTTCACCACCGCGTCCCACATGGGACCCGAACCCAGGTGCGGAACCCAGGTCATAGCTAGACCCATGATTACTAGGACTGCTGGCATCAATCTAGGAAAAAAGCTATAATAAATATTGGTGACGGATTATAGGAATCAAAGAATCAAACGAATCAAATGAATCAAAGGAATCAAAAGAATCGGAAGAACCAAATGAATCAAATGAGTCAAAAGAATCGAAATAAGCAAATGAATCATATTAATCAAAAGAATCAAACGCTAGCTTTAGTTCTAGGGAGACCATCAGTCTAGAGTTTCGTGAAAGCCAATAGAATTTATCTTTGAATTATTTGCTTATTCAGAAGTCATTAAATTACCTAAGCCACCGGTTAACAATCGCCATTGGTATAGTCTTCAGAGAGAACTGGTGCGTCTCAGCGTAAGCCAGCATCTTGTAAGCCATGAGGAAGCCGCCCATCACGAAGAATATCTGGACAATCACTCGCGCGTTGAAGAGGAGACTCTTGAAGAAGTCTCCGTATGACTGGAAAGAAGAAAGACTATTAATTTGGAGTAACTTTTAAATAATATTATATATTATTGGTAACAAGCGTTAGTGTGAACCGAGCATAACATAGCTTTGATAAACAAAAATCTCTCAATAATTTAGTTAAATAATGCAACAAACAAACAGTTTGAACTGATAATTTTCAGTTAGTTAAAATTTGTAGAGTGCTTCCTCGTTCAACCCACAATTTTTCTACCCAATAGGTATTTTGCCTCGTTCGACCCAAAACGTTTGATTTAAGTTCCTCTTTCAACCCACACCTACTTATTTCCAATTTCTATTGTTTATATTCAAATAAATGACACAGTGAAACAACGAAGTAGTAGGGTCAGCAGACAAAAAATTGTAGACATTTATTATGAATATTTTTATTTTAAAAAATCAGTCATTTATTATTCAACAGAACAGCTTACACATTTTAAATACACTCACTCGCAAACGTGAACAGTTTCTTTAATAACACTTGTTTTGTGGACATTTAAATGCACACAACCAAAACACCTGGGTGCTTGTACACACCGCCACACTGTATCTCCACCACTGTTTGCTCTTTTTTTATAAAACTTATAACCATCGTGCATTAAAATTTGTCCGCCACGTTTTGACTGTATAAAGTTTAAATTGTTCTCACTATTCGAACTAGGACTCGCCATATTTGATGTGAACCTTTAGGTTAGAAGGTCTAGGAACTACTGACAGGTGTGACAGGTAAGATAAAGGAGTAGAAAGAGACCTAATGATAAAAGAAAAGGATAGGCATAAACTTACCTCAATAGATAAGAAAAACAATGGTAGTCCTTACCGTTGTTGATTGGATTATCTATTGTACAAATAGTTCTAGGAATTGCACGTGCATTTGTTTGAAGAGACCATAAACATTGTCATAAAATATTATTACCTCCATATACGTAATTTGAAGCTACTGTGAGTAATAATTTCAGCAAGTTCGATCTCTGATTAATAACACAGTGTCTGTACTGTTTAGAATACACTGTGACTGAGATTTTTGGATTGGGTAGAACGAGGCATATGTTTTGGGTTGAACGAGGAAAAATAAGATTGGGTAGAAAAATTGTGGGTTGAACGAGGAAGCACTCAATTTGTAGGTAATTGCAAATTTTAATGATCAGAAAACGATATTAATATTACTTATGCTTTGCAAATATTGGCCTGTGCAAAATAAACAGTTATTTTGTAAGCAATATGACATAAAATATTTCCCCATAATTTTCCAAAAACAATCCGTTCATAAAAACACAGTTTGTTGTACAAATAATATGAAAACATGTAAAACTTACGTTTTCAATGAATTCTGGATTCGCAGTGTATCCGTATCCGATGAAGATCATCGAATGGAGTCCCAGAATCATCACCATTGTGTAGAATCTAAAAAAAATATACAATTTCATTTTTATGACTTCACTTCATGATAAAACTCTACAAATAGCACGTAGAATTTAAAGAATCTTAAGACAAACATTCATTTTTGTACAAACAAACACAATACTACAATGATAAAAATGTAAACGATACGATACGCCAGTTAATTGTGGCATTGGACAAGCCACATAGTGACCAAAATCAAAAAAAGCTGAGTCATAAGGTTCTTGCAGAGCGTTCACAAATTAGAACAACCAACGTTTGTTAGCGCCCTCCCGAAAGACATAGAGGCCTATGCCCATTGGACCTCTTTAAGCTTTTATTTAGGGTACTAGTTAAGCGTAAGAATCCTTTGAAAGCATAACTAAATGCTTGAAAGTGTGGCGGCTAGCCACAAGTAGGTAAATCGGTCTGACGCGATAGTTTTGTGTGCCGCGTCGCCAGTCGTCTCTCCCCGCTCGCACAGTATAAACATGTAACTTCGTTGGTGAAATAAATAAGTAATTATGTGGAACACTGCACTTTATCATTACATCCCCAAGAATTAGTATGAAGATTAGAAGACTTCCACACATCATAATATATGAGGCTTCCGTCGATTGGGACCGGTAGGTATAGGGACCGCGGTCCCTTTCGCCGGATTGCTTTAATTTTATTATTTTTCTTCCGGCGAAAGGGACCGCTCTCGAAATACCCCTAAAAAAATATTGAAAAGACCTGGAAACCTTTAAAGGCTTACCTCAATCCTTAAAACTATTTGAAAAGACCAAGAAACCTTTGGAGACTTACCTCAGTGCTTGAAAGCATTTGAAGAGTCCACCTTCCGCGCTTCCGCCATGTTTCAAAGCTTTCCAGTTCTTCTGCACGCAGAAAGCCAGCATGAGCTTGTTGTCTGGAAGAAACGAGTCCGTTTACAATGGTCTTTGACCTATACCTTGAGAACTTAGCCCTTTGTGAAGGAGATCGTCCGGGGAAGTTCTATCATCGTATTTATTCCTGCCGGCAAGCAATGGTGGCATGGTTGTGTTCAGATTCGAAGGGTATTGGTGCCGGTGGAATCGACATGCGACACCACACCTCAGAGTAAAAGACGCAGTGCAATGTCACATCATCACCATCATCATCTCAGCCCGGTATCCTACTGCTGGTAAGGCCTCCTTCATTATGCTAGCCTCCACTGTCTGGTGCGTCTCGCAATCGATTTACAATGTCACATAGAACAGGTCTTTACACATGCTACATGCTGAGGTTACCGCTGAGCAATAGCTGTAGTGCGATTGTTACAAGAGGTCTCCATAGTGATTATGACTTGATCAGTGCTTCAAAATTACCTTCTCCATTCTCTCGAGGCCAAAAGAAGTAGTAACTTGAGCATCCCAAGTTGACCAGTAGCAAAAGTAATAAGATTGCTCCTATTGTGTAGTCCAACGCATCCACTGGCAATCTGTCTGCTTGCGTCTTGCAGTACCGTACGGACAAATTGTCCAACTGATGAAAAACAGAAAATTGTTACTCTTTCACGCAAAAGATACTGATACGATCTGAATGAAACTTGTAATATATAATTGTCCGTGACTTGGATTAACACATAGGCTACTTTTTATCCTGAAAAATCAATAGCATCCGACCGAAATCGCGAGCACCAGCTAGTCTAAAATAACGCAACCCAAGTTGTGGGTGAACATTTCCACACCTTGGGTCCCTGACGGTCGGCGGTTTCGGGGTCCGGAACTTTAAAATAGTTTTGGCTGGTGGTTTTATCACGGCCGCGACAGGTACGATATCTGCTGCACCAACATGTCAGTATCGTATCGGTTAAAATGTCTGTCTCACCTGTAGTCCATACCGCTCATGAATACTCCGATTGAAGCACTCCTTCAGTGCGTCAGCAGTGGCGTTGCTGGCGTCTGCATGTGTGAGGTTCAACCCGCAACCTTCCGAGGCACAGACTCCTCGGTGGAGCTTGGAGTGCATGTAGTTTGTGTACGATTGTGAGGAGTAGTTCTGGAGACAATGAAGTTTTGTTTATTTTTAGCGTTCACTTAGGTTTCGTTCGTAATCAAGAAAAATATTCCAAGGTTCAGCCATTACGTCTTGATTAAGCTGAAACAACCATTCCTAAGGTATTCCTTAGATCAGTTGTGCTACTCTTGACCCCCGCCGTTCCCAATTGGATCCGGATTTTGACAGATTTTGTGTCATTTTGTACTGAAAAATGACAGGACTTCTGTCAAAATCTATGAATCCAGATTGGAACTGTGTTCAAGAGTAACCCACCATTCCATAAAACAACTTCAGTGGTGAGGTAACCCTTGGACGGAGGACGGTCTTCTAGACCACCTAATTTTATCATCGTAAAAGTGTGTTCTAAGCGCCATTTGTTTTACAAATCTTAGTTGAACTAAAAAGATGGCAAACTACGTCAAGAGCTTTATTTTTACTGAATCAACGAGAAATGAACGGTAGAATACATAATATACATTTTTTTTAATCTCTCACAAAATGTTTCACTTTACACAAAACCTTCTTACTTTCCAAAGAAATTGTAACTATAACCTTGACCGAAAATCGATGGTGTTGTTTACTGTTGATTCATAAACCACTGAAGATTGATTACAAATAGTTGGTTGGCATCGTTGACCGAAGGACGGAAATTACTGGAAAAGGAAGCGATAGCTTTGGAAAACAGTCGCCGAAGTTTTGCGGTCCAACCGACCGCTTTGGCGTTTCACGGGTTATTGTATGGAACTAGATTGTTTGAGAGGTTTATCAACTTAATTATTATACAAAATGTCGTATAAGATACTTATTCACATCCTGAAGCTTTTTCTCAGTTTTATATAATTTTTTTCGTAAAAAACACTCCCGTCTTTACTGAAAAACTGAAACTGTTTTACGAGAAATTTCAGTCTTGATAGATTCTTGTGGGGATTCATTAAAATTGATTGCCGTCTGTGTTTCCGGCAGACAATTATTATTGTATTGATGTTTACGGAAGAGGAAATCGGGAATGTTTCGGAATTGTTTACTAAAAACTATAAACCATTTATAAATTGTATTTTGTTTATGGAAATAAACTTATGTCTGTATCTAATTAATGGTGACAAACGTGAATTATTATGAACAAAATAATACGTTCCCTCGGTCATGGGTTCAAACCTGGTCGTGCACCAGTGGGTTTTTCTATTTGAATTTATTTGCGCAATGCTAGTGCTCGAAAGTGCTTGTAGCTTCAAATATAGGGCATCCATTTAAATGCGGTTTTTTTCGTAACAAAGGTGATGGGAAAAAAAATTCCATCGAGCCCACTGATTTGCATAGTGGGCTTGTTGGCTTGGTTTTTTTTTTTTTTTTTTTCAAATGATAAAGTAATGGAACAAGCTGATAGCTCACCTGATGTTAAGTGGTAACTTCTGCCTATAACAATGCATTACCTCACAGAGCAAGTCCAACGAGGACGTGCCCTGTAAGGCAATGCACTGCGTCCATCACTCTGAGACGTAAAGATCTTGAAATCTCATGTGCCTGTAATGTATGTGTCCCATCTGGCCCACCAGTGGGCCCGTACAATTATCATGAGCTCCATTATTGTGAGCAATCTTTAAATTCTATGTTAGATGGTTGGCCGTTGGCCCACCTAGGGCGTCGATCTCGCGGTCGCCCTAAAAAGCGTTGGCAAGACGACCTCGACGCTTTCGATAGAAGTTGGTGGGAGAATGCCCGGGAGAAAGAACAGTGGAAGATATTGAGGGAGACCTTTGCTCAGCAGTGGGACGAAATAGGTTAATAAAAAATAGGAAATAGGTTTGTAGTAGTAGAGCTCTTTGTGAGAGCTCGTCCGGGTTCAGTACTAGCACCGTACCTATTTGTGCCGCCAAGCAGCAATGCTCGCATTGCTGTGTTCCGGTTTGAAGGATAAGGGCGCCGGTGTAATTACAGGCACATGAGACTTTAACATCTTTACGTCTCAGAGTGATGGACGCAGTGCATTGCCTTACAGGGCATGTCCTCATTGGACTTGCTCTGTGAGGTAATGCATTGTTATAGGCAGAAGTTACCACTTAACACCAGGTGAGCTATCAGCTTGTTCCATTACTTTTTCAATAAAAAAAAATAATTTTTAGATGGACAAATTGGACAAACCTTGATATACCGATAAAGTGGTGTCTCATCCTCCATCAGAACCATGTCAGCAATACAGTACACAGCATCAGGCTTCTTCAAGCATAAATCGAAGTCGTCCAGCTCCGATAGAGCCGGCATAGAATAGTAGTCTAGTAGCGACACCGGGTCTACTGTGGTTGGTTCTGCTTCTGTTGTAGTTGGCTCAGTTGTGGTTGTAGGGTCTTCTGTGGGAGAGAAAAAAAATATAAATAAAAAAAAAAACCATTTATTCCATAACTTAAATAATACGTAGTTAGACATTTCATGCTTTTCTTTCAATTTCAATTAAAATTAATATTAAATTATACATTTAGATATGAATAAATTATAATAGAATAATACATTTGATTTTGATTAACAATTATGATTGTTAGGATTCTTTTTTTTTTTTTTCGTTAGGACCCCTTACGGGTAAAGGCCGGTAACGGTAAACGGTCGGCTGCGATTTCGTCGCACTCTAAAGTGTCTAGAACGCGAGCAACGCCGCAGGCGACGGCTAGTTATACATAATATTATTTTATTACATATGTAGGTACTGATCTCTTATAGATCATTGTTTGAAGGTATATTAAATTAAAAGAAATTCTACTTTTTGTGTTACTTTGAGTTACGTGTTTTGCTTCACAATAAAAGTGAATGGAAAAAATATTAAAAAAAACTTAAATAGCTAGTACGTTATGTTACGCAGCAATAGAGTATCTAATGCATTGCTTTAAGTAAAAGTAATAGTTTAACATCAGAATCCGGGTCTGGGTTTTATTTTGTTGAGAATCGAAAAACTCGAAGGGGAAAAAATCGAGTGCGTTTTGCCCAGTTTTGTAAATATTCGGTAGCTACGAAAATAATCAATTCTGTAGCTAACGCAAAATGTTTTTTTTTTTTAATACAATATAGGCAACCGTTTGACCACAATCTCACCTGATGTTAAGCAATGACGTGGTCGACGATGTAGCACGGTTACCTAGAAGATACCTATTCACTCTACTCTTGAAAACTTCCAAATTATAGTCATTCGGGAACACAGACGCCGGCAACGAGTTCCACTCTTTGGCTGTCCGCATAATAAATAGTTGTTGTAAGTAGTACCTATGCAATAGAAGAGAATCGGAAATGATAGTCACATGACTGCACACAAAGTGTTGCTAGTAGCTAAATAACTGTGTTTACTAGCTACGACTAATTCCTAAGAAGGCTTCTGACTGGCCCACTAGTGGTAACTGCGCGATTCTCGTGGCTTGGCTAATCTTCAATGATTCTGTGCGTTCACTATTTGGATCGGTGACCGTTAGTTGCATTTACATCTGAGCGCTTCCGTGCTTCGGATTGCACGTTAAACTGTCGGTTCCAGCTCTAGTAGTCGTTAAGCCACGACGGAGGCCTTAAGGCGGCTATAAACTCCGTCACCAGAGTTGGCCAATAAATTAATACGAGGTTGCGCTTGCTTATTAAAAAAAAACATCTATATTGTTCTTCTTTTATTTATGGCCTATATTCGTCATTTCGACAGAAAATTTTTTCAATGTCAAGTGAAAAATTTGAAAATAGTAGTATAGTCAAGTCGAGTTATTTGTCAAGTCAGCTGTCGTTTGTTTCGAAGGTTTTTTATTCCATAACGATTAACTTACTGTCAAAATATTTTATCAAAATGACGGGCAGATGCCATAAATAAAAGATGAAGAAGACAGGAGCGTACAACCAGTATATCAGTTTTTATTCAACTTTTTTTCAACCATCATAATTATGATCAATAAAATAAAAATAAACTGTTAAGTAAATAAAGTAGTTGCATCAGGTCATTTTCCGATCTAAGTAAAGATTACATAACTGCGTGTTGGCCTGCGCGTACGCAGACCTGTCGAAACACCGGTTCCAGGCTAGTTAGTACCTAGTTACCTTTCCCTATATTAGGTATAGTTGATTCTTAAATGCGGCCAACGGTATAAACCGTACAAATTCTGTCACATATATAGTGGTAGCCTGTGTCCGTCATTTTGACAGATAATTTTGCCAGTGTCAAGTGATAAATTTGAAGTAATATAAGTTAAGTCAAGTCTTCGTCAAGTCGGTGGTCGTTTGTTTTGAAGAGAAAAAGGTGGGTTTTCGCTTCAAAACCTGGAACGAATTTTCACATTCAGAGAAACCACTTTACACACATTTATTCCAATGGTTCACACTTTATGTTATGATATATGATGATATATATGATATTTATGTTTATTGCTATTTCTCTTATATTTTGTTTTTTTTTTTATGTCTGGAGATATAGATTATAATATAATGTCAATAAAGATTATAATTTAACTAATATAAGGGCTACTTACATTCATTATTGATCTTCTAAAGCTGAGCTAACTAAAATGATTGCTAAATCTGTTGTCATCTCTTTTCGTTGTCATGCAAGTGACAATGATAGAGCATTTTTTAAGTAGCGCTAAAATGACAGTTGAATATGAATAAAGGAATAATTTAAACAAAGCGATATAAACGGTGATTTCGACAGTTTTTTTTTTAATTTATTTATTGTTTTAAAAATACATAATACTTATATTGCACTATAGCACTAAGGAAACCACAAGGTTTATATGAATAATAAGCTACTAAGTTGATAAGCGATTCTAAGTAGGACCTAGTTCAAACTAGGTTGCTGTGTAACGTACTAAGGATGACTATTTATTAGAAACCACAGGTATTGAGGAATTCATTGTGTAACAACCTGTTATATTGTAGAATTATAGACTTTGTGCCTAGGTAACTGACCCACTGGTATAGGTTCGATTCTTCGGGTTAAGATATTGCATATGATAATTTATTAGGGTAGTTAGTAGGGTTTTGTAGTAGGTAGGTACACACGGCGACACGACAACCTAGATTGGACTTTGAATGATAAAATGTTGGGTAGTAGGTACCTATGTAGTTGTGGATGACATATTTTTTTAGGGTTCACATACAATGGCGACAAAAACTTGACACACGGGCAGAGTTACTTATGAGTATTCATAAAAAAATAATTAAAGTACGGTCAGCTGCACTAGAATGTGTACAATTCGTAGTTTTCAATGTAGGGCCGCAGCATTGTTATGGACTTTGACGGTCCCAATACTAAATAAATAAGTAAAATTATTAACTGTCTTCATAATTTTTTTGTTTTTATCCTGTAAATGTCTATTGCAATACGGTGACACTAGTTTGAAAGTTACAAATCGTACACATTTTAATGCAGCTGACTGTTTTTCATAATTATAAGAAACTTATAATATGTTATTAACTTATTATTATTATAATATCGATTATAAGTAGGACCTAGCTACAAACTAGGTTGCTGTGTAACGACCGTACTAAGTATGACTATTTATTAGAAACCACAGGTATTGAGGAATTCATTGAGTAACAACCTGTTTTATTGTAGAATCATTGACTATGTGCCTAGGTAACTGACCCACTGGTATAGGTTCGATTCAAGAATCGTACACATTCTAGTGCAGCTGACTGTACTTTAATTATTTTTTTATGAATACTAATAATTAGCTCTACCCGTGTGTCAATTTTTTGTCGCCATTGTAGATACATGCTGTACAGTTCATTTTAAAATAATATTTTAATCAATAATTAATTTTTATTTTAGGTGTACATGTACAATAAAAAAAGAAATAAAGAAAATAAAGAAGAAATAAAAAAAGAAAGAGGAAGAGAAATAAAGAAATAGAGACATTATTCTATCTAGAGAGGCAAAACTAATTATTATGCTCCTACCTAATTATAGGGTGTTTAGTGTTATTAATGTTATTAACGCTTTGGTAGTTATCAGTACATCAGTAGTGGCTGTTAAAGCGTAACGAACAAACACTTTCGGATTTTATGTATTAGTAAGATTGCGTACATAACCTGTAGATTAAGGGCCATACTTATAATATCTGAATAGTTACAACTTCTTGTAAAGCAAGCTCGTATGAGTTAGTGGCAAACTCTGGTGACGGAGTTTTTAGGCCGCCTTAAGGCTACCGTCATGGCTTAACGACTGCTAGAGCTGGGACAGGTTAACGTGCCCTCCGAAGCCCGGAAGCGCTCAAATGTAAATGCCACTAATGGTCACCCATCCAAATAGTGACAAAGCGTCGCTTGACTGATTGAAATCTTCTAGGCGTTTCTGAAGAGTTCACGTTGATTTTCCGCGATACGTACAATTATATTCCAAGTTTCATCCAAATCGGATCGGTAGTTTTTGCATGAAAGAGGAACAAACATACATCCTTACAAACTTTCGCGTTTATAATATTACTAGCCGTCGCCCGCGGCGTTGCTCACGTTCTAGACCCTTTAGAGTGTGACTTTTCAAAATTATTTTCTTAGTGCCCCCTTTCTATATAAGGATACTGCCCTCCAAATTTCATACCTCTAGGACTTATAGTTTAGGCTGTGCGTTGATTGTCAGCCAGCTTCAAAAGAGTTTTATATATTATATAGATAGAAGAAGAATATAGTAGGATAGGATTACCTTCTAAAATAGCCAGGGTAGAGTTATATAATACTTCCTGCCCCCAAACTCCGGCCACATAAAACAGTATGAACCACCACATCGCGAACTGCTTACGATCACGGCACTGCGTTCACTGGCGCTGGTGGTCCGGAGTAGATGGCTGGTCGGTGGTGCAATAGAGTTGAGATTACTATGAAAGCAGGTTAAAGCTGGTGGATTTGGACGGTGCAAATATTGGCAAATTGTGTTACAATTGAAGTAGCTATTTTTGACTATATCAGTAAATAATTATTGAATTCATTAAAGTAGTTAGTTATCAAAACTTTTGACATTTTTTATTTTGACAGGCGTCATGGCTCAGTCGGTAGTAGCTCTGCCTTCCGTGCTGTGGGTCGTGGGTTCGATCCCCACCGAGAACAAACATTTATGTGTTGTAAAACATAGATGTTTGTTCTGTGTCTGGGTGTTTCTATGTATTATAATAAGTATGTATTTACAAAAAAAAAATTTATGTATGTATTCTATCAGCCATCTAGTTTCCATCGTACAAGCTTTGCTTAGTTTGGGACTAGAAGGCGTTGTGTTAAGTGTCCGTGAATATTTATTATATTTATATATTTAATATTTATTTATATATTATAAAACTACGAATGAAATAGGTATGTACCTACATAAGCTTAAAAAATAAATTCAAACGACCCTCGTTTGTGTATTTCTGTCGAATTCATTTCATTTCATTTAAAAAAATTGTTTTTTGACTCTCAGAACTATATTACATAGTTTGAAGCCAAACTCAAGTTTCCAACCAGCTTTCTAACTAAAACCGTCGGCAAAGTAAACAAAGTTAAATAGTAGGTACCTAGTAGTCAAGAAATTGAAGGCAATGAAGCAAACTACTTGCAAATAGAACTGTTGGGTAAGTTTGGTAAACCAAGTCAATGTCAAAGTCAACATTGCCGTGGATGTTGACAGATTTACCAAAATAAATAAAAAGTTGAGTTTTGCATAGACAAAGTTTTCATCACTAGGTATCTTTGTGCACACTGTCCTAGTTTAGATATAGGGTGCAATGAAAATACTTTCGAAAACTTCAGTGGATAAAGGAAAAATAAATATTTATACATTTAGAAAGATGGATAGATAAAAAAATCTTTATTGCACAATTTAAAAGTAGTGTATACAATGCGAACTAAATGCTAAAATAAAATCTCTACCAGCTAACCTTCGGATAGAAACGAATCTGAGAAAGTGCCCCTGATTCAGTTCTTCTTCTTCTTTTCTTCATTAATGGCATCTGTCCGTCATTTCGACAGACAATTTTGCCAATGTCAAGTGATATAATTGTAATAATATATTATTACAATTATATCACTTGACATTGACAAATGACTTGACTTGACTTATAAGTCAAGTCAAGTCATTTGTAAAGTCGGCTGTCGTTTGTTTTGAAAAAAAAAATGGTGGATTTTCTCTTCAAAACCTAACACGAATTTTCACATTCAGAAAAACCACTTTACACACATTTATTCCAATGGCTCACACTTTATGTTACGACCTAAGTATTATTGGTTAAAATTCCACCAAAATTAAACAACAATACTCACAATAACACAAGAAAAACTATTAAAATAAAAGTGCTATGTGTCGTTTCAAAAAATGTCAAAACTCGTGTCCCCTGATTCTGTTGTTTAATTTTCATAACGAAATTTGACAGCTCTAAAGTTGTTGCCATCACCTTCTCGTGAACTGAAAGGTCACAGACAGCTATCATTTTAGTGCTGTCAAATTAGTTTAGTTTAGAAATAGTACCAACAGAATTGGTCCCCATTACTGGTTTATGCCTCGTTATTCAACATTTTAACAATGGGTTTTTGTGTATTGCTATGAGTAAAGATTAATTATAAAGGTATGAGAAGAGAGGCTAGTCAAACAAAAATTATATATTTTTTTTATAAAATATAAAACATTTCAATCAGTTTTCTAAGACTCAAAACTCTACCTTATTTATTTTGATTCAAAAATGCTCAAATTTAATTTTCTTTAACCTCTGAAATCCCACAAACTCTCGCGAGACGGGAGCAATAGAAAATCTATTGTCTGTGATTTTTGTGGTTTTATTTTAACCTTTACATCGTCTCGTGAGAGTTGCGGGAACGAGAAGAATAGGAAACACTTTGTGTCTGGAATTTCGGTATTTTACAGGTTAATAAAATTTTGACTAGTTTTCTATATCTTTCTACCTATCTATCTATACTACCTACCTATACTAAATAAACGATTCTGATTCCGACAATCGAGTTTGTCTGTTTGTTTGTTCGCGAATCACGCCTAAACTACTGGATCAACTGTTATACCTACTGTTAGTTTTATCAGCCATCTAGTTTCCATCGTACAAGCTTTGCTTAGTTTGGGTCTAAAAGGCGTGTTAAGACTAAGTGTCCGTGAATATTTATATTATTTACTAGCCGTCTCCCGCGGCGTAGCTCGCGTTAGAGTGTGACTTTTCAAAATTCCTTTCTTAGTGCACCCCTACACTATATAAGGATACTACCCTCCAAATTTCATACCTCTAGGACTTATAGTTTAGGCTGTGCGTTTATTCTCTGTCAGCTTCAAAAGAGTTTTATATATATTGATTATTTATTATTTATATATTTTAACGTTTTCTCGTAGTTTTTTTTCTAATATACACCGTAATGTTGACGTTTTTCTGAAAATAAGGCGCAGTTAGCTACTAACGTATAACTCATAGATAGCGTATCATTAGGTTATTGAGCAAGTTTTGTAAGACACGCGATGTTGAGTAAAGGTTTGGTATGTAATTAAAAGAAAACACTATAATTCGTAACAGGAAATGCGTTTTTTTTGTTACTAGGCGATTTTTTTTTTTGATTTTATAAGTACCTTTCCGCTTTTAAAATAGGTGAAAGCACTGTATGACGCATTGCGTTCGGCCATCTTAGTTTTTACCTCAAGATTTTTTCTTAGAAAAACTAAAGTGAGTTTTTTCTTAGTATTTTATTACCGGGGATAGAAATTTCGAGTAATTAGCATTTATAACTTACTAGCCGTCGCCCGCTGCGTTGCTCGCGTTCTACCCTTTAGAGTGTGACATTCCAAAATTCCTTTCTTAAGTGCACCCCTACACTATATAAGGATACTACCCTCCAAATTTCATACCTCTAGGACTTATAGTTTAGGCTGTGCGTTGATTCTCTGTCAGCTTCAAAAGAGTTTTATATAGGTAATATTGATGAAATATTGAATATTGATTGATGATAACGCGCTAAAAGAGCGACAAAAGTATACAGATTATATTAGTATACCTAGTTTAGTAGTTATTAGTATAAGTGAAAAGAGCATACGGATTTATTAGGAAAAAAAGTATTGTTTTGTATATTACTGTTTTAGTTGACAAAAATCTATAAATAGTTTTTTTTCCGCGCTAACACTGACGAGGACTATAACTCCCCGAAGTTTTGAATGAATGAATGAATGGAAACGCTTTATTGTACATAAATAACAACGAAACATATTCCTATGATATAAAACAAAACAGGTTGCATTAAATGTAGGTACAATGGGCGGCCTTATCACTCAATAGCGATCTCTTCCAGACTCCCCGAAGTTTTGCACCGTGTATGCAGTTTTAACACCTAAGTTACAGGCGTCATGGCTCAGTCGGTAGTAGCTCTGCCTTCCGTGCTGTGGGTCGTGGGTTCGATCCCCACCGAGAACAAACATTTGTGTGTTGTAAAACATAGATGTTTGTTCTATGTCTAGGTGTTTCTATGTATTATAAGTATGTATTTACAAAAAAAAATGTATGTATGTCGACACTCCCTACGTATCTTTGCCTAAGTGCCAGATACACACTTATACGTTTTATGCATTTTTGGCATCTACGCATGTCAATCTATCATAATAAAATTTAAAAAAAAAAAAAAGTCTTCTCTAAGTACCTTTTTCTTAATCGTATAACTGTCCAACTTCATAATTTGCCCGATAGACAATGTTCTATCTGCCTCATACACACTTTGACGCGGGGATGATGAGGTGCGGGTGCCGGGTAATTGCCTCTTCCACAGTTCTTGCGCGGACAGCGAGTACAATGCGTGTGCGATTCGAAAATATTTTATTGTCTCAACTATGATCAGTGAACATATATTTTTAATAAGTTCATATTTTATTTTGATTATCTACGTATAAATATGTAACTACGCACTTACATATTTATACATCGGGATTCAGTATGATCATAAAGTGTATATAGGCACTTACACAGTTATGCTTCGAAAAGATGTTAAATCATAATTCGGTAACTTACGTATACATTATTTTACATCGGAAAGATATTCAATTAAATTTGTAGACACCCATGCACTTACATAGTTCTGCGTTTGTTTCTTCATGTTATTTTAGTAAAATAAACAACTACTTTATTAATTTTTCAGACTAGTTGATATCTACGACTTCGTCCGCATGCGAACTTTCTACCAAAATATCTGTCACCAGCATAATATGATGAACTTTTTATTGCATAGTATAGGCAAACGTTTGACCACAATATCACCTGATGTTAAGCGATGATGCGGTCGACGGTGTAGCACATTTGCCGAGAAGATTCAAGATGCTATTCACTCTCCTCTTGAAAACATTCAAATTATATATAAGTATTCGGAAACACAGACGCTGCGCTGGCAAGAAGTTCCACTCCTTGGCGATCCTCAAGATGAAAGTTGAGGCAAAGCGCTTAATGCGGAGGTGGCATGTCAACCATGTAGATATGGGTGCCGCGTTTCGGTACGCCTGATGGTCCGATGATGGCGGAACTAGCTCATAGAGCTCCATCGCACACTCTCCAAAATGTATCCGGTAGAAAACCGAAAGACTGGCAAGTTTTCGCCGATGCTCGAGGCTCAGGAGCATAGCCTTTACCAGCGCATCATTACTTATGAGCCTCGTCTGTCTATGGTCCTCAAGGCCTCAAGCTGGTATTTAGCAGAGCCATCCCAAAGGTGAGAGCAGTACTCCATACACGATCGGATTTGCGCTCGGTACAAAATAAGAAGCTGTCCCCGTGTGAAGAACTTCCTCACCTTTGACAAGATGGCTAGCTTTTTTGCAGCTATCTTGACCTTAGACTCAATGAACGAGCCAAAATTTAGCTTAGGTGTGAGCGAGAAACCTTTAAAGCTCAAGCTGGTCGGAGATCGGCACGGATACACCTTGGAAAGTAGGAGTTAGTTGAAGTTGACTCTTCTTTGCGGTGAACAGACCCGCCTGGGTTTTTGAAGCATTTAACTTGACAAGGTTGGCATCGCCCCAATCGTCAACGGCTTTTAGGGTTAAGTTTAATAGATCCACCATGGCCTCTCTGTGTGACTGGATTTGTGATTCACTGGATCCTGCCGCGGGTATGTATCTCTCAACATCTGGGCAATCATCTGCGTACCCAATGATACCGGGCCTAAGGAGATCATTAATGTGTAGCAGGAAAATGTGTTGCTGAGAGAACTGACCCCTGGTGGACTCCAGCATTAATTGCCAAGTGGTCAGACGAGCAGCCGTCAACTACGTTCTTTCCTGCTGGTGTCACCGGCCACCGCGACGAAACACGACAAAGTCGTTTGGCGTTACGTCTTTGACAGGTGGGTGGTCACTAACCACGGCCACAGCCTTCCACCATTGTGTCATCTTCTTTGCACCACCCAGGGGCCAAGTATAGGGTTTTATGGGATATTCTTCACGGACGCGGACGACTAGACGCCCAAAATATAACAACTCAAAAACTATTTGACCTAGAACAAAAATAAAAACTCTTTTGGAATGTCTAAACAAAGCCCAATCATATGACACTCCACATGATATTTTTGTATGCCTATAATTTTTTTACTCCCTTAGGACCCTCATAACTTTACAACCCCTTAACCGATTTACTTTATTTAACAAACCAACATTTAAGAGCCAAAAATAAGCTTAATTTCGTAAGCAAGTGAGGGAATTAGGGCCTGGTGACCTGTAATACAGGTCACCTGGCCCTAATTGTCGAAAATGTAGAAGTATATTACCTATAAGATTATATGTTTTCAACGTTAAAACATGTAAATACCAATTAAACAGTATAGATCTACGAAGTATATCCGTGTAACAGGCAGTTACGATATTTCCGTTCTATTAAGCTCCCACGAAAAAGTATGTATGTGCCACATACGACGTTCTAAGTACCACGTAAAAATATGTACGTGTAATTAAATCTAAACCAGTAAATATTAAAATAAAACATAGTATCCATCTTAAACTTGATCTACAGTAAGAGCCTCTCACCAATTTTCACAGCAATATCTCAAAAAGGGCTAAAGTTATAGCAATTTCAACGTTTTCAAATCTTTAAAACGCTCTCCTGTAAAATTTGTGTTTTGCAGATACACAACTGTACGTAGGGAGTGTCGATGTATTCTATCAGCCATCTAGTTTCCATCGTACAAGCTTTGCTTAGTTTGGGACTAGAAGGCGTTGTGTTAAGTGTCCGTGAATATTTATTTATTTATTTAGTTAAATGTTGCGAATACCCCAAGTAACGACTTACTGATACTAAACGAGCAACGATCCATTCTCTTCTAGGTAAATGCCAGCTGCAGTTAATGTTCAAATTGCAAAACATCACAAATTGCAGTTTTGTGGCGAGCCTCGCCTCGACCCAACGGATTTCTGGAAAATTATTTACAAGGTTGCGATGATGGCGTTTTGTTTTGCTGGAATGTATTTTTATTATCCTTCATCATCATCATCAACCTATAATGGCCCAATGAACGTAGGTCTCTCCCAAAATGCCTCTTCTGCGACTCTTTTTATCTGAATTTTTGACTTCTATTTCTGAGGACCCGGTCTTTGCGCTTCCTTGATGACTTTTTTTTTTAAATTTCTTACGACAATATCACGCATTTTCTTTACGTCGATGCACACAGAATGTTTTAAAATAATACCTACTGTTTAATTTAATTTAACCAACTTGAAAAATAATGTACATTCTGGGATCAAAGAGCTTTTATCAATTTGTACCCTAGAGTTTGAAGTAAATACAATAAAGAAGATGGTTTGTTGAAGGCACCTTTGCTCTGGGTCACCCAAACATGACACAACAATGTCATTCAATTAGCAATATTTGCTTAGCTTCTCGACATAATTTCGGTAACAACAAAGCCTCGTATACATTGTGCGAGTTGTTAAACTAAATACAAAATATATTCAACTAATTCGTCTATAGAGACACCTTAGTTAAGTTTGGAAATTTTATACGAACCGAAACTTTTGAATGAAAGTTCTACAAGCGAATTAAAAATTTTCTTTGTTTCCGATAACCATCCCGAATGGCATTTCAATGCATTTTCTATTCTATTCGCGATGTAGTTTCAATAATACAAGCTTCGCTTAGTTTGGGACTAGAATCATCATCATCATCATCCACAGCCCTACTTCACCCACTGCTGAGTATAGGCCTCCCTTTGTTTGTGCCACTCCTCACGGTCCTAGAATACGTCTGCTATAATAATATGTCCTAAAATATTAAATATTATAATATTATTCTCTAGCGTTTATAGATTGTAAACTTAGCTCGGGCCTCTGAAATGTTACTTATTGCTACACATATACAATACTAATTAAAACATCCGAACTGAGCGTTGTTTTGAAAAATCAGTAGAGGACGTTTCAATTTGACAGCTTCTACTTGATCGTGCAAGTCGTGGCGAGTATTTAGTCGAGTGAGAACAAAGCATAAAATAAATAATTAAACTTGACCAAGGGAAGACGCAATTCTCTGGATATTTGCGGTATCAATACACTTAGGGTGAGGCCTCAGTTGCGAGTGTATAGTAACGTTTATGAGCTGTAAATGTTCACGTAATTTGCTTAGTCGTTCCTTATGTCCTGGCAACACTTCACAGCTTTGTTGGTAGTAGGTAGTAAATTCTGTCATTTCCTTCGCTACTTATAGCACTATGATGTGTCTGATTCCCGCACATCCTTATGTCCTGGCAACACTTCACAGCTTTGTTGGTAGTAGTAAACTCTGTCATTTCCTGCGCTACTTAATAGCACTATGGTGTGTCTGATTCCCGCATTGAAAAAAAAATTATCTTTTATAAAATACGAATAAAAAAATCTAGTACAATCTACTCTAGTGGGATAAGAGCAGGAAGAAAAAGAGTATAAACTACTAGTAGAACTCTTTACCGCGTATCGATAATTTATTTAATACCTTATTGCGCAAAATTATAAATTTGATACAAAGGGTGGAATTAATGCTAAAAGCATTGACTGCCAGCCAAATACCTAACCTAATCTCTCAATGATTTTAAGGTAGTCTAATATTATTCTTACTTACTTACCTACATAATGTTAATTAATTCTACTTTTATTTTATATCCGTATAATTATTTCATATCCTAGTTGTTTCTGAAATAAAAACAGAATCAATATTGAATTGTTTTCTCTATTTCCGCGGTTGGTACTCTTGGTATTTTTGAGAGCAGTGTCCACTCTCCCAATGTTGGAAAATATTAACGAGTCAGTCAAGGGCACCCCACTAGAACCGCACTTGTACAAAACTACTAGTTTCTTACCCCAAGGTTGCGACTTTGAAGAAACTCATCGTTCAGAGCCCCAAGTCTGTGCATTTGTTTTACTTTCGACTCAATTATAGATAGATAGATAGATAGAATATTCTTTATTGTACACCACTTATAATTATAGAAAATAAAAATAAAAATACCATAATTGGTAATACGATTAAGTTTTAGGAGGTAGGTACAATGGGCGGCCTTATTGCTTAAAGAAATCTCTTCCAGGCGATTATAGCACAGGCAAACGCATTCGCACAGCGAGAAATTTGTATGAAACCCGGATAAGCGCCTCTAGCGGAAGATTTTGGAATTGTGCAATTCCCAACAAAATTTCTCACTTTGCGAATGCGTTTGCGTGTGCTATAATCAGGTCGAAAGTAAAACAAATGCACAGACTTGGGGCTCTGATGACAAAATTAGAAAGTGTCGTTTGAGCGAGATAAATTATGTAATTGTGAACTATGCTTACGCGATCGTAATTTTACGGGTTTGTTAGAATACATTGGGTACTTAATCATGTACCTATTTAGGCAGCGTGTGACAAGATTTTTTCTATGAAACGATCAGTGCAAAAGTTTAAAAACAGCTGTTGTTTTTAAGTTCTTTGGAACTCTATAAAAAAAGTACAAAGATAATAAAATTATATAAAAGATAGGTACCAGCAAAATTATAAAAAGCACGAAACTTAAAAAAATTACTATTGGCGAAGGGAACTTTTGAAACCATCCACTAATTTAAAGCGATGCAAATTATAAGTAGGTAATCTCTTAGTTTCTGAATAAAAAGATCAGTATCAAAATGTTACTAAATAAAATATAATAATAATAATAATATAATAAAAATATTTATTTTCAATAAAATGGTTTACAAGCAAACTAAAATAAAGCACTTAAATTAAGTAGGTACTTGTTTGTATGTATTTGTTGCTTAGCTAAACCTTTGTGGAGTCTATACATTGACTCCTCGCTCTAACTAAGTAAAAACTTGTATGCAGACGCGAGGGATCTCTGCTTCGGCTGTTTACAGTAGGTGCTAGGTTAACAATTATAGGTACATAACATTGGTAAGCACATAAGTAAGAGTAAACAAAAACTAAAGTAAGTATTAAATAGGTATGTATACGTAAGTAGTATTTTGGTATATATACTATTGGTTATATACTTACTCTAAGTGATAATTCATCCACAGCCTGACTTCACCCACTGCTGGATATAGGCCTCTCTTTTGATGTACCACTCCTTACGACCCCGTGATAATTATATCATGTTAATTACCTAGTTGCAAAATAAACTCTATGATTTGATTTGATTAGATTTCTAAACGTAGATACATATTTGGCAAAGCAAACGAAGGCAAAAGCTTTAAATAAATACATTTGAAAATCTAGAGTAAAGTCAACGCGGCAAATCTGTAATATCTTAAGGAAATCTCTAACTTTTAATACTCTGCCGTTCATGCTCCTATCGTGTGTCGGAGTGTGGCCGCGCCTAAGCCTGGGCTAAGACCAAAAGTCCGCAGATTGGAGGTGTGGCCACTAAACTACAGGTAAGTAAGTCGACATAATAGGTAAAGAAAATAACGCCAAGTTTACATGAATAGCAGAATTTGACAACCTTAAGTTGGAAACATCGTTAATACCATACGAAAATAGCCTATTCGGTGAAAAAATGCGCGTTGTTCGATAAAAAATTAACAATCACACAATTTTATTTGTGACGTCATCATTGTAGCCTGATGCCAGTGAGTATAGGCTTCCTTGATGTTATGCCAGCCTACTCTGTCTTGTGCGTCTCTCAATCAGGTATTTCCTGCAGTCTTTTCGATGTCGTCAACCCATAGCCCTTTCAGCGACCTAAATTCCTTAGGCCCTAGATTTGCCACGTAACGTTATACTATTGGTGGATATTTTCAGTCATCACTCGTGTTCCGTGTCGTCTTCCGTGGCGTCTTCCGTTTCGTCTTCCGTAACGTCTTCCGTAGCGTCTTCCGGGTCGCCTTGCTTAAGCACGGACTGATAGACGGTGGTTAATCTACATCAAAGAGCCCTAAATAGCTCTTAACATAGTTTGTATTTAAGGTTAAAGTTTTTTTTTCTTTCCTACCAGCGTCTTATGTAAATAAGGAGGTATTTTATTCAAATTTTTTCATACTATAGCAAAACTAAGAAGTTTTTATAGAAAACTCGTCTTCTGTGGTCACCACCCAAGCCTTTAGTTTAACATTATACCTTCTTGACTCGCAAAGAGATATTAAAACTTGGATGTAAATGAAGCTCGAGTTTTTAAGTCTCTTTCCAACTTTCCTGATTAGAACGAGATGGAAGTTTACAATCTTTAATGTTTACCAAAGTTTTCTAATTGAAATAAGTGGTTTAAAGAAAATTTACTGGATGTATTGATTAAAAAAGGGTTATTTAAAGCTAGTTTTTGAGCTATAATACTCCTTTTCTTATTTATTTACGACTAAACTTTAATTTAGGAGTAAAATTTAATTTAGCACATGACATGAGATATTTTATTTTTACTATTTAATTTGGCTTGTTTGAATTTTATTAACTGTTATTATAAATGTTTGTATGCATAATAAATGGCAGAACCTAGTGAGACTTAGTTTAAGCTTTTGACATCTCAATGTACACCTAAATTTACAAACAATAAATAAATGATTCTGATTTCAAACAGTGGACCAATAAACCAGGCGTCATGGCTCAGTCGGTAGTAGCTCTGCCTTCCGTGCTGTGGGTCGTGGGTTCGATCCCCACCGAGAACAAACATTTGTGTGTTGTAAACATAGATGTTTGTTCTGTGTCTGGGTGTTTCTATGTATTAAAAGTATGTATTTACAAAAAAAAATGTATGTATGTATTCTATCAGCCATCTAGTTACAGTTAGTACAAGCTTTACTTAGTTTGGGACTAGAAGGCGTTGTGTTAAGTGTCCGAGAATATTAAAAAAAAAAAAAACTTGAGCATTTGTATTTGTTTGTTGTAAACTAATATTCGAGTGGAGACCGCGTTTAGGCAAGCGTAGTGTAGGACGCCCTCCGGCTAGGTGGGGTAACGATCTGAGACATGTAGCTGGCAAACACTGGATGAGAAGAGCCGAAGACCGGACTCAGTGGCGCGTCTTGGGAGAGACCTACGCCCAGCAGTGGACCGATATAGGTTGATGATGATGATGATGATGATTTGTATGGGAAATAAGACGTACCTAAGGGTTTGAGTGTGACCGTGGCACACAGAATCACGACAGAGATGTACCTCTGACCCCGACATTTTGAACTGAACTGTGTCCCGGATAATTGCACCCGCGGGAAATTTATCCAGTGTTTTATTTGATTTCCTTTAATCCGCATTTTCGGACGCTGATCAATCCAGGGAATTAAGTTTTGGACTTTATTGGTGTCGTTTTTAATCGGTTTTCGATATATAATGCTTTGGCATGACTTTACTTTTGATTGGAGTGTCTGTGATAAATGAATTTGTAGTTTGGTTCGTTTGTTGCGTCTATTTAAGTCATTATAAATCCAAAAACTAAAGCACAAAGAGCGGGTGCGGGTTGGGTGAGGGTCAGGCACGGAAAGTATGAAAATCACCCGACCTACACTCGACTAAAGCTTCGGTCACACACAGCGAATACCCGCGGCGAGTAGGCATTCGCAGCGAGTATTCGCCGTGTCTGACCGAAGCTTAACGCACGTGTTGTGTGTGTTATCATCCACGGAATGCACGCGCTAGATCTGCGCTCAACAACACAACCATCTAATCCGCTGTGTGTTTTGGCCAAAAAACATTTGACAATCGGAAACGTGTCATACTTTTATCTTTAGCATAAAAAAAAAATTAAAAAAAAATATATGGTAAGGAATAAAGTTTTAACGTGTCTATGATCCCCATTATTTATGATTATATTTCCCTATTAAATTTTTAACAATGCTTAGGAACAGTACAAGTAGTAGTAATTAGTAGTATTCTGAGAATATCAAACTTTTTGCCGTGCTACCAACAAAAAGTTTTAGTATTAGAACTGACAAAGGTACCTACAGTTTGAATTGGTACTAAAACTGTTTATTAAATGTAGTCTTTTTATTAAACCGTCACTTTCGTTCATATAAAATCCAGTCCATCCAAAGGTTGCCTGGAAGAGATCGCTCATAGCGATAAGGCCGCCCATTGTACTTCACATAAGAATAATGAACTCTGTGTTTATTTTATAATTTCTGTAAAAGTGGTGTACAATAAAGAGTTTTCTATCTATCTATCTATCTATCTGTTTGAAAATAGTTTAAGTGCAAAATTTTATTTAAAAATGGATTAAACGTTAATATAAGCGTGGTTGACCCAAAAATTATCTGCTTAATTTATTTATTCCTGACATTTTTTCACAATTTTTTCTACCTCTGGTATGGAAATGCTTATTTTCTTTCCCCAAAGTTTTTATCACTGAACTCTTTATCGTGAGTGAATTTTTGCTTAACAAATGATCTCATAAGTCTCCCTCATAAGTGCTTTATCTCCTACCTTTTATTTTCCAGGCTTATGTTGCATTTACATAGAACACTGGTCGTCGAGGCCTGCATTGCCTATGAAACAGTATTTTTCTGATAATAAATGAATTATTTATTTACTTCATAGTGCACTCTGGCTGCCATGTTACGGATAATAGTGTTAGCATCGATATGAATGTTACATACTAAAAACAGGCCTGATGTTTAATTTTTTTTGTTTTTTTTATGATAAAATTAATGGAACCAGCTGATAGCTCACCTGATGTTAAGTAGTAACTTCTGCCTATAACAATGCATTACCTTACAGAGCAAGTCCAATCAGGACGTGCCCTGTAAGGCAATGCACTGCGTCCATCACTCTGAGACGTAAAGATCTTGAAGTTTCATGTACCTGTAATTACACCGGCACCCTTCTTCAAACCGGAACACAGCAATGCGAGCATCGCTGCTTGGCGGCAGAAATAGGTACGGTGCTAGTACTGAACCCGGACGAGCTCTCACAAAGAGCTCTACTACTACTAGAAAAAGTATGGAAGTAAAATCTACCATTGAGAACTTATTCTCCAAGGTTTCAAATATCCAGGGTTTCATAATACAATCGTTATCGTCACTACTATAAACTACGTAATCAAGGGGTCAATCATTACCCACGACAGTTATTACACCAGTAATTCTAAACATATAAAACTCTTTTGAAGCTGACTGACAATCAACGCACAGCCTAAACTATGAGTCCGAGAGGCATGAAATTTGGAGGTTAAACCCTAACGGTCTTATTCCAGAACGGGGACTAAAGAAAGTCACGGTTTAAACGTCAAGGTTTATACAACCCGGCCGAATTAACATGACACCTGCAGTGCAAGTACCGTTCTTATCGATCGCTTAGTTGTCGATCGCTAAAGTCAATAAACGTATCGAATCGTATCGTTCCATGGTAGTACGGATCTCTTGTCGACAAATTTTAACGATGCTTTACGATCGTCAAAGTAAGGTTCACTTTCGTTTGTCAGAATCAAAACATAGTAAACATACACCAATGCCAATTCGTTAAAATTTCACGAATTTGTCTACCGATCGACTAAGTTGGTAACCTACCCGCAACTGTCGATAAAACTAATTTTGACGATTCTAAATGTCAAATTATGCGATCTACAAGAACGGTACTTGAAGGGCTGGCTCGGAACTCGATACTTCGCTTAATTCGGCCGGGTTGTATAAACCTTGACGTTTAAACCGTGACTTTCTTTAGTCCCCGTTCTGGAATAAGACCGTAAAGGTTCTAAAATAAGGATCAAAGATTTTAACCCATGCTATACCAAGCGAGCAAAGCCGCGGGCGACACCTAGTAGGCTATAAGTTTTCTATATAATTGAAGCCTTAGGGACCCGGCATAATTTACTTCCTGTACAAGCAAAATGGGAGTTTGAAGTATTTCCCTCGGGCAATGTTAAATTTTGCTCAGGGTTTTTTGTGAAGATAAGCGTGATAGTGGTTCTTATTGTTTTTACCCTTAAAAGGTCATGAGTAGAATAAAGCCATGTGGAAAGTTATGTAGGGACGAGTACTACTCAAATAAATAAATATTCACGGACACTTAACACAACGCCTTCCAGTCCCAAACTAAGCAAAGCTTGTACGATGGAAACTAGATGGCAGGTAGAATACATACATACATTTTTTTTGTAAATACATACAATACTACATAGAAACACCCAGACACAGAACAAACATCTATATTTACAACACACAAATGTTTGTTCTCGGTGGGGATCGAACCCACGACCCACAGCACGGAAGGCAGAGCTACTACCGACTGAGCCATGACGCCTGTCAAAGATATACCCCCTATCTTATAAAAAGTTAGAGTAGACATTATGTCCTGATTACGTATGTTAAACAAGACATAATGTCTACTCTAACTTTTTATAAGATAGACCACTAATATCTATGCATTGCATATATTTGACAGGCGTCATGGCTTGGTCGGTATATTTGCCTTCTGTGCTGTGAGCCGTGAGTTCGATCCCAACCGAGAACAAACATAGATGTTTGTTCTGTCTGGGTGTTACTATGTATTATAAGTATGTGTTTATACAAAAAAAATGTATATAAGTATTCTATCAGCAATCTAAGTAGTTCCCACAGTACAAGTTTTGCTTAGTTAGGGACTAGAAAGCGTTGTGTGATAAAATATGTCCAAGAATATTTATTATTATTAATTTATTTATATACCTACTTAGGTATAGGTACCTAATAGTAAATTTCTTGAATATGTAAATACACCGTGTTTTGTCAATTTTAAGCTTGAGTTTTAGTGATCCTAGATTTTATTTTGATAACCAATTTTTATATCTATATTTTTATCATTCTTTGATACCCTCCCATGGGTATTCTAGAGAAACTAGTTACACAATTTCAAACGAAATTATTACGAACGTTATAAACGTTCCAGTAAAATGTGTTTGGTTCAGCTAGTTGTTGTTTCAGTATTTACATGAAAAAGACGTGTCCCTGGTGACCTGGTATAACGCTTTGCCTTAAATAGCTTTTCTATAAAACGCTTTTCTGGTCTTACCAAGTTAAGCTTAAAATTAAGCACGTTAAATTCTCAAATATCCAGTTAATTTCAAGGTTGTTAATGAGACGCTTTTCTAAGCAGTGACGTAAAATATGCTTATATTCAGCTAATAACAACGTTTTACCAAACACTCATAATTACGTTATAAAGTAGCTACTGGAGCTGAGTTGAGAGTAGCGTTCTAACAATGTTGTTAAGTCTGTGGGGCATGTGACAAGCTTTCACGGTAAATATCGCCTAATTTATGATGAAGTAAAATGATGTGTTTAAGTGCCTCTGACGAAATAAAAGACAAATCTTTATAGGTACTTCTTCTTCTTCTCTTCATTAATGGCCTGTGTCCGTCATTTCGACAGACAATTTTGCCAATGTCAAGTGTTAAAATTGTAATAATATAAGTCAAGTCAAGTCATTTGTCAAGTCGGCTGTCGTTTGTTTTGAAAAGAAAATGGTGGATTTTCTCTTCAAAACCTAACACGAATTTTCACATTCAGAAAAACCACTTTACACACTTTTATTCCAATGGCTCACACTTTATGTTACGACCTAAGTATTATTGGTTAAAATTCCACCAAAATTAAACAACAATACTCACAATAACACTAGAAAAACTATTAAAATAAAAGTGCTATGTGTCGTTTCAAAAAATGTCAAAACTCGTGTCCATCTTTATAGGTATGTACTTGCCTTAAAAAGAAAGTACTTATCTATGATGTCATTCCACGCTGCCAAAGATGAAAGTGGCTGACATTTTGGAAAAAAAATGATTCTAAGGGGAAATTACGACCCCATGAGAATTACTACACGAGGAGGATGATCTATGATCTGAGAGGGTAGAAGGTACCATACTTGACGACTAGATATTGGGCCTGTTCCATTTATTATTTTGTAGAAAGCGTGAAAAAAGGCATGCGTTATTGATTAAAAAGCGTCATGTTTTCCACTTTAGCGTTTTTACAAGCGCGCTTTTTTAAGCATTTCTGTGGCGAATTCTTCTAATATTATTTTCTTTTTATAATCGTTATTGTTCATGCAAAAACGATACAAATAAATCAAACCTATCTCGCTCCCTCTCATGCTTTAAACCAGGGTAGAGAAAGACGAGAGATAAGCCTAGCATCCTTCCTTCCGGCGTGGAACCTTGACGCGTGTGATATGTGGGGTACCGTGAATCACTCTCTTTATGTGACGTCATTAGCATGTCTCTCTGGTACTCTTCTGGTTGACTGGGGGTTTGGCGTCATATTTTATTGATCGTGAGGCTTAAAATACATACCAGAAGAGGTTTCATAATATAATTTAGTCAAATAAAAAACCTTTGTAAAATTACAAAATAAACACATCCTATTATATTCTATTCTAAATAAGATTGGAATTTGGATGGATCTAATTTAGTCACAAAAAAAAACATTTATGACTTTTATAAGATAATCAAATAGGCTACTTTTTATCTCAAACTATCAACAAAATCAAACGAAACGCGGACGAAGTCACAAGCGGAAGCTGGTATAATTTAAATTGCGGCTCGTGGATCGCGTTAAAATGTTATACCGCGTTCACACTATGCCCACGCCGCTGCCGGCATTATTGCCGCGGACTTATTGCCACAGCAACATCGCCTTTATTCTCACTACAGAGCAAGAGCATGAACTTGGTCTGGGAGCCGAGACAGAGGCATTATCGTGTTCACACTATGCTCGTGCCCAGGCTGCCGACTGCGGCATAGAATGAACGCAACATTACTCACCCGAGGTGCACTAAACTCCCCTTCAAATTACCATTGCGATCGAACACTTAATACTAGCTTTGCCTATAACTTCCTTAGTCCCGATTGGGCGTGCTATCGATCTCACAGACCATTGAGCCGCGGCCGCTAATTTGCAGATTATCTCAGCATCATCGCGATTGGAGAGCACGGAGCGTGGTATAGGCGATCTAGAATGTATCTAGAATGATTAGTAGGTACATTTACATTCTGGCGTTTAGCACGTTTTGATGCAAGATTTTTTTTGTGAAATTCTGTTCTAAAGCCTTGTTTGAACATTCATTGATAATTAATCTCAAAGTTACCTCTAAGTTTCACAGTTTGAGTCTCGATTTGGAAAATGCGCTAATTGGGTTGAAAATTAAATACGTATTACAATAATTAATTGCTTGAGCGATATCTTTACCTATTTGAGAATGATCTTTTATATATATATATCATATATCATATATATCATAATCTTATTTTAATTCTATTTATTAATTTGTCTTTATTTTATATAATTTTCATTTATTACAAGTGTTATTATTATATCAAATCAAGTTTAACTTTATTGCATGAACTTTACCTTTTATCTTGTGTACCTACTTAATTTCAAATGCGATTGTAAATAATTATTATTGAATAAATGAATGAAAATGAAATATATATTACTTACGAGATATAATAAAAAAAAACTGCTAAATCACACGCGGTATAGTTGTAAGCAAGCACCACGGCAAAGAGCGGTTTGAACCTTATTCTGACGACTCTAAAATCTCAAATTGAAATCGCACACACCGAGATGCTCATTCTTAAAACAACGCACCCTTAACCGTACTTATTTTGACAGAACCTTTATCAATTACTACGCACGTAAAAATAACTCAGTCCTCATAACCACCCTGTAAGGCAGTTTTCCTCCCCGCAACGATAAATAGCTAGTTTCTTTGTCCGTTTTCAGCTGAAGTCGGTATTTGTCTCCACTATTTAACCGTTAACGTGACCTCGGGTCGGACCCTTATTAACTGTATCAAAAGGTATGCGATAGTTCGGTATTGTGCGAGAGTGAACCAAGAAAGAACCATTAATCTTGTGACAGTTTAGTCGGGAGTAGCTCTGCCTTCCATGCTGTGGGTCGTGGGGTCGATCCCCACCACGAACAAACATTTGTGTGTGGCAAACATAGATGTTTGTTCTTCTATGATAGCAAAATACTTATAATTATTCTATCAGCACTCTAGTTCCCATAATACAAGCTTTGCTTAATTTGGGACTAGAGGGCGTTGTGTGAAATGTCCAAGGATATTAATTTATTTTGCAACTCTACCCGGGAATTACTTTCAGGCGAAGAGATGAAAAGAGATTCAGCGGTCATTTTAGCTAGCGGAGCTTTAGAAAACTAAAATTAAAAAGACTATAAATATTATAGGTTAATAGCTTTTCGGAAAGGTTTTGGTGATTAAACTAGAAATCACAATTTCCAGCCATCAAATAATGCTTCTAATCTACATTGGTTTGCTTAAAACCCCTTCTAGATTGCCTAAATATTTCAACCAGCCTCTTATTGTACTTAAAATGTAAATACGTATATGTCTGTCTCTTTTAAAATTAAGTTTTCGGCATTATTCTTAAGATTAAGCGAATTTTTCTCACTCAATAAAAAAAAAAGACAGTGGTTAAAATTTATTTAAACAGTAATAACTGAATTCTTTGTTTTTACTTACTTACGATAAGAAAAACATTAATAAGCCACAAAAAATATAAAATTAAATTAAATTGTTATCTTCTGCATAACACCATCCGCTAAGCCTCCTTCGAATTAACTTCTCTTGGTATTAAGAGATTGTGTTGAGAGGGAAAATTAGTTTTATTCAGTTATACTTAGTTATTATAGAGATTTCATTTAAAAGTGAAAACGTGCCGGTGTTTAAACGGTGAGGAAAAAACACCATTGTGAAGCTGATTGTCAACCTTATGTTGATTATTTGTAGACTAAAATATTTCATACTTTTTGATTATAATACATGTTTTTTAGCGGTGAAGAAAAACACCATGAGAAATCCAGGTTCATAATGGCAATGGGATTTGAATCATGTGTTAAATCTTCTAGCTAAGCATGCGATATCATACTTACAAACGTAAATACTACGTAAGTACATACTTATAATACATAGTAACACCCAGACAAAGAACAAACATCTATGATGCTAAATGTTTGTTTTCGGTGGGGATCGAACCCACAACCCACAGCACGGAAGGCAGAGCCACTACCGACTGAGCCATGACGCCTGTCAAGTTGCCTCTGTGGTTTTCAGTATTCCGCTCGTGTAAAAGAGCCTTACTCTAGTTAATATACCTACCCAAAAAAAAAAACGATATACTTATTGTTTGTTCTTAGTATCTTAGTAAGGATCAAACCCACAACACAGTAGTAGTAGAGCTCTTTGTGAGAGCTCGTCCGGGTTCAGTACTACCACCGTACCTATTTCTGCCGCCAAGCAGCGATGCTCGCATTGCTGTGTTCCGGTTTGAAGGGTAAGGGCGCCGGTGTAATTACAGGCACATGAGACTTCAACATCTTTACGTCTCAGAGTGATGGACGCAGTGCATTGCCTTACAGGGCACGTCCTCATTGGACTTGCTCTGTGAGGTAATGCACTGTTATAGGCAGAAGTTACCACTTAACATCAGGTGAGCTATCAGCTTGTTCCATTACTTTTATCATTAAAAAAAAACACAGAAGCCAGATCTACAGCCTAATATCAGAGAAAATTAAAGAATCTCGAAAAACGGATAAAGTTTCAGAAAAAAATCTAGTTAAAACTGAAATGTAAATATGTTGTAACTTATGACCCAGTAATGTGACGTTTTACAGGCCGTGCACGTAAAGTCTGCTATGAATATTCATCGGGGGTGACTTTTAATTATCCAAGTGCTCGAGGTCAAAAATACCCCGTTAAAATAAGGGCATTGAGGGTCTTTGAGACCATCTGTTTAGGGTTAAGCTATGAGTGTTATAATTAAGTCTTTCAACCTAACCTGATGTATTTGGACAAGCCTCTGAATACCCTTTGTCAAAGCGATTACGAATTATCTAGCTACTAGCGGTAGAGGGTTAACTACAATTTCTTTTTATTTTATTTTTTATTTCCCTAAACAACAATACATTGTTTTTTAGTCTGCGGTTACATGCTTAATGTTCATACGTGTTAACTTAATCAAGCTAAGTTTAAACTTGGGAATAGTTGTATGATTGCAAGTAACTTGAACTTAACTCGTAAACCATTTACAGCTGATGTGGAGGGAGCAATCAAGAGTATTCAAATTCTACTTAAGGGGTAGCTTTAGGGTGCATGTTAAGACGCTGACAAGCGTCAAACAAATTGTCGCACATTTTAATATTTCTAAAGATATAAAATCACGAAAAATAGCAATCAAGTTGCCGGCGTCTGTGTTCCCGAATGACTATAATTTGGAAGTTTTCAGGAGTAGAGTGAATAGGTATCTTCTAGGTAACCGTGCTACATCGTCGAGCACATCATTGCTTAACATCAGGTGAGATTGTGGTCAAACGGTTGCCTATATTGTATAAAAAAAACAACAATATTGTGTGAAATAACATTGCACAAGGTTCAGTATAAATATCATTTTGATTCAAACAAGTTTTCCAAGCAAAGATTAGAAAATAGGTAAGCGAACCGGAAGACAAAGTTACAGCGTGTTGCGGCCGATACTTCGTACCAAGCCACAGCTGACGAGTGCGGGGTGAGACACAAGCCCCCCCCACCCCCGCCCGGCGCACACGCCGCCCGCGGCCAGCCAGTTCTCATAAACCACCGCCGCGACAATACGTCACTTACTATACGCGCGGGTCTACCTACCTTCATGTATACCACCTTATTGATTATACCTAATACATAAGAACAGTGTCTTTCATTGAGTACGAGACAGCGCTTTACTAGCTGCAATTGAACAGCTTAAAAAACAAAGTGAAGAGTGATCTGAAAGCCAGTAAAATGTCAGAAGCGCTTTGTAACCGCAGTAAGTGCGCTGGCCGCCACCCAACTGAGCGATTCTCTTTTTGTCACGATGGCTCAAGTCATATAAGAAAGAATTTACTTTCGATCGGATCACGGGAAAAAATGGCCCGTGGTCCGATCAAGGGACCACAAAATATTAGTACCGGACTGAGCCGAACTATTATAATAGAATATTAAATACGTTGACAGATTTATCAGCTAAAAAAAATATTTCGTGGTCCGGTAATCAGACGCAGCAAACCGGCTCCATCCCACGTTTAAAAAAAAGTGAAGCGAAGTATATTGATGTTGTAGTAGATCTTATAGTAAGTATGTAGTAACTTGTAGGTACATGTTTCTTTGTTATATAGGTTCGTTTCTTGAGCAAAATAAACTTTTTTGTATTTTTTGCTGATAAATTCTGTTTAGGTAGAGTCATCCATGATGATGATGATGAGAGTCATCCATAACTGAGGCGGTCTTATTCACTTGACACTGGTAAAAAAAATTGCCTGTTGAAATTACGGACACAGGCTATAAATAAAAAAAAAGAAGAAGAAAAAGAAGTCTTATGCGCACCGGCGCCCTTATAGTCTTCAAACCTAAACACAAAAATATCAGCATTACTGCTTGCATGTGTCATAATGCTATATCGCTATACTCTTGTGAATTAGACCTTTTCAAATTAGAGTGAGTACAGGTAAAAGCACAAAGTTAATAGGAAACTCGGTCTCTCTGAAAACCTAATATTATGCGGTGACTGACGATGTATGTTGACCGGGATCTGTACACGTGCAAAAGTGCCGAGACTAGCCCCTACCTCTCATAACACATCTTTAATTTAGTATTCAAGCAAGCAGGCTCGTATTAGTTATTGGCCAACTCTGTTGATGGAGTTTTTAGGCTGCCTTAAGGACTCCGTCATGGCTTAACGACTGCTAGAGTAGTTAAGCCGCGACAGTTTAACGTGCCCTCCGAAGCACGGAAGTGCTCAGATGTAAAAGATGTAAATGCCACTAACTGTCACCCATCCAAATAGTGACCGCGCAGAACGTCGTTTAGCATAGACAATCGGTTAAGATTGACGCTAAGCTAAGCAAGCTAAGCTATTTGCAAGCTAAGCCTCGAGCGCGCATTGAGTATTTGAACGGGTAATGGTAGTTTAGACGTGCCTCTGTCTACCCTTTTAAGACATGCCAATATTAAACATCCGAATTAAGGTATTTTAGTTTTGATTACAAGTACCTATTACGCTAAAATAAAAGCACCTTACAATAACGTCTTTTTCACAACAGTATATTGGCATTTATTTAGCGCATACATACTATGGTACAAGCCGGCATGGGGTCAATTTAGTAGTAGTAGAGCAATTTGTGAGAGCTCGTCCGGGTTCAGTACTAGCTCCGTATCTATTTCTGCCGCCAAGCAGCGATGCTCGCATTGCTGTGTTCCGGTTTGAAGGGTAAGGGCGCCGGTGTAATTACAGGCACATGAGACTTCAATATCTTTACGTCTCAGAGTGTTGGACGCAGTGCATTGCCTTACAGGGCACGTCCTCATTGGACTTGCTCTGTGAGGTAATGCATTGTTATAGACAGAAGTTACCATTTAACATCAGGTGAGCTATCAGCTTGTTCCATTACTTTTATCATAAAAAAAAACAATTCTAACGCTTAAAAACAGCTCGGACCCGCAAGCATACATTTGGGTAGTATTTTTACATGACTATTGATTTTAAGTTGAGATTTCAAATAATCTTTGCCTCTTAGAGTTTCATACCTTCCAGTTTGTCCGATTCGAGAAAAATCCAATGATTGTTTGCACAAGTTTCAAGACTAAAACCCAACTATTTGAAAAATAACGCTCTAGAAAGTATGAAACAAGAATTCTAAAGTATTCTGAAGTATTCTATTTTTTGCTTTGCCGTGGTCAGGTAATAAAAAAAAACAAAAAATAACAAAAAAATGCATCCTTCTCATTGAAAATAGAACTTCCTGATCCCTGTTTAAATTTGTTTTTTTTTTTTGTTCAAACCATACAAAAGTTTTTCTTGTTTATGTCCTGTTATCCTTTAAAAAACAAAGAGTTGAATTCTGAATTTGTAATTTTATGTTAAGTTAGTTGCGGGTCAATAAACTTTGAGAACCACTACTCTAGATGCAAATCTACAATGTTGTTTTTCGATGGACTCCTACGCGATGTCAAATATCGTAACTTTTTACCACAATCTAAATAAACGATTCCGATTCCGAAGATCGAGTTTGTCTGTTTGTTTGTTCGCGGATCACGCCTTAACTACTGGACCAATTTCAACGAAACTTATACGATTCGAAAGCCCTTTTTCCGGATTGAAACAAAGGCTATATTTTATTGAAATCAAAGACGTGGATTCTTAGATACAGCTATCAAAAGCAGGCTATTGCTACGAGGTTCATCGTATGCTGGTGACAGATATTTTTGTGGAAGGTTTATCACGCGTACGAAGTCGCGCGTATCAGCTAGTTTTCAGATATAATCCAGCGGTATTTTTAAAATGAAGTCAGTACCGAGGAGCTGGAGTAATCTGATCTAATGGTTGAAGTTCGCTCGTTAATGTCAAATAGCCACGATTGTTATGTGGGGACCCCCACCTCTTAGGCCCCCCTATGGCCCCGATCTCGTACCCCGCTGGGGTGTGGCGCGAAATTAATGTGTGGGCGAGTTTCATGCGATGTTTAATTTATCATCTTTGCAATAAGTTGGTGATAGTTACGGGTGTTGTGGTGAAAATATGTGTAATGACTTTATTTATCTACTTTTTGAGGAATTTAGCATCCTTTATGACGATGTCAGTTTCAGTCTAAATAAATAAATATTCGCGGACACTTAACACAACGCCTTCTAGTCCCAAACTAAGCAAAGCTTGTACGATGGAAACTAGATGACTGATAGAATACATACATACATTTTTTTTTGTAAATACAATATACTTATAATACATAGAAACACCCAGACAAAGAACAAACATCTATGTTTACAACACACAAATGTTTGTTCTCAGTGGGGATCGAACCCACTACCCACAGCACGGAAGGCAGAGCTACTACCGACTGAGCCATGACGCCTGTCATGGTACTTTGCTATTTATTTCGTATCCATTTTTTTCTTTTTTTTAATCTACGAATGTTTTCATTTCATTCATTTAATTTGTGTTCGCGTATTTGTTTTATTTGCCCAAAAACAACGCTGTAAGTGTAAAGTGATTCGATTCGCCTGTTTTTTTTTTACAAACTAGGTGAAAACAGATATTTATAAGTACACGAGATTTTATAAAAAAAAAATGCTTTTTGTCTCAGACGCACACCGTAAAGTATATCTGTTGCGCAACTGAGACAAAATAAAAAGTTTTTTTTTAAAGAAACTTGCTAATAATTTTTTTTGTAGGACCAAAAAAAGTTTGATTTTTTTTCTTTTTAATAACACCTACAAGCTTATTTTGTACTATATATCACTAAAAAACCACAAGGTTTGTAAGTATAATGCTAAACACATTTCATTTCCAACGTACTCTAGAACTGTTCGCCAACTGGTTATTCTGCTAACAAGTGTGCATGTAGCTTTACAATTTTTTTTTTATTAATGTTTATCGCTTTATCTTGTACCTTGAAGCAAAACAAATAAATGGCTGAACAGAAACCGACGAATTTGTGAGATTAAAACTCGTTGGCAGAGAAATAGTTGCTCATACATTTATGGGGAAAAGTTGTTGAAACTAATGAGTTTGGTGACTTATAGGATCATTTCTGGAGGAAATTATTATCAAGAGGAAGCACGCCGTGTACGATGTTTACACTGCACGACACGACACACGATATCGACAAGCTCATCTCATACAATTAGTATAGGCGACCAAGAAATTGGTTTACCACTCTAAGGCTGAATATCATTTGCACGTACAAAACATCAAGGGCTATTTTCGCTTGACAGATTAATAACTGCTACGTCAGAATCTGTCATTCCTGTTTATTTTTTCCTTAGCGAATAATTATGTTACTGGGAGATGTCATCAAAAGTGGTAAACCAATTTCTTGGTCACCTATACATGCTAGACGTTTCTCAAATTGTACCTATCCAAAGGAATAGATAGATAACACTTCATTGGACACAAGAATAATGTTTTAGAGACTAACTTATATAAATCGATAAAGTACAATAGGTGGCATTATTGCTGAAAGCAATTTCTTCCAGGCAACCTTAGTATGGATAAAAGCGAATACTAATAAAATACTTTAGTTGATTGATTGACTCTCGGGTCTAATGCGCAGTTTGGTAGAGATTTTAATCCAAAATTTCGTCAAAAACTCGTTACAGTGTTCATGTTCAAGTTGAGAGATGATTCTAGGTAAGAGCATAAGAAAATAAGTGAAAACTAGTTAACTAAACGACATCACATGACTAGGTATTCATATTTAAAAAAAACTTGGTTGAACCCAGTGACAAACACGAGTCAAAACTCAACTTTTATCCTAAAATATTCATATTTTATTTACATACTTTTCTTGGTAATAAATAAGAAATTAGAAACTGAGTTTCTCGAGCACAGAAAAAACGTCTAACGACCAATTTTCCCGGCTTGACAAGTACAAAGTTAAAAATGGTTATAATTTTTCCCCTTTACGGTTATAAAATAAGCCATCATTCTTCGGCAAACCCTGGGGGAAGTCGGGTCAAAACGGACTTGGAATATTTAGATTTTATTCCGTTTTACGGTTACTTTGGTGTTCAATTTTGTAACCTTAGGCATCGAGCAAGCAATCTCGTATGAATGAATGAATGAATGAATGAATGAAAATACTTTATTGTACGTAGGTACACCTTACAAACTGATATGCGAGACAGATTATATGAATTACTAGCCGTCGCCCGCGGCGTTGCTCGCGGTCTAGACCCTTTAGAGTGTGACTTTTCAAAATTCCTTTCTTAGTGCACCCCTACACTATATAAGGATACTTCCCTCCAAATTTCATACCTTTAGGACTTATGGTTTAGGCTGTGCGTTGATTCTAAGTCAGCTTCAAAAGAGTTTTATAAATATTGATGATTGATGATTGATATAGTTGAACTGTCGGCCCACGCAGTTGTTAGGCTACGACGGAGGCCTTAAAGCGGTCTAATAGCTCGGTCACCAGAGTTGGCCACTAACTCATACGAATTTACTTTTATCTGTAAACAAAATCCCTCAAATAAAATTGTTTTCTCAATTCCCGTACCTCGGTTCATTTATTGTTCAAACAATCATTCCTAATTTTCCATACAAGGTACAGTCGACGGCAAAAGTTAAATTGGTGAACACTTTTCTATGTTAAGAGGATCTCAACCAGTTTTGAAGAATCTCAGGCATGCAGTTTGAAATATTTAGTTCATCTCAACTCAATGTATTTAGATTTGTATCGTTGTCTGAACTGTTTTCATACTAAATCATTGGTATTTTGTGACTAAATAGTGACATAAGCGCGTGTCAGCGCGTTTTTTGCTGTCAAAAGCTTCTTGTTTTGGTATATCTGTAGCGACGTCACTTGACATAATGCTGGGCAGCGAACGCAGTTCAGGGGGTCAATCGCGCTAAGTTGTAACGGCTCACCGGTCACTGTTACTGCCACGTTATGGCCGATAAGGTCGATTTTCACAGTGAAAATCGGCCGTTGCGTAGGAGTAACAGTGACCAGTGAGCCGTTATAACTTAGCGCGATTGACCCCCTGAGCTTGCGATACGGGGGTTGAACTGTAGTTGAGTTGAGATTCAAAGGACTGATGATGGCCAGCAATGATAAAGAGGATCTCAGGACATTAACATGACCGGGGTTGTGTTTTTGTAAAATTAACTATGTATCAACCCCTCTGATCTTTCGTCTGCTACATTGGCAATTTGAGTATTTTAGTACAATAAACACCTTGGGTCCCTGCCGGTCAGCGGTATCGGGGTCGGCCAAGAAAGGGTTGGCGCGACGAACTAAACGCCTTCGAAAGAGGATGGTAGGAGGAGGCTTGGGATAGAGAGCACTGGAATTTTGAGAGACCTTTACCCAGCAGTGGGACGATTTAGATTAAATAAAAAATGAGTACAATAAAATCTTTTTGGTTGTTTTTTTTTCTGTTAAATATGCTTTGGTCGCTGACTGTACTGCCCCAAATCCATTACTCACCTTTGTCCCGAATAAACAAATTGACCGTCTCTCAAATGTGAACAAAACAATGTTTGGAAAATTACTCTCACCTAAAGAAATTAAAATTACATTGAAAATGGGATCGGATTGAAAAATGTTTTATTTCTTTTATTTTGTAACAAGTTTTTGGCTGTTATTAGATAGTTAAGATATTAACCTATTACCAACTCATTTCAAGTTTATTGTTAAATTATAATACATAGTTCGCAGTAGGTACCTACAGCATTCACACAACTGGCGCCACTGAAAACCAGCGCCTGGGTATTCACATAGCCTGCCCTGGCACCATGCTGAGTGGTGGCCATTTTTGTTATATTAATTTAATTTTAAGTTTCAATTTTATAATAATCAATTTTAAAAATAACAAAATAAATATTTTTCTATTCTATTCTATTATGTGGTTAAGTTATTGTACGCCCGGAATGGGTAGACTGTTGAAACTATTCTAAGATAAGATCTCCTGTACACAGTTCTGCAAATAAATGTTTTTTATTTCTTATTGTTTTTATTATTTTACCTACTACTAAATCAATTAGAAGTCAGGTAATTACCTTACTTTTTAGTAAAGAAACATCTTGAGGTTATTTAGTTTACCTACCGCCACAAGTATCGCACCACGGCTAGATTCCTGGGATAGTTACCTGTTGCTTGAATAGATTTGGTACAAAACATTGTTTATACCATTCCCCCTCTAAAAAGCTTATTTTATTCACTGAAAACAGTGAAAAAAAGCAGTTGGCAAAAAGGCGTTGATTTGTATGGAGACACTGAGCGGATTCTTTGAGAAGCTTGGTCTACACCAAGCTCGTACTCGCATGTCGAGCTTCTCAAAGAATCCGCTCAGTGTCTCCATACAAATCAGCGCCCACTTGTGTGCTGGGCGTCAGACGTTTCACACCCACACTATACACTGAAAACTAGTACTAGGCCCTCAGATCTACACACCAAAACTCATACTAGGCCCTCTGCATACCTACTTTTCTATCGTAGGAAGAAAAGACAGTGATACTCTGTACGTACACAGAGTATTTACTTGCGAGTTTCAAGGCAGCCATCAAAGAGACGCTCATTTCAAATATTTGCAACTCTCTCCAATAATATATTATTGAACATTCTTTAGCCGGCATGAAGTCTCGACTCTCTCGTGTTTGGTGATACTGTAGATCGAGAGACAGTGACGGTTTTTCTACGTCATACACTATAAACTTGATTCATGTTACACTGCCGACCAGTGGGGCTATGATGCACACGCGAGATATTTTGTCGACTCGTTCTGTCAAAATGAAAGCATTTTCCAGTATTCTATCAATTATTGCATTATCAATTTTTTACACTTCCAACCCGCAGGCCGTGTCTGGCTTTATCAAATTACTCTATTTCTAAGTTTATACTAATCGGATGACTCAAACGCATAATCTTGAAACGGTGTACCTACCATAAATCAAACTTTAAAGTCATCATAGGGAAAAACGTAGTAAAAACTAGAGAAGCAGATCATGTTTCTCAAAATCCCATCTAAGTTTCCTCTTTAATTTAAAATCAAGATGAGACTGTTATTAATATGATGTGAAAACTTTACCACTGTCTCTTGAGCCCTAATAAATAGACTCGGAAAATATACTGAGTCTGATAAAAGACGCACACTCAACAATTCGGCAGCATTTTGAGACAAATCAAGAGAGCTGAGAATTCTGTGCGACGGATAGTTTTTCTGAACTCTAACAAAATAAAACATAACAGTCAATAACGCGCTTGTGGCTAGGCTTGCTTAGTCAATCTTCACTGATTATCTAAGTTAAGCACCGTTCTGCGCGGTCACTATTTGGATGGGTGACCCTTAGTGGCATTTACATCTGAGCGCCACCGTGCTTCGGAGGGCACGTCACACTGTCCCGGCTCTAGCAGTCGTTAAGCTTTGACGGAGGCCTTAAGGCGGCATAAAAACTCCGTCAACAGAGTTGGCCACTAACTCATAAGAGTTGGCTTGCTTGCTTTTACAGTCAATAATCATTACCCATTTGAAATGTACCGTGAATTAATTCTTCGAGTTTTGTAATTTTTAGAAGAATTAGCAATTTTATTTTAATAGTTTTTTTGTGTTATTGTAAGTATTGTTGTTTAATTTCGGTGGATTTTTAACGAATAATATTCGAGGTGGTAATATAAAGTGAGCTATTGGAATAAAATATGTGTAAAGCGGTTCTCTAAATGATAGAATTATATGAACAGATTCATTAAAAAAACAAACATTTAGTACTATTTATTCATCGTGAAGACAGGGATATCTATCAGCACAGCACCAACACCCCTAAAGCCCTTTCCACACGGCCAGTCTAGACGGATCGTCTGTAAAACTTGCTCAAATGAACTGCCAGCTTGAAATATTCCTCCGTCGAGTACGAGTGGGAATAAGATTAATCACAGTGTTTCCATTGTTAGGTGGCATCCGATTTTGATGATCCGTGAAAAATTTAGAATTGGCGCTAGAATCGTTTAGTTTTAGGGTGATTTTTGGGATTTTATTTAATAGACACATTGATTTTGGATTTTTATTCTTTGAGCCCGAAGACGTCTGAAATGGCTCACAGTTTATCGTGTCCTCTGAAACACTGAATTTCTAAGAAACGTAAAAGTGGTTACTCGAATTATGTTGACTTGTAATGAAAAATTAGAGCTACAGGAAAATATTTTGAATATCGATATTTTTCGTTTTTATCACTCTGTAAATTCTGGCAATAAGCGTGTAATTTCGGTTTAGGCCCGTTCTCACCCGGTCCGTTCTCCCCCGTTTGGAATAAAGTTTATATCAACATTTTTTCCCGTTAAATACCGGCGAAAACTAAAGTGCTTCACAATTTTATTTCAGTGTATCGCTTAGAAATGTTGTCATACATTTTCATTTCTCTAGCAATTCCAGATTATCAATTTGTCTGGCGGCTGAACTGACAATTATCTACATCAAACATGACACACGATTCTCGTGCGCTACGTCCGTGATTATCGTACGACAGTGGAAAAAGGTTCAGTTTGGTCGCAGGTGGCGCTAGATTTTTGCCGTATTGTGATAGATGGTCCGAAGAAGTTTTATTATGATAAAACGAACGTATTTTATTGGAGAAAAAGTTTGGTTTGCCTATATATCAAGCTGGCCCCATATCGCAAGCTCTGAACGGCTTTCGCTGCCCAGCATAATGTCAAGCGACGTGGCTACAGATATACGAAAACAAGAAGTTTTTGACGGCAAAAAACGCGCTGAAACGCACTAATGTCACTATTCAGTCATGGAATACCTATGATTTAGTATGAAAACAGTTCAGAAAACCTGCCAGGCTTAAACCTGGCAGGTTTTTATGAGACAATGATTGCCCCTGGTATGATAATTTTTATGAAAAAATTACATTTGTTATCAGAAACTCGGTTTGGGAGAATAAATGAATTTAATTTAGGTAAATAGAGTAGACAATTGAAATTAAAAATTAAAAAAAATCGTTTGCAACGGTTTGTAGATGGCTCAACTGTTTCATGTGTATTTAGTAAATATTGTGAATATTGTAAATACTGTATTAGTTGTAATTTTCTTTGTGAATAAATACTTCATTGAAATTAAAATCTTTTTACGACCATTTTCATGTTTATCTCTGCCCTATGACACATGCTACTTACCCCCAAACTCATAAACGGTGTAGAGGCATATTTAAGAGCATATTCAGACGCTGCGGTATGGAAATGCTGGTTGAAACCACTAATTTTTGATCCCACTATGCCGCAGTCGGCAGGGACTTGGGCAAGGAAATGGGCACGAGCATAGTGTGACCACGATAATGCCTCTTTCCCTGCTCCCGGCCCAAGTTCATGCCCTTGCTCTCTAGTGAGAATAAAGGCGATGTTGCTGTGGCTATAAGTCGGGCAGCGGCGTCGGCATAGTGTGAACGCGGTAAAATAATTTGATACATCACACTCTCAGTGGTACCGATTCTATTTTAGCATTTTACTAAACTAACCTAATTTGACAGCTATTTTGATTGCCAATCCCTTCCCTCAGAATATTGAAACCTCTCCCCTGGACTGGCGGACTGTTTACCCTCTGTTTATAAATTCGGGGGTTATAGGTAGTTTATTATATCAGCGCTTTTTGTTTTTGTGGGCTCTGGTGCGTAAATAACCAAAATAAGGGCGTGTGAAGATGAATTTTGTATGAATTGATGTTCAAACAATTTTCTGGTAAAATGTTGTTTTAATTGTATAAAATAAAAGCTTCTATCTGTCAGATGTTTTGGGCCCGATTCTGTTCGTGTATTTTTCTAAACTTAAATTACAGCACTAAAATGTTACTATCGAGGTATAGGTATCGTTATAGTTCATGAACAAAAATGTTTTGTCAAATTAGGTTGGTTTAGGAAAATGAAGATGGGGTGCTAGGCCGGGTAACCTCCACGCGGTGCACCCTGGAAACACCATGAAACACGCCCACAGAGTACTGTGGACGTGTTTCATGGTGGCCAGTAACCCGGCACGGTGGGCCTCTCCGCGTGTCCCTCTGATTAGCAGAGGGCACTGCGTGATGAGGCAGGGTAGACTTCGGTCTACCCAGGTGGGTCCGGGCCCCCTTGTTTAGTGGCCCGGACGACGGGGGCCTTAGGCCCCCGAGCGGGGGAGAGCGCGCGGGACGACGCGGAACTGTCCCGCGCCGCTCTGACGCATGGTGGCGAATGGCGGGACCGCAGTAGAGCACCGGCCCCGCATAGCAGACATTCGCCACCAGCGGACGGGAACGGCCGAGCCGCTTGCCGTTCCCAGGCCCCACCCTGCAATGGGAGGGGCGTGCGGGCCCGCTGTAATGGCGGGCTTCGCTGGCGGGGGACTGGACGTAAAGGCTCTGCCGGTTTCCCAGTCCCCCCCCACTAAGACGACGCAGGAGCGCCGCTGGGTTTTTAGTGGGTATACCGGCCTTTGACCCAGGCCGGGGAGTCCCACATACCCCCCTTCATGCTCTCTAGTGGAGGGGGGATGGGTCAAGCATTTTCCCAGCGCAAAAAAAAAAAAAAAAAAAGGAAAATGAAGATAGTTGAACTAAACAACAGAATCGGGGGCAATGGGAATCTTAGAAAAGTTGATATTCTACAGTCGTTACAGTAACACACAAAATGTTTGTTCTTGGTGAGGATCGAACCCACGACCCACAGCACGGAACGCAGAGCTAAACCGACTGAGCTATAATGTCTCTAAAATATCTTTGTGATTTTACTGAATAAAAGAAACTTTACTGAAACTAATTAAAAAAAAACAGTAACTTCAGTTGTATCTTGTACAAGAGAATGTTTTCCGGCTTGTTGTACTAATTGATGTTATTTTCTACTTTCAACGGAAGGAAAGAAAAGTCAGCGGAACTGTAAATAAAGTTACTTGCATGGCTTATTACAGTGAGCGGTAAGGGTGGTTTTCCACCAGAGCTAAGCTAAGCTATGTTGGCTAAAGATGTGATTGACATCTACCAATAGGAATCGTTTAATATTAAAACGAACGATCCCTATTGGTGGATGTCAAACACAGCAACGTAGCTTAGCTCAGCTCTGCTGGAAAAGCACCCTAACTTGGGTACTATTTACAGCGAAGATTTAATCTATCTTCTTGTAAATATATACAACTCTTTTGAAGCTGACTGACAATCAACGCACAGCCTAAACTATAAGTCCTAGAGGTATGAAATTTGGAGGGTAGTATCGTTATAGTGTAGGGGTGCACTAAGAAAGGAATTTTGAAAAGTCGCACCCTAAAGAGACTAAAATTAGGATAAAAGATTAAAACAAAATAATGTCCAAAAATTTTATGCTGTCAGTTTAGTTTTTTTTTTAAGGTAAAAGTAATGGAACAAGCTGATAGCTCACCTGATGTTAAGTGGTAACTTCTGCCTATAACAATGCATTACCTCACAGAGCAAGTCCAATGAGGACGTGCCCTGTAAGGCAATGTAAGTTTTAGATCAAATTAAAATTAAATAGAAAATAAAAAGACAATAGTTTAATTTGATAACTTTTTGTTTGTTTTTATTTTTTCAAATTCTTTGTAAACAAGAGATTGAGAGAGATTATAAAGTTTAGTAACATACGTTAAGTATTTTAGTTTACTTTTAATTTGGCTAAAAATAAGGTACATTGAAAGACATGATAATATATTTTTCATCTTAGCTCTCAGTGGATCCCAAGCCTTATGCAAGTTGCTTTATAATTATGTATAAGTTCTAGCGCGTAAATTACATTCGCCTTTTATAAACCCTGCTTGGAGCCTAGAATTTTTAGTCCAAGTGACTAACAATATACCTAAATGCTAGTAGTATGTTTTTTTCCTACTTTGCAACACGAAAACATAAACATGCTTTCCTTCTTCTTGTTGTAGCTGGGGGGGGCAATCGTTGTCTAATAAAACCTGCCAGCTTAAAGCCTGGCAGGTTTTTATGAAACAACGATTGCCCCCCTGAATAATACTCCAAATATAAGCCTAATTATTATTAGGGTAAAGTTAATTTTAATCTGTACTAACTCACACCTAATTTTGTCATTGTTAAATTAATATTGGTTTTGGCTCTAATCTAAACCACCAAATTGTTTACCTCATTCCAACTTTGTTACTTATGAATTTGTAAAGTTAAATAGTTAATGAAGACTCGACTTTTTATGCGACATAAAAATAATAATTGAATACTTTGAACTTCTATTCAATCAAAATCAAAGATTGCCAAATAAAATTTTTTTTTTTGCTAATAACTTCAGAATAGTTGATTTTGCTAATAATTTCAGACCAGACCCATTTTGTTTCAAATTTTGACCACTTTCTGTATGAAATTATATACATTGTTTACTACTTACTAGGCACTGTAGTTCTTAACTTGTGATCTTCATCAGAGCATAAATAGTAGTTTTTCAAAAAATCTGTCTTATCATCATAAAATCAGTCCAAAAAAACTCCTGTTTAACAAAGACCTTCTCCATAGGATTTCCGAGAGTTCAGGCTTGCGTCACACACTCTGCCATCGAAACGTTGTCGCGCGACCTAAAGTCGCGTCCCACAAATCTCGCCGTACATTGTTAACCATTGTTACGCACGGTAATGCTCGTCATAATTGGTGTTCCATTATTCAAAGAGGTAGGTATACTTACACGTAACGGAAATGTCGTTACTCAACGTTTAGTAATCTACTTATTTTCAAATCTGGGTAACGTTTTACTTCCGGGGCTTGTTGTTTTAACCCCCGACCGAAAAACAGAAGGAGTGTTATATGTTTGGTGCTGTGAGTCTGCCTGTCTATTTGTTTGTCTATCTATCTATATTTTAAAATCCTATTCAATCTTACTTCCTACTAATTGTATGTATGGATCCATACAATGCATGTATGGATTTTTGTTACTCTTTCACGCAAAAACTACTGATCCGAATTGGATGAAACTTGGAAATAAATTGTCCGTGACCTGGATACATACATACATAACATACATAGGCTACTTTTTATCCTAGAAAATTAACGGGATCCAACGGGACACGGGCAGAAGCTAGTAATACATAAAATGACCAGGATATCAAAATACCGGTACCTAGACGTAAAAATTACAAGAAATCAAATTTTACAAGTGTTTTTTTCAAATGTTATTCTAAAATACAGATTATTGTATCTTCCCTAACAAGTTTCCTTCAATAGCATACTCTCAAAAACATACAGTTGAAAATAACCAAATAATAAAAAGACTGCAAAAGTTTGAATCTAAAGCACTTTTTATGAGTGTTTACGGCCCGAGGGTAGTTGTTTAACTGCCATTAAAATGCACCAGAAACTTTAGCGGTGACACTGTTGTGGATAGAGCCTCTAGATGGCGCTTCAGAGTTTGTGTCTAGGGTCCGTACGATCTCGTAGATGTTTGTTCGGTGTCTGGGTGTTTCTATGTATTATATGTAGGTACATATTTACAAAAAAAAATATATATGTATTCTATCAGCCATCTAGTTTCCATCGTACAAGCTTTGCTTAGTTTGGGACTAGAAGGCGTTGTGTTAAGTGTCCGTGAATATACAGGGTGTTACCAGACCACTTCCGAAAACTTGGAGGTTCCAATCAGATCATGATACTGAAAACATTAAGCGAAAAAAATCGCGAAAAAAAAAATTGACTTGACTATCTCTTTTTAATTTTTTTTTCTAGTTACATACACACAGTACAACATAATAAGACATATCTACCTAATTATCTCATTTAAAAAAGCAAAAAAAACAAATAAAATAAATAAAGCAGCAATGTACACGCAGCACGCAGATTACTATTAAATTATTATTATTAAATGTATTTATGTATTCTATCAGCCATCCAGTTTCCATCGTACAAGCTTTGCTTAGTTTGGGACTAGAAGGCGTTGTGTTAAGTGTCCGTGAATATTTATTTATTTATTTATTTATTATTACGTCTACTACAGCATGAACAGCTGAGAGTTCATCGCGGGTCATTCAAGTACGCGACGTGCGAGCGACCTACGTTAGTACCTACCTACGTTAGTAGGCACTTACGACACAGAATAAATAATAGTACTACGCCTCGACCTTACCTACGTGAATGCGTACATTGCGGGCTGGCGAAATAAATACAAATTTTTAAACATTGTTTTCTCCGGCTATAATTATTTTTCAGGATAACTGATTTTTTTTTGGTTGGGTTTTGGTGTGCTGTAGCTCCCCCTTTCGTTTTCGGAAGTGGTCTGGTAACACCCTGTATATATATATTATTTTTTATAAAGAAATTGCGCGTCTGTTCTAGAAATATTACGTGTTTGTTCTCAAAGATTCAGCAAAGTTCGTGCATCGGAATCTGAACTCAAGTGCGGTTTGTGGAGCACCGTCTGAAGTTATCGCTCCCTCTGGCTATGGATATTATCAATTGTTGCTATTTTTACCCGACTACGGCGTGGCAAAAAGGAGGGTATATTAGTTTACTTTTTTATTTTTTATTTTTTTATGATAGTAGTAATGGAACAAGCTGATAGCCCACCTGTTAAGTAGTAACTTCTGCCTATAACAATGCATTACCTCACAGAGCAAGTCCAATGAGGACGTCCCCTGTAAGGCAATGCACTGCGTCCATCACTCTGAGACGTAAAGATGTTGAAGTCTCATGTGCCTGTAATTACACCGGCGCCCTTACCCTTCAAACCGGAACACAGCAATGCGAGCATCCCTGCTTGGCGGCAGAAATAGGTACGGTGCTAGTACTGAACCCGGACGAGCTCTCACAAAGAGCTCTACTACTTTGTGAGTAGAATTGGGCCTTCTCTCTTTGCTGGGTAACGTAGATATAATGAGGAAACTCACAGCTTAGTCAGCTCCGCACGTATTGACGTTGTCTTTTCTGTGGATACCGACAAGACTGAGAGGATGGTATAGTACTGCTTATTTAACTGTCAAACTACTCAATTGATATTGATAAAAATTATGGGAAGTAATCCAATCTGGAAGTATACCCTTTCATATAAAAAGTTTTTCTTCCGATGTTCATAAATGACGGCGTTCTGAGGTAACAAATATGACATAAAAAAAATACAACTGAATTGAGAACTTCCTCCTTTTTTGAAGTTGGTTAAAAAAAAACTTATCGGTTCATGAATCATGACGGTGCAGTTCTGAGGTAAAAAAGCATAAAAAATACCACCGAATTGAGAACCCCTCCTTTTTTTGAAGTAAGTTAAAAAGTGACCCCTGACGCTGTATAAAATCATCTAAGTAGATAAGATACAAAGAAATAATGTGGTCGAATCATATACCGAACCACCAAAGGGGGGCAATCGTTGTCTCATAAAAACTGAACTGTTTTCTGATTATTTTCTGAACTGTCCTCATAGTAAATCCTAGGTATTCTGTGACTAAATAGTGACATTAGCGCGTTTTTGCCGTCAATAGTTCAATTCAATTCAATTCTTGTCTCTGGCCTTTGCAGTGTTGCCCGCAATTTTGCCAATATCACGTTTTATTAGACCTTAGCACGATGGAGAATGACCGGTGGTGAGAAGTAAATGATCGGTGAAGAATTTGGACCCAAGCAAAATTATAAGAAAAATCAACAAAAAAAACACAATTCTAGCTAAAAATTTCTTGTTTTCGTATATCTGTAGCCACGTCACTTAACATAATATATGCTGGGAAGCAAAAGCAGTTCAGAGCTTGCGATATAGGGGTAGATCATATTATTATTATAACACTACTAGCCGTCGCCCGCGGCGTTGCTCGCGTTCTACCCTTTAGGGTGCGACTTTTTAAAATTACTATCTTAGTGCGCCCCTACACTATATAAGGAACCTACCCTCCAAATTTCATACCTCTAGGACTTATAGTTTAGGCTGTGCGTTGATTCTCTGTCAGCTTCAAAAGAGTTTTATATATATTGATGATGATGATGATGAAAAACAAAAGATACCTACTTCCAAATATTCAACTACGCAACATCGCAATTTGAATAGGTACCTACTGAAGTACCTACAACAACCGTATTGCCAACAAGTACAACGATAAAAACCCTTTTACGTAAAGTTTTACGAGTGAACGCAGCTGGCACCTTCTTTGTTTGTTTTCCTTTATGTGAGATCAGAAGTTTCATCAGCCCCGAGCTTGATCTTGGATCCTTTTGACGTTCACTTTTCCTGGTAAATCCTTCTTGGCCAATCTGACATACTGACTACTATTGCTAAAGAATATTAAAAAAATCCTATTCAATTACTAACGTGAAAGTTTGTTAGGATGTATGTATGTTTGTTACTCTTTCACCCAAAAACTACTGATCCGATTAGGATGAAACTTGGAATATATATTGTCCATGACTTGGATTAACACATAGGCTACTTTTTATTCCGAAAAATAAACGCGATGCAACGGGACGCGAATGAAGTCGCAAGCGGAAGTTAGTATAATATAACTATTTTAGTCCCAAACTAAGTTGACTGACTACAGCCTATTGGTTTCAACCATCATTCTCTTGTTGCATTTTTCTAAAGTTACCTAATTTGACAGCGCCAAAAATATTGCCGTCCTTTTCTCGTAAACTGAAACGACAAAGACAACCATAATTACAACTGTCAAATTAGGTTAGTTTAGAAAAATGCAACTAGAGAATCGATACCACTGTGCTGTTTGCATGTTTCAAAATGATCTTTGTATAGTTAGAAATAAGTATCATTTCACTTCAAACGACTAAAAAGTAGGGCGTTTATTTTTAGATGGTCTGTATCGTAATATTTATAGAGTTCTTATTCGCATGCCAATAGGTCATTGATACAGGCTTCCGTTTACCAATTTGCCGTAAAAATTCAATAACAAACAACCCTCATTCCATTCTCAACCGTATTTCTATCACCAAAAGGTCTAAACTCCCTTCTCAATTTACTAACTCATTTCCGTGAAATTAGGCCGAAAAATATTCAGAAACTTCCTCGTCATAAACGCAGAAACAAAATGATAATTTGTGCTTTTGGGTCGAAAACACTTGTTTGTGAATATGGACGATTTATCACGGCGTGTATTAGGGGCAAACTTTCAACCCATATGCTCCCCTTGGGGTGTGAAAAGTTGAAGATAAAGTGGGAGAGACGGTTTGTGTGTTTGTAAAGTTCTGATTAATTTTCAAACGGTAGACTCAAACTATTCCTGTCGTCGGACATTGAAGCTGGCATTGCTATTTCTAATTAAAATTCCGATAATAATGTTGTAAAAAAAATATTATACTATAGAGAAAGATATTCTTTAATAGGTTTAGATGGTATGGGCAAGGTAGATATGGTAAATTAGGCAACTTTTGTTGTTTGATTCGATGATTGCAAAAAGAACTACAGAGAATACGCGTGGAAGTGCCACGTTTGTTAGAAGATCAATTAGTATTAAATATGGTTTGTACTTATCCTTTAACTAAAGTTTTTAAATATTTATTTTGTACAGTGAATAGGTATCTTCTAGGTAACCGTGCTACATCATCGACCACGTTATTGCTTAACATCAGGTGAGATTGTGGTCAAACAATTGGATATATTGTATAAAATTTTTTTTTAAAAATTCATTGTCATTGAAACCAGCTTAGTACCCACAGCCAATTCCAAGTGCAAACACTAGTTATAAAGTTGTGAACTGAACTGCGGAAAATATACTTACCAACAGGAAATTCAGCCGCTGCCCGAAATTGGTTTCAGGATATTTTAAAAGTTGTAAACGTTTATGAAACTGTGGAACCGAGTGAAATATGTTACGAGTTTAGTCAACTGAATGTGTGGAACACACACACTTTACAAAAAGGACTACTAACGTCTGAGGGCCTAGTACGAGTTTTCAGTGTATAGTGTGGGTGTGAAACGTCTGACGCCCAACACATGCAGTGGGCACATTTGTATGGAGACACTGAGCGGATTCTTTGAGAAACTCGACATGCGAGTACGGGCTTGGTGTAGACCAAGCTTCTCAAAGAATCCGCTCAGTGTCTCCATACAAATCAGCGCCCACTGGTGTGCTGGCCGTCAGTCGTTTTACACCAGATTTACACACAAAAACTCGTACTAGGCTTTCTGGTATCTAAAAAACGGTGATCAAATGAACTAACAATTAATCTAATGTCAAAATCCCTAGAAAAGTCTTGGTCTCGCGATCGTAACGCACAACAATGCGGTGTGCAGCACAACGCAGAGTACCGCGTTTGCTCCTCGCCGCTGACGCAGACTGCGACGTAACAAAAGACCATAGTAGATGTTTTCCATACGATTATGTCCGGCGCTGCATGCTGCATACCGCTGCGTTGTGCGTTACGATCGCGAGACCAAGGCTTTACTGGCTATTGGTTGCACAAACGCCCGTCAAAACCTCCATGCCGAAATTTGTACGTTTGACGTTTACTACAGAGCGACGTAAACTATAATTTTGTATGGAGAATTACAGAATCATCAGTTTTGTAAACTTTCCGGTCGAGGCGCTGCTCAATCTCTATACAAAAATATAGTTTACGTGAGCTTTGTAGAATACATAAAACAAATACACTAAGCATATATGCATGCTGAGATTACATGTAAAAAAAAATGCATGTCAAATTACTATGATGATTGGTCTTAGCAATCCAATCTTTGACAGTTCTGCTTAGCAGCCTTTTTTTTATCAAGCTTGACAGGATTGTTTATTGATCAGAGGTTTGATCACCATACCAGAAATTGGCGGCCCGTGTGCCTGTATAATATAAGCACTGATCCGGACTCAAGCACAGATTTTTGTATGAAAGTATCTAGTAAGTTAGTCATTTTTACTACTAAATACGGGCGGAAACTAGTGTACAAATAATTACTGGCTTTTACGCCAAACCGAATAATATGATCTAAGTTTTCAACACCTCAAACTATCAAACTTAGCAGTCGAATTCGGAACAAGTGTTCCCCTAACGACCACTTGTGAGCAAATGACACAGTTTGCTAATAGCAGAAGGTTAAATACAAAAACAGAAAAATAGACAATTAGTATTATTTGGTAAGGATTTGAATATTATTTTAATTTTTAATTATTTTATTATTATTTTTATTTATTTATGAAAAAAAAGTCAGCTGTAAAAATATCTTATGTCATTAGGTACTTTACTTCTATAAGAACTCCGTATGCAGTCTTCTAAGACATACCATGATGGTGACCACGAACCAAAAGACTAAGTAAACGACGGAGGGACCTAAAAACCTGCTAGCAGTGGAACGGTAGCTGGCTGATGATGATTTTTATGAGCAGTTACTGTTTGAAATATGGGCAAACATATCAACCTTATATTACATAGTTTTATAGACCAGAAGCGAAATTTAATAAAAAAAATACAAAACTGAACAAAAACTAGAACTCTTATAGTTTTAACGAAATAAAAATCAACAGGTAAGTATCTACAACTCAGAATAGCTTAAGGCTGCCTAATACGTCCGCACTCTCCGACCGTTCGAGCAAAAGTGTCAGGCGATGCGCCCCGCTGCAAACCCGTCACGTCACGCCAGCCGTCAGCCGGTGGCGCGGGGACAGGCCACGCCCCTCTTGCTATGGTTTTCTGTTACAATAGGTATTCTATATTAATATTAATTACTCTAGGTAAGTATGCCGTAATAATGCTTCGCTCGTTACTTTCCATGCTACAGTTGCCTGGAAGAAATCACCTTCAGCGATAAGGCCACCCATTGTACTTAGCTAAGTTAATTTTATGATTTGTACGCACCTAATCCTTGTGTGCAATAAACAATTGTCTCTATATCTTTATAAAGATATATTTTACTGTTTTTCATGAACTGTGTTAAAAGTTCTAAATTCTCCAAACACCACGGAACTTAATATAGCAAGTGTACAGTCGGTTGCCGTCAGTATTTGCGGACTGTCTATCTGTACTACAATTAGTACTATTTTTGTCTACCGTCACTTTCGTTCATATAAAATCCAGTCCATCCAAAGGTTGCCTGGAAGAGATCGCTCATAGCGATAAGGCCGCCCATTGTACTTCACATAAGAATAATGTACTCTGTGTTCATTTTATAATTTCTGTAAAAGTGGTGTACAATAAAGAGTTTTCTATCTATCTATCTATCTACTATGAGGACGATGAGTAGGTATATATATATATAGGTATCTACCTACAGTTAGTTAGTAACAAAATATGGCAGTAGATTCATATGGAAAAAAAAGCTTTTTTTTAATTAGAAATATTTGGTACAAATCACTACCGACTGAGCCATGACAGGCGTCATGGCTCAGTCGGTAGTAGCTCTGCCTTCCGTGCTGTGGGTCGTGGGTTCGATCCCCACCGAGAACAAACATTTGTGTATTGTAAACATAGATGTTTGTTCTGTGTCTGGGTGTTTCTTTGTATTATAAGTATGTATTTACAAAAAAAAAATGTATGTATGTATTCTATCAGCCATCTAGTTTCCATCGTACAAGCATTGCTTAGTTTGGGACTAGAAGGCGTTGTGTTAAGTGTCCGTGAATATTTATTTTTTTATTTATTTATTAAATCTAACTTGTAATGTACAAGCACGACATAGCCCTTAAAACTTTAAAAAGAACTCCTTCAAAAAAATCTTGCCCTCTTCAGTTTTTCACGTAAGCATTGTATGAGTGATTTTACAACTTCGAGTGAAATAAACCCTACCAACTCTCCATTCACCTGTGTCAGTATTCACCTGTCAAAGAAAGGGTGATTTGTCAACGCTATTATTTAGGTGAGCCCTTTGAAAGCTTTATGAAGTCTTCAAGGCTTTGGTGAATGGAATTGACTTGGTTTTCAAACGTATTTACCAATAAATAGTGATTAAAAACACTAATACTATCTACTGAATAGTTTTGATACTGTTTTGACGATAATGATATTTTGGTTCTAGTAATTTAATTTTTTTTTTATGCAACTATATGATGGAGCAAGTCGATGGTCTTGGACCAGTCGGAGTCGATGGACTTTTTCCTAAAGAAATTACAGGAAATTTTAGGAAAATTTCTAACAAAGGGTCTGGGGCAAATTGGATGGAGCCCAGGTCCCACATTTTTTTTAAACTTGCAATGATGGAACTTTATTTGTTACAATACACTTACAATGCAGATTTTAAAAATGTAACAATGTCGTTATAAAGCAGCGGGAATAAACATTTTACTTCGAAACATGCGTCTTTTTCAATGTTGTTTATTGTATTAACAGGTGTTTACGTGAAAATAATTACTTTATTTGGAGTTTTAGTAACTACTAGGTACTTAATAATAGATTATGATAAAACCAACAGAAGTTATTAAATAACAAAATTCACTAAATGGATGCAAATCGGGACGTGAAATGCCCCAACGCCTTTAGTAAAAATTTCTAACAAATTTACTAAATTCTTGAACAATTTTGCAATTTATCTTCAATTTCCAAACACAACAAAGGCTTCATTATGAGCCAGAAGCGGTTTACTCTTCACGCGATGTACAAATAGGGAAGACCGCAAAATGTAAGAGGTTTCAACACATCAGAGCCCTACTCCGAAGATTTACGAAGATTCGGGTGGAACATTTGTGTTACATTACGCAGCCGCCTTGTGCGATGACGCGGGCTCTTGCGAAGTGACAGTGTCCCTACGCAGTGTAACTCAAAACAATACAACGAACTACGAACCTTCGATTTGAAATTTTTGTGGTAGCCGCTCAGGCTTTTTGATAACATTCGTTTGCTTGACCAAATTTTACATCCTACTTATTAAAACAATGCAAACTTTTATCAAGTTCTGTGAGGTTTTTTTTTATATACAATATAGGCAACCGTTTGACCACAATTAACTGTAATTACCTAATTAATGAGGTAATTTAATTTTATAAGCAACCATCATTCTATTACTTTTTCTCATAAAAAATAGTGTTATAAATAATACATAATTAACAGTAAAAAATATAATTGCATAGAATTTTAAACCAATCCTCCAAAACTTTTTTGCTCATTTTTAGTATAGGTACACTTTTAAAATGAAACCAAAAGAAATTATTATTATTATTTTATTTATTATTATTAAGAGCCCGTAGTGTCCCACTGCAGGGCAAAGACCTCCCTTCCTTCTCGTCAGTCTTGTCTGTTTTGGGAAACCAAAAGAAAACTTCAAATTAATTATAGAGTCTAAACCCATCTTACCACTACTAAAGTCCGCATTACTGTGGTGACAGCGACAAATTAACAATTCCCTGTACACTGTACAGCATACTGACGAAATATCATTTATAACCAAGTTGAATAATAGGGCAATTCCGTCGAGGTTAATAGAATTTCTCTTCGAAGAGTTTAGAATTAAACTACAAACAATATATACAATATCATCAATATAATATATAAAACTCTTTTGAAGCTGACAGAGAATCAAACAGCCTAAACTATAAGTCCTAGAGGTATGAAATTTGGAGGGTAGTATCCTTACGTAGGGTGCACTAAGAAAGGAATTTTGAAACGTCACACTCTAAAGGGTAGAACGCGAGCAACGCCGCGGGCAACGGCTAGTTCAAAATATTCACAATATTTACAAACTACACATGAAACAGTTGAGCTATATATCTACAAACCGTTTCTGAAAAGTCAAACTATGTAAAGTTCAATATGAATATTGTTTTCACTTTTGTTTTTCATATAATCTTTTTTTAAATAGTTTTTGCGCAATAAAATAAAATTTTGTTTCGCTAGATTTTAGTAACAGGGTTATTAACCCTTCAGTGCCTTGATCACGAATAAATATTTAGACAATCTCAAACGTATCGTAATGCGAGCGTATCCGAGATACACTTGACTGCGCGGTGACACTACAACGGTTGGCAGTCGAGCTGACATTGACGCGCAATATAACTCGAATACGTTAACGCGGCGACTGTCAGATTTCTTCATGATAGAGGTATTGGGGGGCAATCGTTGTCTCATAAAAATCAGCCAGGTTTAAGCCTGCCAGGTTTTCTGAACTGTTTTCATACTAAATCATAGGTATTCTGTGACTAAATAGTGACATTAGCGCGTTTCAGCGCGTTTTTTGCCGTCAAAAGCTTCTTGTTTTTATATATCTGTAGCCACGTCACTTGACATTATGCTGGGCAGTGAAAGCAGTTCAGAGCTAACGATAAGGGGGGAAGCTTATAAATTAAACCTTATCCAAGTAAAAAAATCTAATAAAAAACCACATTCGTTTCGCGGAAGCTAGACTCGCCCAAGTCACGCGTACTGTCATTTTCCAAGATTTATTCTAAGTAATGGTTTTCTTTCAGGTGCTTTTAGACAGACTTCACTGGTATAGATGGACTGCATAAGCTCGACTGCTTGGGTCTTTATGACTGCATGTTGGTATTAACAAGGTAAGTTTTTGTAAATAAGTATACAATAAAATTGGTTTTTGATTTGAGCTGCCAGACAGACTTCACTAGTAAGGCCAACTGCAAAAGCTCAAGTAGTAGGTATCTAACGGCTGCACGCAATTTTGGATCGGTTTATCTATGAAAAACGCATTACTCTTTATGCGAACATTAAATTATAATAAGCTAATTGCAAAATATCAACTGGAAACTATTGGGCAATGAAAAATATTATTATACTTAAAGTAACTTTAGCAAACTCAGGTGAATTGTCAAAACATGCTACTCGTAGTTTTATTATGAATTGTACCATTGGAAATGAATGAATGAATGAAAACTTTAAAAAGTTTATTTTACACCTTGCAACTAATAAACAAGAATAAATATTACAAAAGAAATATAGATATACATTATTATGTACAAAGTAGTAAAAATCATTGCATAAGAATTCTTCTGTGAAGTCTGTACGAACCCTAAGTTAAAGGCCCTCACAGACATAAAAGGTACTGCACACATTTGAAATTTCATTATGAAGTCCATCTGCTAGCAACCTAAGTAATGGTTCTAACATGGCTGAGTTATTCACTTCAAAAGCAGCTTCAAGATGTGATTTAATGTTGGCTAGATTTTGGAATCTATCGGATTCGGATATAAATTTATTCAGCACCTGCGCCTAAATCGTTTATGACACACAATAAATTAAAATGTTTTTTTGATCTAAGACATTTTACACTCTTTAAAAAGCCACGGGAACTTAGATAAGATAGTTTTATGATAGTTTTTATGATGATGAATATTTTTTTATACAATATAGGCAGCCGTTTGACCTCAATCTCACCTGATTGTACACACAAAAGAGAAATTACATAGGTATAAGCAAGTAAGCTTGTATGAGATGGTGTTGACGGAGTTTTTAGGCCGCCTTAAGACCTCCGCCGTGGCTTAACGACTGCTAGAGCTGGGACCGACCGTTTAACGTGCCTTTCGAAGAAATAGAAATAGAAATTATTTATTTTATACAAAAACACATACAAAGACACAATAATATTAAATTATATAGACAGATCCGTAAAAAAGGTACTCGCTCAGCAAATGCTAAAGGTGCACGGTGGCTCCTTTAGATTCAGAAGAGTTAACGAAGCACGATAAAATTCTATACATTTGTATAGAAAAAAGTTAGCAAAATATATCCTACAGTCGTCAGCCAATTTAATATAGATTATGAATAAACCCGTAGATTTTCTATAAAACTCATAAATCAAAAACTGTATCCACTGCATTGTTTTATGCAAATCAACTAGTTCTTTATTTTCCAATCAGCTGGGATTATTCATACTCGTATTTACATTTGAATGAAAAATGTTCGTGCGTGTTTATTTACGGAAGCTGCGCTTTTAAGATAAAACTATAATTTTGATGGAAAAAGCAATAAAATACGAAACACAATTCTGTTTTCGCCAGATAGGTGTGCAGTGCAGGGAGTCATTCTTGATTGATTCAATGAGAAAATAGCTTTTGACCGGAATAGCACAGACGCTTTGAGCCGGTTATGTTTGCCGTAGAACCGGCAATTGCTAGAGCAAACTAATACTCGAGTGGAGACCACGTTTAGGCAAGCATAGTGTAGGAAGCCCTCCGGCTAGGTGGGGTGACGATCTGAGAAATATAGCACAAACACTGGGTGAGAAGAGACGAAGACAGGGCTTAGTGGCACGTTATGAGAGAGACCTACGTCCAGGTGTGAACCATTACATGGTTGATGATGAAGATAACCGCCGAAGAAGGTTATGAGTTTGAGCAAATGGTTGATGAGAGTTTAGTCGCTTCATAGTGATGCTTTTTTCTTTCTTTCTTTCTTGTCTTCTTTCTTACACACCACTCAGTGTAATTGTAGACAATTAGCATTATATACCTCACTGCACAACTTCAGTTTGTTCCCGCGACTTGAAGTTCTAAACTTGATGCGTCCAGAATTAATTAAAATTCTGGCGTTGGTCCAAAATAGTAACCTAACGCACTAGGGGTATGCGAGCGAGCGAGAGCGCAGCGCGCTTGTTGCGTGTTTTGTTGTGTTCACACTATGCCGCAGTCGGCAGGGACTTGGGCAGGGAAGAGGGCCCGAGCGTAGTATGAACACGATCAACCCTCTGTCCCGGCTCCCGGCCCAAGTTCATACCCTAACTCCGTAGTGAGAATAAAGGCGATGTTGCTGTGGCAATAAGTCCGCGGCAATAATGCCGGCAGCGGCATGTATGGGCGAACACGTTGAGTACCCACAGCGAGCCCGCAACGTTCTCGCTTACTTTGAATTCGCCTGCAAATCGCCAGTGTGTAGAACACTAAGCGGTTAGGTGGTCTACGTTCCAGTGGCCGGTCTGCGATTTCGTTTGTGTATTAATTAAAAGCCTTAGGCTTGGTATTCACGGAATATTTTTGGCTGTATCCGCGGCGTTTTCCTTTGATCTTCGTCGTTTTTAATTGGTTCAAAAGCCATACAGCCTACTTGCACTACACTTGAACGCAATCATGTTTTCTATGGTAAAGTATAGGATTAGTTAGAACTACTAATAGTAAAGGTCTACCTATACATAGATACCAGTAGTATTTATTTTCAACCCCCGACCGAAAAACTAAAAGGGTGCTATAACATTGACAGTGTTGTGTGACTATCTGTTTGTTTGTTAGTTACGTATCTCATCCTGGTGCGACCCGCAACGCTAGCAATGTCGTCGTTTCCCGTCTTCGGTCTCCGTTCTGTTACTGTTCTACTCCGCCTATCGTCACCACGCCTCGCCATGTGTCCTGCCAAGCTCCTCTTGAGTTCCATTATGCGCTTGCTTACGTCAAAAACCTTGTGCGTCTTCGAACCTCGACGTTTGAATCTCATAGAAATCTGCAACATACACAAAATATTTCAAGGAACAGCTATCCTGAAATAATTCTATAATGGTGTATCTTTCCAACTTCGTCAGCAAAATATGAAACGGACTAATTTGGTATGCAACTGAGTGCAACGGAATCCCCTCGTATATTATGCTGGTAGTTGGCATAAATGCAGAAGAGGACGTGCAGGGCATAAGTGTAGGATACGGGATTATATAATTTAAATTCTGGTTCAGGGCAAAACCTCGAGAATTAGGACATGCAACTTTTAAATTTTTGTTTATTAGTATTTTTTTTTGTAAATACAAAAGTAAAGTAATACACCTAATACTCAGACATAGAACAAACGTTTATGCTTGCCACACAAAAATGTTTTTTTCTTGGTGGGGATCGAACCTACGATCCACAGCACGAAAGGCAGAGATATAAACAACTCAGCTATGACGCCTGACATCCTTGGACGAATTAATTCGTCATCGGACATCCGATAATTTCAAAAATGACAAGCGGAAGGAAAAATAAGGTGCCTGCGTAGCACCATGATAATTATTATAAGAACAGGCTTGACAGGCTTCATGGCTCAGTCGGTAGTAGCTCTGCCTTCCGTGCTGTGGGTCGTGGGTTCGATCCCCACGGAGAACAAACATTTGTGTGTGGCAAACATAGATGTTGGTTCTGTATCTGGATGTTTCTATGTATTATAAGTATGTATTTACAAAAAAAAATGCATATAATTATATGTATTCTATATTTCTATCAGCCATCTAGTTCCCATAGTACAAGCTTTGCTTAGTTTGGGACTAGAAGGCGTTGTGTTAAATGTCCGTGAATATACAGACTATTATAATACTACTATACTATATTACTAACTTTGTAAATACTTCTGTATTTAATTTAACTTATTCATGCCTGAGATGCATAAAATAATGTGTCCTAGAAAATGAAGCTTAAATTAAACGTCAAAGTTATAAGCGCTGGAAGTTTTGTTTGCATCTGAAATTTCAATATGAATGCGCAATGTGTAATTAAGTAACTAATTACAATGAAATGACTGTCAAATACATTATTATGTGTTTTTTTTAATGATAATAGTAATGGAACAAGCTGATAGCTCACCTGATGTTAAGTGGTAATTTCTGCCTATAACAATGCATTACCTCACAGAGCAAGTCCAATGAGGACGTGCCCTGTAACCCAATGCACTGCGTCCATCACTCTGAGACGTAAAGATCTTGAAGTCTCATGTGCGTGTAATTACACCGGCGCCCTTACCCTTCAAACCGGAACACAGCAATGCGAGCATCGCTGCTTGGCGGCAGAAATAGGTACGGTGCTAGTACTGAACCCGGACGAGCTCTTACAAAGAGCTCTACTACTACTAAATTAATCCCAAATTTTATTTGTGAATTTTATTTTACTTTATTATTTATTTTATTTTATTTTTTTATTTTATCATATTTATTTGTGATCAAGGCACATTTTGCCGGCAACTAAGTTGCTCGTACGAAAGCTCTCTATATCTATTACTATTATAAAACTGTAAAAAAGCCAAAAATTAAACGATATGGATAAACTAATTATGCAGATGTACTAAATAAACGGTTCTGATTCCGAAAATCTGTTTTAGAGTTTGTGTATTTGTCTGTTTATCTGTTTGTATATTTGCTTGTTCGCGGATCACGCCTTAACTACTGGACTAACTTCAACGATACTAATACCATTCGGAAGCCCTTTTTCCGGATTGCAACATAGGTTATATTTTATTGAAATCAAAGAAGTGGATTCTTAGATACAGCCTGAAATCTCTAAACCAAAAGCAGCCATTTGCTACGAGGTTCATCGTATGCTGGTTGACAGATATTTTGGTGGAAAGTTACGTTTTCGACAGACGAAGTCGCGGGTATCAGCTAGTATTACAATATACCTAAAAGCTTCACGTATTTTGAACCAATTAGAGCAAACAATTGGAATAACCTTTCAGTTATCATAACAAAAGCGTCAAAAGCATTGTTTATTTAGTTTGAAGTCTTATCAATCTTTCTTTCTTTGTTTGTCAAAATTTGGTAACAAGGGTTTCTCGATATCTTCATGAAACCAGTTAGATAAAAGAGTATAATAAAAATTTATACAATTTACCTAAATGAAAGTTTATTTTTTTTATTTTAACAAGAGTGATAATATAAAATAAACCTAGATTATTTTTATTGTCATAATCCCCACCAGCCAGGATAGTGGGGGAAACGCCAACAATTTTTTGAAGATTGTCATAAATCCCCACTGATGGGGACAAGTTAATGGGGATTTGGGGATTATGACAATAAACCAATATTTCATTCGCACAGTAATGATTGTACTGCTGTGCGGTTTGAAGGGTTATGCCTTTTTTTTTTTTTTTTTTTTTTAACGTGAGGAAATCCATCATGGATACCTATTGCTTGTTAGAGCAGTAGGTTATGTCAGACTGTACTGACTAAAACCTCACGGTCCGTCGGGCACTTTTACCGGGGGACGCGAGTGCGCGTTAGCATTCTTCCGCGATCCCAGCCGTGTTGACTATAATTGCCCCTGCACTGTTACTCTGCCGAGTAACCCGCTATGGGCGCAGAAAAGCACCGCGTGCTCTTCTACTACGCTCACGCCGTCCACGTCGAATTGGGTCAAGCGAGAACCTCTCTCTCGCTTTCTCCGCTGCCTCCTTTAAGAGGAGAACTTCTTCACAGAAGCTTGCCACCGCTTGCCAGTTTTCCTCGTCACTTACCATAGCCTGAACTATGGCTGGTAAGGAGAGGTTTCTCCCGACCACAGCGCTTAAGTTTTGGCGCTGGGAAGGGTTATGCCTGACGGTGCTATTACACATGATATTTGATATGTTTAGTCTCGAAGCTATTGTTTCGTTGCAACAGGCATTACAATGCTCGTTCACGATAGCTAATATGCTGCATGAGATGTGCGTTGTCAGAGGCGTGAAAGCTCGATTAATATCAGCCGAAATATTGACTTGTTCGATCACTTGATCCTCTCTCTCTATTTTCAAGGGTCTTCTATGTACGGTATAAAAAAGAAACTCATTATTTGGTTAAAATCTTTGATCCTAATTTTAGACCCTTTAAAGTGCGACTTTTCAAAGTACCTTTCTTAGTGCACCCCTACACTATATAAGGATACTACCCTCCAAATGTCATACCTCTAGGACTTATAGTTTAGGCTGTGCGTTGATTGTCAGTCAGCTTCAAAAGAGATGATTGATGATTGATGATTTAGAAGAATAAGAAGATATTATTATTGTTCAGTTTTGTTGGAACAATTTTAACACAAACTCGACTCGCAATGACTCGACGCAGTGAGTAAACCCTGAGTTTACTGAGCCAAACTAAATGAAGTCAAATAGTGTCATATCCAGCCAGTCGCAGACAGTTCCAAATTCAAACTCACAAAAGTTTGTCAAGAGATTCAAAAGTTCCTGGCCAGATTGTTGGGCGCGGAATGCTAAGGAGGTTCCATACTTGTGGGAAAATTCTTGAAGACGCGCATTACGAACTCCTTAGACTACTTAGGAAGTTGACGAATTCCAACCGTGTGGGTTATTCTGGAAGTATGCTTACCTCTGAGCACACCCTTGGTACTTCTGACGAGCGGACTGATTTAATTAGACAGGTACCTTTTACACAAGCAACGCCCTACCTACATAGTAATCATTAGTACGTGTCAATTCCGTTGTTTGCCACAGAAGTCTACTGAGCAAGCATTTCGTATAGATTTTCCAGTAAGGAACTATCTGATGCTTAATCAATCTTCACCGATTATCTAAGTTAAGCGACGTTCTGCGCGGTCAATATTTGGATGGGTGACCGTTAGTGGCATTTACATCTGAGCGTTTCCGTGCTTCGGAGGGCACGTAAAACGGTCCCAGCTCTAGCAGTCGTTAAGCCACGACGGAGGCCTTAAGGCGGCCTAAAAACTCCGTTACCAGAGTTGGCCACTAATTCATACGAGCTTGCTTTTAGTAGGAACTATTTAGACAATCTACCGACTTTCTATCATTGAAGTTTCTACATATTTTCAAGAAACAAAATCAGTATTGAAGGTGGTGCGTAAGGTGTAATAAGATATCAGCATTGTAGGTAGACTGTGCCCATACGTCCACTTTGACTTCTTTCACACCCGGATATATAAAACTTAATGTACGCAAGCGAGAATACAAAAAAGGTTAAAAAAAATCGGACATCAACCTTACCCAGATTCACATTATGCAGGGTTTGGGGACCGGACATCCGGTGACAACACGTAAACGAGCGTTTGCACACTCGCCGATATCCATACCTGCACGATACCGATATTATATCTATTAGTACTGATTTGGACCAGTTGAGCTATCTATAAATCGTTGTAGATAGCTTAACTGTTTCATGTGTATTTTGTATATATTGTGAATATTGTAAATACTGTATTAGTTGTAATTTTCTTTATTTATAACCTATTAATCGTTCGAACAAAATATCGGTCGGTACGCCAACAAATCAGTATAAAAGCGTTTAGTGCTAAATGTATGAGATTACTTATTCGTGTCAATGTCGTGTCGGTGACTGCATAGCAACGCGTAAACACAATAAGGGGATTAAGTATTTGCTTACACAATTTATCAAAACAGAAAATGAAGCTTGAAGCACAATGGCTTAAAATGGTTTGCAAAAGGACAAGTTCGTTATTGGCAAGTACCTAAGTACCTTAGTTTTAGTTCTTTGTATGGGGAAAAGAGCAAAGAAATATACATTAGTTATTTGTTATACAAGAGTGCAAAGTTGCTTTTTAACCGCGTGTTCAATTTTGATGACCGAGCAATCGAAGGATTCTAAAATTTAAAATTAGAATCCTGAGCGTTAGCGAGGGAATCAAAAGAGCACGAGGTGAAAAATCTTTGCACTCGAGTGCAACACGTAACTTTTCATTCCACCTCAGCGAGGAAATGACTAAATGCAAAAAAAGCAAATTGAAAAAAGAACACCAAGAAGGTTCAGAGTCTGAGTTTTTAACAAATTCGACTTGGCTTGGTGTAGACCAGGCTTCTCAAAAAATGCGCTCAGTGTCTCCATACAAATCAGCGCCCACTGGTGTGCTGGGCTTCAGACGTTTCACACCAGATTTAGACATCAAAACTCGTACTAGGCTCTCAGGTGATTTTCTCTGCGAGCGATAAGTGTATATAGTTTGAGTGACATTGCTGGGTAACAAGGCAATCTCGCCAAATCCCAATGTTGTTACAAGAATAAACTGCGTAGTGTAACTCAATATGAAACTATGTGATAAGTTTTGCGTAGGAGACCTTAGTACGAGTATACGTGTGACGTGTCCAATGTGTCCATGCTTGTGTGTTGTAACCGCACTGCTGTGGTTATCGGCCCTCACGTTACAAGATCCAATCAGTTGATAGCATATACGTAGACTAGTCGTCGCCCGTGGCGTTGCTCGCGTTCTAGACCCTTGAGAGTGTGACTTTTCAAAGTTCCTTTCTTAGTGCACCCCTACACTAAAGGATATTAGCCTCCAAATTTCATACCTTTATGACTTATAGTTTAGGCTGTGCGTTGATTGTCAGTCAGCTTCAAAAGAGTTTTATATATTTCGAACATATAATACCTACACTGTCATGATGTGATGACTCTTTAACTAGGTCTAGGCAAGTGTTGCTTGTTTTAGTTAATGCGTTGAGTTATTATAGCACGAAGTCACAATTTGAATGGGTGACTCAGTGGTTTTAAATTCTGAACGCTTTCGTGCTTCAGAAGGCGCGTTAAACGGTCCCAGCTTTAGCAGTCTCAGAGGCCTTAAGGCGGCCTAAAAACTCCAACATCAGAGTTTTCCACTAACTCATACTTACTTAGATAGTCTTGATAGAATGACGATCTTTAAAAAAAAATATTGAAAAAAGCCTTATGTAATTACCGTGAAGTTATTCAAAAACTTAACGGACTGAGTCATTATATGCACCGATGAATATAAGCTTACTTCAAGGTTTCCATTTAAAAGGATTTTGGGCCTACTTACTTACATCGACTTATTCCAAAATGTCCTGCGAGGTCCCCTAGCAAGGGAAATTTCTGAACTTTTTGTCCAAAAATCCCCTTTTCGTTCAATAATCCCGATTATATTGTTTGCATTTATTCAGTAGATGCGTTACCCTGGCTCATGTGCACGAGTGGTTAGGTAACTGTCAGTGTCAAGCTCCCGACCTGTCAATGTCACCCGTACGTTAGGGCGGGAGACGAGAGGGTTGAGAAGAAAGCCGATGGAGACGGTCACGGATGGTAGGACTATGGTAAACCAGCTCGGTGTACCACTGAGCCAGGTATATAAAATAAAGTATTTTACACCATTTACACTAATGCTACCTTAGCAACCAGTTAAAATAGATTTTATTCTTTCTAAAAAAACGAATTGTGGTAGAATGTGTACCTACTCTCAATGAAGCAATAACGTCCAAGGGCATATCAACGTCATGAAAATAAATTGAAAATAACAGCACCCGGTTTCGGTGACTGCAAAGCTCTTAAACTCCCAGACAATATTTACCTCTTTGAAACTTAGCGAGCAACTTTCTTTGAGTTTCACAATGTCTAATTCCAGCCCGCCATTACAGTTTAATGGACTCCGAGAAATTACAAGGAAATTCAGAGAGTAGTAAATTTACATGTTTGAGGAGAACATTGTAGGATATGTGTCCTCCCACGAAAAGGGAAGATCTTCCACGCCGAGCGACCTTTGGCTCGGGGTCCGAGGACCAATGGATGGTATTCGGTAGTATTCTTATGTTCAAACTCCGTGATAACTTCGTTTGCGCGATCTAGGATAGTTCTCATGTAGCGAGATAGATGGCGCTATATGTTAAAGCGCATTTTGAAGGGTTAATATCACTACCTGTGGGTTAGTATTGATTGACCCCTTGCTGGCTTGTCCCCGATGTTGATTACCGAATAGTTACTAAATCGTCAATGGACGGTACAATAGCAGACAAAAGTGTTACTTATATGTGTATCACCTCTCTGAAGGAGATAGCAAAATTGGATAAAAAAAACCTATAGCCTCTATTATTAGGTGACGGAGCCTGCAGTGGTTTTTGATCAAGCAAGCGCTGCAAGCAAAGATCTTAAAACTACATATTTGGGTGAATCGGCGTTTTACCCAAACGACGTACTAAATTAACAAGACATGGGGGTCAATCGCGCTAAGTTATAACGGCTCACGGGTCACTGTTACTCCTACGCTACGGCCGATTTTCACTGTGAAAATCGACCTTATCGGCCATAACGTGGCAGTAACAGTGACCGGTGAGCCGTTACAACTTAGCGCGATTGACCTTGACTTGACTTGATTGTTTGGCTAGGTATTTAATTATCTACAGCTGTTTATTACAAAAAAATCGAGATCAGAAAGATCTAAACTCTTGTTAGGGTTAAGCTGACCTTGTACATGACCTATCTTTAAGTTCCCTTATATGTGTTTTCTTTATTGTACAATCATACTAATATTATAAATGTGAATGTAAGTTTGTTTGTTACGCTTTATGCAAAACTACCTAACCCACAGCACGGAAGGCAGAGCTACTACCGACTGAGCCATGACGCCTGTCAATATGATACTTCTGTTCATACTTTAGCCTAACTAGATATTAATACTCCTTGAAAATACCCCTTTCACTTGCAAATCGGGATTTCACGTGGATTCCGGAGATCCGGAAAGTTTCCTGCTAAAACTGATTCGGGCATCTTGTTCAGGAAATAAGGTCCTGAGTGGCCGAGACGGTAAATGCAATATTACGCCGCGGGGTTTTTGAAATTCGTCGGCAAATACCACGAGCTGAATACTTGTTTTCATTTCCGGTCACGGAAAACGTCGCGGAAAAATCATTTAGTATTCTAGCATAAAGCTAATTCTGGAAGCGACAAATTATTAACTCATGAAGGATTTGTAACTAGACGGAATTAAGAGTAGAAATTAAAAAAAAATTAAGGCTCACCGAATATTATTATCAGACTTGCCTCTGATTTATTTCTTTAGAAATCCTTACTAATATTATAAATGCGAAAGTAACTCTGCCAGTCTGTCTGTCGCGCTTTCACGCCAAAACTACTGAACCGATTAAAAAGTAAATTTGGTACACAGATAGTCTAGAGCATGAAAAAGGAGAAAGAGTACTTTTTAATGCGGAAAAAGGATTGTAATAGCGCGTGCACGCTATGCCCATGCCGCTGCCGGCATGAATGCCGCGATTAATTTCAGAATTATTGCCACAGCAACATCGCCTTTATTCTTACACCGCGTTCACACATGCCCATGCCGCTGCCGTAATTATTACCGCGACTAATTCCGGAATTATTGCCACAGCAACATCGCCAAGTTCATGCCCTAGCTCCTTAGTGAGAATAAAGGCGATGTTGCTGTGGGAATAAGTCCGCGGCATGAATGCCGGCAGCGGCAATGGCATGGTGTGAACGCGGTATATGAGGTTCAAAGGGGGGCATGAAAGTTATATGGTAAACCAATCAAAATATAATACTCAAAAGCTCAAACCGCAAACTGAACGTGAATCTTACAGAACTACCCGACATTTATTCCCACCAAATATTGTAAGGATTGTCATTTTACCCGGCGAGGTTGGATGTCCTATTATGGAAATTTTTGGGAAATCTTTTATTCGTTGAAAAAGTGTTTTATTTCTTGGAAAACTTTCGATATTGTTTTGTATTGAATAGAATAGAATAGAATAGAATACTTTTTATTTACGACACATACTAGACTACGACACATACGACACATACTAAAATAGAAACAAATACAAACTAATTAAATGCTAACTAAACTAAAAACTAAGTACTACATAAAACAAGTAAACTAGGTATAAGGTAGTCCAGTATGCCGTAAAACGTACCCTGGCTCAGCATATGTTGGATGGCTGGCAACCAACGCTGGTCTTCAGCCAGGGCCGTACGGTGAGATCACGGAAAACCTACCAACCATGATTAATAAATGATTAAAAAAAAAACAAAAAAAAAAAAAAAAAAAAAAAAAAAAAAAAACAAACAGTATTGTACATATTCTTGTTAAAGTTGCTGGGTGTCGATCGCGAACTTACAGCGAAATAACATTTTTAAACAGATGTATAGTGTTATTTTGTCCTCTTGGTTCTGAATTTTAGAAACCGAGGGGATTTTGATATAAAAACTAAAAATCTCCCTAAAGGGGAAAACTCTAAGGAGATTTTGAGACATGACATAACCTACAAAACTCATAGCTATAATAGACAAAGTTCAAAACCCACTGCTGCGTCAGTACTGCAAATGATGAAAAGCGGACTAATGAATGACGCAATAGATAACGAACAACATAGCAAAAATGCTTGCGCGAGGGTTTTTTTTTAGGATGAAATACTTAGTTTAAAAGATTTATTGGACACAATACCGATAAAATTATCTTCGTTCAGCTTTTAATCGATCATGCCGTTGCATAAGAAAATAACACTGTAAAGAAATATTTTTCCTATACTTTTTATAAAGAATACCGTTATTTATATAGAGTAAAATTAAATACCTTTTTTATAAAAAATATCGTTATTTCTATAAAGTCAAATTAAATACCGGTATTAAAACTTTGAGGAAAACTCGACGCTAAAGAGAAAACATTCAGAACGTTATTACCGGGCTACAGTTTTAATTACACATTTTCGTCCATAAAAATTCACATCACTGATATGTCGAGTAAAAATTAATACTTTTGTATTCATGGTGTCACCCTAAATAATGGTTACGATCCCCTGATGCCTATATAAGAGGTTTTATTTCTTTTTTACGAGTTTGTTTTGTTAAATACGTAATAATAATTGCGTCACGTCTAACCAAGAATGGATAACGAGTAATTTGTAAAATGTGTTCGGTAAATGTAATGTAAGTTATTGTGTAAAAACTTATAATAATACTAGCCGTCGCCCGCGGCGTTGCTCGCGTCTACCCTTTAGAGTGTGACGTTTCAAAATTCCTATCTTAGTGCACCCCTACACTATATAAGGATCCTACCCTCCAAATTTTATACCTCTAGGACTTATAGTTTAGGCTGTGCGTTGATTCTCTGTCAGCTTCAAAAGAGTTTTTTATAATATTGATACTAATACATTTTTATTTTTTTACGAAAAAGTCAAATTAAAGCTAGAGCTAATTTTCAATTTCAATTTATTCAGAAATAAAATAAAATAATATAACAGAACCTTTTCCATGGCATTATTCTACTTAACATTAACTTAATACTAAAAACACATCGTATCGGTGACAGAAAACACCCATCTCGGCGAGGTACACCTATACTGAACGGTAACTTCTGCATACTTATATGTAGTAATTTCATTACCTCAACAAAGCACATCTACAGCTGAGAACGCGTCGTGTGTGGCATTACACTGAATGCTCTGAGGTGTTAGGCTGATGTTATATAACAACTGAAAACTCATTTGAATCACTAATGAATCGCGTTTTCGATATCACTTTGACAGGCGTCATGGCTCAGTCGGTAGTAGCTCTGCCTTCCGTGCTGTGGGTCGTGGGTTCGATCCCCACTGAGAACAAACATTTGTGTGTTGTAAACATAGATGTTTGTTCTGTGTCTGGGTGTTTCTATGTATTATAAGTATGTATTTACAAAAAAAAAATGTATGTGTGTATTCTATCAGCCATCTAGTTTCCATCGTACAAGCTTTGCTTAGTTTGGGACTAGAAGGCGTTGTGTTAAGTGTCCGTGAATATTTATTATTTATTATTATTATTTATTATCCCTAGTAGAGTAAAGCCCTTGTTCATAACTAGGACACGCTAGGGCTATGCTGTGCATATCGACAGCCACAATCAGCTGAAGGCCTTGCCATGCAAAAAGACAATAACAAAAAAAAAAATACTTCTTTATTTCCTTCACAAAAGCATATTTCAGCAACGTTATCCATTTCTTGTTTTACTAACTTTCCACACAGTAAACTTGGTGTTCATACTTTTTCCCGAAACCCACTTGTACTAATAGCGTATGCTATACACAAGTATTGACATAACGTATATTTGATCTAAGTCTAGTTGTTCTATTTGTATTTGCTATAACTGGTTTGTTAGTTCTAACACTTAGTTATTCTAATACCATGCTCCATAACGTCATTTTGCTATAACGTTTGTTAAACTATAACACTGTTTTGTTATATCGTACTGGTTATCTAACTATTATAATGTATAACTGATATATTACATAACATCAAAATTTATAAGCGTACTCTATCTATACTCTATCTATACCTGTCGCGATGTATGGATCAGAGTGTTGGGCAACGAAGAAGACGGATGAAAGGAGAGTGCATGCTACTGAAATGCGAATGTTAAGATGGATGTGTGGGGTGACAAGGTTGGATAAAATAAGGAATGAGTATATCAGGGGAAGTGTGAAAGTGGCGCCTGTTATTGAAAAGGTGAGGAGTGGTAGATTAGCATGGTATGGACACGTAATGAGGAGGGATGAAAGTCATATTACGAAAAGAGTTATGAATATGAGTGTGGCTGGGGTGTGTGCAAGTAGAGGAAGGCCGAAGAAGAAGTGGTTGGATTGTGTGAAAGAGGATATGAATGTGAGAGGAGTAGATTCAGATTTGACGAATGATAGGAGTGAATGGAAGAAGAAAACATGTTGTGCCGACCCCACCCAGCGTGGGATAAGGGCAGGGAAATGACTCTATCTATACTTTTTATTGATTAGGTATTTTCTATAAACTTTCGGGGATTGAACCACTTGGGTAACAGTGTACTAGAATAGGTTGCGAGGAGCGTTAGCGACGAGCATGGTTTGAATAGTGACCAAACTACGCACGAGCCGAGCGAAGCGTGCCGCGGCAGCGGCCGGCGAGTGCCAGAACAAGTAGGCTGGCAAACGCCGGCCGCTGCCGCATACCTAATTGTACCTAATGATAATTTGCTATGATTATTATGTATATTATGATTATTTAAATAGTAGGTAAAACGTATTTGCGTATTGCTTTAAACTTTCGCTAGGCGTTATTTCAGATGTTGGTAGCTAAAGATTACTTTTATAGCATAACATGATTAGTGTTATTGAAATGTATGTATGGTAGATTGTATAGCATAATCAATGTATGGCCGATGATTGTTATAATAATAAGTTTTATGTGTAATAAGATTATAGCATATGGTTCAGTTATATAAATCACAATTAGTCAATGTAGTTTTATATTAAAATAAGTGTATATGAATTGAACCAGTATAGCAAAATTATGTTATAGGTACTGGAGTTATAGCAAACGCAATTAGTACATGTGGTTTTAGGGAAAAACATAGCGCACCAGTAAACTTATCAAATTATTTGAAGCCTCAAATAATTTAGATTAAATTATAGCTTAGTTCCAGATTTAAGATTCTGGCATCCATCCAACGTACCCTACCATTCTGTTTGTGACAACCCTAGAAACTTCCAAGGCACCTTCAACTTTGTATCCATAAAAATAGGGTATAGTTTGGTTTGATCAGTTTTAGTATTTACGTCGTTTTAGGTTAAGTTTAAGGGTAGGCTCTGTGATTCATATTTAAGGTGGCTAAGTACATTCATTATGAAAAACGGATTTGAAACGCAGTAAGTGACGATGACTTATTCAGAGAAAGGCGTTGGGGCATTTCAGGTCCCGATTTGCATACATTTAGTTAATTTCTATATTAATTTTGTTATTTATAATTTCTGTTGGTACTATCATAATCTATTATGTAGTAGCAGTCACGAAAACGCAGAATCAAGTAATTAGTTTTACGTAAACACCTGTAAATACGATAAACAACATCGAAAAAGACGCATGTTTCGAAGTAAAATGTCTAATAACCATTGATTCCCGCTGCTTTATAATGATGTTGTTACATTTTTTTAAAACTGCATTGTAAGTGTATTGTAACAAATAAAGTTCCATCATTGCAAGTTTAAAAAAAATGTGGGACCTTGGCTACATATAATGTGCCCCAGACCCTTTGAACAGGGTAGACAAAATAGTACAGCTCTAGAGTTATAATACGTATACTTATATTATATACAGTGCCTTCTGGTAAGATCGACGTAATAGTAAGTCCGGATGTCAAACAATTCAGCGATATTTTTATATGATAATTGCTTAGTTACGTGATTTATCCGGACTTAATATTAGGCTGATCTTACCAGAAGGCACCCTACAGCCTAATCGGTATTCACAGGAAAGGCAACGTCAATACGTGTGGAGCTGACTAAGCCAAGGGTTTCCTCACAATGTTTTCCTTCACCGTTTGAGAGCACTAGTATTGCGTATACATTTTTCCGAATACAAAATCCATCGGTGCATTATCCAATAAATAAATGTATCAGGGATTCAAAATAATAATTATGCATGAAGCTGTCAAAGTGTTCGCTCGTGAATATTTTCACGGTGTATTAGTCACAGCCAGACACGCACTAACAGCTGGTACAGATCCCGACACGGTTTTATAGCTCTGAACTTGTATGTCTGGAAAGTTGGAGGGTGCTTTGCGTAGCGAAAGCGATCCCATTTAATCCCATTCCATCCCACTTAATTATTATAAATGTCAAAGTTTAGATGTTTGGATGTTTGGTTCAATCACACTGCAACAGTATCTGATGCTAGTCCGATTTGGATGAAACTTGCAATTTATAATAGTTCGTAGCCTGCATTAACACATAATTATGTTACTTTTTATCCCAGGAAATCAGCAGGATCAAACGGGATACGGACGAAGTCGTGGGCGAAAGCTAGTATAGAATATAACAGGATAACAAGATATATTGATATTCCCCTCCACTTTTTTTTTTTTACTACTAAGTAGGCAAACTAGCGTACGGCCCGCCTGATGGAAAGCGGTTACCGTAGCCTATGGACGCCTGCAACACCAGAAATATTACATGCGCGTTGCCGACCCTTGAAGAATTTTAGAACACCCTTTTTGAAGTGCTCCATACCCTCTTTCAGCGACAGAAGTCAATTCAGGTATTTTTATCACAGCTCTCTTTGTTAGCAATTCATATACTTACTTACTAAATGTAAAATCTGTTGAATCTAGTAGTAGTAGAGCTCTTTGTGAGAGCTCGTCCGGGTTCAGTACTACCACCGTACCTATTTCTGCCACCAAGCAGCGATGCTCGCATTGCTGTGTTCCGGTTTGAAGGGTAAGGGCGCCGGTGTAATTACACGCACATGAGACTTCAAGATCTTTACGTCTCAGAGTGATGGACGCAGTGCATTGCCTTACAGGGCACGTCCTCATTGGACTTGCTCTGTGAGGTAATGCATTGTTATAGGCAGAAGTTACCACTTAACATCAGGTGAGCTATCAGCTTGTTCCATTACTTTTATAATAAAAAATAAAAAAAACTGTTTTTACAGTAGCCATTTTTAATAGCTTTTCGATCATGAAATGCACCAGCCTAAAAAAAGACGTTTTCTTACTATTTTCTACTAGTTTTTGACGTTGCTGTTTCGTGATTAAACCAGCTGTTCAAAACTTGTCTATAAATCAATGATTCAGATAGGATGTATAGTTAAATGTAGATAACAATTCGTACTATTTTGCGGTTGCAAGCTTTTTGACTTTTTGAAACAAACACATTGTTTTTTAACTTATTAACATAATATGCGCTATATTTTAGCACTATATTTGAGAAACCAAAAAATTATGCTCAACCAGATTTTAAACCACTACTTTAGGATCAGGTTACTCTCGAACACAGTTCCAATCCGGATCCATAGACTTCAGAACTCGTGTCATTTTTCAGTACAAAATGACACGAAATCTGTCAAAATTCGTATCGAATTTGAAGCTACGGTGGTCAAGAGTAGCCCTCAAGAAAGCGATGTCACTCCCACTATGCCACCATATCTTTGTTTATTACAAACAATTGTATTTGACGCAAATGTAAATGAGACAAACCTATTTTAGGTCATAATACTCTTTAGCTCTAGTTCCGAACAGAGAAAAAGGATAGCTCGGCGACCTCATAATAAGGTCCGAAATCAAATAACAGAAACGACTCAATTCCATTCAACTGTTTGTTTGTTCGTTCCAAAAGTCACACTATAGTGTGCACATAAAGATTATATTTGCTTGTTCAAAAGCTTAGATCACAAATATTCTAAAACAATAAAGTTACGGTCAAACGTCATGTTGAACTTTGAAAATAAAAAAACTTGAAACACAAGTTTTGGGGCTTGGATAAAATCTATTTTAAGTTTAAAATGAAATCATAATTACAAGTACAAAAAATTAAATACAATTCAGATATACAAAACACAGCCAAATAAAATTACACTATTGTTATTAAAATTATTGCGAGCGATCTTCGAGGAACTGACTAAATTGTAAATATTGCAGAGTGTACCTATGGAGAAATCTTAAATTTTGATTTTAAATATCTTTAAGAATTTTTTTTCCAAATGTTCAGCAGGTTAGTTTGCCAGGGTGAAGATATAATACTAAATTATATTAGAACGGAACTCTGACAAACTCGACACGCACTTGGCACACTCTAGAATGGGCACTTCAATTAAAAAGTAATTATCAGTATGTTGGGCAAAAAACCGGCTGGTTTTTTTTCTTTACAAATAAAAGTTGAGGAACAAAACCTTATTACGGCTTTGAGATAATTAGAAGATAATTTTTTTGTTGGGATTTTGAACTGAAATGACTTTTGAACTCACGCCTTTTGCAACTTGAAATTACTCATGGAATAAAATTTTGAGTTTCAAGATGGTTTTGCAATAAAAAAAAACACAATGCATAGAGTTATTAAAGGGTTAAAACTCCGATTCCAAGAAAGACATAGAATACACCAAAAACTTATTCAAAATCGGTGACAAACCAAAATTACTAAAAAAAAATTTTTTGTTGTGGTAATCGACTAAAAAGTCTCTAAATGGGTGTAACGCTGTTTCGCACCACAGGTTCTCTCCACTCGCTGTTACATACCAAAAAATGACACCGTTTCAACCCACGTCAAAATCAATATTATGATCTAAAAAGTATCTAGATGATCTAATAAGTAAATTAAAAAAAACTTTATTTAAAAAAGTCTAAGTAAGACATCCATAAAAACAGTTCAAAAAATTATATTATGAAATGAAAATCTGGCTTTCACAGGTAAATTCTAAAATAATTACAGCAAATGTATGTGATTATGAGACGTAATACATCGGTATAACACCCTTGTCTCTATGATTGTTTCGTTATAATTACTAGCTTATTTAATTTCAAAAATAGGGATGGGAAAAGGAATGGCAAGACATCGATAAAAATAAGAAAATTTGTATTTATCTAGAACTAGGTAGTGTTTTCAAAAACTACTAACTTGTTTAGTAGTAACTAATCCGTAGAAAACCTGGTTCATATCCTAGTAGGTACGTGAGTAGTTAAGTAACTCGTCGTAACATAAAAGACATTTTTCACATTATCACACAGTAATTTGACTATTCAACTATAACAGAACATTAGAAGTCTTTGGGGGAGACCTTTTCCCAGCAGTGGGACGATTTCGGTGAAATAAAACAGTCCCTAAGTTAACTACGTATCATACATAGTTTATAACTTGTGCAGATTCATTGTTTTAGTTTTTAATTTGTACACTATCTAGGTACCGACTTAGTTTAATAGCGCTAAACTTAAATGTGCAGAGATCACAGATCTGTTTGGTTGTGCAAAGCACCCTTCTACTTTCACCGATCGCTATTAAACCAAGACGCACCTGCCGTGCCCCAAGATAACATTTATTTATTATGGCCTTTCATTCCATTTTACGTTCCATTATTTTCAATATTTTCATCGATAAACCCACCACCTCATCCCAACCCTACTTTAGTAATTAAATCATTTCAAAGGCGTTCCAGAATTTTATTACTCGCACGTATTTATTTCATTACTCACTCATATTTCCCACATTTCCATCCAAAATGTTGAATCGACTACTCTCTAAGCTGGAAAGTACTAAACGACCCTTACTAGGTCCTAACGTTAAAGCTTTAGAAGTCTGGGGCTTGCTGTTACCTGAAAACTATTACTTGAGAGTTTTTTACTTACTTATGCATTTTTTAGTAACCGTGTTCACTGCGACTGAATATGTCGATGTTTGGTTTGTCAAGTCAAATATGAATTTGCTTCTAAATAATCTAAAGATCACTATGTTGGCTACAGTCAGCGTCCTGAAGGTTACTTCCTTCCTCTACTGGCAAAAAACCTGGAAAGATATAATTGAGTATGTGACTAGAGCTGATTTGTATCAGCGCGTCACTGAAGATATCACCAAAAACGAACTGATAAAAAACTCTACAAGATACTGTAGACGAATCACATATCTTTACTGGTCGCTTATGTACACAACTGTGGTGATTGTTATGTTCCATCCAGTCCTCAAGTATTTCTGCTCGTCAGCGTACAGAAACAGCGTTAGTAATGGAACTGAAGTGTATTTAGAAGTCGTCAGTTCTTGGGTGCCGTTCGACAAGAGTACGATGGTTGGGTATCTTGCTGCATCGGTATACCAAAGCTATGCAGCAATATACGGAGGTGGCTGGATCACATCCTTCGATACAAATGCTGTAGTAATCATGGTGTTTTTCAAAACTGAGCTGGAGTTGTTGAGAATTGATTCGGGGAATATCTTTGGGACGGAGAAGAAGCCAGTGTCTGAAGAAGTAGCAGCGAAGAGAATGAAGGATTGTCATAGACGGCATGTGGAGTTGACAAAGTAAGGTTTAAAATCAGTTTAGGGCTTACTGATTTGGGCCAGTTGAGCTATCTATAAATCGTTTGCAACGTTTTGTAGATAGCTCAACTGTTTCATGTGTATTTTGTAGATATTATAAATACTGGTATAAGTTGTAATTTTCTTTGTTTAGGGCTTATTTGTAATCAGCTAATCACCTTTCACTATTAATGAGTAAAACGAGTTGGCACTGTCAGGCATTCCACGTTTGGCACCTAAATTTTGCGCATCAAACGATTTTAAGATTGGTGCTCGAAAGTGGCACAATAGTGCCACTTCTGAGCCCCAATCGCGGTGATTTACTTTGGACAGAAGTTGAGATGTGATTATAAGTAGGTAAGTCTAAATTCTCCTAAATTCTTATAAATAAGTTAATTAAATTCAATTGTATTTGTTACGGCATTGCAGAATTAAACTATTGTATGACTAGCCGTCGCCCGCGGCGTTGCTCGCGTTCTACCCTTTAGAGTGTGACGTTTCAAAATTTCTTTCTTAGTGCACCCCTACACTATAATATAAGGATACTACCCTCCAAATTTCATACCTCTATGACTTATAGTTTAGGCTGTGCGTTGATTCTAAGTCAGCTTCAAAAGAGTTTTATATATATTGATAATATTAACCCTTGGCTTGTTACGTAGATAGCCGGTTTTATGTATGGTCTCTCATCACAAACTAAATCACCTCAAAAACTTTACTAATCTTACCAAAACAGTTTAAATCCTTATCTCTAACTTCGTACAAAACATACGCGCGAATCCATTAGAAGTGGGAAGTCAATCTAACTTGAACAGTAACATTTTAGTCTTGGCTTCGTCAAAAACTGATGCCGTCAGATAAAAATGCTTAATAATATACCGAACTCAGTTAAAATTGAATATTGATAAAATATATTTAAAAAATCTACGGAAGAAGAAAACTTTTTAAGGTTACTTCATCACATGTTTGACATTCCTACTAAGTATTAACATTATATATTTAAATTAAACATTAGGTACATTAAACATTTTACACTGCTGTATGCTTTGCGTTTGACGCTTTATTGCGGCCGTCGACTATTACCGCTTTTTACAAGATAAAGTCTTGATAAATTTCTTGCTGGAACTTAGTTTATGAGTTTGAGAAGATTAACATGGCAACACAGGGATTGTTTTTATTGTGTTTGTGTACTCGAATTGGTGTAGTCGTTTTATATCCGTGGGTATGGCGCTTTTATGAATTCACAACATTTATTGTAACACTAGCCGTCGCCCGCGGCGTTGCTCGCGTTCTACCCTTTAGAGTGTGACGTTTCAAAATTCCTTTCTTAGTGCACCCCTACACGATCTAAGGATACTACCTTCCAAATTTTAATAGGTACCTCTATAACTTATGGTTTAGGCTGTGCGTTGATTCTAAGTCAGCTTCAAAAGAGTTTTATATATATTGATGATGATTGATTGACCCACACCAGATAACGTGAGTTAAATTAATCACTGTAACATAGACGAAAAGTAATCTTATGTCAGTTTTCAAAATGCTATTTGAACAAACATACTAGCACTTTCACATCAAAGAAGTATAACAAGAGGACAAAGTTACATAACACAATAGTAGCCACATATTAGCGTACCTTTTTTTCAATAAAAATGTCAAATGACATCTTCAACTGTCAAAAAATATACAGATATTTTTTTTCAGATTTGCCAGCATATTTGACTCCTGCCTTTCGCCAATAATGCTGCTTTACATGTTCGTATGCTCTGTCATGCTTTGTGTGACTGCTTATCAGATAACAGTAAGTTTATTGATTCAAAAAAAAAACTATAGAATACTTTTGTACTCACAAAAATTTTCAAAATTGAGTAAATGTTCTATGTCTACTTAACATTGCCTACAGAGTCGTTTATACAAGACATTTTATTTAACTTAGCTGTCTCGATAGCACTTTCCTTATTAATGTTTCATGAGATGGATTCAAATTTTTTTTTTAATGATTATTCTATTCGAATTTCGTTGCAGTGTCATAAAATTCACAAAATGGCCGCTTTTGTGACGTTTATGACATTCCGAATTCTAAAATACCAATTATATCTTGACTAATAGGTTTCAGTAAGATGGTCTTTAGCTGTGTGGTATGATTTTAGATAGAAACAAACGCAATGCAACGGTTCCTTACTACTGAGTACCTCGTGTTTGGAGTGGCGCAGCTGTTTATGTTTTGCTGGCACAGCAATGACGTATACTTTGCTGTAAGTACAAACTAGAAGTAAAGATCTTTGTGCATGAGTTGGTTCGAGAAAGTACTAGGACCGTGCCTGTTTCTGCCTCCAAGTAATGATTGGTTTGAAGGCATGTGCTCGTGGCTAATAGGCTTGCTTGTCAATAAGTTAAGCGACGTTCTGCGCGGTCACTATTTGAATGAGTGGCCGTGGCATTACATCTGACCGCTTCCGTACTTCGGAGGGCACGTTAAACTGTCCTGGCTCTAGCAGTCGTTAAACCATGACGGAGGCCTTAAGGCGGCCTAAAAACTCCGTCACCTTATCAGAGTTGGTCACTAACTCATACGAGCTTGCTTGCTTGGTGCTAATTGGAGTGTTTTTGTATTTCATTTGAATCACAATCAACAATCGTAATTGACATGTCCGACTTTTCTCTGCAGACTTAAAATTAAAACCCATAGGTCGGCATACTGAAACGTCACTCAAATTTAAGCACCACTTCAGCACCAAGCATCCAAAAGATCGAAATACCAAGTAATAAAAATAATTTGACCAAAGCTTCTATAACACGTAACTTTTCACACTAACACGGTTCACTTGGTCTCTACGAATCGGTGTTAACGATTCCCGTAACCATATTCAATAAGAAGTCATGTCTAACGATATGCTGTAACACCATTATTATTAGCGAAACGTAGTGACCCTGTGTAAGGGTCACTACGTTTCGCTAATTTACGTAGTGACCCTGTGTAAGGGTCACTACGTTTCGCTAATTTACGTAGTGACCCTGTGTAAGGGTCACTACGTTTCGCTAATTTTGGTCGGTTACCAATAAACCTTGCGTTAGCTTGAAATGGATGCCAACCCTAACCAAGTTGACAGCTACAATAAATAAATATTCATGGATATGTTACACAACGCCCTCTAATGCCAAACTAAGCAAAGCTTGTACTATGGAAACTAGATTACTGATAGAATACTTATATAATTTTTTTTTCAAAATACATACCTAAAGTACATAGTAACACCCAGACACAGAACAAACATATCAACATTCAGAAAACCAAAAAAGACTTGGCAAAAGGACAAGACATTTCAACTGCTAAGTGCTCAGTGTAAAGTGAATATGAGTCAAGTAAAGTCATCGTCAAGTCGGCTGTCGGCTGTCTGTCAAAATGGCGAACGGAAGGCATAAAAAAGAAGAAGAAGACATGCAGCGAATACTGCGTGAAGTGCCAATTAATTTTGAATTTCTTGAACTTAATATTCCTAGTTGAACCTTGACCATTGGCTATTTTGTTTGGCTGTTTAGAGCGTAGTTTTTAACAATGTTTTATTCTCACAGATGGTACAATGTTACAAAGATATGTAACATTGTACCTTCTTTGTGAATAAAGGGATCTATGGACGTTGAATAATGCATGAATAGCCTTTATTCGAGGTCCACTGAAAACTATTCTATAGCAGTTTATTTCAAGTTTCAATGGATATTGGTAACTTTGGTAGTTGGAAAAAACTCTAGTCGCTCGTAACTTTTGAAAAGCTGGCAAGTAGTAAGTACTTATATTGACCGCTCTCGTATGAGGTTAGTTTCATACAATTGACATTTTAGGGTTGCTACTTGCTAGAGAATAGAAAACGTCAGAAATAAAAACAGTATATTTCCCACGCTCATACTTTGTTGCACAGACAAAGTTGCTAATATTGATGGTTACTTTGACCCACCCAAGTTTTCGGGAGAAGTTTAGTTTTATTACATCCAGTATAAATTAAAAACTATAAGCATTTTCTGTTTCTTTACCTACTGTGTTTGATATATTCCAGAAATCCCCACTAAGAAATCACTGCCAGTGGGGATTTCATTTTTTTTCCAGAGACCTCTACTGTGGGGATTTGTGGGGATAGTGGAGATTTTTTACGTCGGTTTGAAACAATAAACGTTTTTTTTAAAATAACTTCTAGCTAAATGCTAAACGCTACGAGACACTGCTCCATGAAAATAGAACAAAAATATTCTTCTAACTTAAGAGCTCAGCTCTTGTCGGTGTAACAATGCAGCTTTCGCCATTTTGTCCCTTTCCAGGGCAGCTTCCTTGACGTCCTTATACTACATGACAGCGATCTTTTCTTTCAGCTGGCTCATATAGCTTTTACGCGGTCTTCCCCTTCCTCTCTTTCCTTCTACCTTTCCTTCAATGATATTTTTAATTAAGCTGTCATGTCGTACAAGGTGTCCCATCATTTTTTCCTCTTGGGTTTTCAACAACCCTCAACCCTTCAACAACCCCCGCTCTTTTAATGGATTATAATTTTTCTTTGGTTTCAGAGCCAGGGCCTCATGCTAGGGCCATACGAAAGCGCCTGGTGGTCCAGAGACGTAAAACATCGTAAAAACCTCTTCATCCTCACAGCTCAGTACAAAAAAACCATTGTGTTCTCAGCCGGACCATTCACTAAGCTGACTGTTGCTACTTTTACCAGCGTGAGTTTTTTTTCTGCAATCTCTGAAGACAAAGTAACGTCGAAGTTCACGGAACAATATACTAAACCACTATCAATTTGGTTCCAATACAAACTAAGCATATAGAAAAGACGGAAAGGCATTTTCAATCACATTATTTTTTTCTGAGAAAATTGTTTTTGTGTTAGTTTTTTTAGAGTGCGGTTAAATTCAGTTTTATTTTAAACTAGTAGTGGCCCACGGCTTTGCTCGCGTGGTAGCAGCATACGCATTATTTGGTTAAAATCTTTGTTCTTCATTTTAGACCCTTTAGGGTGCGACTTTTCAAAATTCGTTTCTAAGTGCACCCCTACACTATATATAAAGATACTACCCTCCAAATTTCATACCTCTATGACATATAGTTTAGGCTGTGCGTTGATTATCGGTCAGCTTCAAAAGAGTTTTACATATTTAGAAGAAGATTACTCTAAAAATCCAGCTCCGAAACGTATGTAACTATGTAGCATTATTAATAAATGAACATAGAAAAATAGATAAAATTATGTAGGTAAGTATCCATCAAAAATAAAATCAATATACAATATCCATCACACAAAAAATATTTGCTGTGGTAATCAAACCCGCAACCTACTAACCTATTAAAATTATTTTCCAGATATTGAAAGGAGCCTACAGCTATTACACCCTACTGAGCCAATCTGAGATGCAATCTACATAAATTTACGTTACCTGCGTTGTTTTTCATAGAAATTACCTTGTTAAACGACGAGGCGAATAATAACTCACTGTTAGGTTAAAACATCCAAATGTTTTTAAAATAGAATGTATTTTTGTTGAGTAGATATTAAATGTTTCAGAATAGTCATTCGTTTTTAATATTAGAACTTATTTAATATGAGGCATTCCACTTTGCGCACCGAAAAGTTGCGCAAAAAAAGTGCAACCACTAAATCTTGCCAAGTGCCCTGCTATAATATTAAAAAAATTAGTAAATCCATGAATTTAAACCTAAAATAACAGATCCGTAAATTTTATTACTCCCAAGGGCAAAACAGAGCAAAATTAAATTGCATTTTGTGGAACTGATTTGGTAATTTACTTTATATTTTGTGCAAAATGGTAGCTTGTTTTGCTGACGCTATTTTAAGCTTTACCAAAACAGAGCAAATTAATTAACCTTACACGCGAACCCCTAGGCACAAACAAATGTGACAGTAATAACGGTAGCGTATCCGAGATACACTGCGCGGTGACGCTAAAACGTCCGGCAGTCGAGCTGGCGTTGACGCGCAATATGACTCGAACACGTTTAGGTAACGTGGTGACTGGCAGATTTGGTTGTGCCTACCCCTCGTAGCGGACAAAATTGTGTCACAATTTCGCAGTGGGATAAAATATCATGCAAACCGCATTGATGTGTTCTAGGCTCGATTGTTTTTATTTGATTCTTTATTCTTTATTGTACACGAGGAAACTTAACTTAAAACTTAAACTTAAACTTAAAACATGTACATATAGGCGAGCTTAACCCTAAAAAGAGTTCTCTTCCAGCAAACCTTAGGATGAGAGATGGGAAAATGAAAGTGGATACGTGTACAACACATATAGATAGGGGAATAGCAAATAAACAATATAAACCTAATAAACAAATAAATAAATATGATATTTTACATATAATATATTATATTCTATTCAAGGCTATCGTCGACGTGCCTCAAGCGAATACTTGACTATTTCGGCCACATTGCCAGAAAAGACGGAGATAACCTGGAAAAACTCATGGTTACGGGCAAGGTGGAAGGGAGAAGGTCGCGAGGTCGAAGCCCAATGCGTTGGTCCGATCAGATCCGCACCACACTCGACACATCCGTCTACGATGCCCTACAAGTAGCCGGGGATAGAAACAAATGGCGTACTATCGTTAAGATGAGGATAATGACTGGAGGTGGTCACAACCCTCAGATATGAGGAATACGATTGAAGGAGGGATATATTCTATTATTAATATGATATTGTACATACAAATAAATAAATAAATTGATATCATCAAAATCTGTCAAACTACAATAAAAATGATGTCATGATTGTTTAGCGACCGATAAACTGTCACTTTGATCCTTTTATTTTCTTAGGTACTACCGCTTGGCACTACTAGTACGGAAATTTTGCTTTCCCGTGACACTACTAATTTTATTGGCTGATTAAACGCATGTTATTAAATCTCCCGAGGATTACCTCATTACTAATGGCACTACTAATACTAAGTATCGAAGTATATCGTTTGTTTCTGATGCTAGATACCAAAAAATCAATCGCCCAAACTTTTATTTAAAAAAAAAAACAAATAAAAAACCTTTATTATTTAGACAATTTAAACATTTACTTTTACAGAAACTCTAATCAAAACAAACTGTCACTTCAGTTCTTGATATGGCCACAATTTTGGTGCTGTCAAATTAAGGTTAGTTTAGGAATATAAAAAAACAGAATTGCGGGCATTGTCTATAAAAGATATCTAGTTATGTGATTCTCGTATCCCTTCAAAACATCTTCACAAAAGTAGGACAATCCATTCACAAAAACAATATTGATTTGAAAAGAAATTGTGTATCTTCAATGCGCACTTTACTTTACGACCATCGTAAAACCATGCCTTGCTAAAAAGCCTTGAGAAGGAGAGAAAACGGGGTTATTTTGGCAATGATTTTTATGGATGTAATTAAATTTATATTACTGTTATCATTAGTAATGTCTTACTTTGTATTATGACAAATATAATACTTTCAAAATTATAAAAATATACTGTTTTTTTTTTACATTTGCCTTGTACTTTTTGACGGTTTTTATTCCTTAGCAACCTGTAGAATGACAATTTTGCTAGTCAAATTCAAATTAATGTATACAACAAAAAATAAAAATAACAAGTAATAACACTACGCTTGCCTAAAAGCGGTCTCCACTCAAGTATTCGTTTGCTCCAACGATTGTCGGTTCTGCGGCAGACAAGGTGGGGCGACGATCTGAGACATGTAGCTGGCAAACACTGGATGAGAAGAGCCGAAGACCGGGCTCAGTGGCTCATCTTGGGAGAGACCTACGTCCAGCAGTGCACTGATATAGGTGGTTGATTGTGGTGTATGCAATATATACGTGTGTGCGTGAGACGCGCCTATGGGCACGTCAGTCTACAATATACGGTTGAACTGATTACGCGTGTTTTCTTGAGCCTACATACCTGTCTACCTACATGTCATTGATGATGATGATGTAATCACATAGATAAAACTAATAATATTAATAAAATGTCATAGGTAGGTATAATAAACTTAATGTCATTAAAAGGCTTAAGTTCTATTCATAATTTTAGCATAGGTATAGTAATAGTATACGACTTATTTTCTGTTAATGTATGACAAGCTTCAAGCCCATAGTTGCTACTTCAAAATTGGCATGTCCACGATATTTTCCGCTTCAGCTTTCTTCAAAACAAATTATTTGAGCATTCCAAAAAGTGAGAACACAGCAAATTACTTCGTTCCAAATTAAAAAACACTTCATAAACAAACTTGTCAGCCATTATTCTTGCCGAAAAAAAAAACAAAAAGATGTTAATAGAGTCTGACATCTGTCTGAAAATTATCTCGCTTTATTTTGCGCGAGAAAATTAAGGAAATATCAAGGGACAAAGCGTTTTATTGTAAATTATAATACAGTTGACGTAATACAGGTTAAAGTTAGTTTTTTTAGATTACATATAGGTTGAATTTAGATTTTTATACAAGGTGTTACATAAGCCCAAAGGTGACGTAATCAGACCGACCACCTAAATGCTTGGACCTAAATGCGTGCAAAGGGTCAATAAATCGTAACGGAAAAGCTAGAAAAAAAAAATCTGAATTTTTCTAATCCAATTGTAGCCGTTGGAACGCAAACAAATTGGTCTACAATCCAAAATGCCAAATAAAATACTTTGAAAAATATATTATTTCTCTAAAACCATAAAACAGGGTGAGAAACACCAAACCCGATAAATAAGCGAAATGATTGCCTACTCGCATTTTATGTAACCCGCATTTTTACCGAAAATAATTCAGTGGCGCGGAGGCTTCGACTCGCACCCGTATTTTTGTAATTATTTAGAAAAAAAAAGTTAACCTTATAGGAAAACAAAATTCTTTGTAAATGATAATAAAGTAAGCTTTAGTATGGCATAAATTGTGTAAAAAGATATTCAGTATCAAAATAAAATTTTAGATTAAAACTTTAAAAAGTAAAAAAAAAAGTAAATTTTGAAACACAGATTTTTATGATCATAATATTATTATTAATGTTTTTATGTGTTGCGTGTGTATTGAAAAAAAATGGTGTTATATTTTTTTCAACTTGCCAAAAATACCGTTTACTCTCTGTAGATCCAGTGATCAAGATCCATTTGGTTCCATTGAGAAAACTTTTTCTCTTTAGATCCATTTCTGATGATTTGGTTCTAACAAGAACTTTTATCATCTGTAGATCCAATGATCAAATTGATTTTGTTCCAGTGAGAATACCTTTTGTCTTTAGATCCAATTTTGATGATTTGGTTCTAAGAAGAACTTTTACTTTCTGTGGACCCAATGATCAAGATCCATTTGGTTCCAGTGGTAATACTTTTTATCCTTTAGATCCAAAATTAATTACTTTGATCTAACAATAATTTGTTCACTCTGATTAAAAAGTTCTTGCTTTGCTTCGGGCAGATTCTAGATGAATCGCTTTTAAAAAAATAGGTATATTTAATGGGGATATCAATGTTGGCCATTTTCTAGATAAACTACATTAATAAATGTATTTTATTAGAACTACCTATTACGTTTAAATTATTTCAATTTATATGATGAATATTATGGCAAGATAAAAAAAGATTTTTATCTAATTATAGGTAAAAAGGTTGTTAAATTCTGACTTCTCATTTACCAGTTATTGTAAAAGTTGTTAGTATTTAAAAATCAGGCCTTATAACGTCAGTTTCGTAGTTTATTCTCAGTAGATCCAATTTGTGACGCAATTTTTTTAAATAGATTTAATCAGAAAAAAAATTCTTAATGGAACCAATATGGATCTAGTCATTTTCTAAGTAGATGCAATAGATCCAATTTGTGACGCAGTTTTTTAAAATAGATTTATTGGGAAAAAAAGTTCTCAGTAGAACCAATTGGATCTGGATCACTAGATCTACAGGGAGTAAACGAAAAATACAGATCTGTCAACAGATTTGATGTTATTTTCATTCCATTTCATCTTTTGAGTGAGCCTGACGCTTTCATGACTTGAAATACGGATGCTAGATTACCCGAGTTAGAAGTACCAAAAACAATTTGTTGTATCGAGAGCTGTCAGAGTGGTCAGAGTTTATAGATACAAAGCAGGGGTGGAGTAAGGGGTTGATTTTATAGGCGTAGGTGCTAAGCTTACCCTAAAAGTATTCAAATTTTTACATGCTTATGTTAAGAGATAAGCTTATAGATAATAAAACAGATCAATTTATTAAAGGAGATATTAAAACACAGTACCTACCTACTGTGTCAAAACTAAAAGTATGTAATTTTTACAAATATTAACAATGTCAGCCTTTTTGAAAATATTTAAAAAAAAACCTGCAGTAATGTATACTAAACATTTGTTTCTATAAACTGTTTGAAAGCAAAGCCCGTGAAATGGCTTCTCTTGTAAAAATTACAAATTTGGGCTCATCTTGACAAGAAGCCATCTTTATGTATCAAGTATTTTCTCTTACTCCGTCCCTGTTAACAAAGTCGCCGAAAAACCAGAGGAAATTGGTTAACAGAATAATCTGACCATTCCAAAGCCTTTTGCTGATAAAAAAAACGTCCAAATGAACAGATAATAATTGGATAGAACTTTTTGACCTTTCAATGAACCAGAAAGCTCGTTTTGGCTAAAACTTTTGATATTTTATCAAATTCCACGCTAGTTAAATTTTTCGTTAAAAAAATTAAAAATACCCGTCACTTCAAAGGTTAAAATATGTACCTATCTTCTACTGGATTATTTTTTTGTGGGACCTGATTGTTATATAAAAAGCTTAATATAAATAAGTAAAGGTTTTTTAAGGCTTGTTCAATTTAATAATAGGCCTTCACATCTATTGAAGATGATTTATACAGCGTCAGGAGGCAACCTACACTGTAGTGCCTGGGAAAATGTTTAGATGTAGTAGGCCCACGGCTGTATTTTATGCCTATTCAAAATACTTCCTAGGTATAGAAATACCCCCCATTTTGACATTCAAATTTTTTTATGTTGTTCTTTCATCAAACTGGCTATTACTTGTATGTAGGTAGGGGTACAGCAGGTACACTCGGAGCCCTCAAAAAAGGTAGCTAGCACAACCAGCGAAGGAGGCTAGATGGACAAATATAAAACAAGGTAACTATGTAGTACAGAGCCGTGCGTTTTCGTCAGCGCGATGCAGGATTCGGTCATTTTTAGTCGCGACATCTAGTTTTGATTTAGTACAACATTAACGCCATTATTAGTTAAACAGGTAGGTTATCACAAAATTAGTTTCTAAGAAAACTCTTGAGCGCAACCGGACGCGTTCACTAGTTCCCCAATAAAGTTAAAACTTCGAAGGTAAAAGTTCAACTGTAACTACTAAGTTTTTAGTTCATTTCAGTTTCATCTTGCTCCAAGTTTGCGGAATTACTCCGGACTTTAATCCTTATCTTGTCGCTGACAGGAAATGTCGAAGAACTGTGGGATTCTTTTGGACAACTGGAATGACCACAACCTAGATTTTAATGGTCTATCTTATAAAAAGTTAGGGTAGACATTATGTCTTGTTTAACATACGTAATCAGGACATAATGTCTACTCTAACTTTTTATAAGATAGGGGGTTAATGTTTTCTACAAGCTTAGTAAAAAAATCTATAGTATATATATACTAGCCGTAGCCCGCGGCGTTGCTCGCGTTCTACGCTTTAGAGTGTGACGTTTTAAAATTCTTTTCTTAGTGCATCCCTACACTATGTAAGGATACTACCCTGCAAATTTCATACCTCTAGGACTTATAGTTTAGGCTGTGCGTTGATTCTCTGTCAGCTTCAAAAGAGTTTTATATATATTGATGATGATGATGATATTTTATGATAATAGTAATGGAACAAGCTGATAGCTCACCTTATGTTAAGTAGTAACTTCTGCCTATAACAATGCATTACCTCACAGAGCAAGTCCAATGAGGACATGCCCTGTAAGGCAATGCACTGCGTCTATCACTCTGAGACCTGATATGACTACCTACATAGTCACAGTCGTCTAATTATCTTACTACGTATATTTTTAAATATCCATAAACCAGGATAAAGTAACTTTCAGAATCAACTTACACTCGTAAGTTTTTTGTTTCAATTGCTTGCCGCTCAGCCGTTTTGACGCGATTCTGCTATAAAAATCAGTGCCTACTAACCAAGTTATTATATTTTAGTTATTAACTTATACGTTAGCTCTATATTGCTGCATCACCGGACCACTAGGAGTACGGAGACGAGACACGCGTTCATGGTGGATATGCCACCTATCCGCACTAAACGCTTTGCGTCTACATTTATTATGCGGACAGCCAAAGAGTGGAACTCGTTGCCGGCGTCTGTGTTCCCGAATGACTATAATTTGGAAGTGGTCAAGAGTAAAGAGAAGTATCTTCTAGGTAAACGTGCTACATCGTTGACCACATCATCGCTTAACATCAGGTGAGATTGTGGTCAAACGGTTAACTATAAAATGTAGTTTTAGTTACTTATGACTAATTAATTTTAGAGTCTATTTGCCTGCTGAATTTTGCAATGAATATCTGAGTTGATTTGCGTCTAAACATACCACAATTTCACTCACTTTAAGTATTTACCTACTTACCTAGTTAGCCTATTCAACTATCAAAAATAATCTCAGATACAAAAAATAATATATGTATTCAAAACTACAAAACTGTGTCCCTCCAAAAAGAGCAAAAAATCTCCTTCAAAACATCTTTAGAATAAAAACCTTTATAAACTGACCTTTTCACTACAAACTGCATACGATTATCAACTCTTTATCAAGAATAATAAGGTTCAGAGCTCATACGAAGAAGGTTCAAGATAAATTGGTCGTTTTCTAAGATGTAATCTGAAATCGATAGGGTAGCTCATTGGCAGAGTAAAGAAGACAGTAGGACATTTCATGTAATTGGAACGTAACAGCTGTAGCTAATGGAATTAGGCATAATGGCCGACTTGATGGTGTGCTGACGTCTTTACTATACTTTTAGATACTAGTAGGTTTATGCCGACTTTTTGTGCGAGACTTTAACCAACTTTAAAAAAGGATGAGGTTACTTATAAGCCGATTTAAAAAAAAAAATCTAAAAGGATAATACTTCTAGATTGGTTCTATAAAAGTTTCATCAAAATCAGTGCAGCAGTTAGGCTTTGAAGTAAAAACAACTGGAAAATATTTTATCCACGTACACGACATCGCATATTTTGATTCAGTGGGTAATAGAATTTGTAAATAAGAAAACTATTACTTAGTACACAAACCGACTTAGTACACAAACCTACTTAGGACACAAACTGACTTAGTACACAAACCGACTTAGTACACAAACCGACTTAGGACACAAACTGACTTAGTACACAAACTGACTTAGTACACAAACCGACTTAGTACACAAACCTACTTAGGACCCAAACTGACTTAGTACACAAACCGACTTAGTACACAGACCTACTTAGGACACAAACTGACTTAGTACACAAACTGACTTAGTACACAAACCGACTTAGTACACAAACCGACTTAGTACGCAAACCTACTTAGTATACAAACCGACTTAATACGCAAACCTACTTAGTATAATACAAACCGACTTAATACACAAGCCGACTTAATACACGAACCGACTTAGTGCACAAAAACCTACTTATTACTACTACTATTTTCGTTGATAACAAAAATTTAGATCAATTCAAAAATCCTTCAGAATATTTTGTAAGACTTCTCGAACTTTTTAAGTATGTTAGTGAGTTTATGGTTTCAGTAAATTAATTTCTGAAATTATCTAATAATGAGTATGAATTTATGTTGAAATTAGAAAGATAGATTACTTTGCAAACAAGTAATAAGGCACAAAGTTATTACACTAATTATTATATTGACGTAAATATTTTATTTTTGAGAAAAAATAACATTAATTTGTAAGTATTTTTTAAGGAAAATCTCAATATTATTAAATTAAGATGGTTTAACGCCGAGCTTGGGGATGATGAGTTTTCTCGTCAGTGTACTTGTGGGCCAGGCGGTGGGCTCAATGGGAATAACTCGTCTTCTCTGATTTTTTTTTTACGTATTACAGTTGCTACATATTCTACGGCGTAGCGCTTACGCTAAAAGTGCTACGGCGTAGTGCTAGACGCTACGACATTTCTTCAGTTACCTCCTTACTTATAATCGTTGTATAACTTCATTCAGTTGTCATTACTATTAAGTCATAATTATTGAATTAATTAGTAAAAAAAATTGTTGAAATTACCTTCTACGTTCTGTAGCAAACGTCTTAAGGTAAAAATATCAAGGATTTTTTGAAACTTTAGTGTGACTCACTCTTGTCGGTTTTAAAACAAGATAGCTTACAATAATTTAGAAGCCGCTCGCCACAGCTCTCGTATTTCACGCAATAGGGCTACAAGTTACGTTAACATTAGCACGCACGCAATCACATTTACTTCTCAATCAGATTTATATATTTTGACTAGCTGTCGCCCGCGGCTTTGCTCGCGTATACGTATAATTTGGATAGTATTTTCGATCCTAATTTTAGACCCTGTAGGGTGTGACTTTTCGAAATTTGTTAGTGCACCCCTACACTAGGTATATAAAAGGATACTCCAAATTATGTCATACCTCTAGGACTTATAGTTTAGGCTGTACGTTGATTGTAAGTCAACTTCAAAAGAGTTTTATATAGCATAAATGTCAAGCGACGTGGCCACAGATATACGAAAACAAGAAGCTTTTGACGGCAAAAAACGCGCTGAAACGCGATAATGTCACTATTTAGTCACAGAATACCTATGATTTAGTATGAAAAGAGTTCAGAAAACATGCCAAGCTTAAGCCTGACAGGTTTTTATGAGACAACGATTGCACCGCTGTATAGTGCGGGCGAACCCTTATCCTCAAAATTTATTAGAACCACGTCCCGCGAGATAAAATTAATTGAAAAGTTAGCAACAGCGAGTTAGTGAGTGCGCGGTTGTAAATAGCAGTTGTAAATGCAATTCTGTACATATCTACTTAAACAAGGTTTAAGCAGTAGTAGAGCTCTCTATGAAAGAGTTCAGGGAAAATACTACCACCTACCTATTTTTTCCACTAAACAGTGATGCTCGCTTTGCTGTGTTTCGGTTTGAAGGGTGTGTGCGAGGCTATTGCGGGGATATTGTGTCAGAGTGATGGATGCTGTGTATTGAGCTAATGCAATGTATCTTTCAGTTCATGCACACATGGATGTTACAAAACGAGTCCTCTTTCTATCTATCTATTCAGCCTGTATGCTCCCACTGCTGGGTATAGGCCTCCTCTTTAGTACGCCAGTCTCTCCGGTCCTGCGCGAGTCTTCTCCACTGCTGCCTAACAACAGCCACAATAACATCGGACCATCGGGCGTGTGGTCTGCCTCGTGGTCTTTGAGCGTCTCTTGAATAGAATAGAATAGAATATTCTTTATTGTACACCATAAGTAAAGAAAATAACAACAAAATACCATAATTGGTAAAACGATAAAGTTTTAGGAGGTAGGTACAATGGGCGGTCTTGGTCCTCTAACGTTAGAAATAATAAATAATAAATATCCACGGACATTTAACACAACGCCTTCTAGTCCCAAACTAAGTAAAGCTTGTGCTATGGGAACTATATGGCTGATAGAATAATTTTTTTTTGTAAACACTTACTTATGATGACCTCTGAGCTGGCTCCGGCAGTGGTCCCCCAGGACTTCTGGGTTGGCACCTCCAGCGGTTGCTGGGAACGTCAGGGTGGCTCGGGTCCTCTGAGCTGGCTCCGGCAGGGGTTCTCCAGGACTTTTGGGCTGGCACCTCCAGCGGTTGCTACAGTTTGAGATTAAAATTAGGGTTACTAAACTTATGCATTATTGGCAGGCTAACATTCACCTTTAGGCTTAGCCCCTTGCTTTCGCTCGGCCTATCTGTACCCGGCATAACAAGTGGTATTTGCGCAAGAAAGTACGAGAAGTGAATGCGTGAGCGAGGTAGAATCGTTTGTGTTATCTTACTGAGTTCAGAACTTTTCCAATGCCTCGTTCATACAAGTAGTTACTAACCAGTGAGCTTGGTTAGTTGGGTTAACTAGATAACGTGTTCTAAACACAAGTATTTGAAGCACTCGTGGCTAGGCTTGCTTAGTCAATCTTCACCGATTATTTAAATTAAGCGACATTCTGTGTGGTCACTATTTGGATGGGTGACAGTGGCATTTACATCTGAGTGCTTCCGTGCTTCGGAGGGCACGTTAAATTGTCGATCCCGACTCTAGCAATGACGCCATGACGGAGGCCTTAAGGCGGCCTAAAAACTCCGTCACCAGAGTTCTCCACTAACTCATACGAGCTTGTTGTTTTATCATCAGCCAGCATGATTTATCACTTTAAAAAACTTGTATCTTTTAGGCTAGATTAAACTAGTACCTACCATTGAAATAAATTCATATTGAAGGACATTTCACACAACGCCCTCTAGTTCCAAACTAACTAAAATTAATTCCTTTACAAATGCTAATAGTTTCCCACAGTAAAACATGCTATATAGCTTCAAAAACTAGTGCCAACAGCGGAGTGTTCGGTGCACTGGAAGTAGAGCCGCATGACATGGTTGAAAGTTGCAAACAGTTAATACAATTTGAACCACTGACCAACGTTTAACTTGTTTTAGTTTCTGTGCATTACACGGTAGTTGTGGTGTGGGTCATTAGTTACTTCCTGGGCCCCGAGTCTGTGCATTTGTTTTGACTTTCAACTCGAGTATTAGCACACGCAACCGCATTCGCAGAGCGAGAAATTTTGTATGAAAACCGGATAAGCGCCTCTAGCGGGAGATTTGGGAATTGTGCAATTCTCAACAAAAATTCTTGCTTTGCGAATGCGTTTGCGTGTGCTATACTTGAGTCGAAAGTCAAAACAAATGCACAGACTACGGGCTCGGTTCCTCTATCACGAACATTTGACAGTCGCCGTGTCAACGTGTTCGAGTTATATTGCGCGTCAATGCCAGCTCGACTGCCAACCGCTGTAGTGTCACCGCGCAGTGTATCTCGGATACGTTAGTGTTATACGTTTGCGATCCGGGATCAAGGCACAAAGCCCCGAGTCTGTGCATTTGTTTTGACTTTCGACTCGAGTATACCACACGCAAACGCATTCGCCGAAAAATACAGAAAAATAAAAATGTAAAAAAAAAAACCTCAAAATTACTGTTACTCACAGTCATTTATTGCGGGGATATCCTTCCCCATAGTCATTTAGTAAGTACTCAAGTAATAAAAAGGGTTTAGGGACTGGGTGGTCAAGATGTCAAAATGTTCAACGGTTAGAATGTGTAGGTAATCTGATGGTTACTGGCCTCGTGTAAACATTCCTTTACTTTCACACTGTATACTTCTGCTTCCACGTTAGAACATACCAAGATAAGCGGACTCGTATTAATGTTTGCTGTTCAACTTACAGACATGTTTTAATTTTGTATTTACGTAAAGCCTCAGTACGTACCCGATTTTCTTTAGCCCGATCACGAAATGTGACAACTGTAAACGTATCGTATCGTAACGTTACCGTATCGTAACGTAAACATACCGTAACGCATCGTAACGTAAACGTATCGTAAACGTAACGTTACGATGTACACCGCTTGGTAACGGTACAACGTTTGACAGTTGAGGTATTGACGTGCAATGTGACTCAATTACGTAAGGTTTACGTAACGCAGCGACTGTGACTGTTCGTGAACTACTCCTTATGTGAAAGTTGAGTCGTCAGTGTGTTACTTAGACTCGGGTTACAAAGCTGCCCCCATTATCGTAAGCTCTGAACTGCTTTCGCTGCCCAGCATAATGTCAAGCGACGTGGCTACAGATATACTAAAACAAGAAGCTTTTGACGTCAAAAAACGCGCTGAAACGCGCTAATGTCACTATTTAGTCACAGAATACCTATGATTTAGTATGAAAACAGTTCAGAAAACCTGCCAGGCTTAAACCTTGCAGGTTTTTATTAGACAAGGATACCACTGATCTAAATATTATTATGTTTTATAGGCCGTTTTCACACTACCATAAACACAATATCGATGAACAAACTAAGTATCTTCATACATTTGGAAACTGCTAAATATTTGCACATCTTGTTCTAGGATTTACATCGGCCCATTGTCTCAAACTAGACAGGAGAAAATTTTATTTTTTATAGCATTACTAGAAGCCTTGCTTAAGTAACGTTTGAACCATAAGCTTCTAGAACCTGTGATTACATAGATCAATGTCAGGTAAGTATAGTACGTAATCTCTGGTAATGAGGGCATCGTTAGGCGGCACGTGACTGGATACCCAATTTCACGTCCAACTCCTATTACGCACTTTTTAAAATCTGCGCGATCGATATTGGACAAGGACTTAACTGCCACAATCTGAGATGTTACTTCAACATCTATCTTCTTCTTCTATCTTCTATTTTGTACCGTAGAAGTGCATTTGATACTATTGTTAAGCTAATGAAATTGGATACTTTTTTTATAAATTTTGGCAATTAGCTATATTTAATTCTGAAGGCCTCAAATATCAACTTGGTTAGCAAAAAGGTGTAAGGAAATTAATGAGAGTACCATTCGAGAACTCGGCGCTTCCGATTAATTAATCTTTGTTAAGTTCTGAATAATTCGTGCTGTGATGAGAAACTTCGTTAATTATTTTTACGCTCTCAAACAGTGATGGAAAACATCGTGAGAGAATCCACAGATTAATTGTTTCTGAAAGAGTCCGCTGCTTATTTTCATCAAGAAATAGAAAAAAAATATTACTTCTGTTGAAAAGCTGTCTCTAACAACTGCATTACTTTTACAAGCGAAATCGTAGAGGACGTGCCCCGATTGCATTGCAAACAGCTTTACGACTTTTTATGTTATGTTTTTACACAGTACGTAACATTATCCACGTTTACAAAAATATATTTATTTATTATTTGCGAGTAATTTAAAATTCCTTTAATTTGACAGGCGTCATGGCTCAGTCGGTAGTAGCTCTGCCTTCCGTGCTGTGGGTTGTAGGTTCGATCCCCGCCGAGAACAAAGATTTTGTGAGTGACCAACATAGATGTTTATTCTATGTCTGGTGTGTGTTATCATCATCGATATATATGAAACTCTTTTGAAGCTGACAGAGAATCAACGCACAGCCCAAACTATAAGTCCTAGAGGTATGAAATTTGGAGGGTAGTATCCTTATATAGTGTAGGGGTGCACTAAGGAAGGAATTTTGAAACGTCACACTCTAAAGGGTAGAACGCGAGCAAAGCCGCGGGCGACGGCTAGTGTATCATAAGTATGTAATTACAAAAAAAATGTATAAGTATATTAAATCAGCAATCTAGTTTCCATGGGACTAGAGGGCGTTGTGTGTAAGGGTATATTTATATTTATTTATTTATTTAAAAGAATAAAATCCCCAGTAAAGTACTTAGTACTTACAGTTCTTGAAGAAGATTATCAACAATTTGTGAACTTAAAAGGTTGATCCTTCCGATATTCAATTTTCTCCGGATTCCGCCAATATAGAAGGATTATCCGGAATTCATACACAAAATATGGAAACTGAGAGGTAGAGCTGAAACAGGTTATTGGACGATCATCTGGCGTCGGTGGAAAAAGTACTTATGGACTTTCAGGGATTTTAAAAAAATAAAAAAAGGTGTTATGCAAAATAAATTGAGCTCATAAATAAAAAATCTTGGACGTATCACACAACGCTCTCTATTAGCCCCAAACTAAACAAAGCTTGTACTATGGGAACTAGATTGCTGATAGAATACTAATATACATTTTTTTGTAAATACATAGGTACTTATAATACATAGTAACACAGAACAAACCTCTATGTTTGCCACACAAATGTTTGTTCTCGGTGGGGATCGAACCTACGACCCACAGCACGGAAGGCAGAGCTACTACCGGCTGAGCCGTGATGCCTGTGACTTATAAATATTTAATATAGCACAATCTACAAAGGTAAAGAAAGTTTACAAAAGCCACACAAATCGATCCCTGCTCTAGCAGTCGTTAAGCCATGACGGAGGCCTTAAGGTGGCCTAAAAACTCCGTCACTAGAATTTACTCATATTTGCTGGCTTGCTTACAAGAACCTTTTTTTATTTTCGTAAGCCAGGTGATTAGGGCCAATTTTTTGCGACTAAAGTTTAGTATAATCCATTCCACTATCTAGTAGGTACCATTTAAATACGAATAGCTAAATGGTTTTCGAGCTGGCGCACAATTCTCTATACACGCTAACAATGTATAGCTGAAAGTAAATAGCTGGTTATCTATCACGTGACGGTTCAAGCAAGCAAGCTCGTATGAGCTAGTGATATTTTTATACCAGGCCTAGCCGTCGCCCGCGAAGTTGCTCGCGTTCTACCCTTTAGAGTGTGACGTTTTAAAATTCCTTTCTTAGTGCACCTCTAATAAGGATACTACCCTCAAAATTTCATACCTCTAGGACTTATACTTTGGGCTGTGCGTTGATTAATCAGCGAGCACCACTATTTTTAAATTATAAAAAAAATTAAGGACAGTTGCAGCAAAGGCTATGCTATTGGCACTGTCAAGATTTTTCAATATTTTACTTAACTTAAGTTAACGAGGTTTGTTTTTAACCAAAATCCTGCACAATTTAGTTAGTATTGCGTGAAATGCGCAAGCGGCGCGTTCGCAGCGAGACAAAAAATTATGAATGAGACTTGGGTTAGCAGACTCAGTAGTAGGCACGTTCGGATAACGAATAACAAATTTCTATCCTTTTAATTCATAATTTTGATTTTTTGCTACCTAAATGTGATCAGTAACAGACACTGAGAATACGGTTTTGTTTTTGGTAATTACAAAATAGCTGTGTATAGACTATGCAATGCATATTTAATTTTCTATACCAAAAAAATTATGTAAACCAGCTGTTTCAAAACGCTGTAACAAACTCTTTTGGAAGCAAACAAACTTTAAATTGGTTCTAAGTTAAGCCACGATAAGAAATGATTTAAGCCCGAACTTGATTTATTTTATTGAAACATCGATATTAAAATAATGAATCAATTTTATGTGTGTGTGGTACGAATATTTTGGGAAAGAAATCAATCTCAATTTTTCTTGTACATGGCATCATTTTTACATCAGTTTTTGTGGTAACTTTCAATTTATAGTTCTTTAATACTGCCTCTCAATAAATACTGCAGATTTAGGCCAGACTAACAATAGGTACTTTTTTTTTTTATAAAAAGCACTGGAATAAACAAAAATGTTTCAAACTTTTTCAAGGCATTGCTTGCTTTGAAACTGCGCTTAGAATCAAAATGTCAACGTCAATTAATATCTTTTATTTAGTAAAATCATAAGAATCATTAATCGTCTTATAGACTAGGTGATTCTAGCCAGTACCTCACGACTAGAGCCTAGAATAACGGCTAAGAAACTACAGCCTGGTGCCTAGCTTACGTTTCAAACTGATTCTTCTCCTAATTAATGGCCTCTGTCCGACATTTCGAGAGACAATTTTGCCAGTGTCAAGTGATAAATTTGAAATAATATAAGTCAAGTCAAGTCTTCGTCAAGTCGGCTGTCGTTTGTTTTCTCTTCAAACCCAGAAACGAATTTTCACATTCAGAGAAACCACTTTACACACATTTATTCCAATGGCTCACACTTTATGTTACGACCACAAGTATTATTGGTTAAAATTCCACCAAAATTAAACAACAATACTCACAATAACACAAGAAAAACTATTAAAATAAAAGTGCTAGAATGTTGTTTCAAAAAATGACAAAACTCGAATCAAAGGGGATAGACTTTGATGATGGTTTGGAAGTGTCAGAGTGACACACTTCTTGCAGCCAGTGAACCGTGGACTGAAATCAAAGACGCGTGATTGGCAGTCTACTCCATAAAATGAATGAAACATTGCGCGGCATCGTGGCAAAAATTCATCATCATCATCATCAACCTGTTTCAGTCCACTGCTCTACGAAGCGCTCGTGGCTAGGCTTTCTTAGCCATCTTCAACGATTATCTAAGTTAAGCGACGTTCTGCGCGGTCACTATTTGTATAGATGACCGCTAGTGGCATTTACATCTGAGCGCTTCCGATGCTTCGGAGGGCACGTTAAACTGTCGGTTCCAGCTCTAGCAGTCGTTAAGCCACGACGGAGGCATTAAGGCGGCCTAAAAACTCCGTCAACAGAGTTGGCCACTCTGATACGACCTTGCTTGCTTGCCTGCCTAAATGAGATCTCCACTCAAGTATTCGTAAAAAACACTTTTATTTAGTAAAATAAAAAATATCACAAAGAACATCTTAGGACGTCTTATAAAGTAAGTGATTCTAGGAGCCCGTTTCTCGCCAGCCAAAGAGTAAAAGAAAAAAAAATAGTGCGTGGAGTCCCTCCGCGCGGAAGAAGTGAAACTTCGCGTGCCACGCATTCACTCTCGCTCTGTCTCTTTCTATTCCCCCTCCCCAGGAGCGTTAAACGTTTAAAGCTACCTTGTTGGAAGTCGCATTGGAAGTTTCACTTCAAAAAGCACCAAGAAGCATTTGCCCGCCAGTTCGTAGCTAAGGGGTTAAACAAAAAAAAATAAGCACTAAGAAGCATTTAATTTAATTAGCTATTTATTAAGTTTCAATACAAATGTTTCTTTAAACTTGTTGTCCTCACTACCCAAAGGTTAGCTTTTTTTTATGATAAAATAATGGAACAAGCTGATAGCTGGTAGAGAATGCTATTTTAGCATTAAGTTCGCCTGTATACACTACTTTAAGTTGTGCAATAAAGAATTTTCTATCTATCTAAACTTGTCTATAGTTTCGCGGAGTAGACCTCCGGTAAACCAAATAACGTTCGATGTCAGTCGACGAAATACGTCTTATTTTATGTCGATAAACGACTCGATCCATATTCAACCGACACATTATTTACGAATCAAAAAGTATGCGGGTTTTTATGAGTTCAGATTTATTATGTCAAAGTTTCGTCGAGATGTTTAGGGTTTGTGTTACACTGCGCGTTCGCTTGGCGGCATGACACGGGCGCTTGCGATGTTACAGCGTCACTGCGCAGTGTGACGAACAAAGTGAATAAACGATTCTGAATCCAAAAATGAGTATGTTTGTTCTAAGATAACGACTCAATTACTGAACCAATATCAATGAAACTTATACAAAGTGCATTGCATTGCCTTACAGGGCACGTCCTCATTGGACTTGCTCTGTGAGGTAATTCATTGTTATAGGCAGAAGTTACCACTTAACATCAGGTGAGCTATCAGCTTGTTCCATTACTATTATCATAAAAAAATAAAAAATTAGAAGCCTTTTTTTGGATCATAACATAGGCTATAATTTATTTAAGCATGTGTATTTTGAGATAAACAAATAAATAAACAGTTAGTTTCAATATGGCTCTTAGGTTGCTTTTACACGAGAGCTAAGCTAAGCTACGTTGCTAAGGATGTGTTTGAAATCAACCAACACCGTTTGTTTTCATTGATCGAGTGAGCAAAGCGAACAAAGATCTTAGTCCATGACAGGCGTCATGGCTCAGTCGGTAGTAGGTCTGCCTTCCGTGCTGTGGGTCGTGCGTTCGATCCCCACATAGAACAAACATTTGTGTGTTGTAAACATAGATGTTTGTTCTTTGTCTGGGTGTTTTTATGTATTACAAGTATGTATTCACAAAAAAAAAATGTATGTATGTATTCCATCAGCCATCTAGTTTCCATCGTACAAGCTTTGCTTAGTTTGGGACTAGAAGGCGTTGTGTTAAGTGTCCGTGAATATTTATTATTATTATTAGTGACAACTTGGGCAAAAATGCTTTGTATGTTTGTTCGACGAGATCTTTTGAACCACTAATCCGATCTTCACCGAATTCGGTAGGTATACGCGTAGTACCCTTAGGTTTTACGTGGTGGGTTTGAAAAATGAAGTAAATCAGTCGAAGGGTTGTAAAGATATGAGTTGTTGTAAAAATGATTATTTATCGCGATAAAACATATTTAACCTAGACTAAAACTTATACCGGTTTTGGAATGTCCTATCATGACACCCCACTTGATATTTTTGTATGACTTTTTTTTTTACTCCCTTTGAACCCTCATACCTTTACAACCCCTTGACCGAGCACGAGATCTCAGTTCGGGGCGAACTACTAGTATGAAATGATTCAACACACACTTAGCAACGTAGCTTCAGCTCTGGTGGAAGGACGCCCTTATTCGGCGACTAGAGCAAAACTTTTAATTGCGTTCACTGCTGTGTTTGTTGGTAATAAGCGTTTGTGCGCACTAAGCGATGCGATCAATGGTTGCGGTGCTTTGGCCTTTTCTTTACTCTAGATTTTTATGGTCCCTGTGAAGTTCTTTGCCTTTTTAACCATTTCTGAACGCCTGGTACTTTTAAGCAAGAACTGGCCAGCGATTCTCTTAATAGCTCTTTATAAAATCTTTTAAAATATTGTTGGAATATTATAAAAGTCTGATGTCATTTAAGAGTCACAAAGGCTGCCATTTTGATTCATAAGAGATACCAATAAAATGCCAATCATATTTTAAATAGATTTTGTTAGTAAAATTACCACGCAATTTATATTTTGGTTCATTATTATACTTATGATAGCTTTTTAACCTCACAAAATGTATTTGATCATAATTTTAGTTTTAGTAATCGTAAAGATTAAAAAAAAAATTAACAACAAAATATGCCAAAATTTTACTTATTCATAAATTCATAGTAAATACATTATACGAATAAGTAGTTACTTAACTAATTCAGAAAATAAGTGAAACTGTGGGCGAAACTTAGTCAGCTATAAATAAAAAAACTCACTTTAAGTTTTCCTATAGAACTTAACTCAACTTTGCTCTGATAAAAACTATTTGGCATACGGACATACGGACTCCACGAAATCGAATTGGAATCGTCCTTCTATGCTGTCTACTTAAATCCGTCTTCGATAAACGGTGTCCGTCTTATTACGACCGATATTTAACAAGTTCAACGTCGCTTGGTCCGAATTTTTTAGCCCCGCGACCGAAAAAGGAAGCAGTGTAGTAAGTTTTAGAACGTTATTGTATCTGTGAAAGAAGAGTCCATACATCAAATTCTGATGATGAACTGGACCTTTTTCTTATTTTTTGTACTCACATACCCCCTTTTATTTCATTTAATTTAGGGTAAGTCCGGGGGAGATGGCCGTACGGGAGAGATGGCCAATCGAAAAAAATCCGACTTATAACAAACAGATGGCGTTAATTATTATCTAGTTCGCTTCGCCTTGCGGCCAGCAGCAAGTGCCTGCGTGACTTTTGTGCGAAAAAAAATGAAAAAGTAAGTAAAATTGACTTTGTTTAATGAACACATGTCTGATATAAGTTAGGGGGTTGACATATTATGTGGTCACAAAAAAGTTTTGAAGAAATCGCTTGTTTTTGTACTTTTATCGTGAAGTAACTAAGTTTTCTCGTATTCTAACCTAAGAATAACTTACGAAGATGACATAATTATGTTTGAAACTGATATGGCCATCTCCCCCGGATAATCGGGATAGATGGCCAATCGTGATTTTTTTTAAAAGATTAATAATTTTATATTTGTTGATTTTGAGACTGATTATGATTAAGATTTAGTAAAAAATATAACTGAAGGTTTGTTTACGATTAAAATTGTTGTTTCAATCATTATAGTATCCCGACAATAGGTCCTCAAAGTTAGTAAGTAGGGCCAACTCCCCCGGACTTACTCGATTGCATACTTGTTAATTTCGTTTCACTACCTAGGTATTTATGTATATTTTTACCCTAAAACTAACTTACCACGTCCGTTTCTGACGTTACTATCATTTCAGGAAAGCACTTTTTTGTCTTATCGCTTGAAAGTTTGCTCAAAAACTTTACCTACTTTCTATTTAACTCAGCTTAAAAAAGTTTAAGCTGTTTTAGCAGGAAGGTTACTGTAGAAGATTAATTTATGCTGTAAAAATGAACTAGTCAGTGTTTTAAGAATCTTAGGGCCGAATACTGAAACGTCACTCAAATTTAAACACCACTTAAAATTTCTCTGCCTCTGTTTGACATTACGCATTGGGAAGAGATGGCAATATTTTAAGCATGAACTTAATGGGCCGAATACTGAAAGGTCACTCAAATTTAAACACCACTTATAATTTCTCTGCCTCTGTTTGACATTACGCATTGGGAAGAGATGTCAATAATTTAAGCATGAACTTAATAAAAGTAGCATTTGCGTATTCGGCCATAACTACTTTATTAGTCAAACCAAAACGCCCGTGGCTAGGCTTGCTTAGTCATCTTCACCGATAATTTTGTTAATCGACGTTCTGCGCGGTCACTATTCGGATGGGTGACCATCAGTGGCATTTACATCTGAGCGTTAAACTGTCCCGGCTCTAGCAGTCGTTAAGCCACGACGGAGGCCTTAAGACACCCTAAAAACTAACTAGTAACCAGTAGTTGCGAGGAACTGGTATCTAGAAACATAATTATAAGTATACAAGATGATTCTAAATTATCCTTGTGTATTTACTAAATAAATTTTTGAATTTTACATTAAATTTTTCTCTTTAAAAAATCCTGTCTCCGTTCACTGGTGAAAACTCTCTTCTATAGAGAAATCATTGATACTCAATATACCTACTCATGTTGGCATTCCTCGAAACCCACTTTTCCTTATAACCCTACTTAGTGGGGATAAAAACACACTGATCCGGTCCGGTACGTATCTTAACCGGTTGAACGCGTATCGATTCGGGGATAATCCAAATTCCTGTTTTGACACTAACAAGGGTATAAGGTATAGAACACAGTGAAAGATAAACAGCTAATATTATATTCTCGGTCTCCCGCGACACAGGCTAGACCTAGTGTGGGGACCATTGGTAATTTTAAGTATTATCACTATCTAATTTTATATTTTATATACACTTTACGCACACACCCTCGTATTACAGTATACACTTAGACACATACACATTTAGATTCCATAACTTATATATTCTCACAGGGTCCTATGACAGTCTTGGTCTTAGCAGAATAACAGCGCCTACTGCTAAAACAGTAGGCAAATTGCTGAGCTAGGACCCATTTGCTGCTGTGGCAGGCATCATACATATAGGAACCATTCTCGTTCGCTTCGCTCACTCGATCAATTACACTACATTGTCCTGTTAATTGTAGGCATAGGTTGTCTCCTGACGCTGTATAAATCATCTTCAATACATGTAAAGGCCTATTTGTCTGTGTATTATACTTAGAATTTTCTTTGTGAATAAAATTGTAGGTATATCTTTTATCCTTTAATCATTTTTTTTTTCAGGACTATATCTACTCGTATCCTTATTAAAAAAAAAATCCAATATCATCAGCATTTTTGTTTTTTTTTGTATAAATAGATCACTCCAAGTATTCATGACTGGACTTACCCGGCTGTTCTTTATGGCTGTGGCAGGAAACCCTACAGTTAATTGGAGGGTTAGTCTATATTTCAAGCTCTAAGCAACACAAAAGGTTTGTATTTTTAAGGAATCTAGCCATCAAGTATGTCAAAGGGTCAGTGTGCTAGTGGAACAGAGACAAAATGTAACCGAAAAAAATCGAGATAAAAACAAATTTACTCAACCTTCAAACCCAATAGAGGTAATTATTTAATTACCTTTAGTCTCAGAGTGATGTGCGAAGTGCAATGTATCACAAAGCACGTACTCAATGGATGTGGTCAGTCAGCAATGCATCTTTTTACATTCATCATCATCATCCACAGCCCGACCTTACCCACTGCTGGGCATAGACCTCCCCAAGTTTGTGTCATCCACTGCCACGGTCTGGAGCTAGTCTCTCTCATTTACGGCCGGCGATATTTACATAATGTCGCAAAAAAATTCTAAAATTATTGTTAATATTTTTGCAAACTGAAATATCTATAGTTGCTATAATTACGAAGCTAAATAAATTGCAAGGGTTGCTACGGGCCACGATTCTAGGCCACGAGTGCTTTTATAATATACGATGCTTCTCAGAAGCTCATCGATTGCCACTGACTAATAATGGGAAAGTAACATAGGGAGTAATTTTCTTGAAATAATAGCTTTGTTTTCAATGAAGCTGACCTGATTTCTGTCTGGCATTTACTTTGAAGGTTTAAAACAATTGATAAAGGTAGTTTCCTGACTAGGCTAAGAAGATGGTATATGCTGCTGCCTCCGTATCGCAAGCTCTGAACTGCTTTCGCTGCCCAGCATAATGTCAAGCGACGTGGCTACAGATATACGAAAACAACTGTGACTAAATAGTGACATTATCAAGTTTCAGTGCGTTTTTTTGCCATCAAAAGCTTCTTGTTTTCGTATATCTGTTGCCACGTCACTTGACATTATGCTGGGCAGCGAAAGCAGTTCAGAGCTTGCGATACGGGGGCAGCTGATTTTCAGAGCTGATGAATATCCTCATAATAAGGAAACGACTGCACCAATTTTCACCAAACATAAATAAGAGTTTATTACATCAGATAAAACAGCTTTTTTACAAAAAAAAAACAATCTAAATTCAAAATCTAAACCCTACTTTCGGAGTTATGAGACCAGAGGCGAATTAGACATACAAGCAAACCACGATAAACATATAACACCCCTTCTTTTTGAACTGGGGTTGAAAACTGAAACTAAAATAAACCAGGTACTTAGTAAACTCCAAAAAGCCACAAATCATAGAAGCCGACTCAACAACCCATAATCATTCAACCGAATCATTCAACGGTCCGGAATACGTAAGCATGCGATGAAGAATTTCAATAACTAGGCAATCGTAAGGACGTTTTCACACTGCATCCGACACAACATCTTCACGATATTGGCAGATTGCGCCGTACAGAACATTCTGTGGTATAAGCCTCGACATGGGTTAAAAGCTCTGGGCGAAAATGGAAGAGAATATTAATATCTCTTTCTATTTTATTCTACCTATTTCTTTCGCTGCGCAAAGCATCATTCCACTTCCCCGCCATTCAAGGTCAGAACTATTAAACCGTGTCGGGTCTTGTACTAAAATGCTTGTACACCGTATCAGCGCCCATGGCTGGGTGTTACTATGTATTATAAATATGTATTTACAAAAAAATATTATATTAGTATTCTATCAGCAATCTAGTTCTTATAGTACAAGTTTTGCGCTTAGTTTGGGACTAGAGGGCGTTGTGTGATAATGTCAAAGAATATTTATTATTTATTTATTACTTACGTGTCGGCATCGCATTGTGTCGGAATCGGCTAGTGTGCATCGGGTTACCTGTTCAACAAATAAATATAAATATAACCGGTAAGAGGCAATAAGGGGTTTATGGCCGTCAAGCCCTTTGAAGTATCAATAATCCGTTCAAGACGTATTGGGGCCAAATAGACCCTTTGTAAATAATGTTGAGATCCGATTGATTTTGGGAATTTTACTATCGCTAACATGTGCTCGGTCAGCGGGCTGGATTGTGAAATATTATTGCAAGAAATACTTGGGTAGTTTTACTATTTATTTTTTATTTTGTTTACTATACATTTTGTGTATAGTTCATCTTTTTTTTTATACAACCGTTTGACCACAATCTCACCTGATGTTAAGCAATGACGTGGTCGACGATGTAGCACGGTTACCTAGAAGATACCTATTCACTCTACTCTTGAAAACTTTCAAATTATAGTCATTCGTGAACACAGACATCTACGTAATACTTAGATACATTTTGTAAATAACTCATAATATTTTCTTTACTATAGCCCGTATGCCGATTTATAGCACAAGCACTGATCTAGACTCAAGCATAGATTTTTGAATGAAAATCTATAAATACTCAAATCTACGCTTGAGCGCTTCATCTTTGTAGATACTTAATTCGTAGTGAGACTATATCGCGTTACGCCTATTATAGTAAAACGCAACTAAGACCTTTTGAGAGATAGGGCTTTTACGAGGTAGACCTTTTGAGAGGAAGACATTTTGAGAGGTAGACATTTTGAGAGGTAGACATTTTGAGAGGTAGACATTTTGAGAGGTAGACATTTTGAGAGGTAGACATTTTACGAGGTAGACCTTTTGAGAGGTGGAGTTATAAACGATAAGAAAGATAGAACTCCTAAAATAATTAGTATCTTAACCCTCCTTTTTGCATCGCTGTAGTCGGGATAAAAGATGTTGCCCTGAAAATCTTATTTATTATTGACTGCTTGATAATCAATTTGTGCAGTGAAATATAATTCAATCGAAAAACGCTTCGTTTTCACTATCTACATTTTGTATCGATAAATCGTCGATGCATCCGATGACTGCAATGACATGGAAAGAAGGTTGGAAACCAGTTTCAGTCATTGTAAGATTGTGAGGTCAATCAAGCATTTTGAGATCCAGTTGTAATGAACCGGAGGGACAAGAAGCATCAACATATAAAATAAAACCAAGGAAATCCATTTTGTTTGGCAATACAAATTTTGACCAGTAAAAATGTATTTTTTTGAGAAATTTTGATAAAAACAAAAAAAAATTTCGCTGGGAGTTCTGAATAAGATTTAAAAAAAAACCAAAAGTTCTTAAAACTAGTGATCCCAACAATCGACTTGTAAATAATTTTATAGAAATTTCGAATAGCTTTAATAGTATCAAGCCATACAAAAAAAATAATTTTTACATAAACCAGTTTTTAAAACTACTTCAAGTTTTCTATGTAAACACAGTTTGAGTACAGACGATGACACTTAACGAAGCGAGTGCGAACTAAACACGTAAATCTCTTCAAAACTGAAAGATAACAGCGACTTGGAAACTTGCTATTTGCATCGCTCCTATGTGGCTACTAGAACAGCGGCTTATACACGGTGTAACAATCTTCTAAACATATAAAACTCTTTTGAAGCTGACAGAGAATCAACGCACAGCCTAAACTATAATTCCTAGAGGTATGAAATTTGGAGGGTAGTATCCTTATATAGTGTAGGAGTGCACTAAGAAAGGAATTTTGAAACGTCACACTCTAAAGGGTAGAACGCGAGCAACGCCGCGGGCGACGGTTAGTTACCCTATAAATCCGAAAGCGGGGTATTCTACAGGTCATGGCGAATAGTGTTTGTTCTACGACTTTTGAGAAGAACTGGCATCTAGAATCACCTAGTTTATAAGACAATTGTAAATTATCCTTGTGTTTTTACTTAATAAAGGTATTCAACTTTTACTGATTTTTTTGCAGCCATAAAACCTAATAATAACAGCTTCGCTGCCAACAAAAACAAACGTTCAAAATAACATAGGATTCAGTGAAACAGACTGTCCCACATATAAAGCACAGTTCATCAAACCTTATCTGTGCGAGCAACTGTCGCTGTAGCAAGCGTTATTTTTCACTCCGTCAACCCAGGCGACCTCGTGCGGAAAATGGTGGCGTGCAAATAAACGGACAAGTGTGAGTGGATTATTTACTTTATAAGGTTTTAGCGAGTAACAGTGAAGTCGAGCTTCTTGTGAAAGAGCTCGTCCGAGGAAGTACTAGCACCGTACTTATTTGCACAGGCCGGCTCAATTACACGCACAAGACACTTAACAAAAATTTCTAACAAATAAAATCCATACTAATAATTATAAATGCGAAAGTAACTCTGTCTGTCTGTCTGTCTCGCTTTCACGCCAAAGCTACTGAACCGATTTGATTGAAATTTGGTACACAGATAGTCTAGAGCCTGAGAAAGGACATAGGCTACTTTTTAGTGCAAAAAAGGGTTGTTAGGGGGTTGAAACGGGGGGAGGGGGTGAAAGTTCCTTAACCTTTTCCATAAAAACTTTTTCAATGTCACATTTGAAATCACACTGTCAGTGGTTTGACAGTAAGAGTTTGAATGACAGGACAATGTCTGTCAGGTCAGCTAGTACCTATATAAAAAATAAAAAAATCTTTGTCTCAGAGTGATGGACAAAGTGCAATGCATAACAAGACACATCCTCAGTGAGGCAATGCATCGTTGTGGCAGTGTTCCATCATTTAAGTAGTGTAAAATAAATTACCACCGAATTTAACATGTAAACATTGTCCCAGGCACTACAGTGTCCCGTTAAGTGTAGGCATAGGTTGCCTCCTGACGCTGTATAAATCATCTTCAATAGATGTAAAGGCCTATTATTACGGTGAATTTTTCAACTGCTGCACCGCGCTGCGACGTTGTGATGTATGCAGGCTGTAAATATGAGAAAATCAACAATATATTATTATTTTTTTTTATTTTTTTTTTATATATAAAACTCTTTTGAAACTGACAGAGAATCAACGCACAGCCTAAACTATAAGTCCTAGAGGTATGAAATTTGGAGGGTAGTATCCTTATATAGTGAAGAGGTGCACTAAGAAAAGAATTTTGAAAAGTCGCACCCTAAAGGGTCTAGAACGCGAGCAACGCCGCGAGCGACGGCTAGTATACAAATATTAAGGATCACTTTTGAGATTTCTGAGGTGCGTAACCCTAAAACCAGTTTATGTTACGGCCAGCAAAGTCTGCCAGACGGAATACTGCGAATAATGGAATGAATTGAGTTCAGACTTAGTTGAAAGACCTTGAATCAAAAAGAAAATCCTCTGATGAACCGAAAACAGTACTGTAGAAATCATTGGATGGTTTTACTCCCAGCGTAATTACAGTCTAGATAATCACAGGCAGTTATTATATACAGTACTTAGTCACACTAGATCTATGTCTTTCTGAACTTAGCTGCAGGCATCACTGAAGACCTTATTCTTGGCTCCGAATTAAGGAAAGGATTAGCTTTTGAAATTAGAAAACATAAAAAAAAAGAATTTGTCGCATTTTTTTTATGAGCTTTAGCTAAGCATTTGTCTGCCAGCACATCTGATGGTAAGTGTAGCTGCAGCCTTAGGTGGAGCCCGCTTAGCTATAATCCACCTATTCACTCTTTTCTTGAAAATTCCTAGGTTATATCTTTCAGGAAATACTGTTGATGGCAGAGAGTTCCACTCCTTGGCAGTTCGCATTATGAAGGTTCATAATAGGTAATTTTTGGTTCAGTAATGTATTTTGTACCATTTAAGATTTTTATACTTAGTTAGTCAATGTCAATTTGGTTTGAAGGTGGAGCCAAGCCACTACGCCAAGAGCGGCTCATAGTCCTTCAGCTGATTCATTAAAATTCATGAGTATTCTTGAGAATTTGGAGCGGTAATGGAAAAAAGATTTGGATTTGAGTGTGGGTACTTACGCTAAATAAATTATGGAAAGAATTTGAGACAAAACCATTGTAATCGACTGGCTAAGGATTATTGATGTTATTCAGCACTTAGTCTTGACCAACAAAAATGTCCTCGTACCAAAAAAGGGAAGATTTTTTTTTGTACATATTTAAGTTCATAAAAACGGTAGTACCTACTTAAAAAATGGTAGACCTGCGCTAAACGAAATCAAAAAATTAAACATTAGTGAAATCTACAATGTATTTAGTTTTTTATCTACGAATTATTTATTTCTGCTGTATATTTTTTTCTTACGTATGCAGAATGGAACGCCTTTTTAAGCCCTTTCAGACGCACTATGAGTCAACCCTGAGGGAATTTTTTTTTAGTCTTGGTCCAGGCTCCATAGAAAATTGCCCATTCTCCTTTACATTTCACTTACTGAGAAAAACGGGTTTTGGGTAAAAAAACATGACTTAGTTACGATTTCACTTAGAATGGTGAAGACTAAGAACAATCGTCTTTACAAAAGCCATAAATAGACCAGAATCAATCTCAAGTTTCACCAATAAAAAACAATTTAACTAATTTTCTGTAATTCTATTTCCTCTTCGTATTGTTTTACAGTTAATTTGATGAAACCAACACCAAAAATGACGAAATTCACAAAATCAGACGATTTAAATCTTATGCCGCTTTTAAAAAACAGTTCCCGTTAAGAAACGGAACGCAAATAGTCGCTGACAAGCGTCAAAAGATTTTTTACTTACATTTCAACATTTTTGAAAATTTAAAATCACGAAGATTAATAATTTTGAACAATCTGAAACAACAAAGCCTTAGAATAGGCAAGAACACAAAGGTTCAGCAAATATATTATTTTATCTAAATTTGATATTTTCTAGTTAATTTTAAAAACATCTTAACCTCTCGACTGTCAAAGATTCTAAACACTATAAATCTATGATGTCTCGTCAAAATCTGAAATTCGCATTTAGAAAAAAAAATTGAGAAAGTCTAAGACGGTATCCTTTAGGCATCTGAAATTTGAGCCTCGAACGAGGGTTTAATGTAATGTGGTCAGTGAAATTAATTAATTTGGGTTCTGTAGACTCGAATTGTTGATTCGGCTCCAATTTGTGGTGTATTTTGGGAGAATGAACGTTGTTTTCTAAATCTGGTATGCTTAATCTTGAATTGGGAAAATTTAAAAAATATTAACGAGATGCACAGTTTATAAATATTACACAAACAAGTAATAGATACTTAGTAAGATTAAAGGCTCACTTTCAAAAACTTACGGGAATATAATTTACCAAGCGAGTAAAAAAAATTTAGAAAAATTTACAACTGCTATAGATTAGAAAACTTTTCATACTAGAAATACATACATAGTATGCATCATCATCATCATCAACCTATATCAGTCCACTGCTGGACGTAGGTCTCTCCCAAGACGCGCCACTGAGCCCGGTCTTCGGCTTTTCTCATCCAGTGTTTGCCAGCTACATGTCTCAGATCGTCGCACCACCTAGCCGGAGGGCGTCCTACACTACGCTTGCCTAAACGCGGTCTCCACTCGAGTATTAGTTTGTTCCAACGATTGTCGGTTCTGCGGCAAACATGGCCGGCCCACTGCCATTTCAGCTTACTAATCCTCTGAGCTATGTCGATCACCTTGGTTCTTTCTCTGTCATAGTATGCATACGTCGGCGTAACTAGTTACATACGTTTATAGAAAGATAGATAAATTGATAAACACTTTATTGTACACAAAGAGAAATTACATAAGTACAGGAAATAACATAAAGACAGACTGAAAAAAAAATGCGATCTAAATTGATGCAATTTCAACTAAGTAAGGTTTAGGTAAAGTGTAAGAGAAAAAACCGATGTCGACAATCACGTCAAGAAACATAACTATAATAAGCAGAAGCGGACGGTTACCATACCGAAGAAAACCGAAGGATTTAACCTAAAGTAGGCAATATCCAAAACGCTTATCTGAAACCGAGTTTAGTCCACGAATTCGACCGAACAACTCAAATATTGAGTTACTTAATTCAAAAGTTGGCGAGCGTTTCTCAATAGGAAAATATTATTTTAAGAAGTTTCTTTTGTACGTGTTTCTTTGTAATGAAAAGGTTAAGTTAAAGTGAGACTTTTAAGGCTTTCTTGAATTGCAACACATCTTTAAGAACACCGAGGCGAGGTAAGAAATCTTAGGTATACACCACCATTTTATAATTAATAAATAAATAAATAAATAAATAAATAAATAAATAAATAAATAATAAATATTCACGGACGCTTAACACAACGCCTTCTAGTCCCAAACTAAGCAAAGCTTTTACGATGGAAACTAGATGGCTGATAGAATACATACGTACATTTTTTTTTTGTAAATACATACTTATAATACATAGAAACACCCAATTATAGTAAATTTTTTAATATAAAAAAATATATACAACAGAATTAAGAACCTCCTCCTTTTTTAAGTTAAAAAAATGAAACGGCCTCAAGTTGTTCTTTTTGGAAATGTATGGAGCTATGTCTATTGGACAACACAGGTACAACACAGTAAAATAATTACACAATAAGAAACAATACAAAATTAATTAGTTTTTTTTTTAATGATAAATGTAATGGACCAAGCTGATAGCTCACCTGATGTTAAGTAGTATCTTCTGCCTATAACAATGCATTACCTCACAGAGCAACTCCAATTAGGACGTGCCCTGTAAGGCAATGCACTGCGTCCATCACTCTGAGACGTAAAGATGTTGAAGTCTCATGTGCCTGTAATTACACCGGCGCCCTTACCCTTCAAACCGGAACACAGCAATGCGAGCATCGCTGCTTGGCGGCAGAAATAGGTACGTAAAATAAAATAAAAAATTGAACAGATTAGCACAGAATACGTAATATTAACTCTAGGTACTAGGTAGTTATATGTTTGTGCGCTGATATGAGCCAAAAGGTGATAAATGTTTTAGAACCAGCGCATATAACGAGCGTCCAAAGAGATTATCGTCAAACTTCATGTAATTGCGGATCTTTATGATTTTCCAACACGTCTGAATATATTGGGAAACACCGAAAAACTTTCTCATGCCCTTATTCACAAAGGCCTGTTCGGAAATGCACCAACACGTGCCGTGCTGAGATTGAGATCGCACTGAGAAATTGACGTCAACTTTCTAGTAGGTATACGTAAAAAGAATTTATGTTGTTTTTTTTTTTATGATAATAGTAATGAAACAAGCTGATAGCTCATCTGATGTTAAGTAGTAACTTCTGCCTATAACAATGCATTACCTCACAGAGCAAGTCCAATGAGGACGTGCCCTGTAAGTCAATGCACTGCGTCCATCACTCTGAGACGTAAAGATGTTGAAGTCTCATGTGCCTGTAATTACACCGGCGCCCTTACCCTTCAAACCGGAACACAGCAATGCGAGCATCGCTGCTTGGCCAACAATGTACAAGCCAACTCGTACAATGTACAATGTACAAGCCAACTCGTACAGTATCAAATGAAGCAGCAAGCACTTTTAGTTTTATAAGTGTAGGTAATTGAATAAAAATCAGTTGCGATTTCACATTAGCATCGTGCGGTCGTTTCTCTCAAACCCGATCCCTCTCCAATAGCATAGCATAGCATCGTAGTGTACCGGGGTAGCATCAGCCCCGTACAGAACACACTAAGTATGCAGATGAGCTTCTCAAAAAGCAGTTTTTCGCAAAAAGCGACAAATTTGTATAAAACTTATATTAACGTATATTTGACAAAACTGGATAAGCGCCTCCATCGGGAGATTTGGGAATTGTGAAATTCCCAACAAAATGTCTCGCTTTGCGAATGCGTTTGCGTGTGCTATACTCGAGTCGAAAGTCAAAACAAATGCACAGACTCGGGGCTTTCATAATGCCTTCATCAGCTTCGTTTCAAATAAGGGGACAGGATTAATAATTCGGGAACGCTCGAGCTGGTAAGTTCTTGTTTGTGTTCCGGATGGTCTGTTGTGTAGTTCTGGCGGTCAACAAGCTTTTTGGGTACGGAATAGTAATACCGATATATCCAGGGCTTATCAAATGTTACCGGAAAACCCATCTAACAAAACTGAAAAGAATTTATTCTCATAAGAATTAATATAGATAGACTAGCCGTCGCCCGTGGCGTTGCTCGCGTTCTACCCTTTAGAGTGTGACCTTTCAAAATTCCTTTCTTAGTGCACCCCTACACTATATAAGGATCCTACCCTCCAAATTTCGTACCTCTAAGACTTATAGTTTAGGCTGTGCGTTGATTCTAAGTCAGCTTCAAAAGAGTTTTATATACAGGGTGTTACCAGACCACTTCCGAAAACTTGGAGGTTCCAATCAGACCATGATACTGAAAACATTAAGCGAAAAAAATCGCGAAAAAAAAAATTGACTTGACTATCTCTTTTTAATTTTTTTTCTAGTTACATACACACAGTACAACATAATAAGACATATCTACCTAATTATCTCATTTAAAAAAGCAAAAAAAAACAAATAAAATAAATAAAGCAGCAATGTACACGCAGCACGCAGATTACGTCTACTACAGCATGAACAGCTGAGAGTTCATCGCGGGTCATTCAAGTACGCGACGTGCGAGCGACCTACGTCAGTACCTACCTACGTTAGTAGGCACTTACGACACAGAATAAATAATAGTACTACGCCTCGACCTTACCTACGTGAATGCGTACATTGCGGGCTGGCGAAATAAATACAAATCTTTAAACATTGTTTTCTCCGGCTATAATTATTTTTCAGGATAACTGATATTTTTTTTGTTGGGTTTTGGTGTGCTGTAGCTCCCCCTTTCGTTTTCGGAAGTGGTCTGGTAACACCCTGTATATTGATTGATGATAGATAAACTCATTATTGTACACAAAGAAATGGAATACAAGGAGAAACAATTTAAGCTATTGAGTACAATGGGTTTTTTTTTTTAATGATAAAAGTAATGGAATAAGCTGATAGCTCACCTGATGTTAAGTGGTAACTTTTGCCTATAACAATGCATTACCTCAAAGAGCAAGTCCAACGAGGACGTGCCCTGTAAGGCAATGCACTGCGTCCATCACTCTGAGACGTAAAGATCTTGAAGTCTCATGTGCCTGTAATTTTAAAATTTTAATTTAAAATAATTTTATTTTTTTAAATAATATAATAATATTTTTTATAATGATGTTCAGCATTAATATAATTTCGATCTAATAACGAAAAGTAGAAAATAAGTTAAAAACACTCAAAATTCTTTTTTTTACCGTTCTATTTTCTATGTTTGATTGCGGAATGTAAACTCTATTACGAAAGCAGTACAGACTTCTCCGCCTACCATCACACAATCCTTTAGTTAGAAAAAAAGGAACACAAAAAATAACTAATCTCACCCCGTCAGTCTGTCTGTCGATAAAGATTAAAATTGACGGGTCCCTGATGAAATTCCACAACACCTACCAAAAATATTATAACCAAAATTTCCTTGTTCCATTTGATTTACATTACGCGACCGCCGTGTGTGATTTACCAACCTCCTGTAAAATGACCGTGTCGCTGCGCAATGTAACTGAAAAATCAGAAAAATGATAAAAATTACTTTTGGTTATCAATTTCCGTAGTAGATACGCTGAAGTGGGTATTGACAGATAAAATTGGGAGGAAAAAGTTTGCGAATTTCAGAAATGAGCAGTAAATTATGAGTTTCAGAATAATGTAGGATTTTTTTTATATGAAATCACTAGCTTTCGCCCACGATTTTGTCCACGTTCCGCTCTTCCTGTTACTTTTTCTGAAACAAAGTAACCTATGTGTTAATCCATTATAATATATTTATTGAAGTCTCAGCCTAGTCGGACCATTTATTATGCGGACAGCCAAAGAGTGGAACTCGTTGCCGGCGTCTGTGTTCCCGAATGACTATAATTTGGAAGTTTTCAAGAGTAGAGTGAATAGGTATCTTCTAGGTAACCGTGCTACATCGTCGACCACGTCATTGCTTAACATCAGGTGAGATTGTGGTCAAACGGTTGCCTATATTGTATAAAAAAGAAAAAAAAACTGATTAAACTGCTTGACAGAGCTAATAAATATGAAATGGCTTCACCAATTTTCACCAAACAAGGCTAAGAACCTTTCTACATAAACCAATTTTCTTACAAAAAAAATCGCATTCAGATTGGAGCCCTACTTTCATAGCTACGAGGACAGACGCACACCGCAGTCAATCTTATAACATCCCTTCCGTATTTCGGTCGTTGGTTAAAAATGATAATTCTCATTACAAAATATACCTACGTTGTTCAGCTTTTTATCTGTCAATTTGAGCTCTATTACAAGTAAATAAAGTCGGCGTGGTCTGAGTCAACTCAACCGAGTTTATGACAAAGGACTTTGAGCCGTATTACAAGGGGTTACAATTGAAACGATTTGAGTTGTCCACTCGACCATCTAGTACATGACAAGAGACATGTTTGAAGACACTCGAGCGTGTAGATTGCTTTGTTGCTGAATATGTTTGACTTCACCGTAAACATGCTTCATGAAACTTCAAAGTGAAATATTACTTATTTTGATGCAGACAAGGATTATTTTGCAATGTTTTATAAAAAATAAATATTTAATTGTCTGAACTAAAGAATAGGTATCCCACAAACATTCATAATGAAATGTTACTTATTCCTAATTAAATTTCATGTTATTTTTTATAATATGGTTTCAAGTTGCGTAATGCGTATGTAACCCATTGACAGGCGTCATGGCTCAATCGGTAGTAGCTCTGCCTTCCGTGCTGTGGGTCGTGGGTTCGATCCCCACCGAGAGCAAACATTTGTGTGGCAAACATAGATGTTTGTTCTGTGTCTGGGTGTTACTATGTATTATAAGTATGTATTTACAAAAAAAATAATTACATAAGTATTATATCAGCAATCTAGTTCCCATAGTACAAGCTTTGCTTAATTTGGAACTAGAGAGCGTTGTGTGAAATGTCTAAGAGTATTTATTTATTATTTTATTCTGTTCATGATGAAAAAGTCTAAAAAATATTGTTTATCTTAGAAGGCTTGATGACGTATACTCAGATTTATAAACTTTTTATTTTGTATTTCTATTTATTTCTTTTACTTGAATTAAAATGTAATTACAATCACTAAAGTATTTTAATGTAGTTTGAACTCATTGCATTGTAAACGCTGTAATATTAACTGAGAAAAAAATCTTACAAGGAGTGAGCTTGAGATGCTTCTAAGGCTACTGAAGATATTGGCGCAAGTTCTATTCCCCGGTTCTAGTAAATACAGAGCAATAACATAAAGCGGGATCGTTGTAGACGATTCGTAAGCATCGAATGTTCAAAAATATTTTACAATTTCATAAAAATATGATTATAGATATAAAATATCGTAACGGCCGGATGGAAGGCTTGCAATACTTATATTTTCCCTTTATTTCCTCGTTAAATGTAAGTTTATGGGCCCTTTTCATTCGTAAGGAAATACTTTAGCCTTATTGTAATAGATTAGTATTGGGATCGATTTATTACTCGCACATTTTGTTTGAGAATTTTTTATTGAAAAATCCAAAAGCGCTGATACATTATTGAGCTTTGATAATCAGAAAATTCTGAATTTATCTATTAGAAGTAGTGATTCATAAGCGGTACAGTCAGCATATAAAGTTTGACGAAAAAAAAGGTTAGGAATTAAAAAGTACGCAAAAAGACGAAAAAGAAACGTCGTCAAGTATTTTTTTGTTTTCTTGTGAATAAATTTTTTCGTATCCACCTTTTATTTTACTCTGTGGTGTCGGGATATTCCCATCGAGCCTACTGGCTGGCCCACTGGCAGGCCGTGGGTCAGATGGAAAAAAAAAACCCAACGAGCCCACTATGCAAATGAGTGACTATATTAATATCTATTCTATCGGTCTGTTTTAATACGTACCTAATGGCAGCAATCGACGTTTTTTATCTCGCTCGTGCATGCCTGTTTGAGGTGTGTGTGTCTCCCTTGCCTTTCTATTGCTCACTTTAGCTACGACGTAGCCAATGGATTCTGAAAAAACAAATGATTTCACCATTAATGGGAATAGCAAGCAAGCTCGTATGAGTTAGTGGCCAACTCTGGTGAGGGAGTTTATAGGGAAATGATGATTGATGGGAATTTTTGGAATATTTGCATTTTGGTTGTTCAACAATAACTTTACTAGAGAGGTTTATAAAGTCTAGTCGATATACGGTTGACCCACAACGTTCAAACACGGCTTAAATCATGCGGTGCCTATTGCCACTTAAGTTGAGGTCACACTTAAGTTGAGGTCACATTATCCATTTAGATGGCAATAAAGTATTATTTTGACTAGAATACGGTATTTTTTCTAGAGAACTCATATTTTTGTAATATTTTTGTGCTTGCTTTTTTTATGTGTTTGGATTTGGTTCTGAGTACCATTTCATAGCGGTAAAGGATTTTGGCTCGCGTTCACTAAAACCATTCTGCTGACAAAATATCTACTCAAGTTTATTTACAGACTAAAGTATAACTAATCAGGAAATCTTCATCACTTCAAACTTTTAAAAATAAGCTCAAGCAGTATTACTGTAAAGATACTCCGGCTTTTTAATCTCCCTTCAAATGTGTCGTACATATTATAGGTACGTAGGTAGCTTTTAACTTTTTCCTTCTACAACTTGCTCTTATTTTACTTAGCATTGTTTTCAATATTAAAGTACTTTATGTATGTATTAGTATATTATATTTTTTATTTATGTAAGTTTTATGTAGTATATTTTATTGCGTTATAATTTAGCTTTTATTGTTACATTGTTTGTGCACCGCCTTCCGTTACCGCTCCGCTCGTTACTTTCCATGCTACGGTTGCCTGGAAGAAATCGCTTTCAGCGATAAGGCCGCCCATTGTACTATACAAAGTTATTTTTAAGATTTGTACGTACCTTACCCTTGTGTACAATAAAGTATTATCTATCTATCTATCTATCTAACTTTATTGACAATTTTTATGAAAATTTCAACTCAACGTGTAGGCTAGAGTCACGCTATAGGATTTTTTAATTAGATTTTTACAGAAGACCATCCTTTATTATTATATCGTCCTGGCTAATAATGTGGTCATTTTGAAATTATACAGTTGTTACGATTAGTAGAATTTTAAAAAAAAGTATGAAAACGACATTTCTGAACGAAAAGTCACGTGACCCTAACCTATTTTGACGTCTTCTATTTTCAAGGCAAGCGTTTTTAAGAGGCCTTCACTAAAAAAGCGTAGTAGAGCGTGTGAAAACCCCCTTAGCCCGATTTATACGTACACACGATTAAACTTGTTAATGTCGTACTGAACTAGAATTTATCGTGCCGGTAATTAGTCGAATGGACGCGGATAACGTGGCCGGTAGATGAATGGCCAGCTTTATTTACTATATTGGATGTCTTTAACAGTCCCAATAGAATAGGGAAAACAAAACAAAATTTCAAATTCCACGGCTGAGATACACTGCGCGCCCGCCTTAAGCAATCTCAAAGTTGCAATCTAAGTTGCGTAGTCACCGTGCAGTGGAACTCGAGTATAACGAGGCGTCGTGTGTTTCTTTGCAGGGTGGACATGGACGGACGTTACATTTATCTTCTTATTTTGCTGCGACGGAAATGAAATAAAATAGTCTTGCAGATGGGAAACAGAATTTATTCTCAAACACTCGTTTATATTTTTGCACAAAATATTTTTATTATTATTCTAGCTATAAGGGTTTTTTATTGTTTTTGTCAAGTTGATATCAGTATCAATTCTTTCATTGCATTTTTCTAAACTAATTGACCGCTCTAAAATTAAAGCCGTCTTTGTCATTTCAGTTTGAGAAAAGGACGGCTTCATTTTTAGTGCTGTCAAATTAGGTTAGTTTAGAAATATGTAACAAGAAAATTGATAACATTTTAAGTATTCTACTGTCAGACTGCCATCATCATCATCATCATCTGAGTATGAAGCCGTAATAAATTCAAGTCGGGTTTTCTAGTGTTTAATCTTATAAATTAGCTTCTTCCAAGAAATTCTTCACACGTAAAACAATTTTATATTTCCGATTTACTACCGTGTAAAGCGATATTTTCACTTGTTACAAGTTGAAATATCGTACTTAGCATATTGAAGCTATAACAAAAATATGCCAAAAACCTTACGCTATCAGCTTGCAAGTTCTATTCGCAAAAACTTACAGCCAAAACTCAACTGTAACACAACCACTGAAAGTTCAAAATGGATGAGTAAAGCTATTTTCATGTCGTAAGTTAGGTGCATATTTCTTTTTTGATGTATTTTAAATGTTTGGTCGGTAAATCTGGTTGGTATCAGAATTTTGGCCACAATTTTGGTTGCATTGTTCACATAGTATTTTATGGGATTAACCATCCTGATATTGGCGCCGATTCTATTGTAAACTTATACTAACTAAAAGTGTTTAAAACATAAAAGTTCATAATAATGTTTTGATAGTTCAAATTCACGTAAATACTTATTTAAATAATCATTCAAAAACAATCCTAATAGATTCATTTTTTTAATCAAATACCTTACACATAAGTCAGCACTAATGAAATGAAATGAAATGAAATGAAATGAAATTGTTTATTTGCTAGAAACATGGTATAAGTGGGATCTTAATAATAGGTACATTGTTTCTCACATTTCACCAAATAATAGATACATTTAAGTTTAAATCCATAATAAAATGTCATATAATAAGAAATATTGAATAATAATAACATAAAAATATAATTAGACAAATGAATAAAATATATAGTCAATGCATAAGATAATAATCATTATACAAAATTCAAAAATTCATTAACACTATAAAAGGTTTTTTCGGTTAGCCATAAATTAAATTTTTTTTACTAAAGACTTTATTTGTACCTATTAATTTAATTTATAATAACTTTTTACACCCAGTCGACTAAAATCACTGGCAAGTCTAGCCAAAATATTAAAAAAAGAATACTCCTTAACACCCAGAGCGCCACGTATCTCATAGTGGACATGGTATTGAAGTGCATTTGGCACCGCCACTGAGAGTACGTGACATGGTTACCGAACACACAATATTGCGAGTACTCTGTCACCTAGAAGTGAAATTTTGTAGATCTGGTATGTTTTTTAATCTCCAACCAAAAAATGTAAAGGGTGTTATCTTCTTCTTTTAAATATATAAAACTCTTTTGAAGCTGACTTAAAATCAACGCACAGCCTAAACTATAAGTCCTAGAGGTATGACATTTGGAGGGTAGTATTCTTATATAGTGTAGGGGTGCACTAAGAAAGGAATTTTGAAACGTCACACTCTAAAGGGTAGAACGCGAGCAACGCCGCGGGAGACAGCTAGTATGTCATTTAACACCCTTTACATAAGTATGTTTTACGGCGTGGTCTGTTTGTTTATCTGTTCTATTGTAGCTCTGAATGTAAGGTTCCGATTTGAATGTAATTTTTCTGGTAAGAAAGGTGATTTATCTGGGGATGGATTTAGCCATGTTTGAAAATTGGGAAGCCGTTTTGAAGCTAAAAGCCGATTAAATCGATGTATTTTCTATTAAGCTATACTTTCCTACCTTCTGGTAAGTTTTACAAACCAACCAAATACCACCATACACCATCGTATTACAGACTAATTTTTATTGAGTTAATTTTATTACGACACTGTGTAGTTTTTTTTACATGTGGTATGAAAAGTAACTCATCTACCATTTCGCTCATCTGCAACAGTGAGTCTGGTATCCCACGTATTCAATATGCATTGAAAATATCCAAATTGACGAGGAAAAGTGACGAGGACGGAGATTTAGCACGTGACTAGTTTTTTGGTGCATTTGTTAGTCCAAACTGACTTTTTTGAATTCGTTATGTCCTTATGGCGTTATGACACCGAGCTATGTAACTAAAATGACATTTTTACAATCGCTAGAAAATAGATAACTTACCAAAATGTATGGAAATGACATAAACGGTAAGCCATGAATATGAGACTATTTAAAATTTAATAAAAAAGCCGATGGCCAACTTGGCGGCAGTAATAGGTATGGTGGTAGTACTTCGTCGGCAAGTTATATCACAAGAAGCTCTACTACTGTTTAAATTTTAACCTAGTTTTTAAATTTTCTCACAGCTGTACCTATAATTTCCGTATTTTATCCCGGAAACCACATGCAACGCATTTTGTAATTAAAATGAGGGACGTTATGTACCTACTCATTTGAACCAACATTACTTTTATCAACAAGCGTCAGCTACATAAAAAATATAAGTAAAATACGTGCAAAAACTTCATCAAAATTTATTTACCGAAAATATTACAACAGAATCGACACTGTTTATTTGGAATCTATGCTATTTTTGATACGTAACATCGTTACTAAGTAATCTTCCTATGAAATTCTATATTTGTAGCTAGCATTATGTAACAAACAAATTCTACGAACAACAAAATATTGAAAGGTTAATGAACTTTAAAGTATAAATCCAAGGCACATTTTCAATTGAATTTAGATTGGTTATTTAATCTTTCAGATGTAGGCGTAAACTGTTCAGATTTAGATTGATTTTTTAGTAAATTTAGTCGCGTCTGGCACCAGACATCGCTATTTACGCAACTGGCAAGAAGGGTAATGGTTTTGTATTTAGATTATTTGCGGTTTTTAGTGCTATTGCTTTGGTTGCTCGGTAAATTTATTTTGTATGGACTTTCTCTAGAAAAAAATAAGGATAGGTTTTACAAGCAATGTGAAATTGTTAAATACACAAAATAATGTTTACATAGTATTATTTTTTAATTCTGATATTCGGAAGTAAGATTTTTAGAAATTGGGGCACCTAACTAGAGCATATAACCCTACTTTACCCTACTTGCTTTCGCAGCTACTGGGCCTGGTTTGGTTAGTGTCTGTTTCTAAACTACTTAGACAGCTGTCTTGAATCAAAAATGATAGCTATCTTTGTCTTTGTTGTTTTTTTTCAAGAGAAAGAGATGGCAATTAATTCTGTCAAATTAGGTTCTTTTATAATAATAAAATAATAGAGTTTGAGTAAATTTAGAATAGGTACCATTAATTTTCCTTTCCACTAAAAACTGCAGCTTCGAAATATCCGGAAATAACTAAACTCATTAATTATGGTTTGGTGGTTCCTTTCAAAGACCCTCAAGTTCCGGAGAATGTCCAATTTCTTGTACTGAATAGAACGTTCACCACTTTCTTGTTGTATTGAAATAACTGAGTAAAGGTGGGCCTGGTGCACTCGACACTACTTCCGGAATTAGCAATCTTCTTCTTTCTAAATATATAAAACTCTTTTGAAGCTGACTTAGAATCAACGCACAGCCTAAACTATAAGTCCTAGAGATATGAAATGCAGAGGGTAGTATCCTTATATAGTGTAGGGGTGCACTAAGAAAGGAATTTTAAAAAGTCACACTTTATAGGGTCTAGAACGCGTGCAATGCCGCGGGCGACGTCTAGTATTACTATAAGATAGGTAAAGATAAGGTTATTAATTTTTTTCATTACCTACTAGCTGTCGCCCGCGGTGTTGCTTGCGTTCTAGACCCTTTAGAGTGTGACTTTTCAAAATTACTTTCTTAGTGCACCTCTACACTATATATAAGGATACTACCCTCCAAATTTTATCCCTCTAGGACTTATAGTTTAGGCTGTGCGTTGATTCCAAGTCAGCTTCAAAAGAGTTTTATATATTTAGAATACTTATGTAAGTTTTAAAGTGGTGTCGATTTTTTTGTTGCATTTTTTTAAACTAATCTAATTTGACAGTTCTAAAATTATAGCCGTCTTTGACGTTTCAGTTTATGAGATAAATTTGTACCTTATTGCGTTTACCGAGAGCTGTTTTTAGATGTTTTCTGGAAGTGAGTCTTATGTACGTGTGTTATTATTTATTCTGTGGCAAAGGTCAAGTTTTAGCAAGTCAAATAGCAAAATTTCAAATGCAGACCACAACCAGCTTCGTCATAAATTCTGGGTCATGCTTATTCGCAGTCAATTTGATTTTGGGACCTATCACAGTAAAAACTAATAAAACTAACATTTTCTTGGAAAGCTTCAGCGGTGGGTTCTAATTCTAATTCGTCGTGGGGGAATGAGATGGCTTATAGCTGATTCGTACCTTCCATTGTTATGCTAATTTCAAATTTTTGTCCCGATTCGTACCTTAAGTTGTACTGTTGTGTTATTCTGCGGCACAACGCAGGTCAGCTGCACTGACGTCCCGCGTTGAGGTGTATTGTGCATTGTCCCCCTGCTGACCTCACCTCAGCCAGCACAACTCCTTAAAGTAACGGAGAAGGACTTTGGGTTGATGGCAGCAATGTTCCAGCATCCCCGATGGTGTTGTGGATTCCGAGAAGTGAGACCCGATCAGCTTCTGCATCCACAAGCGATGGATATTTTGACAAACGTCACAGCTTAGTCGGTAGTAGCTCTGCCTTCCATGCTGTGTCGTTGGTTCGATCCCTACATTCCCTACCGATAACAAACATTTATGTGTCACGAACATAGATGTTTGTTCTATGTGTGAGTGTTACTATAACTATAATAAGTACCTATGTATTTGCAAAAAATATGTATATAAGTATTCTATCAGCAATCTAGTTCCCATAGTACAAGCTTTACTTAGTTTGGGACTAGATTGTAAAACGTGTTTTCAATACAACTCATCGAACATAACTTGAATCCCCACATATTAGAATCCACTAAAACTGCTGAACCGAAAATGATGATTACGTAACGAAAAGGAAAGTAATAAGATAAGTAGCCGCTTCTGGTTCATTACGAGGACAGTGTGGAGAATTGAGCAACGAAAATGTTTTGTAGTACTTAGATAGAGACGAACTTCTTTGCGCCAACATCAATACATGTACATACATGTACATACATATATATAAAACTCTTTTGAAGCTGACAGAGAATCAATGCACAGCCTAAACTATAAGTCCTAGAGGTATGAAAGTTGGAGGGTAGTATCCTTATATAGTGTAGGGGTGCACTAAGAAAGGAATTTTGAAAAGTCACACTCTAAAGGGTCTAGAACGCGAGCAACGCCGCGGGAGACGGCTAGTAGGTGAATAAATTTGAAACTAGATCTTTCTGGAAATTTAGAAAACCCGGCTGGGTTTAGCAGTGGCCTTTTTCAGATATCCCATCCCACTAATTTTATAAATGTCAAAGTTTAAATGCGTAGATGTTTATGTGTCAATCACAACTTTTGATCCCGGGAAATCAACAGGATGAAACGGGACGCGGACAAAGTCGCGGGCGGAAGCTATAAGTAAGTAAGAAAGAGTAAGTAAGTATAAATATAAGTAAGTATAAATAAGTAAGAAGAGTTAGTGCCCAACTAGTGACGTAGTTTTAAGGCCGCCTGCTGAGCCAGGACCGACAGTTTAACGTGCCCTCTGAAGCACTGAAGCGCTCAAATGTAAATGCCATTAACGATCACCCATCCAAATAGTGACCATACAGAACGTCGCTTACCTTAGAATCCTTAGATAAACGATGAAGATAAACTAAGCAAGCTACGCACACGTTACTAGTGATGCGAAATAAAGTTTTATTATTTTATCTTATCTACGCCACGAGGGCTGGATAATAAGCAATATTATCTTTGTTAATACTCTGAGTACTAGTGATGCAAAATAAAGTTTTATTATTTTATCTTATCTACGACACGAGGGCTGGTTATTAAGCAATATTATCTTTGACAATACTCTGATTACTAGTGGTACGAAATAAAATTTTATTATCTTATCTTATCTACGCCACGAGGGCTGGATAATAAGCAATATTATCTTTGTCAATACTCTGAGTACTAGTGGTACGAAATAAAGTTTTATTATCTTATCTTATCTTATCTACGCCACGAGGGCTGGATAATAAGCAATTCTTTGTCAATACTCTGTGGCCGTAAGTGTCAGCTTATGGGAATATGACCATGTTAGAGAGAGAAATCGGATATTCCAAGTAATTAATTCTAATGAAGTATTGTGTTCAGACTGCGTTGGTTGGAAGATAGTACAAACTAATTACCACTATACGTAGACCTTTAGATAAGTAAGGATTGAGTTGCGAGAATGTGTCTACTGTGACTGGATGCACGAGATTTTTTTTTTAAGTAGGACCAGTGCAGTACAATACCGTAATGAATGGAAAAAATGGGGGAAGGCCTTTGCCCAGCAGTGGGACAGAGGCTCGTAATAATAATATTTATTTAAGCTGTTAGTTTCTTGTTCGTTCTACAAGACTTTGGGTTCGAGGAATTGTCAGTCACCTAAGTGGAGTATAAAAAAAAACAATTATAATATTAAACGATCCTTTTGATTTTACGGAAGAAAACGTTTGATTTTTACTTTTAAAGAAAAAGATTTAACTATGTTTTGGAGTATTTAATTTTGATGTTGAGTGGTTACTTAAGCCTCTACGATTACACCACAGAGCACGTCCGGAGACATGCCTTTTGCAGCTTCTTTCAGAGCACGTCGGGGTTTAATTTAATTTGACTCACGAAAAGTCAAATCCAAGAGCGAAGGTTTCGTGTGGAGGAAAACTTTTGATTCACACTTACTTTTGATTATCGAAGAAAACTTGAAAACTGATTTTGTTCATACCAAAACTGCGATGTTTTGGATTTCATTAGTCGCGAATCATACGAAATAAAACTCAAGAGTACAGCCTCTCTCAGTACGGGTCGAAGAGTAACACTCAAATCCCAACAAAGAGGCTCTCGCAAAACAAAAGCCAGTTAATTTCGCGGATATCCACTTATGTCACTGTAACGACAATCTCTTTAGACATTCGCATTTTGTTTTCATACGATCACGTAGTACAAGATACAAGATGTTTATTTGCATTACCAGTAGGTATCTAATACCTACTAATATAGGGTATGTGAAGTTTGTATTTGTACGCAGATAAAGTGACCTAGGTACTGTAGGTGACTTTATCTGCGTTTAACTTTGATTTTTAGGGTTACGATCCCGTAGGTTTTCGAAACCCTTCTATTATGGTGCGACTTTATCCGTCCGTCTGTCACAAACCGTATTATCTCAGAAACTATTGGAGCTAGTGACTTGAAATTTGAAATAGTAATAGATCTTATTATGTCAGCGTGTTTTTATATAATTATAACTAAGTTGAGAAACAAGCGTACACGCACGTTGCTGACCCTTGCGGAATTTTAAAACACCCCTTTTGAAGTGCCTGTAGTAGTCACTAGATGATTGGAAAAGATGAAAATATTGTTTCGTTGCCTTAAAAAATGAGAGAAAACCCTGAAAGCCAACAATAAAATCGTATACTATTCATACGCCCCCGTATTGTCTCGTCCTACATTTGCGAGTTAAGGCTGAGTCAACAATATCATAAAAACGAGCCTAGACCATTGACATATTCAATAACGCTAGACACGTCGTTCAGGAACAGTGCCTTGATCACGAGTAAATGTGACAATCGCAAACGTATCGTAACACTAGCGTATCCGAGATACACTGCGCGGTGACACTACAACGGTTGGTAGTCGAGCTGGCATTGACGCGCAATATAACTCGAATACGTTAACGCGGCGACTGTCAGATTTGTTCGTGATAGAGGTCTTTACTGGTTTCCAAATACCTTTATGCTGGTAGAGAATTTTTTGGCATTAAGTCCTCCATTTGTGTATTTTTCTTTATTGCGAGCAATAAAGATTCATTACTCGAATCACAATAAAAAAAATTTTTGCAGCGAGAATCGATTCCTGTCTTCTGTCACTTTCACTCAGCCAATTTCTCAACTGCAAGCTCATTTATATGAACGTGTCGTATCTAGATGTAAAAATATCAATGTCTTCATCCCTTTATCTTGAAAGATAAATCCATCACAACAGAATCTCGTGTCGCCTAATTTAGCGGAAGTAAAGCCAAAATATTGTGGAATATTGTACTCATCTTCATATTAAAGCATAATGCTGACTGGCTTTATATAAACTCATTTTATGATAAAACATGAGCAGAATACACAAATGACACATGTAATAGCAAGTAAGCAAGCTTGTATTGTATAAGTTAGTGACGGAGTTTTTAGGACGCCTTCATTTTGTCAAAACCTGAATTTTGATTTGTACAATAATAATAATAGGCCTTTACATCTATTGAAGATGATTTATACATCGTCAGGAGGCAGCCTACGCCTACACTTAACGGGACACTGTAGTGCCTGGGACAATGTTTAGATGGAGTAGGCTTGCCCAGCACCAATACCATCCTCTCAGCCTAGTCAGCCATATCCACAGGAAAGACAAGGTCAATACGTGCGGAGCTAACTAAGCCGCGGGTTTCCTCACGATGTTTTCCATTGATGCACGGCCGGGATTTGAACCCACGACCTTCGGATCGAAAGTCGAGGCACAATCCCACTCGACCAACACGGCTTTTGTACAATAAATTGTGATAAATACATGTACTACATAACAAATACTATATGCGTTTACGTCTCCTAAAAAAACTTACTTTCGTTTTTTGCGTAACGTTAGCAGGTAGGTACCTACATATTTTTTATTTTTGGTGTTTGTCACACCAAAACAAATACATAATGTGTAATATTCTGAAAATTCATTCTGACATACTGTGAAAGTATTCTGTGTTATACCTACAAAAATAACCACAAAAATACAATAATTATGTTTGTTTCACTCTAAGAAGAAATGTTATTTTAAATTGATATCTAATCTACGGGCGTTTGTATAGTAATTGAGATTTTCTAAATTTTGACAGAATTTCTCGTTAAAAAAAACTTTCTGAATTTTTACAAAATTTCCAATCAAAAATTTTGTAAAGTAATTGTAAAAGAATCCCCAATTAAATTTCCTAATAAGACAAAAGTACAATTATCACAAAATTAGTAGCAATTGTGAGATTTTAATCAGATAAAAGAGACGCTCGTAAATCCTACGACTTCAATTCACATCTCAATGCGGATGTAGGTCAATCATACCAAGGGCCCTCCATTAATGCGCCAATTTGACAAAAATCTAAAATCTGCCTGTTGGAAATTTACCATATTTTTCAATCAAGAGATATCATCTAAAACACCACTGCAACGCATTTTTTTTATCTGTTTGTTACTTTAAATCAGTCTTTAGTTTAAACTTTTTTTATTGTAGGTTAGGTACCTACACTACCCACCTATATAAAAGCTTAGCCTTAATAAACATTTTTATCTTCACAAATGGCTTTTTATTCCGACTGCACTGACATGCGTTGTGCCACAGAATAACACAACAGTACTACCTAAGGCACGAATCGGGAAGAAAATTTGAAATTAGCATAACAATAGAAGGTACGAATCAGCTATAACCCATATAATGTATTTTTATAAAGTATAGCCAATATACAATATACATATAGTAAGCATTTTTTTTTTATAAAGTATCAAGCTAGTATAGCTAAGCATTTGGCTCTAGATGGCATGTGATTTTGAACTATAGACATAACATCGTTGAAGTAAGGTTTATAACAGTATGTACCTGCCGCGATCCTTTTTTTTTTTTTTTATTATGATATACTTACCTTACGACTATTGCGACATTTTAATGTGAGAATTTCGCAGTTAATTGATGATTATTTTGTAAACTAAGGACCAGTTTACAAAAACCTCTAGGACATACCTCAAAATAATTATATAGTTGAACTTAGATTAACTTTACTTAGTTATGTTTTGGACAGCACTTAAGATTCTGCTGAGCATTTCGTGTTATGTTATATTTCTGCGAATGTTGTTTTAGTAGATACACCCTCTTAATAAGTCCGACCCAAAATAAATAAACAAAACCGTCGTAAATTAACAAAAGTCAAAACTCTGAATGTGCTCAATCAATCCGAAAAATCTTATATTATATCCTTATTCCATTCATCACTTCTACTACCTACTACGAAACACGCGGAGATTCAGAATCAGTCCTAGAGTTACATCGCTCGCTCTCCTTCTATGCTTGCGCGGTACCTTTCGAAATCGCTGTATCGCCGCGCAATGTATTACAAAGTGTCAATATAAACCTGTGTATAATTTTGCGTAGTCGTCCTCAATTATGGCTGATGAATCGGGCTGAATTTTATATTATGGTGTAAAATACCTTGTTATTTACACGCAGCGGACATTTGGAGAGAAAAGTGTTATACATTAAACTTGTATAGAATCAGCTTCCATACAAATTATAACTTATAACCTCTTTTTGATCAAATTTGATTTGATCAAAAAGAGAGATTGCGTACCTGCTAATTTCGTATTGTGTTTCTTAAATCAATAATCTATTTATGTATCTGCATAATGCTAGGACCACACTACCGGTATAATATGACAAATAAAATTGTCACGACCAATTTGACAATGCCCCTGTATTTGTTATTTCATTTTCCTTAATTAATTCTTAATTTTTTTTGGCGGGCAACACTGCGAAGGCCATAGACAAGAATTGAATTGAATTGAATTCTTTGTACACAATAAAGTTAATAGATAAAAACAGAAAAAGTGGACATGTAGAAAGGCGAGCTTAACCCTAAAAGAGTTTTCTTCCAGCAAACCTTGAGGCTAGAGAGAGGGTACTATATAGGCAGGTTCGTGCTAACCGAAAAATATAAAACATTCTACAAAATAACAATCTGCAAATGTCTAGACAATGAAAAATTAATTAATACTTTCTAAAATGAACCGTCCAATTAACTACATAAATTATTAAAAGCACTTGAAGTAACTTTGTTTAATTTAACCAAACAGCTATCAAAGTTCGTCATTTTGTACTGAAAACTTACCTTATAAAACTGAATTCTAAGTTAAATCCTAAAGATGGAAGATTATACGCCTTGTCGCCGCCTGACAGATCAGATAGGAGCTTGTCATAACGGCGTTTGATGACTTCTGAGAATAGGAATCTTTTAGTTTGATCAAATAATAACTTTATTCACAAAGAAATGGATTTACAATACTGTAGTCTGGGTGTTTCTATGTATTATAAGTATGTATTTACAAAAAAAATGTATGTATGTATTCTATCAGCCATCTAGTTTCCATAGTACAAGCTTTGCTTAGTTTGGGACTAGAAGGCGTTGTGTTAAGTGTCCGTGAATATTTATTTATTTATTTACAAAATACACATGAAACTGTTGAGATATCTACAAACCGTTGCAAACGATTTTAGTAAGTCATTACTTTTGTGTACAATAAAGAATAAAGATTTATAGATAGCTCAACTGTGCCAGATAATACATATGTATCTACATAATGTAGGTAATTACTTAATTACACGTGGGTATATATTTTTAATAATATTTTATTCATAAAATTCTGTAGCCTGCACGTTTTTTAGGCTGGGTTTCTTTTAAGTTAGATAGGTACGTAAATGTAATGGCAGCCACACACTTTCAAATTTTTCACAAGTCTGCCTTTATCGTAAAATTTGAACGTGTGTGGTTGCCAAAAAGTTCATGACAGCGCGTATAAAATTTGAATTTGGAACTAACCACAGCTGCTCGTTTGCATAGTAGTTTTGTAAATATTCTATTGGATGTAACGCAATAAATGGTAGTACAAACTGAAATCATTCTATAGAACCGTGAGTGGGCAGTATGGACGTCATGCAAATATGAAAAATTTAAAGCTGTATGGCCGCCATTTGAGGATAAAAATATTAAAGGTAATATAGGTACTTAATGAGTGTATATAGGAATATAAGGAATTAGACATGTTTACCCAAAGCCAGATAAGGACAGAAGAATTAAAATTTTACAAAACTATTTATTCAAATAATTTATTTGTTCTATTTATTTTAGAAATTGCATAAAATATCTAAACACTTTTCTTATCACCTATACTCGGGTTCAAATATTCCGTGTATGAGAGATGCAAAGGAATTTAAGCTTTAAAAGGATAAAAATATAAGGCGAAATAGAAAGAATGCGCTTACACATTTCGGGTTATTGGGTCGAATTTAAGCTACGGTTTCCAACGAATAGAGGATTAAATCCCGGTATCCCGGGATTCCGGGATCCGAGTCGATTACTAACTCCGTAAATCTTGGGATTCTACGCAAGCGTTTTTAAAGCATCTGAATTGAAATGTTTTTGAAACTGAATTTCGATTTTTATTATAGGTACTTAAACTATGATTTATATCTAGGTTGTGTTCAAAAACTATTTTATTTTTAGTCTAAAGTAGGTACCTATTATAACAAAAAAAAATGCGTGGAATCCCTCCGCGCGGAAGAAGTGAAACTTTGAGTGCCACGCATTCACTCTCGCTCTGTCTCCTTCTATTCACCCTCCCCAGGAGCGTTAAACGTTAAACGCAATCTTGTTGGAAGTCGCATTAGAAGTTTCATTTAAAAAATCTTTGGTCTAAACTAATAAACTATAGCTTCCTAAGTTTCAGAGCTGAAACCTGTTGTAACTTTTACTCGTATATGCAAATACGAAACTTTACAGGTTTCATAAACTCTCGCCGTTAAGAAGTTTCTCGAACATTTTAAAGTAAAATTGAATAAGCTATTTTTGACTAGAATAAACACTGCTACTCTATCGCAAACCTTACAAGTAAAATAACTCTTTATTTCAAATATAAGAAAGTAAAATACAATTAATTACAAATTTAAAACTTTAGTACAGTATTATTAAATCTATAAAATCGCGAACAGCGCCATACTTAACGCAGATCGTGGCTCGCTTGCACAGGCGGCAAGACGCTACGCACTCATGGCGTCTTCACTGCACGCTCGGTGCGAACACGTAGCTCGCTGCGCTCTCCCTTCGCTCGCCCGCAAATTGATAGTGTAAGCCAAATTTACACATTCATTAGTACAGGAATGCTCTTTACCGCTACTTAACTCACCACTGTACATACCAGTGTGTAAATTGGCCCTTTTGTGGTTATCGTTTCAAGAAGCATGTTCAAAGTAATGTTACGGTGGCCGTTATTCTAGAACTTTCGACTTTAAGGTTTTATTGAAGAGATGTGATTGTGTATTGATTTTTTGAGTGAATGGTAATGAAGTGGGCTCGGGTTTGAGAATGTGAGTATTTCGATTTCGTTTGTAACTCCTCTCTGTGTTTAGAAAGAGAGAAAGAGGTCACGTACAAGAAGATTTACATTTATTCGCTAAAAATACTTATAAAATGTATAATAACAGGCTTTTTAGGTATTCAATGAAAAAATAATCAATTAATTATGTTACGAACAATGTCTAGACAAACTTTAATTAGGCTTTAAGACACTTATACCTAATTGAAATTATGTGTCCTACTCTTTCGTTTATAAACATTAATTTTTATAATGATGCCTTCATTCAAGTAAGTACAATAGATTTATGAAAAAGTGATTATTTTTTAAATGAATACTAACTCATTTAGGAATCAAAAAAAGTGTTTTCCTCGAAAAATGTTGTGCGATTTTCAACGAGAAATTTCGAATAAAAGTTGCAAAATATAATTTGAGTGTTAATGAACTTTACTCACATATTTTTCGGAGCAGAAAATTATTACAGAGCACAGAGAGCGAGGGAAATAATAGGCAGCTATAAACCTAATTTAAAGGAAATATTAGTGGGTTCGAATCCTTGGTTGATATATTTTAGGGTAACTGTACCAACCCCTCTGGGCAGAGGCGTGTCTTTGAAGTAGGTATGAATTAAGGCTGTTGCCTCTATCAACATTATAATAGGTACCTACCTATTTGTAATTGTCGTATATTTCAGAAGCTTATTCGTAAATCATCAACGAGGTAGTTTTTTTTTATGATATAAGTAATGGAACAAGCTGATAGCTCACCTGATGTTAAGTAGTAACTTCTGCCTATAACAATGCATTACCTCACAGAGCAAGTCCAATGAGGACGTGCCCTGTAAGGCAATGCACTGCGTCCATCACTCTGAGACGTACACTGAGAGAAAATTTTGTGTCGTAATTACAAATTCATTTAGTAATAGTTTTTTATGTATTTCTAAGTAAAATTTAGTATTTTTAACTGGTGTTTAGTCATTTAAACAATGGTCATGAAGTAATCGCAACAAACCGGTTTTAGTAAATGTTGATTTTGTAATCGCAGCAATACAATAGTGTTTTCTAATAAACCGTTCAGTAATTCCAACAATACAAGTCTATTAGTTATTTCGACAAAACACAATTTGTACAATACTATTTTCTAGTAGTAGGTTTTGTAAATACAACAATAAATAAATGACTAATGTCTGACGTTTGGTGCAATACTTAATCCTAATAAACAGTTTTGTAATTTTAGCAACACAATGTACCTAGTTCCCAGCTAGTATACCTGGAATTATAGATAGGTACCTAGCTACCTGCATAATACCACTAATACTAGGTACTGTACCTACTGTTGCATAGGTACCAGAAAAATCTGATTTCGTATATCTAGGTACATAATAAATGTCTTGATTTTACTGGTTGCTGCACCTGACTTTATAAGTACCTACCTACTAAATTACTCAACATGTCAACGTGCCAAGCAGATGGTAGGTATACTCTGCCACTGCCGCGCCTTCGGTCCTTCGCCTTTAACATCACCTTTATTCTCACCAAAGAGCTAGGGCATGAACTGGGCGATGTTGCTGTGGCAATAATTCCGGAATTAATCGCGGCATTCATGCCGGGCATAGTGTGCACGCGCTAAGAAAAACGAATTCTCCTCAAAAAAGTGATGATAAGTAAGACACGTAAGTAGGTAGGTAACTCAAAATGTTCTAAATTTTTCTTCTATCTACTTGGATGGTGTGTCCCTTCCCTTCCCACCTGAGTAAGTACCTACCTACTTACTCGTACCTACAACACTTCATTATCATCATCATCATCATAAGCCTGTAGAAGTCCACTGCAGGACATAGGCATCCCCTATACATTTCCAGGAAGAACGGTTCTGAGCCCTTTCCATCCACCGATTTCCCGCGATCTTAACAATGTCGTCGGTCCATCGAGTGGGTGGGCGCCCTACGTTTTGCCTTCCGGTCTACAACAATTATTTACTCCAAAACTAGGTTCATCTGTGGGGAAAGCTGCTGATAATAAATCAAACTATTTAAATTGTAAAGAAAGGGTAGACTGGGATAGATGCCCCACTTTTTAAAGTTTATATCGTGTCATCTATTTATTCCGACGATTTATTTTAGACGAGCAGGCAACTTAGGCAGTCTTAGAAAATGGTACAAAATGCATAACATCAGGTTTTTCTGATATATAAACTATAGGTTCACTAACCATTTTTTTTCAGGTAGAAAAAGAGGACTGACGACAGATTATATGAGGGAGGGTGTTGGGCTTGAAATGTCTCAAAGTCTCTTGCCGGCAGTTCAATTAAAAAGGAATGCACAGACACGTGTCTAATTTATTTGATGATGGGTCACCATCACCCCCATTTTCCCCCGTATATGAATCGGATTCACACAGTTGTTATTTCATAAAACTTATACGTCTTCTATATTATATTCTTATTCAAGTTAAACCGCAAATCATGCAAATCACAGAGGACACATAGGACAGCAAAATCATAGTAATAGGGTTCCGCTTTTACCCTTTGGGTACGGAACCCTAAAAAGTACTGTACGATGCTTACAAAATATCGATGTTTTCACCCGATACATCGAATGACATCGATGTACGGTTCTGATGTATCGAATCGAAAAAAAACATCATGTTTTTTCAAAGTGGACACCCCTACCCCAGTTTCCCCTACAATTCATACACGTCAATAGCAAGCCCTTAATAATTTCAACAATGAGTGTAGTAATTTCAACAATACAATTGTTTTTGACAAATCGTTTTGTTATTTTAAAAAAACGTATTGTCAAAAACACACACATTTACTTGGTTTTACATTATTTTGTAAAATATAGTAACAAATTTTTGTAATTTTAGCACTTCATTCAGTTGGCTAACCTGGTTCGGCGGGCGCATAACAAGTCATTATTAATTTCTACAAATGAACTAGTAATTTGAACAATACAAAATGTTTTTGACAATTCGTTTTGTAAATTTAAAAACACAAATGTAAGTTTTAGTTTGTTTTTTGTAATTCCGACAACAATTTTGTAACTGACTTGGGTGTGGTCGCAGGGTAATTTTGTTTCGTTCATTTCGTTTGAACCGCGGAACTGAGCGTACATACTCCTGGTAAGTGAAACTGGTTTTGCTACATTACGGAGAACTTCGATTGTGTTGTGTGCGTACAGAAAGCGTGAAAGAGTAATGGTATTCTGTGACAGAAAGTGATAAGTGTCGCCGACGCCGCCGCCCCGCCACCACCGGCATATTTTTCGTGCTACATGAGTGTAGCAAGCACGTGAAGAAATACTGTGTCTAATAACGACGCCATCCTCGCCGTTCACCGCCGCCGCCGCCGCCGCCGACAATGGACGAGCTCACCAGAGATTTATTAATGAATTGGGGCTTGTCGGAGTACACTAACACATTTAGAGGTATAGTACCTATTCAGAATTTTTTCAACCCTCTCTTCCACCCCCCATCTAGTAGTATAGTATACCGACCTATTTGCGATTTCTATATCATTAAACCTGTATAGCCTGCCTGGGGCGGCTCGCTCCGGGCCACGTTTTTACACATCTTCAAACTATTTTTTTTTATCATTGGTCATGGTCTTAGGTCACCATTTTGAAAATCGCTTACCTATGTACCACTTTCTCTACACACTATCATTACTTTTGCTAAATCCGACTCGTTTTATATTTCTTTATAGATGGAAAAATTGATGGTGGAACACTAAGATTATTATCGCATGATGATATAATGCAGTTGCTACCTATACCGGGTGACAGGGCCAGGTTTCGGGCAAATTTAGAAAACTGGAAACGTGAAGTGGAATCTTTAGACATACCAGAACAGCGTTACAATATTTCAAATCAAGGGGTGCGTTTATTGTTTTCACTTCTGTCGGTTTTTTATTCCCGGAGTGCCACGATTTTTTACAATATTAAGTGCTTGATATTGTTTTCAGGTTCACGAGCATGAGGATATTGTCTCATTTTCTCTGCTTGATGCAAATGAATTGGACACATCTCTTACCAGTATCGGTAGAAGCACTGCACGACGTCGCATATTGAGAGAACGAGGAATACTAGACTCGTTCCCGCTCCTCTTCAAGGGCTTCATTAACAGTTTCTGATCCTGCAACCGCACTAATCACTGCTGACATAGGTAAGCTTATTTATTTATTTATAGACGAGCAGCTTTTGTTGATACTAAGTATGTCTATGTCACACAGTGATGAAGTATAGTCATTTTGAGTTACTGTCCTTTCATTTAGTCACACTTTTTAAGCATACTGTTTTACATTATTTATCTCTGGTTATTAATGTAACGGTTTATATTTTATCTTTTACCTGAATTCTGATTTCCAAAACAATAAATAAATAAATATTTTGGACAATCCACCTAACACTATCTAGCTTCAAACTAAGCAGAGCTTGTACTATGGGAACCAGATAGCTGATATAATACTAATATACATTATATATATTTACTTATATAAATGTTTATCAATACATACTTAGAATACAATATAACACCCAGAAAGAGAACAAACATTTATGTTTACTACACAAATATTTTGTTCTCGGTGGGGATCGAACCCACGGCCTCCGGCGCAGAAGACAGAGCTACTACCAACTGAGCCGTGATACTTGTCTTTTTTTTAAAGAACTTACATAATATATGAATTTTGTTACAGATCCTGATGAAACCACAGCTGAAAAGCTCAACTGGCTACGTAACTCCCTCGAACCATGGCATCTTGTGGAAGATAACTGGAATGCAACTGCTAAATGCAGATTGCGTTCTCATTACTCTGGCAGCAAAATTCTGAATAGGTACTTAGTTAGGTAAATGTGTTAGTGTACTCCGACAAGCCCTAATTCATTAATAAATCTCTGGTGAGCTCGTCCATTGTCGGCGGCGGCGGCGGTGGCGGTGAACGGCGAGGATGGTGTCATTATTAGACACAGTATTTCTTCACGTGCTTGTACACTCATGCACACACACTCATGTAGCACGAAAAATATCTGGTGAGCTCGTCCATTGTCGGCGGAATACGAGTATGTACTGTCATTTCCATAAGTAGGATAAGAATGTGTAGAATTTACCAAAGTGGCGGCGGCGGCGATGTAAAAAGAAAAAAAAATGTTCTGTCATTTACTTATTATATGTAGGATAAGAAATTATAATAATTATGTTGAGAAATATTCTCATACAACATAAAGGGTGAATTTTTGAGATGGGACTGTAAGGACAGGCAAGAAAATGGTCATTTTACCTGCCCTTACTGTCCCGTCTCAAAAATTCACCCTGTATATTATGAATAAATAAGGACTTACATAAAGTTAATTAAAATTATACCTATGTAAAATAATAATGTTTAACTTATAGTTTAACCGCGACCGCTGTGCCGCTCCTGAGGTACTCGCGGTGAGGCGACGTACGCCGAGCGTTGACGGCAGCGATTGGACGGAGCGGCCAATACTTCAAGCTCCGTCCAATCGCTGCCGTCAAGCGTCGTCGGCCCTCACCTCGCCGCGCGTACCTCAGGAGCGGCACAGCGGTCGCGGTCTAACTATACCTTTATGTATGTATAAGGCGAAGAAATAAATTATGCCTCAAACGCACTTGCGGTTAACCGCGGGCGCGGCTAACCGCGCGGTTCCAGTTTTAATATACAACCGCAGTGCAACCGCTGCGTACAGCAGTTGCAGTTGCATATGTTTGAGGCCTACTAACTCGTTTATTAATTACTTTAGTTATATTATCAAAATAAGCACCTACATTTACCTGGATGTATGTACAAGGCGAACAATAAAAACTCGTTTATTAATTATTATACTTTTTATTTTTATATAATATGACCTACCTACCTCAAATACTGGTAATTCTTTATTGTGTAATAACGTTTTACCGAAGCAACCAACCATTGTGTCCTAGTATTTGTTTCCATAAATACCCATGTGATTTCTAGTATTTTTTTTCAGTGATTCCTATTTTCAGTTGATTAATTTCTGCAAAATAAGATGATGACTAAAAATCTCACTGGCGCATATTGTAGATCAATAGCCTAAGTATTTTTTAAACTACTATTATGTTGTGCTTTGTACTCTCTAGTTTCTTCAAGTATTTTGGTGTTAAAATACTTGAAGAAACTAGAAAGTGCAAAGCACAACATAGTAGTTCAACAAAATACTTAGGCTATTGATCTACAATATGCGGCCAGTGAGATTTTTAGTCATCATCTTATTTTGCAGAAATTACAAAACGATAAGTAGGAATCACTGAAAGAATACTAGGAATCACATAAATATTTGTTGAAACTACAAAAGGATTAGTAAAAACACAGGAAGGCATTACAGTAGGCTTGCAGAAATTACAAAACGATAAGTAGGAATCACTGAAAGAATACTAGGAATCACATAAATATTTGTTGAAACTACAAAATGATTAGTAAAAACACAGGAAGGCATTACAGTAGGCTTGCAGAAATTACAAAACGATAAGTAGGAATCACTGAAAGAATACTAGGAATCACATAAATATTTGTTGAAACTACAAAATGATTAGTAAAACCTTAAGACCTAAAGACCTAGACCTAAGCTAGAGACTTGCAGTAATTACAAAACTATTTGTAAAAGTCCGTGTCGTTAGTACACTACTTACTTGATATTACAAAAGTCACTTTACTCGCTTTTACTAGGGTTTTACTTGTAAATACAAAATTATATTACTAAAGTCGCTTTGTCGGTTTTATGAAACGGTTTGTCATCGTGGGCTTTACACGTATTTTTGTTGGAAAAAGTGGGTTTTTAGTATAATTTTCTCTCCGTGTAAAGATCTTGAAGTCTTATGTGCCTGTAATTACACTATTACTATGTTATTACTAATATTATTGGTAGTACTAGCTTGCGGCCGCGACATCGTCCGCATCCCGTTTAATACTGTTGATTTTCCGGTATAAAAGTAGCCTATGTGTTAATCCAGGTTACGAACTATATATATTCCAAGTTTTATCCAAATCGAACCAGTAGTTTCAGCGTGATTCAAACACAAACATTTAAATTTCCAAAACTTTGACATAAATGTATTATACCGCGTGCACGCTATGTCCATGCCGCTGCCGGAATTATTGCCACAGCAACATCACCAAGTTCATGCCCTAGCTCCTTGGTGAGAAAAATGCGATGTTGCTGTGGCAATAAGTCCGCGGCATGAATGCCGGCAGCGGCAATGGCATAGTGTGAACGCGGTATTACATTAGTGAGATGGGATGGGTTATTAGTGGGAGTCAGTGCTATACCTTCCGTGCTGTAGGTCGTGAGTTCGATCCCCACAGAGAACCAATATTTTTGTGTAACAAACATACCTATTGTTTCTAAATATTGTTTGTTTTATGTCTAACTTGTACTGACATTCCGTTTGTGTTAAATCGTGTACTTTTTTTTTATCTTTGGGAAATCCTCATGGATACTCTTCTGCCGTGGTGAGCGACAGAAGAGTTATGTCGGACTTCTGCCGACTAAAACCCAACGGGGGTCCGTCTTACACCTCTTGCCGGGGCTGTGGGCACGCTTTCGCACTCTTCCATGGCCCGACGGTGTTGCCTCCATATCCTTGAAGACCCTTCTCGGCTGCTCCAGCTTTCTCTTGCGAGAGACATATATCCCTCAACAAAATGTCAACTCTACCTTTTTATAAGATGGCAAAGTAGGTATTTACAAGAAAAATGTATATAAAGTAGTCTAGGTACTACTTTATTAATTCAGTTCTCATATTCACCTTAATTGTGAATTCGTTTGAAGTGCTTTTTTTTAGCATAAAAAAAACGTGTACTTACGTACACGACAAGCTAATACTTAAACGTATATACGGAAACGTACCTAGCCTATTCTGTAGTCACACTAAACCCTGCATTGCTGTGTTCTAGTTTATAATTCTTAAACAGCAATAGGAGACATCTGTAATGAATGCACCAGACCGAATACAAAAAGACTGAAATTACATTTCAAGGCACTGTATTTAAAATACGCTTCAAGCTAAGGGTCAATTTACACAGACGGCCGAGCGCTGTTTCAGATAGATAGGAATTGAAACTTTATCGTCGTACAGGAAGGTATAGTATTGCTTGTAGTTTTAAGTCAGACAAATTGCAGCGTTTTTTTATTCGACTACGGCGAATCGATCTTAGCAATAATGTACAGGAAATAACAAGAAAACAGAAAGTATTTACAATAAGCGACCCTACCGCTAAAACCGACATCTTCCAGATTACTTAAGATTTCAGATATTTTTTTTTGCAAACGCAAACTTAAAAATAAGGCACATAATTAACTAAACACGTTTTAGGGCACGAATTGTGCCTAAATAGAATATAATAGAATATAAATTATTGATCGAGTGAGCGAAGCGAAAGTGATCTTAGTGACAACTTGGACAAAAAAAATTATTTATTTATTTTACGCAAAAATACACAAAGATAAAATGAAATAAACATTAAATTATAGAGACAGATGCGTAAAAAAGGTACTCGCTCAGCAAATGCTAAAGGTGGCTCTTTTAGCGCTGGTTTTCAGGAGTGCCTAGATACAAATAGGTATACAGTGTTGCAAAAAGACCCCATCTCAGCATGGCCAGATTTTACAACCTACGCTGGTCTTTCGCTGCGGCCATGAGAACTTAGCAAGATTTCATCTATTAAGCTATCTATGAGATAGCTGTACAAGAGATGTCCCGGAACTAGCATGTTATCTGAAAGGGAAGCTGTTTTAGTCACTTACGGGACAGTAACAATATCATCATCATCAATCATCATCAATATATATAAAACTCTTTTGAAGCTGACAGAGAATCAACGCACAGCCTAAACTATAAGTCCTAGAGGTATGCAATTTGGAGGGTAGTATCCTTATATAGTGCAGGGGTGCACTAAGAAAGGAATTTTGAAAAGTCACACTCCAAAGGGTCTAGAACGCGGCCAACGCCGCGGGCGACGGCAAGTACAATAATAAAGTTTCGGAAAACGTAGTATTCCCTCCCTTTCACCTCTTCACCCTCTACCCCCTTTGACTCGCAACGTAAATAAAATTGCAAGCCACAACTTTGCATAAATGATAATCCATTATTGAATTTATTTCATAACTAGCTGATACTCGCGACTTCGTACGGGTGCGAAACTTTCCACCAAAATATCTGTCAACCAGAATACGATGAACCTCGTAGCAAATGGCTGCTTTTGGTTTAGAGAGTTCAAGCTGTATCTAAGAACCCACGTCTTAGATTGATTTCCATAAAATATAGTATATGTTTTAATCCGGAATAGTGTTTCCGAATGGTATAAGCTTCGTTGAAATTGGTCCAGTAGTTTAGGCGTGATCCGCGAACAAACAAACAGACAAACTCGATTTTCGGAATCAGAATCGTTTATTTAGTAGATCTGCATAATTAGTTTATCCGTATCTTTAATTTTAGTTTTTGGCTTTTTTACAGTTTTATAATAGTTTCATAATAGCAATACCGAATTCACAAAGTGTACAAAGTGAATGTATATAATACGAAATGTCCGGTTTTTAATAAAGTTGAAATCACCCTGTGTTATTGCATTGCGTCAGCCGTTCAACTACTGGTTTCCGAAAAACGGCAGACGTATAAAGACGTCCGTAAATTGCACTATCATCTATCGAATGTCATTTAATTTTGGGTTATTCCCATCGAGGTCACCGGCCGGCCCACCGGTGGGCTGCTTAGTATAATACAAATAGCGTTACTTACCAGCTGATATGACTGAGGAGAACATGGTAGGATATGTGTCCTCCTACGAAAAGGGAAGATCTTCCACGCCGAGCGACCTTTGGCTCGGGGTCCGAGGACCAATGGATGGTATTTGGTAGTATTACTTATGTTCAAACTCCGTGATAACTTCGTTTGCGCGATCTAGGATAGTTCTCATGTAGCGAGATAGATGGCGCTACATCACTCCCTTTCCAGACCGGAGGTCGATCCGTTGGTAGCAGCGTTGATGAAAGCCAAGTTGTGCCAGCGTTGCTCATTGTCTACGGTGAGTCGAGACGTGGTGAGCGGATGCGATGCGAAGCGTTCATTGTCCACAGTGAGTCGAGACGGAACGAGATGCGCTTGTTGTCTACGGTGAGTCGAGACGAAGCGGTGCGGTGCGTTGCTGTTGGCGTGAATCTGGCGGGTCTGCGGTGAGTCGAGACAGGTGCTGGGATTCATGTGCTGGATGTAGCAACGATGAGGATGTCGCGATAGCCTGCAGGTCCAGGAAGCTGACTGATGCGGCTGCGATGGAACTGCGGAGGCTGCTGGCTGATGGTTGCTGCTGCTGCTGCATGGTCTGATAGATGCTGGGAGAATGAGAGAAAGTATATAGATGATGATCCGGTTAGATCGGCTTGATGGTTGAAGAAGGTTGTGCGTGTTCAGGAAACTCCAGTCGTCAGGCTTCGGCAGCTGTTCCGTAGTGGTTGACGGCTGGATCACGTCGGCTGGTCACCAATGAAGAGAACATTGTAGGATATGTGTCCTCCTACGAAAAGGGAAGATCTTCCACGCCGAGCGACCTTTGGCTCGGTGTCCGAGGACCAATGGATGGTATTTGGTAGTATTACTTATGTTCAAACTCCGTGATAACTTCGTTTGCGCGATCTAGGATAGTTCTCATGTAGCGAGATAGATGGCGCTACATGACTATTGGTCTTATCTATATTAGTCTGCTAGCTAAAATGACAGCTAAATCTGTTGTTATCTTCTTCTTCTTTTGTTGTTATGGCTGTTCGGTGGCTAGGGCTGCCACAAATTTGCCAATGTCAGTGTTTATTGGCGTTTACTGGTTTACTAATCTTTTAACAATAGGCGGAGATCTGAGTAGGTAGGTTAAGAAAAATGACCGGTGTCTGTTGTTATCTCTTTTCGTTGTCATGCGAGTGACAATGACAGAGCATTTTTAATGTCACGCCAAATTACGAGAGATTTTAAATAAAGAGGTCTGTTATTGCGCCTATCATTATAAAAAAACACCCAACTGATAAAAGTACTACCTACTTAAAAAAAAAGTAGGGTAACCAACCATACCGAATATTTTTTTACAGGCAATTCAGTTGCGTTGAAACGACGTGCTATTCATAGCTCGCATTTACATAATACCGCCCAGTTGGTTTTATTACCCTAGGGTAGTAATTTTAAGTACTTACCTAAATGACCGCAGTTATGAGTTGGTAATAATATGAAGGGTGTTATTGTTCTCGACGTTTTGATAAAGATCGTTCTCATTCCAGATTCAAATCTTTGGGTGTATCTCAAAGGGTAATTATTGGTACGTTCAAACTTTATAATCAACTAGCCGTCGCCCGCGGCGTTACTCGCGTTCTACCCTTTAGAGTATGACGTTTCAAAATTCCTTTCTTAGTGCGCCCCTACACTATATAAGGAACCTACCTTCCAAATTTCATACCTCTAGGACTTATAGTTTAGGCTGTGCGTTGATTCTAAGTCAGCTTCAAAAGAGTTTTATATATATTGACTAGCCGTCTCCCGCGGCGTTGCTCGCGTTAGAGTGTGACTTTTCAAAATTCCTTTCTTAGTGCGCCCCTACACTATATAAGGAACCTACCCTCCAAATTTCATACCTCTAGGACTTGTAGTTTAGGCTGTGCGTTGATTCTATGTCAGCTTCAAAAGAGTTTTATATATATTGATTGATGATGATAATTACTGACACACGGACATACATACATAATATTATACCTCCTTGACGTTGAAGTCTACTAGGTATACCTACTATTCTAGTAGTTACTGCAAAAATACTGCCGTTTTATGACGGTAACTGCATTTTACGAACGAGTTTTATGTAAAGCTTGAACTATGAATATTACTCGTAGTACGCAGTTCCAAAGATATTGGTCTAGCGTTAAACAGTGCAATAAGAGTTCAAAGTTATTATAAAAAAATTGGCTTTTATGGTTCAGTTTACAGTGAATGTGACACACAGACGAACACAAAGGTGAGCCCATAAAGTGTTAGCTTAGGATATTCCGAAACTGGACCGAGGCACTACAAACAGTCTACTTCACTAGTCAATTTTAATAAATCGTCCTTCAGTGCGAGATTTTTATTGCATACTAGCCGTCGCCCGCGGCGTTGCTCGCGTTCCACCCTTTAGAGTGTGACGTTTCAAAATTCCTTTCTTAGTGCACCCCTACACTATATATGGATACTACACCCCAAATTTCATACTTCTAGGACTTATAGTTTAGGCTGTGCGTTGATTCACAGTCAGCTTCAAAAGAGTTTTATATATATTGATGATGATGGGATAAAGGAAAGAAATACCAATACTTTGGGCCTAAAAAATATCACATACCTATTTGATCCAAAAGTATTTAAAAAAAAATCCAGATGCGAAAAAATCCCACTATTACAAATGAGCCCGCTCATTTGCATAGTGGGCTCGATGGGATTTTTATCCCATCTGACACCCCAGTGGGCCGGCCGGTGGGCCTGATGGGAATAACCCAAAATTTGCGCTCGTTTGATCTCAGACATCAGAAAAATAATTAACAGTAGCAAACACAAGCATAATCCTCATTTTGATGATGGCAAAATAAAAAACTCTCTCGACTAAACAAAAACTTAATCAGGAGCTTGGATGAAACGCTACAAACGCAAAAATTATCTCCGTATAAACGTCAAATTTATATTCGCAGCGCGCGCATGCGCTGTAACCACCTTCTGTCAAACCCATTGGTGGGGGTCAGATAGACCCGCGCAGCGCAAAGGGTGGACGTTCTTAACCCCTACTTGAATACGATCGCGAGTGAATGCAGTGATGTGAAAGTGAAAGTGATAGTGGGTTAAATTAAAAAATATATTTGTGTGGAATGTGTGTCAAATAAAAAATACGGTGAGTTTTTTTTTTTTATCTAATAGTTCATTGTGATTTTTTTTATAAAATATAAATGCATTATACGTATGCATCTTAAAATAAAATAATATTTGCGTGCATCGAAATTAAGTGCATTATTAATGCATACTAATTAATTCATAATGAGATAACAATTTAATTTTATAGAAATGTTTTATTTAATTCTAAAATATTTTTAAAATAAATTCAATAATATTTTGTTTCACTATTTCTATATTTTAGTTTTTCATTGTTTTTACGAAAAGAAAATGTCAAAATGAATTTATTTAGACAAGTTATGTAAGAGAAGAATAAGTTTTTGAAACTTGCAAACTGTGAGGAATAACGCTTCACCTTTATTAATTTTCTTCTGAACTTATGATGGAGAGCTTCAAGTTTTTATAAGTTCTCCTAGAACCTTATATAAATAATTTTCTATACGTATTATAACTCGAGAGGGCTTCGACGTGTTTTTTGACCAACGACCAGTTGAAACTATTAGCGTTGGGGCGTGGAAAACTTGAGTAGAGGCCTTTGCCCAGCAGTGGGACAGTGTGGGCAGACAACAATACAACATAATAATATTATTTTTATATATTTTTGGAAACGGATGGATGGATAAGGCCCAAAATAATTCTTTCTGAAATCTACGCCCAGCAGTGGACTGTGGACGCTAACTATACCTACTACCATGGACTAAATAGTCCACACTGCTACAGGGTGACCCTGACCATGCCAAAGTTAAATAGCTTTTAAACAATAAAATCTCACTGATCACTTTGAATCGTCACAAGATTTTGTATAATTAGGTATGATAACATGATGAAGATGATGATAGAAATTAATAATGAAACGTTCGAAATTTAGGATGTTACGTAACTAAAAACGAGGCTAAAAGATTACGGGCGAATATAAAGGGCTTAGGTATCCGTAGTAGTTAAGCTCTATTTATAGGATTTAAGAGGATTTTGATATACGAGATAATCATCCTTATTCTCTTTATGCCGGGTTTTTAATCTTGGAACAGGTAAATCTTTCAAAGAGATTAGAATTATCATTTGATGTTAAAAATTCACTTCTTTTGTAAAGAAAAACTGACGGTGAGTTAGTGGCCAACTCTGGTGACGAGAGTTTTTAGGTCGCCTTAAGGCCTCCGTCGTGGCAAAACGACTGCTAGAGCCGGGACAGTTTAACGTGCCTTTCGAAGCGCTTATCCGGGTTTCATACAAAATTTCTCGCTTTCCAAATGCGTTTGCGTGTGCTATAATCGAGTCGAGAGTAAAACAAATGCACAGACTACGGGCTCAGATGTAATGGCCACTAACAGTCACCCATTCATTAACTAATGTCATTTGCGCCGCCGAATACTTCAGTAGAGTCCACATTTAGGCAAGCGTAGTGTAGAACGCCCTGCGGCTAAGTGGGGCGACGATATGCGTAACGCTAACACTGAATGAAAAGAGACGAAGACCGGACTCAATGGCGCGTCTTGGGAGAGACCCGTCCAGCAGTGGACTGATGATGGGTTGATGATAGGTTGATGAAGATGATGAAGATTAATGGCATCAGTATTTCAATGTTTTCATCTTTACTCAGAGATCACTAGGTAATACTTATTGAAACAAAAAAAATACAGACTGAAAAAGGATAATAAAACAAGTGAGAAATGACGCTTCTCTGTAGATTATCACAAAAAGCGTAAAATAAATTGATATATCTAATTTATTTACGCAATTACGGAGCCAAATCTCAAGGGGAATGTAAGAATTCTATTTAGGATCACTTTCGAGAGTTTCTAAAAGAAATCCTTGAAAAAGCTCATAGCACTAAGTGGAATACCAAATATAGGCTTTTGGTGTTTTCACACTAATACCGACACGACATCTAGACGATATCGGAGTACTCTCATGCGTTATAATTGTACTAGCCGTCGTCCGCGGCGTTGCTCGCGTTCTACCCATTAGAGTGTGACGTTTCAAAATTCCTTTCTTAGTACACCCCTACACTACATAAGGATACTACCTTCCGAATTTCAACAAGAAAAACTATTAAAATAAAAGTGCTATGTGTCGTTTCAAAAAATTTCAAAACTCGTGTCCACTATTTAGTTACAGAATTCAACCATTTTCTTTTCAAAACAAACGACAGCCGACTTGACAAATGACTTGACTTGACTTATATTATTACAATTATATCACTTGACATTGGCAAAATTGTCTGTCGAAATGACGGACAGAGGCCATTAATGAAGAGAAGAAGAAGAAGAAGCTTTTGACGGCAAAAAACGCGCTTAAACGCGCTAGTGTCACTAATTCCTATGAGTTTGCATGAACACAGTTCAGAAAACTTGCCAGTTTTTATGAGACAACGATTGCTCCCTAGAAGCTGACAGAGAATCAACGCACAGCCTAAACTATAAGTCCTAGAGGTATATCAACGCACAGCCTAAACTATAAGTCCTAGAGGTATATACCTCTAGGACAAACGACAGCCAACTTGACAAATGACTTGACTTGACTTATTTATTACAATTTTAACACTTGACATTGGCAAAATTGTCAGTCGAAATGACGGACACAGGCCATTACTGAAGAGAAGAAGTTCGAACAGCCATAGCAACAAAAGAAGAAAAGAAGAACTAGATTGTTGATAGAATCTTAGCCAACTATTATCCTACTTCCTGCTAACAATATAAAATGTCATGATGTTTGGATTTTTGTGTATCAATCACGCTGCAGCTAACTGGTCCAATTTGCATTAAACTTGGAATGTACAATGTACATTTATATAGTTCTCTACTTGGATTAACACATAGGCTACTTTTTATCCCTTTTATTTTATTGTAGGTGGTACACGTAACATTTATCATGAATTCCGGTTTATTCGAAAAAATAAATTCGTACATTTCCAGACCACGCCTTCAAGGGCTTGGTTAGGTACTTACTTTTGCGACACTCCACGAACCCAAGATTTATTTAAGGGTACTTTGTAAAATAGGTATACTTCGATAGGTACATGAATTCCAAAGCAAGGACAAAATCTATACTTATTGTACGGATTTTTGAAACCGGAAATGGGCAAATAGCTAACACAATATGATCTTATCAACACCTAATAATTAAATAAAATAAAATAAAAACTTTTCATCATCAATATATATAAAACTCTTTTGAAGCTGACAGAGAATCAACGCACAGCCTAAACTATAAGTCCTAGAGGTATGAAATTTGGAGGGTAGTATCCTTATATAGTGTAGGGATGCACTAAGAAAGGAATTTTGAAAAGTCACACTCTAACGCGAGCAACGCCGCGGGAGACGGCTAGTACATAATAATATTGTAGAGACTTTTTTTTATTTTTTTTATGATAAAAGTAATGGAACAAGCTAATAGCTCACCTGATGTTAAGTGGTAACTTCTGCCTATAACAATGCATTACCACACAGAGCAAGTCCAATGAGGACGTGCCCTGTAAGTCAATGCACTGCGTCCATCACTCTGAGACGTAAAGATGTTGAAGTCTCATGTGCCTGTAATTACACCGGCGCCCTTACCCTTCAAACCGGAACACAGCAATGCGAGCATCGCTGCTTGGCGGCAGAAATAGGTACGGTGCTAGTACTGAACCCGGACGAGCTCTCACAAAGAGCTCTACTACAACTCGCCACAAACGTGTGACCGGTGACGGTGACAGTGGCGGCTACACCATGTGAACGTTAAAAAGTGGTTAGAGGCCACCGGTGGCTGTGGCCAGTGGTCCGTTTGCTCTCAGCCTAAGCTTTATAAAGCGCCCGTGTCCGTGGTCTACCAACCAGAGCCATAATAAATCGGTACCAGTAAAAACATGTCGGTCCCTTATCAAAATTTACTCAACTGTTACGCTAAGAACAAGCTTAGGATTATACGATCTACCAATCAGAAGAGGCTGTGGTTTTTTTTATCAAAGGAAAGGAGATTTTATATATTGTTTTGAAACTCAATCAATAAGGATGTGATTGAGGGATGTGAGGTTGGAAGAAAATTCGGTTTTTTATTAGTCACAAGCCGTCGCCCGCGGCGTTTCTCGCGTTCTAGACCCTTTAGAGTGTGACTTTTCAAAATTCCTTTCTTAGTGCACCCCTACACTATATAAGGATCCTACCCTCCAAATTTCATACCTCTAGGACTTATAGTTTAGGCTGTGCGTTGATTCTCTGTCAGCTTCAAAAGAGTTTTATTTATATTGATGATTTTGACGTATAATTATTTTTTTCTCTTTGTTGTATATAGGTAAACATATCAATAAAAAAAATTGTTACATATTTTTACTTACTTTATAAGTGTCATGAATCATGGTAGGAGAATCAATTTTAATATTAGTAAAGGCAAAGCAGAAGAAAAGTTTTTTTTGTAACACTTGAAGCCGAAATAAAGTTACCCTCTTGCTTTACGCATATTTTTTGTGCATAACTTTTTGCAGGACATTCGATTTTGATAACTATTTTTTTTACTTTCCACTGATATAAGTATCTTGTCCTGCGGAAGTGTGAAAGCAAAGATCACTGACCTTTATAATTAAACAACAAAGCATCACGCAATTTAAAAATAGAACGTGGTTTTAGCGTTTTCCATTCCTCAGACTCAGCTTAAACAAACGAAACTTGGACCACGGTGCATTGCACATGAGCAGGCTTCGTAGTTCAGGAGATTGTGGCTCATTTTTAAAATGTTTCTATTAATTTATTTTTATTGAAATTACATATGAGTGGTTTGTGTGATTTATGTATTTTGTGGTTCAGTATATAGGTAGTAAAGGCAATTTTTTATTTGACTATTTTTACGCATGTACTATTTTTTTATCATTAAAGTTACACTAAGCATAGGAAAATATCATGGAAATGTATTTTTCAAGTTAAAATCTGCAAGAAAACTTGCAAAAGTTGACTTCCGCGTTCATTGAATAAACAAAAGTAGAAAGTTTCTGCAAATTTTCACAACTAAAAACAGTAAACCGAGAAATAGCAAGAACTTGCTATCTTTATGATCTTTATGCACAGATTTTTTTTTCAATCCGATGTTTTTTTTTTCTTTTACTTGTATGTTTTTGAAAGAGCTTGAAGTCTATCGTAACAATTTAATATTACTAATAATTTGTAGTTAAAGTCAAATTTTATTTACACATAAACATAAGACTAAAAAAGTATTTACAACTAGCTTCCGGCCGCGACTTCGTTCGCGTCCCGTAAGATCCTGTTGATTTTCCGTGATAACAAAGAGCCTATGTGTTAATCCAAGTCACGGACAAATATTCCAAGTTTCATCCAAATCGGATCAGTAGTTTTTACGTGAAAGAGTAACAAACATCCATACATACAAACTTTCGCGTTTATAATTATTATAGTACCTAGGGAGTTGCTCATAGCGGCTGAGCCCGTAGTCAGAAGTTTTGCTTTGTTGATCGAAACGCATATCGAGAAGCGACTTGCGAGATATTTTGTATGAAAACCCGATAAGCGTACTCGTGTTAATAATATTAGTAGTATAATGTTCTAATTTAAAAGCGATCTCCTGTTCTACAAGGTTTTTGATGTAAACATTCAAACGAAGACCTCATGAGGGTTGAACAAACACACCGCAATAACCTTTGCACGGTCCACGTCACAAACAAAAAGGAATGTGGACATTTCCCTGAAACTAGGGAGATTTTTTCAACTGCCAGTGGCTTTACCCGGGACTGGATTTTACCTCCGAATTGAGACCAAACGTTTATTTTAATGGAAATGGTTAAATAAAAGGCTAATTAAATTTGTTATTTATAAAAAGGTTTATTGAAACCAATGATATGACCGCCATAGCACGGACCGTACAAAAGTAAAGAGTGTCAAAACACAAATATGGCCACCGGAAGTGGTAGAATAAAAAAAACATATTTTCAGTGTTGATACCTAGAATTATTTATGTTATGTATTGAACAGAAATAAAGATAAATGTAACCTAAATGTCAGTGTAAAAAATAAATAAATATTCTTGGACATATCACACAACTCCCTCTAGTCCCTATCTATCTATCTATATCTATCTATCTATCTAAGCAAAGCTTGTATTACGGGAACTAGGTTGCAAATAAAAAAATTATAATACTTATTTTGTAAATACATTCTTATACATAGTAACACCCAGATATAGAACAAACTATATTTGCCACACGTAAATTTTTGTTCTCAGTGGGGATTAAACCCACGACCCACAGCACGGAAGGCAGAGTTATCGACTGAGTTGTGACGCCTTCAAATAACACGTCTATGAGGTCACCTTGCCCGTCTCCGATACCTATTAGGTTATCCGGGTAAAGTTTAAGGTCAGATTTGGGAGAACAGTTGTAGATACCCTATTCACCCAGAGGGGCTGTCAATAGTCCAAGACCATCCAGACAGGTCCTAATTGCTTTAATATGGACAGGGAATGGCATTTGGGTTCGATTCTCGACCAGAAACTATATTAAATTGGGTGTAAGATACTCGTAGATTTAGGGTGAGTTTGAAGCTAAAATACAATGTATTTTAGGATACCTAGGTTTGTTATTACGAAATTCCTTTTAATATTTTTTTGTAATTAAGTTTAAACTTTTTCGGTTATAACAAAAATAGCTTCGTTATTGTGAAAGTAGCGTACTAAGGCCAGTATATTATTATACTATTATTATTATTATTTTGCGTGCGTTGTGTGTTATATTATATGTAACAATGTGTAATTTATTGTTATATTTCTGCCCTAAAACTATCTGTGTAAAATATTTTTTTTTCTTCCAATCTCTTTATTTTCATACAGCACCCCTTGTATTTATATCTTGAAGTCCTTTCTGTCCAAGGTTGTCTGGAAGAGATTGCTGCATAGCGATAAGACCGCTTATTGTACAATTAATTTAAGTTTTGTTTTTTTATTTTATTGTAATTCCTAAGTTAAGGTGTGCAATAAAGTATTTTCTATCTTCTATCTATCTATCTATATGCTGATTTGCTGTTCAAGCACTGATCCGGACTCAATTATAGATTTTTATATGAAAATCTCGCTTGAGTAACGATTCCTGTATCTTCATACGGAATTTAGAAAATACTTTATAGCAAGACTAGCTGTCGCCCGCGGCTTTGCTCGCGTGGTATCAGCATACGCATTATTACTGGTTAAAATCTTTGATCCTAACTTTAGACTTTTAGGGTGCGACGTTTGAAAATTCTTTTCTTAGTGCACCCCTACACTAGAAAAGGATACCTACTACCCTCCAAATTTCATACCTCTAGGATTTATAATTTGTGCGTTGATTTTCAGGCAGCTTCAAAAGAGTTATATACTATTTAGACGAAGATACAAAGTTGGGGCTTGTTTGATTTGTCTTGACAAGGGCTATGAATAATAATCCAAGATAAAAACCAGGGTCTGATGATGGAGGTAGAAGAGAGCTGTGGGAACTCGCAAAAAAAAATGTTATTTCTAAAAAAAAAATTTTTAACTATAACTTGTACCTACTGTTTTTTGAGATACTTATTACTTTAAAACTTTTATGCGATCTCGAACAGAAACACAAATATAAAGTCTAGACTAAAATGTCTTTGTCTATAAGATTTATAATAAAGACTATTATCATTTGGAATGATAACGATCCAGACGGAGATTTGCATAAAAATGAACCCTTTATTAACCTTAAGACCTTGACTGCCACACTCAGAGACATTGACTAAACATAAGTAAAAATATTACATGTCAACTTTTTCATGTGTATCTTGTAAATACTTTGTTATTCGTAGTTTTTTTTGTAAATTATTTTAATGAGCGAAATATTTGAAATAATCACTATTATGATAAGTAAAACCTAAATTTTACAGGAATAATAAAACTAAGTCTCTTTGCACAGTTTAAAAAAAAAAACAAAAAAAAAACAAGAAGTTTTGGTTTGCAAGAGTGAACGAGTTCATTCGCACTTGACCGGTTTAGTTTATATTAGTCGTTAGCATAAAAATATTTGCATAAAAAATAAAATTCAAATTAGAGCGCCAAGAAAGCCGAGTGTAATAGCCGATAATTTCTCGCAAAGATTTACACCCTTATTCATAAAAACGCTAATTATATAAGACCATTAAAAGCTCTGGTAGCAACTCAGACCGTTTGGACTTCCTATTTTTATGCAAATATTATATTAGGAAAAACAAGACAGAATGTCCTAACTCTACACTTATTCTAGACTTTAAACCATTGATATTATACTTCCATGACTTATAATGTAAACATAATTAACATCGAGATGGTAAAAACGTGTTCCAATTAGTGAAATATGTAATTAGCCGAAAAGAATAACTTACCTCTTTATTCATATTATTCAACTGTCCTTTTAGAATATAGAATAGAATACAATAGAAAATGTTTATTTTGTGCCAAAGAAACATGCATAGTTAGGTACAGCAAAGAAATCACAATAAAAATTAAAAACTAATACATGACAACAAAATAGGTCGTCACTCAGCATAAGTTGTATTTTAGCGCAGCTTTCAAATATTGTCACTTGCATGAAAACGAAAAGAGATGACAACAGATTTAGCTATCATTTTAGTTAGCTCAACTTTAGAAGACCAATATAAATATACCCCTATATAACTTATTTAATTATGTCACTGAAAAAAATATTATAACTCTCCTTTTCTTTTCTCATAGTCGGATAATAAAGTGAAATGGTAGTAATAAGAAAATACAACATTACCTTTGTAATGTAAAGCCCACTTCAAGTATCGGAGATCTATAAGATGGTGACATTGAGATTAAGGCGGTCACCGTTTGTGTAATTATTTTCTAAGAAAATTCGCTTTTTCAGTTAGTTTTGCAATATAAAACGAAAATTTATATATTATTTTAATTTTCTCTAGATTAATTTAGTGTTAGTTTAATAATTCAAGAGTTTGAAGCCATACTTGCAATTAATAACAGTCTATATCTTGAGTTATTCAGAGTGTAACAGAACAATTCTCAAAAACTTATGAAAGTTAAAGTGGCATAAAAAATTGTGTATCCATATTTGGTATCCAATTACAGTACAACAGAGCTAGCAAATAGAAATATATAAATAAATAAATATTCTTTGACATTAAACGCAACGCCTTTATATTATAGTAACCAGCTGATACCCGGGATTTTGTACGCGTGCGAAACTTTCCATCAAAATATCTGTCAACCAGCATACGATGAACCTCGTAGCAAATAGCTGCTTTTGGTTTATAGAGTTCAAGCTGTATCTAAGAATTAACTTTTTTGATTTCAATAAAATATAGCTTATGTTTAAATCCGGAAACAGGGCTTCTGAATGGAATAAGTTTCGTTGAAATTGGTCCAGTAGTTAAGACGTGATTCGCGAACAAACAAACATACAAACTCGATTCTTGGCATCAGAATCGTTTATATAGTAGATGCATTATTTAGTTTATCCATATCTTTAATATTAGTTTTTGGCTTTTTACAGATTTATTATAGTAGGTATAAATATCTTTATAATTAAAAATAAACCCTGTTTCTCCTTAGTCACGCCATTACGACTATTACACCCTGTATTTAATGCTAGTCCGGTTCTAGGTATTATGATAAAGACTTAGTTCAACTAGTATAATATTATTTAAGTGAACGAACCTTAGTATCTGTCATATTCATATTATTATTAATATTATTTATAGGTAAAATAAATAAATATTAGTAGAGTTTTCACACACCGCCCTCTAGTTAAAAACTAAGTGAAGCTTTTATTATAGGAAAAGCTGCAAAAGCGTTGTTGGCCTCTACCACAGATCATCATTATAATGCTTTAGGACTGTACTTAGGACATTGACGTTCCAACTTAGGCTTTAAGTACTTAGTACTTTAGTAAGCAGACATGGGAAAGTTCAAAAGAACCATTTTGCGAAACTACTTATCTAGAACTTGAAGTAATGTAATGAAAAACCAATCCCAAAGGTTTGTCCTGGCTTAAAAGTCTCACGGAACCCTGAGGGTTACACTGAAAAACCCAATAGTTGAATTTCTAATTGTTGGTTCCTTTAATGTTAACTAAACTTTTTTATGAGTTGAGCTAACATTAAATTATGGTTAAACAACCGACGCGTGGTATTTGATGTGACAAGTTATAGTTGATTTAACAAATCATTAGTGTAGGGGCTAATTAACACTAAATATCGGTTGAAATAATGTTGAATCAACCTTTTCGGTCTTTCAGTGTAAGCTACATTGCTAGGAAAAGTCAGCATTATGATGGAAGATTATCATTATTATTTTTATAGACATTTTCCGAAAGATATAAGCATTTTTATTAATTTTTTTTGAAAAAACAATAGAAAGATTAAATTTTTTTACTGAACGAAGCCTGACTACTAATACCCCTATTGTTTGAGTCAAGGGTTCAAAAAAATAATTTCAAACGGTTCCATATAACCGGTATTTTGAGCACGTCCCAAATATTTAAGGTAAAAATGGATCGAAAAAATAAAAAAGTTATATCACAAAAACTTTTCCCTTTAACATTTCTAACATGTAGAAATTTTATTACGTAATTTGCAGAATTTCGCGAGTGTTTTGGAACTTTTTCAACAGTTTACGATATTTTATATCAAGTCAAATCAAATTAATTAAAACGCTTGCAGCTTTGTAGATTATCTAACTTTTCGTAAGGAATAACGAAATGACAGTATTTTTATTATCTGTGCTTTGATGAAGCTTCCCATGCCGATGTTTATCTAACCACAATCGCTACTGATTACTCACTCAAGAAGCGCTATATCATCATCATCATCATCAATTCTTTGGAAGCTGACTGACAATCAACGCACAGCCTAAACTATAAGTCCAAGAGGTATGAAATTTGGAGGGTAGTATCCTTATATAGTGTAGGGGTGCAATAAGAAAGGAATTTTGAAAAGTCGCAACTTTATGATTTAAAATTAGGATCAAAGATTTTTAGCAAGAATTGCGTATGCTACTACGAGCAAAGCCGCAGGTGACAGCTAGTAGCCAATAAGTGACTATACCGTGACCAGAGGCTTTTAAGACTCGACATAAAGGGCTATAATATCACAATACACGAGTGACAAGCGAAGAAATGACGAGGTTATCAATCATGTTGCGCTCCGAAACAATTGATTTGATTTATAGTCTGTGTGGCCTAGTATTTTCTATTTTGGGGTTCTTTCTGAAGAACCCTTGAATTGAGTAAACCTGTGTAGTAAACTAGTAAAATTGAGTTGAGCCTTCTTACTTATACCACTAATAGATGCCGCCCGCGACTTCGTTCGCGTTGGTTTCCGTTAATTTTTCGAGATAAAAAGTAGCCTATGTGTTAATTCAGGTCACGGACAATATATATTCCAAGTTTCATCCAAATCGGATCAGTAGTTTTTATGCGAAAGAGTAACGAACATCCATATATCCATCTATACTTACAAACTTTCGCATTTATAATATTAGTAGGATTTTTGATAGTCAGTGTTTATTTTTGGCCAAATTACTATCAATGATCACTAAGGGCCGGTTTTTGATCCCTAGTTTACCTAATTGTCAAATTTGGATAACTAGGGATCGAAAAACCGGTCCTAACTACAACAAAATCGCTTTTCGTGAACCTCGTGTTCCTAAACCTAGAAGAACAATTTATATAACATGTTATATACAGAATCGTTAGTCTGCAATTTCTCTCGCGCCTCGCCATTTTATATTACATCAGACGTATTGTTACGAGTCAATAAAATATATTTTTCGTCGTTATTGACGGCGAAAGCGGATTTCCCACTGCCAACGACACGACACTTACGATATTGGCGAAGAGCTAATCAATCATCATCATCATCATCAATATATATAAAACTCTTTTGAAGCTGACATAGAATCAACGCACAGCCTAAACTACAAGTCCTAGAGGTATGAAATTTGGAGGGTAGGTTCCTTATATAGTGTAGGGGCGCACTAAGAAAGGAATTTTGAAACGTCACACTCTAAAGGGTAGAACGCGAGCAACGCCGCGGGCGACGGCTAGTACCATATATTTACGTAGACACGTCACTTAAACACCACTCAAAATCGCGTGAATACTTAAACGTCACTTATAATTTGAATACCACTTATAACTGCTCTGCCTCTGTTTTACCTTACCCAAAGTAAGAGATGTTAATCATTTAAGCACTAGATGCTTTCACACCCGTGTTAGCGTCGACACCACAGATGAACATGATTATTTGTCTGTAGTCAACACCGATATTTTATTCGAGCCACTAACAAGTCGTCGGTGTCGTGTTGGTGTCGTTATCGGTCAGCGTGCAAACGCTTGTAGGCTGTTTGGGTATAAAATGGTTTTAATAATAGGTTCAATATACATAATGGGGTATGCGAGTAAGGGAGTATTATTGCTCGGTTGTGTAATAAAAGACCCGGGTTTTAAAGAAAAATATTTTTGGTACACTGTAAGGCTACGCGCGCATGGAGCGTCCAAGCGACCAGCGACCAGCGACTGAGAACACTATGAATATGACAGGTTATTATACGTTTGACACGCTGTTCTTGATAACATTATTCCCATCTCATAAAAGGTAATAGAGACAAATTTAACTGGGGATTAAATTTTGAGTGATGTTTCACTATTCGAGCGTATCAGTTGCTTTTATGCCGGTGTGATCAATAAAATAGTTATAGTTGATCGTAATGAATTTATATTTCAATTCATTGAAAAAGAAATCATTGGCAATTGAATCATAAAGATCATAAAGAAAAATACTAGTTTTTATTATATGTAGTTATCTATTGGACCAGTTGTTTGCAACGGTTTGTAGATAGATCAACTGTGTTATGTGGATTTTGTAAATACTGTATTAGTTGTAATGTTCTTTGTGAATAAAGTCTTATCTATATAAAAACTTATACCTACCTCCAAAAACATTTCGGCCATCAAACGGCCGAAAGCCTTCTTGTTTCTTTTGAAGAATCACCATCCATTAGATGAGTTGACTTTGAAAGAAATATTGCAAAGATCGTCCGAAGCGAAGTTTGTCGGCTCAACGCGGACGTAGGTCTGTATAATGGTTGAAATGTTACAGGTAAACTTTGAACATTTTTCACATAGATTTATGTAACTGCGTTTTAGTCAATTTAATTTTAACCCACGTCATAAGGCTGCAGGCACACTTGTAGCCAAATCTACATAAAGTAAGCGCTGTCACAAAATAAAAAAAACCGCATTGTCAAAGTTAATGTTAACTTCTGGACTCCTTGGTACTGACCGCTGGTTTGGCTGCCAATCGTTATCTCACCTACCAGGTTTAAGTCTCGCAGGTATTCTGAACTATTTTCATACTAAATCATAGATATTCTGTGACTAAATAGTGACATTAGCGCGTTTCAGCGCCTTTTTTGTCGTCAAAATATTCTTGTTTTCGTATATCTGTAGCCACGTCGCTTGACATTATGCTGGGCAGCGAAAGCAGTTCACAGCTTGCGATATGGGGGTAGTTTTTAGTTCTATCTACTTTTTACGAGTAGTTCTATATAAATTACTAGCCGTCGCCCGCGGCGTTGCTCGCGTTCTAGACCCTTTAGAGTATGACGTTTCAAAATTCCTTTCTTAGCGCACCCCTGCATTATAAGGATACTACCCTCCAAATTTCATACCTCTAGGACTTATAGTTTAGGCTGTGCGTTGATTGTAAGTCAGCTTCAATAGAGTTCAATATACAGGGTGTTACCAGACCACTTCCGAAAACTTGGAGGTTCCAATCAGACCATGATACTGAAAACATTAAGCGAAAAAAATCGCGAAAAAAAAAATTGACTTGACTATCTCTTTTTAATTTTTTTTCTAGTTACATACACACAGTACAACATAATAAGACATATCTACCTAATTATCTCATTTAAAAAAGCAAAAAAACAAATAAAATAAATAAAGCAGCAATGTACACGCAGCACGCAGATTACGTCTACTACAGCATGAACAGCTGAGAGTTCATCGCGGGTCATTCAAGTACGCGACGTGCGAGCGACCTACGTTAGTACCTACCTACGTTAGTAGGCACTTACGACACAGAATAAATAATAGTACTACGCCTCGACATTACCTACGTGAATGCGTACATTGCGGGCTGGCGACATAAATACAAATCTTTAAACATTGTTTTCTCCGGCTATAATTATTTTTCAGGATAACTGATTTTTTTTTGGTTGGGTTTTAGTGTGCTGTAGCTCCCCCTTTCGTTTTCGGAAGTGGTCTGGTAACACCCTGTATATTGATGATGATTGATGATTGATGATAGGTTTTACGTCCATTCTAGAAATCCACTTTTTTAATCGACTTCCTAGAACAACAAGAATTCCTTTCAAATCCTGATTACCTTTTCTTTATAATATTGCTGAGTGCAAAGAGTCAAAAGTACTTTGTTTCATAGAAAGATTAATTTTACTTTGACTTTGAAGTACCGTTTGCAGCTTTGTTGAAATAGAAGCGTAAAATTCTGCTTTGCTGCGTAATTTTTTAGCTGTATAACGATCATTTTTATTATACCAGGTGTAAAAGTTCACTCTTTAAAAGTAATACCTATCAATAGTTATTTGTTATACAAGAGTGCAAAGTTGCTTTTTAACCGAGTGTTCAATTTTGATGACCGAGCAATCGAAGGATTCTAAAATTGAATCACGAGCGCAGCGAGTGATTCAAAATTAGAATCCTGAGTGTTAGCGAGGGAATCAAAAGAGCACGAGGTGAAAAATCTTTGCACTCGAGTGCAACACGTAACTTTTCATTCCACCTCAGCGAGGAAATGACTAAATGCAAAAAAAGCAAATTGAAAAAAGAACACCAAGAAGGTTCCGAGTCTGAGTTTTTAACAAATTAAAAAAAAGTTGCATGATATATTCGGCACCATAGAGGTAGCAGTAAATAGGTTTAATGTTTTTTTTAATTCACAAACTTAGTGCACACGATGTTCTAAATTCAATTTACTTTATCCTCTAGAGAATAAAAACGGCTTTTCCACTCAGATATTGAAGATTAAAAATACTCTTTCCGAGATGGTGGGATGAAAAATGATTTTTTTTTTCTATAAAACCATAAAAAAAATATTCCTGGACATTTCATGGAACGCCGTCTTGTCCCTAACTAAGCAAAGCTTGTACAGTACAATGGGAACTTGATTGCTGATAGACTTATATAATTTCTTCTAAATATATATACGTACCTATAATAATATATAATTATTATAAAGCCACGTTCAGGCATTACACAAATATCTCTACATTTTACATTTACAAATGTTTGTTCTTAGTCGAGAGCGAACCCATGACCCACAGCACGGAAGGCAGAGCTTTTACCAACTGAGCTGTGACGCCTGTCCAAAAATACTAGTCCCCATAAAAATTAACAATTTCTTCGATGAAACCTTAAAAAATCAACTCAAAAATCATGCCAAGTAATGTTCAAAAATAATAAACTTATTTTATTGATTTTTTTAAAACGAAAAAGACATAGATACTCGGTTTTAGTCGCTGGCCATTTGTTTAGCCGTACAAGTGCGCGTGTAGCTTAACCACACTATGTGATATAATAAGATATTTTATTCCCAGAAATCAACAAAATAAAAGATTACAGAAGGTATAAGAAAAACCTCCTTTGATATAAATCTAAGTAAAGTCCCTTTTCCCTCACACTTCATTCTTATTGGAGCGGTCTGGGTAATGCGTAAGTGAGTCAAGAAAAAAATATGACCAATATTTTTAGATAACACGCCACTACCTTTCGTACAATCTTTACGTCTCAGAGTGATGGACGCAGTGCATTGCCATACAGGGCACGTCCTCATTGGACTTGCTCTGCGAGGTAATGCATTGTTATAGGCAGAAGTTACCACTTAACATCAGGTGAGCTATCAGCTTGTTCCATTACATTTATCATAAAAAAAAACAAAAAAAACAATAATTTCCTTTTTTATTAACCAACAGAAAATAAAAAAAAATATTCCATGATTATCTTTTCCAGTCTATGATTTGGTAGCAGTATGTCATCACACTTTTTTTCTGCTTATTGCAAAAAAACCCACGAGTGGTTGTTGCTTATTATAAAAAGTGGTTTTTGAGTTTTTTTTTTAACCGTAAATATTTTAAGCGCTTTGCCATCGTTATCACATAAAAAACTCTGAGATAAAAACGTTCTCATTGAATATTACTTAACCTAGATCTGTTAAGTGCAGATGAATGCAAAACGCTCAGCGACACAGGTGAAAATAAGATAACAGGAGTAGATTATCTAGCTGGGAGCGGAGTTATTCCCATATTGCCTATCGGGTTTGTCCCACTAGTGCGGGACAATGGGATATTTTTTTAATATGAAATGAATTTACAGTGGTGAAGATGGCGTATTAATGGTGGTTTTTCTACCTACTAGAATACAATGTTAGTATTAATTATACCTATAGTTATATTTACATTTACAAATCCAAACACTAACTTAGTAACATACGTAAGATTATTATTTTTTGCTATGTAAATCTAAGTGGGTAATTATTTATCATATGATAGATATACTCGTAGTAAAAGAAAAGTAAAGTAAGTCGGTGTATTGTATATCAGGAGAAAACAATGTGACCTTAAATATTTGTCACTTTTTCGGTATTAAATGATCTACCACAAGTTTTTTTTTTTTTTTTTTTATATTCACGGACACTTAACACAACGCCTTCTAGTCCCAAACTAAGCAAAGCTTGTACGATGGAAACTAGATGGCTAATAGAATACATACATACATTTTTTTTGTTTTTGTAAATACATACTTATAATACCTAGAAACACCCAGACACAGAACAAACATCTATGTTTACAACACACAAATGTTTGTTCTCGGTGGGGATCGAACCCACGACCCACAGCACGGAAGGCAGAGCTACTACCGACTGAGCCATGACGCCTGTCATGGCTCAGTCGGTAGTACTTAACATTTTTCCACTCTTTTACTCAATACATTTTATCTGGTAAACATACTTGCACTAGAATAGTAATGAGCTGTTTTTTATTGTTAACACAACTGTGTAAAAAAGTGCAATTAAATAGTGAGACGAACCTAGGAATATACAGGAATAACCCTGGGAGTGCACCATCCAAAATGCATGCAGCAAAGTTAGATAAGCAGTACTTTACAAGCTTAAGTTTTGTCCCACGTGTTGGCGATAATGAAGTTTTTGGCACGACGCTTTAGTTGAAAATGTTCGCTTATTCGCTTTAGTATTCGGTAAGTAGACTAGTTGAATTGAATTATTTTACTTAACATCGTGTAGTTTGGTTTTGTGAACCGGAAGTGAAATTATAAAATGACTAGCCGTCGCCCGCGGCGTTGCTCGCGTTCTACCCTTTAGAGAGTGACGTTTCAAAATTCCTTTCTTATAGTGCACCCCTACACTATATAAGGATACTACCCTTCAAATTTCATACCTCTAGGACTTATGGTTTAGGCTGTGCGTTGATTCTAAGTCAGCTTCAAAAGAGTTTTATATATATTGACTTATGATGATGATGATAATGATTTTATTTGATAAAACATGGTTTTTGGTAACATTGTAACTTTTGGATAGCGCTAAGCAAGCAAGCAAGCTCGTATAAGTGACCAACTCTGGTGACGGAGTTTTTAGGCCGCCTTAAGGCCTCCGTAATGGCTTAACGATTGCTAAAGCCGGAACCGACAGTTTAACGTACTGGATAGCATTATTTAATTACTACGTCACTTTTACAGAGCTTTAAAGATATAATAATATGTGGGTTTAAAAACTGTTTTATTAAAACCTATTTAACCATATAAATTTAACCATAGTACAAACTCTGCTTAGTTTGGGACTAGAGGGCGTTGTGTGAAATTTTCAAGGATATTTAGAAACATGACTATACGTTTTTGAAACTTTAACAGTATTTCTTGGACATTTAGAAAAAATTAGAGATAGAGAGATAGAGATAGAGAAACATTTATTTGGCTCACAACACAACACAGGTACAACACAGTAAAATAATTAAAAGAAGACAATAAAAAACTAGGTGATTGGAAAATAAAATAAAATAATAAAATAAATTGTTTTATTGTGACATAACACCATCCACTGTCTATTCAGAAACCATTTGCAGCAATTGATTTATTATTTCACTGCCTCACTTTGACATATCACCGGTCAATAGCCAATGCTAACTTTAGCCTGGCCTTTTGTTAGATAGTAGATCGATACTGTTTTGTACATTGTCCTTTCAACATTGTGCAACAATTGAAATAGTGATTTACTGTCTCAGTTTTGCATAACATCGTCCAATAACCAATGCTAACTTCAACCGAACCCTTAATTATAATGGGTGGGTAAGTTTTACTCTAAAACTATTGTATGGAGTACCTATCGATATTGGAAAACACAATTGTCTAAGCCTCGTCTGCCTAAAAATATAGGCAGTTTATTGTTTGGCAAATGCTTATAAAAAATCTCAAGTATCCTTCACTTACTAGACCTACAAACTATCAAATTTTGATATACTTCTTTGTGTTCTATCTGATAGAAAAGAGTGAATAGGTGTATTATGCCTCCATATTATGTGCTCCACCTTACGCTGCAGCTACACTTACCATCAGGTGTGCTGGCAGCCAAACGCTTAGCATCATACAATACAACCAAAAAAAATTTTTTTTTATTTTTTTTATGAGCTATAGCTAAGCATTTGGCTGGGTATTTTGCTTAACCTAGAGAAAAAGAGGCCACCTTAATTTTTTTTTTCATTGTTTTTAAGTCACGATCTTGTTTTACTACAGCATAACGCTATCCACTTGACAGTGAATGTACATTCACAAACGATGTTCACTATTCGATTTATTATTTTACTGCCTTGCTTCTGCGTACCGCCGTCCAATAGCCAACGCTACCAGCCATTATTACGTTAGCCGGGGTAGATATTAGATCGATACCATCCTAAGGGAGCTTTGTACAGTCGTCATCAAAAGCGCTATCAACATACGAGCGATGTGCAATAATTTATTTGACTGCTTCACTTTTGCATAGTGCCGTCCGATGCTAGAGTATTATGTTGTCAGTGGTTGAGTTATGTACAGTCCACATGAAAAGTGTTTTAAAATGATGAATCAAAATATTACGACGATTTAGAAAATGTGGTTGAAACTCTCGAAGGGAACATTTTTGTTTGTATAATTATGAGCATTAGAAGCTTCCTAGACATTACTTTTTTCGACCAAAAGAGAAAAATTATACTTCGTCTGTCTTCGTTCTTCTGTTTTGATGGAAAAGAGACAGAGATTGTCTTCCCTTCCATGGACGTTCTTCTTCTTTTAAACCTATATGGCCTGTGTCCGTAATTTCAACAGACTATTTTGCCAGTGTCAAGTGATGTGAATTTTAAATAATATAAGTCAAGTCAAGTCTTCGTCAAGTCGACGTTTTTAAGCTGAACATGCAATGTCAAGTTTAATTTTCATTAAATCTGATAATATTAAAAAAAACAAGATATGCACCCGTAGCGGATAAATCACGAACCATTTTTTCATACATTTCTGTTTATTATCATCGATTTATGATGCAATTTTCAAAAACAAAACCACCATTTTTCTGCAAAAACTTGCGATCCTCGATTTAATCGACAGGCGTCGTGGCTCAGTCGATAGTAGCTCTGCCTTCCGTGCTGTGGGTCGTGGGTTCGATCCCCACCGAGAACAAACAGTTGTGTGTTGTAAACATAGATGTTTGTTCTGTGTCTGGGTGTTTCTATGTATTATAAATGTATGTATTTACAAAACAAATGTAGGTATGTATGTATTCTATCAGCCATCTAGTTTCCATCGTACAAGCTTTGCTTAATTTGGGTCTAGAAGGCGTTGTGTTAAGTGTCCGTGAATATATTATATTTATATTATATTTAATGCAAAACGAGACTTAAAAAATTAACTCAGATTTGAATTCCAAATAGTTGTTTCTGTCGCTGACAGTACACGCCTCCTGTGATGATGTTGGAACAGCGTATTTGTCTTTGATATCGGCGTGCTGTTATTGTTCAATAGATTTTGGCATAAATATTTACTATAGTGGTTGAAATGGTACATTTTTAGTGAATGAGGTTTTGTCGAATATATGCTAGCAAACGAGATTTTCGTCAAATATTTGCAGGATCGAGACGAACTGTTATTTTTAGATAAAGTATTTTCGTAAATACATTTTGTTCATCGAATGTGTTTTTTCCAACAGCAAATGGATTTTTTTTGCAACTGAGGCTAGTGGGGGTATCGTTGTCTCATAAAAACCTGCCAGGTTTAAGCTGGCAGGTTTTCTGAACTGTTTTCATACTAAATCATAGGTATTCTGTGACTAAATAGTGACATTAGCGCGTTTCAGCGCGTTTTTTGCCGTCAAAATCTTCTTGTTTTCGTATATCTGTAGCCACGTCGCTTGACATTATGCTGGGCAGCGAAAGCAGTTCAGAGCTTGCGATACGGGCCCAGATGCCAAATGCCGATCCAGAAATCGTTACTCAAGCATAGATTTCAGTAGAGATTACCATACAAAAATCTATGCTCGAGTCTATCCAGACTGGCCGGAAGCACTGATCCCAGTGCTTGAGCAATAAATCGGCATACGGGCTTAAAATCTCTTGTTATTTTTAATAAGTTGATTCAAATAGATGATGAACAGATCTTTGCTTGCTACTCTAGATAATTTAAGATAAGTGAATCCACTATAAGTGCTTGCACAGGACATGAATTTAGACAGAGTAGGGTTGCTCAAAACTTGTACAATCCTCGTATAGCTTAGTCGATCCTATCCTACAAGGAGAATATGTGAAGAACTGACGTACGCAGCGCACAATCGAATAGTGTTTTCCTTCACCGTTATTTGTTAAAAAAAATGATAAATGGCATTAAAATAATCTCAAATACTTTAACCAACAGATAATAATTAGCTAAAAGTAGTTTTTTTAGTTAGCGTAATAAATAATACTTATACCCTAATTTTGAAGTTTTCAAGAGTAGAGTGAATAGGTATCTTATAGGTAACCGTGCTACATCGTCGACCACGTCATTGCTTAACATCAGATGAGATTGTGGTCAAACAGTTGCCTATATTGTATAAAAAAAAAATAAAAAAAATATTACGATCTAGTCACAACGATGGCTAATTAGTAATTGAACATTGACATAGACTTTTAGCATAAACTAATCTAAGAACGGTGTCCATTGGCACTTTTCTTATTGTCTCTAATTACTTAAGGCGAAGACACTTTGTTGTGTTCTTTATTAAGTAGCAAAAGTGGTATGACTTCAGTGTCGATCGTCATAATACGTCAACAGTATTTCAAAACGTTGCACGCTCTTGGAAATGCGGATGTATTGTAAGTGTGTGAGTGCCAATCACTTTTATGTGCGTGTGAGACAATGATTAATGTTTATTGAGATTGGGTTTTGTTTATCCTATGTTACGCAAACTCGTAAAAATCCTTTATATTATAAAAGTTTGAGTTAGTTATATGAGTTTGGGTAATGTTTACAAAGTGTCTTCTTAAACTTATACAATGTAATAAAATCTTAACCTTTGGCACGCAATAGGCACCAATACATCACTTTTTGAGCTCAAAAGGTTAAAAAAATAAAGATTCAAATTCAAAATCATTTATTCCTTTTGATAGGTACAATTTGTACACTGGGAAAAGTCGCATTTTACAAAATAATAAAAAAAGGAAGGTACATACATTTAAAGTACACAACTAATGCATAAATTTTACATAGTAAAGACATCAGCCATAGCTTCGTCAATATTATAGTACGATTTTAACAAAATAAATGTCTTTATTTTGCTACTATAGTTTTTAAAATCCAGATTTCGAATGTCCAATGTCAATTTATTATAGAAAGTAATGCTTTTACACAGGAAGCTTTTATCTACTTTAGCCAGTCTGCGAGACGGGACAATTATTTTGTTTTTATTGCGTGTATTATAATTATGGATGTCACTTTGACAGAGATAGATAGATAGATAGAATAGTTATTTGTTATACAAGAGTGCAAAGTTGCTTTTTAACCGCGTGTTCAATTTTGATGACCGAGCAATCGAAGGATTCTAAAATTGAATCACGAGCGCAGCGAGTGATTCAAAATTAGAATCCTGAGTGTTAGCGAAGGAATCAAAAGAGCACGAGGTGAAAAATCTTTGCACTCGAGTGCAACACGTAACTTTTCATTCCACCTCAGCGAGGAAATGACTAAATGCAAAAAAAGCAAATTGAAAAAAGAACACCAAGAAGGTTCCGAGTCTGAGTTTTTAACAAATTAAAAAAAAAGTTGTATGATATATTCGGTACCATAGAGGTAGCAGTAAATAGGTTTAATGTTTTTTTTAATTCACAAACTTAGTGCACACGATGTTCTAAATTCAATTTACTTTATCCTCTAGAGAATAAAAACGGCTTTTCCACTCAGATATTGAAGATTAAAAATACTCTTTCCGAGATGGTGGGATGAAAAACTCTTTATTGCACAAGTCGTTAATTCACGACGAAGGTCTTATGGCGTCCTAAAAACTCCGTCACCAGAGTTGGCCACTAACTCATACGAGCTTGGTTATTGAGCCAACCGTTCTGCAAAGTTATTTATCATTTTCTAGTAGAACCCATCTGTTCGTTTCTCTTTCGTAATAACATTATCCGGGAAACTTGATAAGGCGACAGCTGTGCAGCGGTTACATACAAACTCATTTATAGTGTTAACAATAGATTATTAAGATTATTAACTTATGTTATTGTGTCTCATTGTATGTATTACAATACTAGCCGTCGCCCGCGGCGTTGCTCGCGTTCTAGAACCTTTAGAGTGCGATTTTTCAAAATTTCTTTCTTAGTGCGCCCCTACAGTATATAAGGATACTACCCTCCAAATTACATACCTCTAGGACTTATAGTTTAGGCTGTGCGTTGATTCTCTGTCAGCTTCAAAAGAGTTTTATATATATTGATGATGATGATGATAATCGTTAAGTAAACAGTTTATTCACAAAGAAAATTACAAGTAATGCAGTATTTACAATATTTACAAAATACACATAAAACAGTTGAGCTATCTATAAATCGTTTGCAACGGTTTGTAGATAGCTCAACTGGTCTAAATCAGTAGCAATCGAAGCGTGTCTAAGACACTGTTCAGATAGTTACAGATAGATAAATATTCTTGGACACTTCACACAACGCCTTAGTCCTAGTAAGGATATATTATGGGATATAATGATAGAATCCTTAGATTATTATTATACATTTTCTTATTACATAGTAACACCCAGACATCAAACAAGCATCTATATTTGCACACAAAATAGTTAGTATTCAGTGGGGTTCGAACCCACGACCCACAGCACGGAACGCAGAACTAATAACCGCAAATTACACCGAAGTAAGGATCGTTATATAAAACTTGAAACATTCAATTCGAAAATCAAAAACCTTTGACAAGCGTGAGGTCCCCAATGACGTCATAAAGTGGTTATAAATATAACCTTGGTTTTATGAAACGATCGCGTCATTACAAAACCTTGTAAAGACGCACCAAACGAACCGTAAAGTCGACATTTGAAATGTACAACCTTTTACCGACGTCTTAGGTGTGGTATTCCCAAATCCCAGTGTAGTCTTACAGTATAGCTGAGAGGTAAATGGTTGGTTCACTCAAAAAAAAGAATCGGTTGAAACTTGAAAAATTGCGACGGCTTCATAATTAGGTACTTATACTATTTTTTTCCGCGCAAAATGCACAATAATATAAAACTGAGTATATATCATTAATTGTACTTAACTGTCACAGTTAAGAATAATTAATGATATTCTAATATGACAACATATATTTTTTTCTTTGCTTTTCACTATACATTTAATTTTAAGTCTACACTTTCTTAACTAAAACCGTTGTAAGAGAAAAAAATAGAATAAAATACGCTGTAAAGAAACGTTTTTGAATATTTTGTTTTATATTATTAAATAGACCTATTATTATTATCAATCTCACCTGATGGTGAGTGACAATAAAACCGACGATCAAGCAAGACAGTCTAAAAACCCATTCACTCCTGCCTTGAAGACATTCTGATTGAATTGATCAGAAAAAACACAAATTAAAAATTTCAATAATAAATAATCTATTTGTCCGATGCGTACGAACTAATTTGGTATTAATGTTCATAAAATTAGTAAGTGAACAAGCTGACTATACTATAAGCTGTGCTTGTACGTAAGACGTTATAAATAATACATCAGCTAAGGGAAGCCACACATTCTGATTGCGGCTACATAGCTTAAGTCTTAGAAGTACTAAAATGAACCCTATAACCTAACAATATAAATCACAGTTTCTAGTGGCAAAAACTCTTGGTCTCTATTATTAAACTAGATAAGTACTAAAATGAACTTTATAATAAAGTTGTGAAATGTCAATTTTCAGTAGAAAAAACTCTTCAAGCCTATTGAGACCACAGAAGCAATTGATCTTTGATTGCTTCTAGTTCCCACAGGAGCCAGTGGCTTCCAAAGTTTAAGGGGTACCCTAGTTTTACGTTATTTGTTATTTCTATTGAACTTATTGTTAAGATACTATAGAAAAACCATAGTTATATTATAGATAAAGAAATAAAAACATTTTATTCACAAAGAAAATTACAACTAATACAGTATTTACAATATAATATAATTTATAATTTTCTTTGTGAATAAAATGTTTTAATTATTGAAAAAAAATAAAAAAATATAGCTCAATATTTAGTGGAGATTTCTGGACAACAAAAAAAACACAAATTCTCACTGCTACACCGTACGACGCATTCATAGTAAAAAAACGGGATAATCAGTTTTTTTACTACGCATGCTAGTAGACGTAGTAGAAGAACTAATATTCCAGAAAGCCCCAATGAGAAATCCCTACCAATGGGGATTAATATTTTTTTTTTTCATATATTGGCTGTAGAAATTTGGCATACTGGCTATTGCATAGATACATACTGAAATAGATTGAAAAATCTCTAATAGCTTGCTAATAGATACGTCAGCCAAAATGGCGGACTGCCAAACAAACTAAGGCCATTAAGTTAATTCTACTTTAAATTAACTAAGGTGCTTCGTTCTAAGTGTAACGGACATCATTAGCGTAGATCGAAGTCTTTAGCTTTTTTTGGGTTATTCTCATCGACCTCACCAGCCCGGCCCACAGATGGGCCAAATAAGAAAGAAAATCCCAACAAGCCCACTATGCAAATGTGTGGGCTCGGTGGGATTTTGTTCTCATCTGGCCCACGAGTGCGTCAGTACAATTCATAGAGACAATCATAGGTATTTTCAGTTACAATTACTCTTAGGAAATAAATTAAGCACTAAAGCAGTTTTTCTCAAATGTTATTGCGTTAAAATATAAAAAAATATTAACTTGTTGTAAAAGCTGTTTCTTTTATTAGTTTGAAGATAAAAATAATCTTTTAAAATTATTCGAAACTTTTAATATATATAAGTTTGTAATTAAAGTAATTGAAGTAAATTGATGGCCAATTAATTATCGGCCATCAATTTACTTGAAGCTTTATAAATTCCTGTATTCTCTGTTTTATTTTATTTTTAACTGCCTAGCTGTTAGTTTTCCTGTTAAAATAAAACATTATCAATATTTAAATTTTAGTATAAAATATAAATACAAACATTTGTGAGTCTAAATAAGTATAATCACACACTCATTCGTTTTTAACTAAAGAATTATAAAAAAATAACTAAAATTTAATTTAATAGTAGCGCCATCTATTATAGCTTACGAGTAATAGCCTAAAACTTGGCGAGAAAGTCACAAATTTATTGGCCTCTAGAATTACCCCATTAGGTTAGTGATTAATTGTGTTCATTAATACAGCTCTGATGGAGTTATTGGTACTACTGAGGTGGTGGTTCGAATCCAAAATTTTCACAATTTTTTTTTTATATATTTTTTTTTACTTAAACAACTACCCTCTTTAGAAAATGCTATTTTTTTTTAATGAGGCTCGTATGGTTATCGACTGGTCAAGCACTGACCTGTACCTCTATCACGAACAAATCTGTCAGTCGCCGCGTTAGCGTATTCGAGTTATATTGCGCGTCAATGCCAGCTCGAATGCCAACCGTTGTAGTGTCACCGCGCAGTGTATCACGGATACGTTAGCGTTACGATACGTTTGAGATTGTCACATTTATTCGTGATCAAGGCACTGGACTCAAGTACACTCGCGGTCTGAAAATGTTTACCACCTTAAGGTTGGTGCACAAATCTATGCCACAAGGTCGATGATATTATGTGATTTGATTAGGCATAGAGCATAGAAGAAGCTATAGAGATTCACCCAAGCGAGATCGTACTTGTTACTAAAAATTCAAAAAGGAAGAAATAATCAAGTAGAAATTGAAAATAATAAAATTGTCAAAAATAATCGATAAACTTGCCATGGTTTTTCAATCAATTTCTATTATTTAAATCCTAGTATTTTTGATAAATGTCATTGTAAAAAATGCAATTAACTCATCAACTTTCAACTAAAGAAAAGAGTTTCATCATCAAAACGTCATGTATACTCTTTTTGTTAGAATCGATGCTACAACTATTAAAAAGTAATCTGTACCTAGATATAGCATTTTAGACTTTACTGCACACAGTGTACTAAAGAATCTAATTCGAAAACTGATAAACATTTTTAGACCGCGAGTGTATATACCTTTGCCTATTTGTTGTATGAAAATGTCTACTAAAATCTATGCTTGAGTAACGATTTCTGTACCAATCGGCATACGGGCTTGATTTTGAGAGATATGCTATCGTACTTGGAGGTAACCAACATAAGTCATTATAGGTCTTATTCCAGAAAGGGGACTAAAGAAAGTCACGGTTTAAACGTCAAGGTTTATACAACCCGGCCGAATTAACATGACACCTGCAGTGCAAGTACCGTTTTTGTCGATCGCATAATTTGACATTTACATAGAATCGTCAAAATTCGATAAAAATGGTTTTATCGACAGTTGCGGGTACGTTACCAACTTAGTCGATCGGTAGACAAATTCGTTAAATTTTAACGAATTGGCAATGGTGTATGTTGACTATGTTTTGATTCTGTCAAACGAAAGTGATTAACAGTGATATTGACAGTAAACTAGTAAATCATGGCAGCAGTGAACGAATGATTTCGATAAACTCTGACCTTATTTTTGGGAGTACGGATCTTTTGTCGACAAGAGATCCGTACTACCCTGGAACGATACGATTCGATACGTTTATCGACTTTAGCGATCGACAACTAAGCGATCGATAAGAACGGTACTTGCACTGCTGGCTCGGAACTCAATACTTCCTCCGCTACACCGCTTAATTCGGCCGGGTTGTATAAACCTTCACGTTAAAACCGTGACTTTCTTTAGTCCCCGTTCTGGAATAAGACCGTATGGGTTTTTTTTCTAGTTTCTTTGTAGGGTTGTCAAACCTTTTCCAGAAAAAAGAGATAGATAGATAGATAATACTTTATTGTACACAAAGATAAGGTACGTACAAATCTTAAAACTAACTTTGTATAGTACAATGGGCGGCCTTATCGCTGAAAGCGATTTCTTCCAGGCAACCGTAGCATGGAAAGTAACGAGCGGAGCGGTAACGGAAGGCGGTGCATAAACAATGTAACGCTAAAAACTACATAATTACGCAATAAAATATACTACATAAAACTTACATAAATAAAAAATAGAATATACTAATACATACCTAAGTACTTTAATCAATCATCATCAATATATATAAAACTCTTTTGAAGCTGACTTAGAATCAACGCACAGCCTAAACTATAAGTCCTAGAGGTATGAAATTTGGAGGGTATAAGTATCCTTATATAGAGTAGGGGTGCACTAAGAAAGGAATTTTGAAACGTGACACTCTAAAGGGTAGAACGCGAGCAACGCCGCGAGCGATGGCTAGTCAATATATATAAAACTCTTTTGAAGCTGACAGAGAATCAACGCACAGCCTAAACTATAAGTCCTAGAGGTATGAAATTTGGAGGGTAGTATCCTTATATTGTGTAGGGGTGCACTAAGAAAGGAATTTTGAAACGTGACACTGTAAAGGGTAGAACGACGGCTAGTAATAAATACAATGCTAAAAATAGGTACCTTTATTAAATGTGATACCAAAGATTTTTCAAGCACGCCTCAATGACCTCATTTTTGCTCATATGATACATAGCTATTTGATAAAAACGACCTAAGTTTAATCAGATTCTATTTTGTATGAAACTAGGTCTCAGAATAAAATTTCGTGAGTTCATATCACTTATGTGGGTACGGTTCCACCTAACAAACATTTTACATATCGGGTACTCATAGCAGAAATATGTACATAAAACATAAGAGAAGTCGTAAAACTTTACGAGTACTGTGGAAATACGTCATTGTGTCGCCGGTAATATCTTCTGAATATATAAAATGTTTACGTGACAGACAGACGCACAACCTTGACCACGCGTAATAGATAAGTGGGGTTAGTTCCGCTATGCACGAGTCCCGCTTTGCTCGGATTCTAAAATACCTAAATAAAAGTGCCGCTATGCTCGGAATTAGATTTTCGGACTGTAGAAAAGAAAAAGCTTATGTTAAAATATCACATTTAATATGTAAACACATTATGTTTCTGCTTCCTGATGGAGTGGTTTTGGTTTGACGCGAAACTAAAAAAGTACAACTTTTAATATTTTTTGTAAAACAATTACCATAAAATTCCAACCAGTATAGGACTTTTGTGCATGGACATGCTTAGTGTGAATGTTTTACGTATACTACAAATTTGACGTTTAAACAATATTTATACCATTCCCCCTCTAAAAAGCTTATTTTATTCACTGAAAACAGTGAATGTGAACGAACAAATTAATGTTTATTCTTAGTGAGAATCGAATCCACGACCAGCACGGAAGGCAGAGCTATATAACTGAGCTGCCTGTCATAATATAAAATATCATTCCGATGACTTTTTTATCAAAATTTTTTTTTTCCAAATGCGAAAATAATGAATACTTTATTTACTTTCTAAGATGAGAAATAAAATTTCCCTCCAAAATATAAAATTAAAACAAAATGAAGTAGACAGCAATATCCTGCTGCGTTTACGAAAATGAGTTTGTAATCTCGTTGTGACGTCATAGCTACCTACGCTCGTATTCTTTGACGTGTGTTGAGAACGTGATGTCAAACTTTATTGAGAGAGTTTTAATTTTTCTTGAGCTAAGTACCTAATGTGTCGAAACGCTGAGGGCCTAGTACGGGTTTTGGTGTGTAGATCTGGTGTAAAACGTCTGACGCCCAGCACACCAGTGGGCGCTGATTTGTATGGAGACACTGAGCGGATTCTTTGAGAAGCTTGGTCTACACCAAGCACGCACTCGCATTCCATGCTTCTGCAATCTAATAAAGCTTATTTGTTATAGTGTTAAATCAAGTGCACACCGATAAAACCAAAAATATTAAATTGTGGAAGACTTTTTCAATAGCCTTGCTTTTAAAAAAAACAATCATTTGTTTTTATTCTATACCACACTTACAAACCTTGGACGTACATATTTTTCACTAGCTGTCGCTCGCGGCTTTTCTTACGTGGTAACAAATCTTTTCTTTCAAATTTCCTTTTTTAGTACACCCCTACACTATATAAGGATACTACACTCCAAATTTCATACCTCTAGGACTTATAGTTTAGGCTGTGCGTTGATTCTCAGACAGCTTCAAAAGAGTTTTATAATAACGGATTAATAATGAGTGGGCTAGAGTTTTTCTTGAGTGACGATTAAAGATACGAGCACTAAGAAGCCTACAAAGTCTAAAGTATTTTTATCTTGGGTAATGACGTGTTTTCGTATAATGATTTATGATGAACGTGTTTTTAAGACCATTTTAACTTTTAAGGGTTTTTTCAGACGCCATTTTGTTTTACACGTGACTTATCTTTTTTTCTCGAATGCAGTGTGTAGTTAAAGTAAACAGGCTTAAGGTAATACTTTTTTATTAAAAAAATCATAGAATAAAATAAGCAGATGTCCCACCTGATGTTACGGTTATCTCCTATACCAACTGAGTGCATTACCTGGGTACTGGTCTTCATCCCAACTGCTAGGAATTTCTTGGTAGGGATTTCTGGAATATATCCAGTGGACCTGCCACTGATTTTATGATGTTTGGCACTAACGTTTGAAGGCCTCAAGCAACCCACAAGCATTTTTCCTTCCTTTTTTGGATCGAACCCACGACCCACAGCACGGCTGGCTACCGACTGAGCCATGACGCCTGTCATATAACACGACTAGCTGTCCCGTGGCTTTGCTCGCGTGGTAGCATCATACGCAATATTTAGTTAAAATCTTTGATCTTAATTTTAAACATTTTAGGGTGCGACTTTTCAAAATTCCTTTCTCAGTGCACCCCTACACTATATAAAAATACTACCCTCCAAATTTCATATCTGTAAGACTTATAGTTTAGCCTGTGCGTTGATTGTCAGTCAGCTTCAAAAGAGTCATATATATTTAGAAGATAGAAGAAGATTAGAAGAAAGAAGAATATTGTAGACGCCCCGCGCCGCACTGGTTAAAACACGTTATTAAATCACCTAACGCAGTGAACGTGTTAACCCCCCAAAGGTCTCGGGTGTGGTTTTACTACAACCGGTATTAAGATTAACTTTTGGACTTCGATTTGAGTCAAACTTTGTTAAATGTTTCGGCACTCGGGCTGAATTGAATAACTTTGGAATCTAATTTGATTTTGCTACTTGGACAAAAAATGGTTAAGTATTTGAGTGAAGGGAAGAATAGTCTACCATTTTTAGCTAAGTGAGTGTTTTTTAAATGAGTGTACAAGTTTTTTTTTAAATAAGTGCTCTCTACATTTTACGAGTCAAAAAAGATATATTTATATTTTGTATATTATAGCAAAAAATCCAGAGGACTGGACATCTAGAGGTTTATGAGACGCCGCTTATTAATGCACTAATCAAAACTAAAATGATGCGTACCTTGAAACTTTCTACGCTACAAAAACCCCGTCAAATTCATATCAGTCATTTATATATCAATATTAAAAAAATACAAAAAATAAATATCAATGTAAATAATAAATAAACAGGTTAATTAAAATTTTTCTTTATTTGCACAATTAATGAACAGTTTTCGGTCAAAAAGCGTACATTCATTTACAAAGCTTGTATCGCGCTGAATGAATTTTTATTGCGATTCAAATTTACTGAAAAGATAGCCATTAGGTACAAACAATTAATCTCTTTCGCATTGTTGGATTTGCGAATGCTTTACGAGTAAAAATGCTCGAAAACAATTTTTTATGAGGCGGGAATTTGAAAATGGGTTATTTGGGCTATTATTTAATTATAAACGACATGACTGAACCAATAAAACTAATTCTATTTATTTGCGGTTTAACAGAGCCATATAACAAAAGTTGTGTGTTAAAGGTGTTGGGGCATTTCAGGTCCCGATTTGCATACATTTAGATTAATTTTGTTATTTATAACTTCTATTGATTTTATCATAATCTATTATGTAGTAGCAGTCACGAAAACGCAAAATAAAGTTATTATTTTGACATAACACTTGTAAATACGTTGAACAACATTGAGAAAGACGCATTTTTTTAAATACAATGTCTAATAACTAATGATTCCCGCTGGTTTAAAATGAAATTGTTACATTTTTAAAAACTGCATTGTAAGTGTATTTTAACAAATAAAGTTCCATCATTGCAAGTTTTAAAAAAATGTGGGACCTTGGGCTCCGTCCAATTTGCCCCAGACCCTTTTCAAACATAAAATAGCTCATGACAACAACCTATACTCTTGGAGAGTATTGAGTCACTTCTCGCAAATCTATCAAATAAAACTCAAGACTACGGGCTCATGTAGCTTTTGTTCTGTAGGTTTTGTGCTCCGTGGCGTACTGTGTGTATGTACATTTGCCGCTTCGCCAGTGAAGCGTTAAATAGGGGCTGTAATAGGCTTTAGTTGTCAATTACCCTGACACGGAGACTGTTGGGTTCAGTCAGGGGTTAATTATTTGAAACTCGGTTACTAAATGAACTAATTTGACGGATTCTGACTGACAAATGTTAATTTTCAGGCATTGGAATGCCAGAATAATAACATTTGTCATTTACGTGAGTTGAGTACTTATTATTAGCTTCTGCCGGCGACTTCGTCCGCGTCCCGTTTGATCTTGTTGAATTTTTTATATAAAGTAGCCTATGTGTTTTTCCAGGTTACAAAATATATTGTTGTGTATTCCAAGTTTCATGCAAATTGGACCAGTTTTTGAAACACAAAAATCCAAACATCTAAACTTTGACATTTATAATATTAGTGGGGTTTTATTTTTATACACCGTCCCGGGTCTGGTTGTAACTTAGATTTAAAATAAACTATCTAGTTATGCCTACATTCATTTTAATGTATAGATCTCTATTTATATGTACCTTAAAACATCCCATAGGCTGAGTGGGATTCAAAGATATCTATCAGGATACATGGGACTATTAGATATATATCTTTTTTATTCTTTCCAGGCGGCAGCGATGAGTGTGGGGAGCAGGCAATGCCTCTGCGTCCTAGTGCTGCTTATTCAAACTGTCATTGGAGCTGGAGAAGGTACTAGCTTCTAACTAAACCTATTCTTTATTATCATCATCATTTAGGTCCTTAACCCACGCTAGGTGGCACAACATGTTTTTTTCTACCACTCACTCTTATCAAAAACTCTGAATCTACTCCTCTCCCATTCATTAATACCTTCCACACAAAAACACTTCTTCACAAAAACTATCACAGGGCTTATTTGATGCAAAGCGGTCACCTTTACTTATAACAATGTATGTAGATAAATCTACATAGGACGTGCTCTTTGAGGTACTGTACTGCGTCCTCCACCGCGAGACTGCGTTCACCACCGACGTTATTTTTTGTCTCTACGGTTGTAGGGCTTTATATTTAGGCCTTTATATCTATTGAAGATGATTTATACAGCGTCAGGAGGCAACCTATGCATACACTTAACAACACACTGTAGTGCCTGGGACAATGCTTAGATGGAGTAGGCTTGTAGCACCTATACCATCCTCTCAGCTTAGATTGGAGGGCTTAAGGCTTTGACTTCAGGTTTGTGGTATCAGAGATATGTTGTTGCAGAGCAGCTGTCAGTTCTACGAGATATAACCTAGCTGCCACTTCATTTGTCATTTGTTTTTTATTATCTGTGAATCCAGGTAGGTACATTATTAGGTGGTAGATGTGCGTGAGATAGAATCCCTAGATCCTGCTAATGAGCATACAGACATAGACATTCAATGTGTTGATTTTATTTTGAGTTAGTAAGTAGGTTCGTTTATCTATATCGTTATGCTGCTAGAGTACCTAAATTTTAATGTACAGTATATAAAAAAAAGAAAAAAAAAGTAATAAAGTTCAATAGACTTACCTTCAAGATGTGAAATTGTTAGAAGTCAATTCCTCAAGGTTTGAAACTTAATTATTTGTACAAGGAACTTTAAGCTCGTGTATCAAACTTCAGATACAAGAGTTTATTTTCAGTATATTTTCAAGAGAAAATGTTGAGAAATATTTTCGCTTGATCAGCTGTTCCGATCTTTGAGAACCACAACTTTGTAACAGGAAAGATTGCTAAGCAAACTCAGGAAACCTACAACATTTTTGAATAAAACCACAAAGTTTATCAATATAAACTTTGAAATTCAAAATGGCGGTGTTTACATTATTTGAAATTCTGTTTTCTGTTTTCATTTCGCTATTTTTTTTTAATTAAATTAATATAATCTAACTACAATGTGTTACTAACTATCTTAAACCTGAGTAGCTCACTACCAAAATGGTATTTTAGTAGATCTTCAAACAATAATATTATATTTCATTTCATTTTAACCAGATTGTTAAATTACATACTTTTTTCTGACAGTGGGGATTTCTGTTAAAAAAAACCCCAAGAATGGGAATATGTGAAATCCCCACATGGGGAGATTTCTAAAATACCTATATCACATTGTATTTGCATGCGATTCAATATTCTTCATCCCCAAAATTAATTTAAATACTTAAAAAGAATTCTAAAACCAAATTTTTCATGAAATCCAAATGTGACCGTAAAACTAAAAAGTCACTTAAACTAAATTACCCGAAACGAAAACTTTGTCACACAACTACCATTCCGTGGTGAGTAAAAATAGAACAGTAATAAAAACGAAACTTGATACATTCAGTTAAACAACGAAACAGTCCAACTTTCGCAAAAAGAGCTGACCACAAAAAGTTGAAACTCTGCTTTTCCTAAAAGATAAATAAAAGTACCTTTTTAGGCTCTCAAAGGATTTTTGCACACTCGTTTAGAGTTTCAGGCGGTTTACACTCTAGTGAGTTTTGTGGAAGAGTTGCGAGTGGCACAGTATATTACCTTACATGCAGAATGTACACTTTAAAGGCTCGAGCAGACCGGATGCGTATACGTGTATACGTCGTAGTCACGTCGCAATCACGCGCGTAGTTACTGAGTTGTAATGTATAAAACTCGACGAGACAGGACACACTGCTTGCGTAACGTAGACGTGCGCGTCATTACGCAAACAGTGGTCCTGTCTCATACAGTTTCATATATTACAACTCAGTAACTACGCGCGTGACTGCGACGTGACTACGACGTATACACGTATAAACATCCGGTCTGCTCGAGCCTTAAGGCGTTGCGCACAGTATAAATAAATAAAAATATGTAAATAAATATTCACGGACACTTAACACAACGCCTTCTAGTCCCAAACTAAGCAAAGCTTGACGATAGAAACTAGATGGCTGATAAAATACATACATAATTATTTTTTTGTAAATGCATACTTATAATACATAGAAACACCCAGACACAGAACAAACCTCTATGTTTTTACAACACACAAATGTTTGTGCTCGGTGGGGATCGAACCCACGACCCACAGCACGGAAGGCAGAGCTACTACCGACTGAGCCATGACGCCTGTCGAGTATATTATTTTACTGACGTACAGAATTGCCACTTTTCAGTCTGCGTTTTATCCCTGCACCCCACTCCGCTTGCAAGAAAACGGTGGTAATAAATTTGATAGGGCTGCCACTATTTAACTAATATATAAAAACAGTTTTATTCACAAACCTTAAGTAACATTTTTAAGAATGTATTTTAACTTAATTTCATTTACTATCTCAAAAGTTTATTTTTAAATGACACCAGTGTGTTGTTAAGGTCAGGTTGTCCCTCAGACAAAAGGTTATTACAAAATTATAATCTATGTACGAAAAATACTGATGTACCTAAGTCACGACAAGTCACGACGGAGGCCTTAAGACGGCCTAAGAACTACGAAAAATACTGATGTACCTAAGTCACGACAAGTCACGACGGAGGCCTTAAGACGGCCTAAGAACTACGAAAAATACTGATGTACCTAAGTCACGACAAGTCACGACGGAGGCCTTAAGACGGCCTAAGAACTACGAAAAATACTGATGTACCTAAGTCACGACAAGTCACGACGGAGGCCTTAAGACGGCCTAAGAACTACGAAAAATACTGATGTACCTAAGTCACGATAAGTCACGACGGAGGCCTTAAGACGGCCTAAGAACTACGAAAAATACTGATGTACCTAAGTCACGACAAGTCACGACGGAGGCCTTAAGACGGCCTAAGAACTACGAAAAATACTGATGTACCTAAGTCACGACAAGTCACGACGGAGGCCTTAAGACGGCCTAAGAACTACGAAAAATACTGATGTACCTAAGTCACGACAAGTCACGACGGAGGCCTTAAGACGGCCTAAGAACTACGAAAAATACTGATGTACCTAAGTCACGATAAGTCACGACGGAGGCCTTAAGACGGCCTAAGAACTACGAAAAATACTGATGTACCTAAGTCACGACAAGTCACGACGGAGGCCTTAAGACGGCCTAAGAACTACGAAAAATACTGATGTACCTAAGTCACGACAAGTCACGACGGAGGCCTTAAGACGGCCTAAGAACTACGAAAAATACTGATGTACCTAAGTCACGACAAGTCACGACGGAGGCCTTAAGACGGCCTAAGAACTACGAAAAATACTGATGTAAGCTACTATACGGAGGCCTTAAGGCTACAAAAAAAAATCTGTTTCTGGACTTTGCGGACAGATCGATGCTTGTAGGAGATAATCTTTTTTTTTATGATAAAAGTAATGAAACAAAATATAAATATATATATACAAAATTGTATATTGTTACAGTGCGTGACTAAAACTCGACTATTGAGCGTTGCTATGTTACCGCGCAGTGTAACACTTTCAATATTCTATCACAAACTGATTTAGATTGTATTGTGATGTAATTACAGGCACATGAGACTTCAACATCTTTACGTCTCAGAGTGATGGACGCAGTGCATTGCCTTACAGGGCACGTCCTCATTGGACTTGTTCTGTGATGTAATGCATTGTTATAGGCAGAAGTTACCACTTAACATCAGGTGAGCTATCAGCTTGTTCCATTACTTTTATCATAAAAAAAATTGTTTTCAAATTTCTTATTTAAAAAAAATGTTTGCGTTTATTTTACACCATCTAATATGGTTCCATTCACCTTAATACCTCCGTTGATAATTTATTCAATGTCTTAAGTAAGTATTTATATTTCTTTACACCAACTCCCTTTGATAAAGATACTTCTAATTACATAACAAGATAAAACATTAAGCTTTTAAGAATGCTTAATTAATTTAAGCTTCTGACTTTTCAGTAATAAATTAGGTCCAATTTGAACATTTGCTAATGACGCTTTTATTAGAAGAGCTTTTAACAATTACAATATTAGACTTAACAATGGAATAAATTAAAATTATCATTATTTTCATAGTTTATTTCAAATTTAATTAAAATTTTGCAATGTGCAAACTTATAAGCGTTAGCAAAATATAGCACACGGAGGAAAGATTTTATTATTGCAGTGATGAAATACTAATTTTATTTTTATCTATTAATTTTTTTAAACTTGCCAACCCTATCGTACACCGTGTATAGAAATGTGTACTTACCTGTTGTAAATGGTTGGACTAATAGGTAGGTCTCGAGAGGGGGGAGTGTGCATAAAATACTGATATGTAATGTATCGAATCTATTTATTCAAAATATTACTGGCATACCGGCCCGTTGCACAAAACGCAACGCTAGCGCGTTCTGCAAAGCGTACAAATTTAGCAGCGCCATCTAGTTCTGCATCGAGTACTAATAAACGAAAACAACATTTAACACCTATTACATGACGTGTGTGCAATTCATAGTCCCCTTAACCCACGAACGTGCAACCGGTCTCCCAGACCGAACCGAACCAAAATCTTACTTTTCTACATCCGATTGTCTGGAAGATATACTGCGCTCTCCAGTATACATTCATCATGCTTTCAGCCCCGCCCTCGCTGTTACCAGAACCGTTTGTCATATCCTGCTAAATTGCACTTTTACGGTATTGTATGAAATATTTCATCGTTTAGATGTTGGCTGTGGTTTTAAGGAGGTTACTGGGACGTAGAATGAATCTATGAATAGCCGCTGGTTTTGGAAGCTTTGGTGGTATTTAATGGATGCAGTTTTCAAATAAAAGTTTTTTTATTGACTTTGTAAGCGGACGGAGGTGGAAACTGTTTCAATGCGGAATATAGTATATATTTAGTAGTAGTAGAGCTCTTTGTGAGAGCTCGTCCGGGTCCAGTACTACCACCGTACCTATTTCTTCCGCCAAGCAGCGATGCTCGCATTGCTGTGTTCCGGTTTGAAGGGTAAGGGCGCCGGTGTAATTACAGGCACATGAGACTTCAAGATCTTTACGTCTCAGAGTGATGGACGCAGTGCATTGCCTCACAGGGCACGTCCTCATTGGACTTGCTCTGTGAGGTAATGCATTGTTATAGGCAGAAGTTACCACTTAACATTAGGTGAGCTATCATCTTGTTCCATTACTTTTATCATTAAAAAAAAAAAAATTCAGTATAAACTTTGTTTGACATGCTTATTAACCGATAAAAAGAAGGAAGAAGGATGTTCAATTCAATTTTTTTTTCATGTTTGTTGTTTCACAAGTTTAGAACTCTGTAGTTTTTGAATCGATTTGAAAAAATCTATTTTTATCTAAAAGGGTTATACGTCTAAATTGGATGTCATAACTTTTTATCAAATTGTGTCATAAGTTTGGCAGTTAAATAAGAATAACTAGAATCAATACGTAAGGTGCCTTCTGGTAAGATCGGCCTAATATTAAGTCCGGATAAATCACGTAACTAAGCAATTATCATATAAAAATATCGCTGAATTGCTTAGCATCCGGACTTACTATTACGCCGATCTTACCAGAAGGCGCTGTACACGACATTGCGTATTTTACTTTCCTATTACTTTTTTGTGGTGTTTACGATTAATAGAATAATCTCAATGAACTACCGTAGTCAAATTGAAGTCAGTTTTTTAGTTTTCAAACTTATAAATTATAAATTAATATTTTATTCTTAGGAGTTGCTAAATAAATATGCATTAAACACATGTAATATTTAGTGACCTCACATAACCCGGGATGACATTTTTGGCAAACACCATTTTACTCCAAATGGGTGTCTGAGAGACCCGTTCATTTTTCAACGTCAGGGAGACGTGTGACATCTCCAGACTTTTAGACCAAGACGTGTTCTATTAATGCACACTGGGGTATAGGGATGCGATTTTCAACCTTATAACCATAGCACAATTTTTTTTAAACGAAGGATAACTCTAGCTTCATGAAAATGTAATAGTTATTTCTGATTTCCGTAAATAACATAAATTAACACGTTTTCTGCAATTAATAACGATAAACAGTAGGTATACACATCCTTTACATATTATTCAATTTATAATGTCCAATTTTTTGCATTATATATTATGTTCCTTCTTGTGAACAAAATTACAACGCCATTTATCTCTTTACTTATACAGTATGTACACTTATACATTATACAGTATGTCATTCACTATAAGGCCAAACATTTTTGCATTATAATAATAATGTTCCTTTATTTATACATTATATGTATTTATATGTTTTTATTCTATTTACAAAAAAAAAAATGTATGTGTGTATTCTATCAGCCATCTATTTTCCATCGTACAAGCTTTGCTTAGTTTGGGACTAGAAGGCGTTGTGTTAAGTGTCCGTGAATATTTATTTATTTATTATTTTCTTTTTATTTTACGTAAACATTATACAGCGCCATCTATCTCTAAAAGTAGCTTTCGATGAGAACTAAAAAGCGGCGGTCAAGCCGAACAAAAATTTCAAAATTCTATTGTAATATACGTATACGTATATTACAATAGAATTTTGAAATTTTTGTTGTTCCTTTATACAGTGAGTTATAACTCACTGTATAAAGGAACTGTCATTATGGGGTCTCAGAGACCGGACCGTAAAAGTTATAAGAGTTTTTACGGTCGTTTTTACTCCCCGCATAGTTTTAGTTTAATTTAATATCTGGGTTCCCTTTTTATGACCGCCCCTTAACATAACTCTTATGAATTTGTTGAGCTTACATTTATTTAAATCTAGCTGTTACCCGCGACTTCGTCTGCATCCCGTTTGATCCTGTCGAATTTTCCGAGATGAAAAGTAGCCTATGTGTTAAAACTTCTTTTAAAAGCAAATTATAAAATATCTGATTATTTAGAAGACAAAAAAGCTTGGGACGAACTAGCTCCAACTCATACAATAAAAAAAATTAATCATACCTAATCATGCAAAACCTAATGACGATTTAAAGTGATCAGTGAGATTTTATTGGATAAAAGCTTTTTGACTTTGACTTTGACTTCCACTTTACTAACTATATATATACAGGGTGTTACCAGACCACTTCCGAAAACGAAAGGGGGAGCTACAGCACACCAAAACCCAACCAAAAAAAAATCAGTTATCCTGAAAAATAATTATAGCCGGAGAAAACAATGTTTAAAAATTTGTATTTATTTCGCCAGCCCGCAATGTACGCATTCACGTAGGTAAGGTCGAGGCGTAGTACTATTATTTATTCTGTGTCGTAAGTGCCTACTAACGTAGGTAGGTACTAACGTAGGTCGCTCGCACGTCGCGTACTTGAATGACCCGCGTTGAACTCTCAGCTGTTCATGCTGTAGTAGACGTAATCTGCGTGCTGCGTGTACATTGCTGCTTTATTTATTTTATTTGTTTTTTTGCTTTTTTAAATGTGATAATTAGGTAGATATGTCTTATTATGTTGTACTGTGTGTATGTAACTAGAAAAAAAATTAAAAAGAGATAGTCAAGTCAATTTTTTTTTTCGCGATTTTTTTCGCTTAATGTTTTTAGTATCATGGTCTGATTGGAACCTCCAAGTTTTCGGAAGTGGTCTGGTAACACCCTGTATATTCCAAGTTTCATTCAAATCGGACCAGTCGTTTTAGACCGATGAACAAACAGTTGGACCACCTGATGTTAAATTGTCTCTCTATAACAATGCATTGCCTGAGCACGTCCACCGAGGACGTGGTTTGTGAAGCATTATATGTAATGGAAATCCAAACCCTTGTTTAAAGATTAAGACAAGTACTTAGCACGTTGTGCCAAGTATGTACCTCTGATTATTCTTTCATTACTCTTCTCAAAGCCTTAACCGTAAAAAAATATACGGAAAAGTAAAGTTGTCAGTCAGTCCGAATAACAATTCGTAGATCTAAGGCTATTCTGAAACTATCCGTAAAAGCTTGCATCCTCTATTCTCTTACGGGAGATTTGACGAGAGTAAACGAGATAGAGATAGATTAGATGGGAGGGGTGGCATTTGTTTTTATTTACTTACCCGGAAAAACCTTCTCTCATTTATTGCGAGTATTTAAGGCCTTAGCTACACGACCGTAAAAACGAGACTTAGTTTTTACGGTAAAAACCGAACTAAGACCAAAAGCCTTACACTCAAAGTAAATTGTTTATTCATTAGATAGATACCTTGAGTTATCATAAGGACCATTTTTCAGACTATAGTTTGTTTCTACCCATCATGTTTGTGGCGTGTCAAGTATGGTATATCATCATCAATCATCAATTATCAATAATATAAAACTCTTTTGAAGCTGACAGAGAATCAACGCACAGCCTAAACTACAAGTCCTAGAGGTATGAAATTTGGAGGGTAGGTTCCTTATACAGTGTAGGGCACTAAGAAAGGAATTTTGAAAAGTCGCACTCTAAAGGGTCTACAACGCGATCAACGCCGCGGGCGACGGCTAGTTAACTAATAAAATGTGTAGGCCTGACGTGCTAAATATAGAGATTTTGAGTTGGTTCAGATTCTCCTCTCTTTTTTTTATCATAGCACTCTTAATAGAGTGATAGTCATCATGAGGAAGAGGCTTCTTATTTCCACCATTTTCCTCTCACCGTTGCTTTTAAGGCTCATGCACCGTTTCTCGATAATATTGATTACCAAGAAATCTGTAAAGATATCTACCGTGCTTAGAAAACAATCTGCGTCCAAAGTTTAATTATTCCAACGACAGGTAGTGTCCATACAAAAGTTTGGAAAAACCAGGAGTAAAAACGAGGTAAAATAAAAATTTACTCCCGTGTAGCTCAGGTTTTATCACAAGAGGTATTTAGGGTAAAGCGGGGAATGTACGTACAGTAGATATTTATCACGCTCCCTGCGGTAGTTTGATGGAAGGTTCGCAGTGTTTGAGGGTAGGTTCTAACGACTGTTTTTGCTGTACTTTTAGCGGTTAGATTCTATTACTTACGGGTATCTTGAAGAGAATAGCTTTTTATATCTATGTAAGGCTGAATTGAATACTTCTATCTTACTTCCATGTGTTTGAAAGTTTTGAAAGAGTAAACGTTTTAAGAAGCACTCTTCAATTAAATAAACGCTAGAAAATCGTAGTAAGCTTTTTGTGAAATGGTTTTGTTTTGGGTGGTAATTAGCACCGTACCTAATTTCTGGTTAGATTTAGATTGCGCGCTGCCAACGTATCAAAATGTACGTTACACCAACCAAAAAGCGATGCTCGCATAACTGTGTTCGATTTACAGGGTTATGAGTTTTATGACCTCAGAGTGATAAACGCAATGAGATGTCTTAAAAGATGATCTTGGTGATTGCGCTCTGTTGGCTTATGCATTTGTTTTAGGCAGAGGTGAACAAAAAGCACACGCAATTAATTGTTTCTATGTATTATAAGTATGTATTTACAAAAAAAAATGTATGTATGTATTCTATCAGCCATCTAGTTTCCATCGTACAAGCTTTGCTTAGTTTGGGACTAGAAGGCGTTGTGTTAAGTGTCCGTGAATATATATTTATATATTTAATTACTGTGAACATTTTTATTATATTTATTTTGGATCGGCCTTCTGAGTAATAAAACTACTTACAAGTTCTATCTTTAACAGTTTCCATTCAATCAATAGTTACTAATACAATAATTAAAATAAAAAGCCTTCAGCAGAACTCTTCAAAAGTAATAGACAAGCTGAGTTTAAAAACTGAAAAATCTAACAAATTTAATGTCTTTCCAGGCCCCTCCTCCCCTATTCCGTCACCAGCGCCAACAGTCAAGTCGGAACAGAACGAGCTAACAGTCACTTTTCCACCACTAGAAGACATTTTCAACAGTACCCCAGAAAAGCACTTTCAAACTGACAACAACACTTTGGTGACGTCACAGATCGGTTCTACGGCGCTGATACCTTGCGTGATCAGGAATATCGGCGATGGCATTGTGAGTTTTATTTTTAATTATATAAGATTCATTTTCCTCTGACAAAACTAAGCAGATTTATATAGAAACATTTTTAAAATAAGAACAATGCGCTGGAACGTCACAAGTGTCACAAGTCACAACACACTGCGTGGTCACAAAGATTAGTGATGGCATTTTGTGTCTTATTTCTTGTAGGCAAAGGTTTCTTTTTCTCTGATAAGAATAAGCTGAGTTCTAGAGAAACATTTTTAAAAAATTTCAGTGACTTTATAATCATTGAGTCAGTATCATGGGCGATGACATTCTGAGCCCTATACATATGAGTTAGGGTTGATTTTCAAATGTAAAAGGCAAACAAGTTTCTAGAGAAGCTTTTTCAAAATAAGAATTTTGGTGACGTCACAGATTGGATCTACTCCGCTGATACTTTGCGTACCTAACCAGAAGAATCGGTGACAGTTATGGCGTAATGACTCTTATATTTTTAGCGTAAGGTTTATTTTCCGCTGTTAAAAATCGGCAAATTTCGAAAATAGCATTTTCATTCAACATTCGTGATTTCATCGATCGGCTCAGATTGCATTGTGATCAGAAACAACAACCACAGTATTTGTGAGTCTTCAATACATTCAAATAAGGTCTGTTTTCCAATAATGAGCGACAATAGTTTTTTTTTATATATGTTTTCTGAATTTAAAACAATTGCGATATGAAATAAAGAAGAAGAAGAATTAATGACAGTTATTTATTACGTTTATTTGAAGAAGTAAACAAATGCATAACTTACGTAGGAACATAAAATAGGTTAATAAGTATGTCTGTATTATTGGCCTCGTCTTTACGTAAAGAGATAGGTACAGTCAGCGTTATAAGTGAATGTTAAGTTTCAAAAATATTTTATGACTGAAATGTAGCAACTTTTTTTTAAAACTTGGCAATGAAAACACACATCCCTGTGTACTTAAGTAACTATTTTTTTATTTTATTATAACGAAATATTTCGTTAAGCCAATCAATACTTCGGATCAAAAACAATGAAAAGGGTTTTATACCCAACTAGCCGTCGCCCGCGGCGTTGCTCGCCCTTTAGAGTGTGACGTTTCAAAATTCCTTTCTTAGTGCGCCCCTACACTATATAAGGATACTACCCTCCAAATTTCATACCTCTAGGACTTATAGTTTAGGCTGTGCGGTGATTCTAAGTCAGCTTCAAAAGAGTTTTATATATTTAAATTATTTTGGCAAATACACAAATAGATATTAATGTTTCTTATTGTTATTTTTTGTTATAATTTTTTTGTGTAACATACAGTTTAGGGAACCAAATGTGCTACACCGACGACAACAGATGAGATTGCAGTCAAATGTTTGCAAGTAAAAATAAATGTAAAAAAAAAAGACTAGGTACTTAATTAATTTGGAAAATCTAACCATGTAATCAATTTCAGACTCTGAGTGTACTACCCTCTTCCGGTAAGACGTCCACTTATACCAGGCTTTCAGAAGTAAGATAGTACTAACAATAAAACTAGTACAACCTTTTCCTCCAACAAATAAAGGAGTTCAGTACCTTTGTTGGAATAACCTCCGCCTTATCTGAGAAATCTGAACGTCTAGCACGAGTTGTCACTAACACAACGTGAGTTCGTTTATCGTGAAGCATTATTAATGTGAAAAAGAGTCTTTTTAAAAAGAAAAAAAAATGCTGTAATTTTTCGATTCGATTTATGAACGTTAGTAGTTTTTTTACGATTGAATTTTATGATTTTTTGGTTACATTATGCTGAAATTGTCGTGATTTCAAAAATGAATAATAATTTGGTAAAATAAATACAGCTGCTTATAATAAAATAGACATACCTTTCTTTTGGCTACTTATCCCACTTCTGAAATGTAATAAAACATTTCAGCACCAACACACATACTTTTTGCACCGTAAACCTTCTCCATTATCACTGCACAACCTTACTGCCCGAAGGCTCAAGACGAACTGCCCCCTCCTTCTACAATACACTTATCGATAACAAAAATGGCTGTTCAAAAAAAGGAATATGAAACGTCAGGCAACGCGTTTCCGGTGGATAATAAATTGAGTGTTTTAATAGCGACAACTAAGAAAGTCCAACTAAAAATCTTTTTAAATTAAAAATCAACGAATAATTAGGAATTAATTTACCAAAATATACAAAATTATTTTACCAAATTATTATTCATTTTTGAAATCATGACAAAATGAACTATTTTTATTTTATTATTTAATAATCCTGCGATGACAGGCGTCACGGCTCAGTCGGTATTGTCTCTGGCTTCCGTACCGTGGGTTGTGGGTTCGATCTCCACTGAGAATAAATATATGTGTGTACAACATTTGTGAGAACCAACATTGATGTTTGTTCTATGTGTGGGTGTTTTTATAAAATTATGATAAGTAGGTATGTATTTACAAAAAATATTATAAAGTATTCTATCAGCAATCTAGTTCCCATAGTACAAGCTTTGCTTAGTTTGGGACTAGAGGGCGTTGTATGAAAAAGTGCAAGATTATTTATTTATTTTTCTAACTTTGTCACTCCCTGGTATCAATTCTCTTGCTGCATTTTTCTAACCTAACCTAATTTGCCAGCACTACAAGTTGCCGTCCCTTTCTCATAAACTGAAACGACAAGGACGGCTATAACTTTAGAGCTATCGAATAAGATTATATTAGAAAAATGCAACAAGAGTATCGGTACCATTTGTTGACGGATTTGGCAAAACCATAATAGTTACGGACTTCGTTTTTTTTTTTATTGACCTCATTTGACGATTGTGAAGACCACACTTTGTGTATTCTGCGCTGGAGTACAAAACCCGTGCTAGAGACTCCGAGAAAGGCTTGCTAGGTACTGTATAGTTATACAAACTGAAGTGGCACTACAAAAGTTGGTCATCTCAAGGCTCTCCGTCTCACTAATGTTTTTAAGATGGCATAGTATTTTCTTATTCTTTGAAATTGCTCTTGTAACTTTTAATTAAAAACTTGTTCTTACTTTTCGTTTGTTCTGATGTTACTGTTATTTTTACTTTATTTTACTCAACTTTTAGTAAGCAAGTTAGTAGCTTAGTTAGTAGTAGTAGAGCTCTTTGTGAGAGCTCGTCCGGGTTCAGTACTAGCACCGTACCTATTTCTGCCGCCAAGCAGCGATGCTCGCATTGCTGTGTTCCGGTTTGAAGGGTAAGGGCGCCGGTGTAATTACAGGCACATGAGACTTCAACATCTTTACGTCTCAGAGTGATGGACGCAGTGCATTGCCTTACAGGGCACGTCCTCATTGGACTTGCTCTGTGAGGTAATGCATTGTTATAGGCAGAAGTTACCACTTAACATCAGGTGAGCTATCAGATTGTTCCATTACTTTTATCATTTAAAAAACAAAAAAAAGGTATTATCACTTTTTGTGTAAAGCTCTTCCAGGGAAGTACCTACTACCTGCAACTGTAGTGTTCTTAGTAAGTTCGAATGAGTTAGTTGTCAACTCTGATGACGGAGTGTTTAGGCCGCTCTAAGGCCTCCATCATGGTTTACCTACTTGCCGCACATTGATGCTCGGATTTGAATGAATGAATGAATGAAAATACCTTATTGTACGTAGGTATACCTTACAAACTAATATGCGAGACAGATTATATTACATCACATTATATTATTGTTTAGACAAACAAATACTTTTCGCCAATATACTGACGCCATGCCTGGCATGGCGCTCCGAATCAATCACGCAACAATTCGCAGGAGATATAATCTGTGTCTCTGGAGAGAACAAAAGTGCGCACACGTCGATTGGATCTAGATTTTCCTTGTAAATGAAATCCGTATTATCAATAGTAAATTTTAATTATAAAAGAAGATTTTTCATTGAAGAAACCCATCAGCATCAACATTATATTATATTACATTTGTTCTGGTTTGAAAGGTATGGGCTCAGAATAATTGAAAATCCGAGAGTATAGGTACCGGTGCTAATTACACACACATGAAAATTAACGTCTGAGAGTGATAGACGCAGTGCGTTGCCTCACAGAACACATCCTCATTGAACGTGCGTAGTGATATAATGCATTGTTTTACACTGAGGTTACAGAAGCCTTAAAAAAAATCCTCAAAAAAAACAGCCTAACAACCATCATCATCAATCATCATCATCATCAATATATATAAAACTCTTTTGAAGCTGACAGAGAATCAACGCACAGCCTAAACTACAAGTCCTAGAGGTATGAAATTTGGAGGGTAGGTTCCTTATATAGTGTAGGGGCGCACTAAGAAAGGAATTTTGAAAAGTCGCACTCTAAAGGGTCTAGAACGCGAGCAACGCCGCGGGCGACGGCTAGTCTAACTATATTGGTCCACTGTTGGACGTAAGTCTCAACAATAATGCGAATTAACAAACCAACCCAATGACCGTTTTAGAATAGAATAGTCCATACTGACGTCATTAATAATTCAGGCGACATGGACAGACTAGGCTACCTAGTCGTAACAAGGTGGATAATACTATTATTGTACATGCAGGGTGTCTTCTGTCTGTCACGTTTTAGAGAATTAGTCTGAGAACATTTTTACAATCGCTAGGGACTAAAAAACGTCAAAACTATCTTCTTCTAAATATGTATATAAAACTCTTTTGAAGCTGACTTAGAATCAACGCACAACCTAAACTATAAGTCTTAGAGATATGAAATTTGGAGGGTAGTATCCTTATATAGTGTAGGGGTGCACTAAGAAAGGAATTTTGAAAAGTCACACTCTAAAGGGTCTAGAACGCGAGCAACGCTGCGGGCGACGGCTAGTAATATAATAAATACAGAAAATATATTATAGATTCTGGGTCGACTGTTAGAGCTTCAATCGACAATCCAGACAAAGCGCTCGTGACGTAGCTTGCTTAGTCAATCTTAACCGATGGTCTATAATAAGCGGCGTTCTGCGCGGTGACTATTTGGATGGGTGACCGTTAGTGGCATTTACACATGAGCGCTTCCGTGCTTCGGAGTGCACGTTAAACTGTCGGTCCCGGTTCTAGCAGTCATGACGGAGTTGGCCACTAACTCATACGAGCTTGCTTGCTCGCGCTCAGTTGTAAATCATTCTCTTTGTAAGCATTATAAGACCAGGGTTTAAAGCCAGAAAAAAAAACCTTAAAAAATTATATTTTTTTTATAATATTCTTCTCCTTTTCCAATGGGTTTAATCCAACTATTATTTTCTTTGGCTTCCATAATTATCGACCCTGGTCTATACAAAGAATAGCTTTCTTTTGTATAGTCACATTTTTATACATTTTCAACGGTTATTGATAATATTAAGCCAAAACTTCATGGTATGAATATAATTTTCATATCAACTTGCTCGCACCGTAAAGCAACTGAAAACATTCACACAACTCTAAAAATAGTCTGTTTATAACAAATTGAACTGAACGGAGATAACACACTCGTCAACAACGCAGTGACAAGATCAGAAGGACAGAAGGACACCGCTTTGGAGTGTCCGTCACTCGGGGCTGACCTCATTCTCAAACACGGTTTAAAAATATACCAATTTATTGTGAAGTGACTGAACATGGGTACTTTGCTTTCATCTGGCCTCTTTCTTCACTTTGCAGTGATACAGTGAAATTATTATTTTTAGAAGATACAACTACTGTTATTTTTGTAGTTTTTCGGTGGCCTATAAGTTTAAAATAGGTAAATAACTACATACTTAGTTAGGTAATACTAACTTATTTTTTTTTGTTTTTTGTACTGAAGTTTTATTTGGATAGATTAACTACAAATAGATACGGTTAGAGCAAAAAAGATAGCTTACGACTCAAAAAGTGCTCAGTAGGTAGGTACTTAGCAAACTTCGCTATAAGAGTTTGTTTAGTTTTTTCAGAATCAGACTAATTGATTGGCGATTTCCTACATAATTTGCTAACGAATATCTACGCGTTTACCGGACGCGATAAAAAACGGCTTCTTTGAGAATCAGGGGCACCTTGTGGCTGCGAGCCACAGAAAGTAATCACTGTGTTGGACATCACATTGTCATGATACTTATTTCCATAGAGACACAGAAACTGAGAATGGCTGGTTCAGTTAGGTATCTTCTAAGGCTAATTTACCCACTGCTTGCGCAATAATACGGACTTTTTTTTTGTTAAGTTTTAACTTCTGCCTATAACAATGCATTACCTCACAGAGCAAGTACAATGAGGACGTGCTCTGTAAGGCAATGCACTGCGTCCATCACTCTGAGACGTAAAGATGTTGAAGTCTCATGTGCCTGTAATTACACCGGCGCCCTTACCCTTCAAACCGGAACACAGCAATGCGAGCATCGCTGCTTGGCGGCAGAAATAGGTACGGTGGTAGTACTTCCCCGGACGAGCTCTCACAAAGAGCTCGTCCGGGGAAGTACAGGGCACGTCCTCATTGGACTTGCTCTGTGAGGTAATGCATTGTTATAGGCAGAAGTTACTACTTAACATCGGGTGAGCTATCAGCTTGGTCCATTACTACTATCATAAAAAAAAATACATAAATGAGCTTATTTATATTTCTGCAAGCACACCCAACAAAAAGTAAACCAGCCATTCTTCCGACGGCTGTGACATTAGGTATTTCTCTTTCGGGTCTCATTCAGAGCATTTGAAAGGGCACGGAATTTAATTTAAGACCCTTTGAATAAAATTTCGGGGCAAATAACTGAATTTCTTGAAAATAAGTGAATTGAGGAAATACAAATGGTGCATGAGACGATTTTTGCCACACAACTCCTCACAAAAAATTATTGAGATTTTGTTGGGTTGTCATAAGCCACAAAATGGCAGCTTTTGTGGCATTTATTATTATCCCAATCGCTGTGTGATGCCTCACAGGGCACGTCCTCAATAAACTTGCTCCAGGTAGAGATCGCTATTAGCAATAAGGCCGCCGTTTATGACTTTATTAATTTGAATGTAAGTTTGAAACTGAACGGTGTGATCAATAAATAAAATGTATCTTGCTCGGTGAGGCAATACATAGTTATTAGCAGAGGTTACGTCTATGAGGTGGGCCATTTTAATGTATTTTTATAGCAAGCAAGCAAGCTCGAAAGAGTTAGTAGCCAACTCTGGTGACGGAGTTTTTAGGCTGCCTTAAGACCTCCGGCATGGTTTAACGACTGCTAAAGCCGGGACCGACAGTTTAACGTGCCCTCCCAAGCACGGAAGCGCTCAGATGTAAATGCCACTAACGGTCACCCATCCACATAGTGACCGCGCAGAACATAGCTTAACATAGATAATCGGTGAAGATTGACAAGCTACGCAACGAGCTCTTAAAATTTTATGTATTTAATATAAAAAAGCGTTATTTTTCTGTTGGCTCATTCTAGAAATCCCCTGTCTGTTCCCCCTGATCACAGATCATATAATACACTAGCCGTCTCCCGCGGCGTTGCACGCGTTAGAGTGTGACTTTTCAAAATTCCTTTCTTAGTGCGCCCCTACACTATATAAGGAACCTACCCTCCAAATTTCATATCTCTAGGACTTATAGTTTAGGCTGTGCGTTGATTCTCTGTCAGCTTCAAAAGAGTTTTATATATATTGATGATGATGATAATGATGATATACTCGCTGATAACCACGTTTACAAATATTAATAATAAATAGGCCTTTACATCTATTGAAGATGATTTATACAGCGTCAGGAGGCAACCTATGCATACACTTAACGGGACACTGTAGTGCCTGGGACAATGTTTAGATGGATTACTATTTAATTTAGCCTACTCCACGTCTACAAGAGTTTCAATAACAAATTAACATGTCAAACAAAAGTTATACCATGAAAGATAATAGGTAAAACCTTGTTCTACATAATTGAGGATACTCAACGCGGGTTTAATTGGAATTTAATGAAAAGGATCTGTTGAAATCACTTCAGAATTCGATATAAAAGTTATTTTGTAAACCAATTAATATTTGTATTTATATCTGGCTAAATATAGGTAGAAGGTTGTTCTATCTCTGGGTGCTACTATGTACCTATGTATTTATAATTAAAAAAAAATATAAATGGATGATTTTGCCCAAAGGAGATTTTGAGACTAAAGTGTATAAAAAATCCGCTTGAATTTCGAAATCAAGGAGATTTGCGACAAAAAGTATCGAAACCACGTTAAAATTTGGGGACATTCTTATTATTATGGGGGTTTTGAGACTTTTTGTTTCAAAATGCCCATAAGAGAGAAAACTTAAAGGAAATTTTGAGACGAGCGGGTTAGGCTCATAGTAGGTACGGAGTAGATATTACAACAGTTTTACTGACCCATTCTTGGGCATAAATATTATTTTTCAATACAAAAATCCCTACTTTTATCACTCCTTAAAATTTCCAAGGTCCTGAAACCTGAGCGTTGGAAAAACAACTGTTTTATTACGGTACAAGGTTTATTTTATGAATTTCAGATAAGCTCTATTACAAGACTCGTAAAATCTTATATTATCTCAGGCCTGGTTACTCCCACACAACTATCGACACGACGTCTACACGATATCCACGAGCTCAGAGGGCCTAGTACGAGTTTTCAGTGTATAGTGTGGGTGTGATACGTCTGACGCCCAGCACAGCAGTGCTGATTTGTATGGAGACACTGAGCGGATTTTATGAGAAGCTCGACATGCGAGTACTGGTTTGTAGACCAAGCTTCTCTAAAAATCCGCTCAGTGTCTTCATACAAATCAGCGATCACTGCTGGGCGTCAGACGTTTCACACCAGATTTACACAACAAGACTCGTAGGTACTAGGCTCTCAGTACTAGAAACTTTTACACCGTGTCTCCGACACGTATACTTTCGTTCGAGCTCTCGCAGCTTCGTCGGTCTCGTGTAGCTGTCTGTAAAGTAGCTTCAGCCCTACCTTGTCTAGATATTCAATGAACCATTCTCTTCACTGTCGTAAGGAATTGAGTTCATGTCTGTTCAGTGTTAATAAAAAAAATGGACTAATAGAGCATGAATTAGGTAATTGATCATGCTTAAAGTACTACCATACATAATTATGTTGCCAAGTAGTGATGCTAACAGAGTGAATGTGCTCAGTGAAGCAATGCATTGTTATAAGTAGAGGTAACCACTTAATATGAAACTTAGCATCTTTTCCTTTTCGTCTCAGAGTGATGAACGTAGTAAGCTTCACACATCACGTCCTTGGTTAGGCAATGCATTGCTATAAGCAGAGGTAGGCCATCCGCTTGTTCCAACACGTGTCACCCGTGGACGCATCGTGATTTCATACAAAACATTCGAGTTCGACACTCGATAGTCGACAAACACTCAGAGCCCCGAGTCTGTGCATTTGTTTTGACTTTAGACTCGAGTATAGCACACGCAAACGCATTCGCAAAGCAAAAAAATTTGCATGAAAACTGGATAAGCGTCTCTAGCGGATGATTGGGGAATTGTGCAATTCCGAACAAAATTTCTCGCTTTGCGAATGCGTTTGCGTGTGCTACACTCGAGTTGAAAGCCAAAACAAATGCACAGACTCGGGGCTCCGATTCCTTACGTCATACGTCATGTTTCATAAACTGCGATGGATCAATTTGTTATGTAGAACATGAAGGATAATATAAATTTTCTACCCCATCCACCCCATGGGGCAAACAAACGTGGAAAACAGAGTCAACAATATTTCCAATCCACGAGTTCCGCTATGGGCACAGAATAACTGATATTACGTTACAAGTTTCACTTTCTACGCTCACAATTTTTAATAGTCTTGATCGCCATATTGTTAAAAAATAAATACTTAATAAAAGTAAAAATTGTTTGTTTCTACCAATTTAGTATTTTTTTGTGCTTATTAATTAAAACAGGACTTTATTAACAAAGAAAATTACAACTAATACAGTATTTACAATATTTACAAAATACACATGAAATAGTAGAGCTATCTACAAACCATAGTATTAACAATATTTACAAAATACACATGAAACAGTTGAGCTATCTACAAATCGTTGCAAACGATTTATAGATAGCTCAACTGGTCCAAATCAGTACCAATCGGAAGCGTGCCCAATAAATATTAACTAGTTACTACCTAGTCGCACAAGACATAAGTCTAATGTGCGTGTAATTATAGCACTGCCACTTAAACCCTTCAAACCGAAACACAGAAATGCGAGCATCGAAGCTTGGCGTCAGAAATAGATACGTTAAATAGTTCCACGGACGAGCTCTTACGAGAAGCTCTACCTACTGGTAAATTCAAAATGCTACTAGCATAATGTTTCCTTATTGCAGCTTTTATAAGTTATTAATATTTTCTTCATAACACAAATTAATAAGGTATGTTTCATTATTATGAATGAATGAATGAATGATTTATTTGCGTGAAGAGTGTCTCATGGGAACTTAAATAATTTATTGATTCTCACACTTCGCCGGAGAAACCCAGCAAATTTAAGATTACGCTTATTATGTTAATATATTGAAAATCTAAGTATGGTGTATTCAACTTAACTTCTTGGTTTATGGCTAACTAGCCGTCGCCCGCGGCGTTGCTCGCGTTCTAGACCCTTTAGGGTGCGACTTTTCAAAATTCCTTTCTTAGTGCACCTCTACACTATATAAGGATACTGCCCTCCAAATTTCATACTTCTAGGACTTATGGTTTAGGCTGTGCGTTGATTCTCTGTCAGCTTCAAAAGAGTTTTATATATATTGATGATGATTGATGATGATGATGATGATAAGAGAGAGGTTTGAAGGTAGTTTGGAGAGTGACACAGGCTTGCGTTACGCCAGTATAAAAGTTAGTATTGACAATGTTATCTCACGCTTGTTATCCCATTCGTTTTGGACTTACAATTTTCCGTGTCGCTTGCTGCGCCTCGGAAGTTTTTGTAACACTAATATTAGATTTTCATATATTTTACGGATAGAAATGTCTATTGTTTGTATCAAATCTGAGAATTATTCTGGACAATCAGAAAGAAGAGTTTTTGTGTGAAAAATAAAATAATTGCTATGTACAGTACAATTGTGTACATTTTGTGTTGATCACAACTAAATTGTAATAACTACGATGTATTGTTGCAGGTATCCTGGATAAGAAGAAAGGACTACCACTTACTGACAGTCGGGCTGACCACCTACAGCTCAGACCAGAGGTTCCAAGCCATACACTTGCAGCATTCAGAGGTCAGCCACATTTACAAAATTTTAGCATCATTGTAAAAGACAAAGTAAAAGTAGAAATTCATTATTTGCGAAAAAATATTGCTGAATAGCCGTCACTCGCGGCGTTGCTCGCGTTCTACCCTTTAGAGTGTGACGTTTCAAAATTCCTTTCTTAGTGCGCCTCTACACGATATAAGGATACTACCCTCCAAATTTCATACCTCTAGGACTTATAGTTTAGGCTGTGCGTTGATTCTCTGTCAGCTTCAAAAGAGTTTTATATATATTGATTAATGATTGATGATGATACACTTAAAAGTACATTAAGGTTTGAATATAATGGTAACAAGTAAGTAGTACCGTTTAGTGACTCTGTTCCCGCACTAGGACAAAAAGCCTGTAAAACGGGGTCACAGCGAATCTTTGCAGATGCAACTATTTCTCACTTAATTTTGTTTTTAATAATTTTTTTCTTCTAGGACTGGACGCTGAAGGTGAGGTTCGTTCAGAAACGGGACGCTGGAGTATACGAGTGCCAAGTATCGTCACATCCGCCCACATCTATCTTTCTAAGGCTAGACGTTGTTGGTAAGTATTTTAACCGACGAATGAGATGAAAACTCAGTGTTATAAGTTTGAGGTTGAAGTAGTTTTAGGTCTGTTTTTCCGTGGCTTCGTAGCTCGGAAAATAATCGTAACATTCTAACAAATTCCGTCTTTGAGTGTGGCAGTAAGTGTTGTCAATAGAACAGCATTGATTATCATTAGCGTAACATCTTTGAGTACAGCTGTTAGTTAGACTTCATAAATAGTCCAAGACATTATCAGGTGGGCCGTAAACTTGTGTGCCTCTGCGATATCTGAGACTGCGAAAGTGAGGAAGAATAATCCAGAAAAAGTAAATGTTCTGCTTACGTCAAAAATCCACCCTTTTATCCCTAAACATAAAATTAAGCTATCACCATTCCACATTTAAATTTTTTATCTCGAGCGACCTTATTTACTTCGAAATACAAAATTTGACGTTAGTATTTTCTTAAATAACTATTTACATGTAAATTGTGTCGACCCAGTGTAATTTTATTCAGCGCCCTCTGCATAGGGAAATTAGGATTATTGGTTTACTTTGGACAGAAAATGGTAGATTATATAAAAAGGGTAAAAAGAGGGTTTCAACGAGAGAAAATATTGATACCTACCTGAACTTGTTAAATCAGTAAAACAAGAAGGTATAAAGTATGTAAGGCACTCGGTTTCATTACTCTCTAAATCTCTATACGTTAATTTATCTATTTTACATTCAATTTTCTTGGCGTCCATTTTTCTAGTGTTGTGTGTAGTCCAAATCCCAAATACCTCCAAAAACTCCCACAGACAATATTATATTTTGGTGAAGACCTGATCTATTGATTACTATAGGTACTTGGAAAATCTTCAAATAATTAACAAACTTTTTTGATTGCTCTGTTTTATTTTTTTGAAGGATTTATACACTAAAGAAAATAAAACTCAGATTATTCCCAAAGCCACTTTTTAAACGTAACTTACCCTGCTGTTTCTCCCTCAACTGTACCATCGTTGCTCTGGGCGTAAAATGGCATAACCCAAAAATATGAAAATCCTCTTATAAATAAAGGGCACAAGCTTTCATTATTAACGTAGATGTTATTTTTACTGATAATTTAAATGAATATTCAAATAAATAACCATTCAACGCGTCTAGCCCCGGGCTAATATAATTTTACACGATTTTTATAATTTTTAGGAGATAATTAAAAGTATGTTCTTAAAGTTTCTAATTAGAGAACTGTACTTAGATTTTTTACTGGTCTTTTTATGATAATAGCGAGATGTTATTGGACGTTTTTATGGAATAAAATATGATTCGGGTGCTTTGTATAACTTGCGTGAGTAAAATTAGGCCTTATTAACACGACAATAACGACTGAAATTTTAAAATAATAACCCTAACTTAGTAGCTATATGAAAAATAAATAAAACACACATATTGTAACTAGCCGTCGCCCGCGGCGTTACTCGCGTTCTACCCTTTAGAGTGTGACGTTTCAAAATTCCTTTCTTAGTGCGCCCCTACACTATATAAGGATCCTACCCTCTAAGTTTCATACCTTTAGGACTTATAGTTTAGGCTGTGCGTTGATTCTCTGTCAGCTTCAAAAGAGTTTTATATATATTGATGATTAAACACTGTGTGACGTAGACATAAAGCTGCTAACTAATAAGAAACGAATAAATAAACAAATAAAATAGCATTATAACTTAGGACCACTCAATCCATTTTTAATAGTTCAATTGTAATAATATGAATTCAATTAAAAATAATTATTATTTATGATTAAAATAACTTACCATACCATAAATCTCAACGATATTTAGGTTTTTATTGGTGAATGTGACTGCGGGAAACTTATCCAAACGAAGTCCCACTGGCTCGTTTGCCCTCTGTGCCCTACCACCAGCACAAGGGATGACCTTATAAATAAAATAAATAAATATTCGTGGACATTTTAACACAACGCCTTCTAGTCTCAAACTAAGCAAAGCTTGTACTATGGGAACTAGATGACTGATAGATTACATTATAGGTATTTGTTTTTGTAAATACTATCTTATAATACATAGTAACACCCAGACACAGAACAAACGTCTATGTTTGCCACCAAATGTTTGTTCTCGGTTGGGATCGAACCCACGACCTACAGCAGGGAAGGCAGAGCTACTTCTGGTTGAGCCATGACGCCTATCAATGCCACCAACGAAGGCGTAAAAGTTTCGGAGTTCTGTTCAAACTCAGTTTAGTTTATGTCCAGCCATTGACACTCAAGAAGAAGAAGATTCATCATCATCATCATCATCATCATCAACCTATATCGGTTCACTGCTGGACGTAGGTCTCTCCCAAGACGCGTAAGAAGAAGATTAGTGAATGTAATTTTTCGAGAGAACGTTTTACAAAAATACTAAAAACAAAATTCACAAAACATCACGTATTTTTCTACTTTCATAAAAATAGTACCTTATGCATAGTAGCTAGGTAAGCATCTGTATATCCTAGTAATAGTCAAACAGCTGTGTTCAAACCGGGGTAACTGTAACCATTGTGTTTAAGCATGCAAACTGCATTTACAATGCCTTGCAACATGAACGTCGACTAGAATAGACTACAATAGAAATTAACTTACAACGCTTAGCAAAACGGCGTTTAGAGCAGACAATTTCCTTTGAAGACTGATATCTAAGACAATCTATAGAATAACTACCTTCCGCCCGCGACTTCGTTCGTGTCCAATTGGATCCCGTTAATTTTCCGGGACAAAAAGTAGAAGTAACGTAACTTCTAATACCTCCAAGAATAAGTGTACAAAGTTTCATGATGATCGGTTAAGTAGTTTTCGCGTGAGAATCAGGGGAAAATGGTACCTACTGCAAAGTAGAACGCGGTCAAACTTGACATGCATTTGGTACCTACTTTAACAGCATTTTCATCTTTATTCAATTAAGTTACCTACTGAGAAGATTTTTTGAACATCCCAAAAGTTATGAATCGAGCGGCTTTCGAACCCGCAACACCTACTTCCCAAACGCGTTTCATCTTTGCAAAAAACCACAGTGCAAAGGTTCTCAATACCAAGGACAAGCTTCAAAACAAACCACGAGCTTTGACCACTCCAGTGCCTTGATCACGAATAAATGTGACAATCGCAAACGTATCGTAACGCTAGCGTATCCGAGATACACTGCGCGGTGACACTACAACGGTTGGCAGTCGAGCTGGCATTGACGCGCAGTATAACTCGAATACGCTGACGCGCCGACTGTCAGATTTGTTCGTGATAGAGGTACTGCTCGTAGATTGACCTTCCTGAAAACGAACAAAGCGGCTTCTAGCAGTGGACTTCTGATGATTGCTGCTAAAATAATATCATAATACATTTCTACCCTCATCCCTAAAGTTATTCTTTTCCCTGTATGTCAGTCTTCATTTTGGGGCTCATTCCTTTCATTCATGATGTCATTTATTTCGTGTACAATAATATTACTCCCCAATTTTTCTTACTAAGTATAAAAAATTGGGTTAGAACTGTGTAAAGTATGTCACACACGTCTGGAACATTCGAAACGGATCGGGTTGCAAGCCCATCCTTGCTATTAGACGACGAATGATGATGATGGTCACGCCGGCGTATGGGATTTAAGAGGCCGTATTAAGATTTTTTATTTATTTTACTGATTGTGGATGATGGTCATGAAAATGTAGAGGCCGATTTTTTAAGAGGCCGGTCTCCAAACATTTTTATCTGGTCCTGTTCGTTGGCGCTGTTCCACCACTCTCACTCTCTTGTGAAAGTCGATATTTAGAATATTTTTGTAAATCGTATTATTACAATCTGTACAACAGTTTCAAACATGTCACGTGTGGGTATCTACTTAGTAAATTAGACTACGGATTACGAATAAATCTTATTCATCCAATCGTCATCAAAAGATCAAATACCTTATTCTTTGCGTGTCGCACCGTAGCGCGTCACACGCTCGTAAATAAATCTAGGTATATAAGATTTTAGGACGAGCCTTTAACACCTTTAGGTAGGTGCCGGCACCCATATCCTTTGAACCGGAACACAGCAATACAGGCATCACTGCTTGGCGGCAGAAATACAGTGGTAGTACTTCAACCGACGAGCTCTTTTACAAGAAGATCTACTACTTACTACTAAAGCAAGCAAGAAAACTCGTACGAGTTAGTGGCCAACTCTGCTGACGGAGTTTTTAGGCCGCCTTAAGCTAAATTACTGCTAAAGCAATATTGATTATTATATTTTTATATTCACTTTTATACCTTCTCAAAATGTATGTATTTTTTCTCTTGTCTACAGAGGCACGAGCCCAGATATCTGGTCCTACAGAAAAGTATCTAAAACCAGGGTCTACCCTCAGGCTTCAGTGCTCCGTGGTACAGACCACGGAGGCACCAGCGTTCGTCTTCTGGTAAGTACATCATCAGGATATATTCCAATAACCCCCACTGAAAAATGCCCGCTAGTTTCGATTCAGTTTTTATTCTCCAGGTTTTCTCACTATGTTTGTGGTGTCTATTAAGAGCATTTCCATATACGTTTTAAGTTTATCAAAATTATTTTATTACCTAATAACTCTTATACCAATCCAGTACCTACCTACTGTAGTCTTATTTCTGGATTCCAGAAAATAAAAAGATTTATTTACTATTCACTAGATCATTGCGTAAAGGAATGATCTAGTGAGTAGTTCAGAGTTCTATAACGAAGGTCATTCCAAATTATCTCAAACTATTTAGACGTGACCGAAAACTTTCTGTGATTGGTCGCGTAGTGAATATATCGCTCTATTGAATATTCAAATCAATAAGTAGATATTATATTAAAAAATCTTTACAGTGAGCGAATGACAAGAATGATTATAATCTTATCAAAAAGGGTCTGGCACAAATTGGATGTAGCCCCGGTCCCATATTTTTTTTAAACTTGTAAGAGAAGAGGTACTAGATCTAATAAAAACATGATCAATCAATACTGACAAACTCTTTAATCAGTCAAAACTACAACAAACCAAATTAACCATCTCTGAAACTAATTTACACACAGGTCACTCTTCACTAACAGAGTACAAGATCACTTAACTTTGAAACAAAACAACTAACACGTTTTTGAATTTAACCAAATTAAAATAATGAAACTCTTTCTAAAATATAATACAAAATTACTCTGCTTCAATATAAGCCAAAATAATATGTTATCAATTTACAAAACGAATAAATCAACAACAAGTCAACCCGAGAGTTGCCTCAGTCGTTGTGTTCGCTCCGAGCGCCGGCGAGCGAATGGGGTCCGTTGAGCTCGTCACTCGGTTTTATAGGCAGCGCGTAGTGGGGCGACCGCTGCACGTGCGCATTGCAGGTGGGCTTGTTTACGAAGTTGTGATTGTGACGTCATCAGTCGGATGTTTCACCGCCCGCTTGCGTGTTATTGTCATCGCAATGCTTGCGCCGATAAACTTGCAATGATGTAACTTGGTTTGTTACAATACACTTATAATGCAGTTTAAAAAAAATGAAACAATTGTAACAGAAAACCATAGCAAGAGGGGCGTGGCCTGTCCCCGCGCCACCGGCTGACGGCTGGCGTGACGTGACGGGTTTGCAGCGGGGCGCATCGCCTGACACTTTTGCTCGGACGGTCGGAGAGTGCGGACGTATTAGGCAGCCTTAAGTTATTCTGAGTTGTAGATACTTACCTGTTGATTTTTATTTCGTTAAAACTATAAGAGTTCTAGTTTTTGTTCAGTTTTGTATTTTTTTTATAAAATTTCGCTTCTGGTCTATAAAATCAGAAGTGGGATTGCTCTCAAGCCCATATGGTCAAATTAATTTTATTTTTATGTACCCGCAGTAAGATTGTGAAGAGAAATCATCAATTTTATGGTTTTCATAGCGTTTTATGGATGTAAAACGCTTTGGCTGTTCACTAATGTTGTTTAGAAATGGATTATTCGAGCCATTCCCAAGTGAGTTAAAACAGGTCTCGTGAAGTGTCATCTATGTTTCACTATCGGAGGTGACGGCAACAGATGTGCGTGCCATTGTGGCTGCCAGCTCGATCATCATGTCTACATGCCGCAGTCGCATGCCGCGATGCTAGCACAACGTGTGAGCCTCTTTTTGAGAGTGCTGTGTCGTCGTTGGACGTCACTGAACGCCTCATTGGAACGTTGAGCGTTAACCAAGGATAGATCTCGCCCACACATTAAAATCGGTGGTTTTTCGGTTACTTTTTCCCCTTTTCTTTTGCTTTGGTAAAACGTCCGCACTCCGCAGTGTACGTGTCGAAAATTATCTGCCTACCCTCATTACGAGGTTCTACTAATCAGTGTTTATTGTGTTTTGCGATTGTGTTTTTAGAAGAAGCTAGGAGAAATGGATAAAAGGCTTCGATCCAGGTCGCGTGAGCAACGCTCGCGGTGCCCGCGGGGTCAGCGTTCGCGAAGCAGGCATTCGCGAGGCCGGCGGTCGCGCAGTTTTTCGCGAGGGTACACTCCGCGGCAACACACGTGGCATTCTAGCCATGGTTTTAGTAGCAGCGCTCACCGTGAACGCAGCAGGTCACGAGCGCATACACCACGACGAGAAACACGGTATCGTAGTCCTAGCTCTTGCCATCGTGTCCGGGCTACAAGCTTTTAGACACGTACGCAACTGATGAACTCTGCTCTTATACATTTTGTGCTACAGCACAACCCTTTTATGTTTAAGCCTAGTCCTGATTGAGGAAGGCCGAACGGTTTTTCACGGTATTGAGTGTGATTCTCTGCCGGTTCACGTTGGTATTGAGTGCGATTCTCTGCCACGGTTTTTCACGGTATTGAGTGTGATTCTCTGCCGGTTCACGTTGGTATTGAGTGCGATTCTCTGCCACGGTTTTTCACGGTATTGAGTGTGATTCTCTGCCGGTTCACGTTGGTATTGAGTGCGATTCTCTGCCACGGTTTTTCACGGTATTGAGTGTGATTCTCTGCCGGTTCACGTTGGTATTGAGTGCGATTCTCTGCCACGGTTTTTCACGGTATTGAGTGTGATTCTCTGCCGGTTCACGTTGGTATTGAGTGCGATTCTCTGCCACGGTTTTTCACGGTATCGAGTGTGATTCTCTACCGGTTCACGTTGGTATCGAGTGCAATTCTCTACCACGGCAGGGCAGTAGCTCTGAAAAACACTGTCAGGCATACTAGTCACTGCTAACGTCTTCCTAACTGGTCAGGTTGTGTGAGTGAATGGGGGCCCTCGAATGAGATTGATATGTATGAATTTTATAGGTGTCCTATACGAGTATGAACGTGGATACATTGAGATTGATAGTGTGAATAACGATTGGTGATGAATGGATAATTTTGAATGAAGTTTTAGAAAGAAGTATGGCGTTAGATGGAAATTTTAAGTGATGAGTTCTATTGTGTCCAATTTTCCTGCTGATTTTAGCTGACGAGACTGATAATCTCGACAGCTGAGGACCAGTCACGAGCATCCCATGGCAGCGGACGAGGGCGACCGCTCGTCAGGAGAGGCCGTGTAACAGAAAACCATAGCAAGAGGGGCGTGGCCTGTCCCCGCGCCACCGGCTGACGGCTGGCGTGACGTGACGGGTTTGCAGCGGGGCGCATCGCCTGACACTTTTGCTCGGACGGTCGGAGAGTGCGGACGTATTAGGCAGCCTTAAGTTATTCTGAGTTGTAGATACTTACCTGTTGATTTTTATTTCGTTAAAACTATAAGAGTTCTAGTTTTTGTTCAGTTTTGTATTTTTTTTATAAAATTTCGCTTCTGGTCTATAAAACAATATTATTATAAAGCAGTGGGAATCATTAGATAATAGACATTTTTCTTCGAAAATTACGTCTGTTTCAATGTTGTTTAAGTTAAAATTATGACTTTATTTTGCTACTGCATAATAAATTATGATAAAACTAACAAAGTTATAAATAACAAAATTCACTAAATGTATGCAAATCGGGACCTGAAATGCACCAACGCCTTTCCAATAACTGTGACTGGTTGGTCAACTAGCAAAAAAAAAAGTTTACGAGCTGAAAGATATTCATTCAAAAAATGTTCGATCTGGTGGCGTCAAGAATCCATTAAAATTTCACGCAGACCGCACACAATTTTACACCTACGAGAATGCTTTCCAATATAATTTTCCGATCGTTTTCATTTATGGAACGAAAAAGAAATGAATCGGTAAAAATCTTCAATATTAATTGGTACCATTCATTATTGGCAAATCTCAGAAACAATGGAAAAGTTCTGGTACGAAATAGGTATAATAAAACCACTGGTAGTTTTTGGTTGTTTATCATTTTTATTGCTGGCTTCAAAATGACACATGCTTGTAATATAATAGGAACCAACTACCTCTATGACGAACATAATATCTGACAGTCGCTGTGATAACGTATTCGAGTTATATTGCGCGTCAATGCCAGCTCGACTGCCAACCGTTGTAGTGTCACCGCGCAGTGTATCTCGGATACGCTAGCGTTACGATACGTTTGCGATTATCACATTTATTCGTGATCAAGGTACTGATATACAATACGTTACACGCACGTGACATAAGAATCACTTTCCCATAAGCCATCACTGTCAGCGATTACAAGATGATAATAAGCGGCCATTTTGTACCACAAATATACCATGCTTCTCATGAGACACTAAAACCTTTGTAATAATGTGTTGAAGGTATCTGCCGTATTTGGAAGCATGCTTTCTTCTTTTGCAGCTGTCATTTTATGAGGTTGGCAGCCTGTCGTATCAAAAACAAAATGGAGGCGAAAAAACTAAATGAAATGTGAATGTGAGAGAAAGAAAGAAAACCATTTATTCAAACAACCACTTAAATTATATAAAAAAAAGTATACCTTCAACTAATACACAAGCACCAGTAAGCATACAAAATATTTACAAAGCAACAATGTGTCTCTAGAAAGGAACAAAGTTATTTTACAAAAAGTTTTTTTTTATACAATGCAACCGTTTTGACCACAATCTCACCTGATGTTAAGCAATGACGTGGTCGACGATGTAGCACGGTTACCTAGAAGATATCTAATTCACTCTACTCTTGAAAACTTCCAAATTATAGTCATTCGGGAACACAGACGCCAGCTAGAACCGGAACCGAGAGTTTAACGTGCCCTCCGAAGCACAGAAGCGCTCAAATGTAAATTCCAAATAGTGATCCGCGCAAATAGTCGCTTAACTAAAATAGTCGGTGAAAATTGACCAAGAGAGCTACGCTACGAGCACATCTTAGAATGAACAATGCAGTGTTACATAAATCACTATCCTCAAAGGAGATGATCAATACAGCAAGTTTTTTTTTTTAATGATATAAGTAATGGAACAAGCTGATAGCTCACCTGATGTTAAGTAGTAACTTCTGCCTATAACAATGCATTACCTCACAGAGCAAGTCCAATGAGGAAGTGCCCTGTAAGGCAATGCACTGCGTCCATCACTCTGAGACGTAAAGATATACAAGATAAAGTTTACGATCACAATAAAATACCGAAACCGTCAAAATAGGGTTGAAGAATGCTCACATATGGAGTCAAAGCCGTCTAGCCTGAAGGGCAGACGATGACACAACCTTTGGCCTACTTGAAATTTAATATTTAATTCAACGTGTTTCTATTTAAATAATTAGAGGTACACAAATAACTTAAAAAACATTATACAATTAGAAGGGTGTTTGACTTACTTTGATATTTAATTCAATATTTAATTCAAAAAGTTTCAATTTCACTATAAAATGAGTACCTAGAGGTAGGGTAAATAATTAACCGTGCTGACTTTTTATAAAACTCTTTTGAAGCTGACTTAGAATCAACGCACAGCCTAAACTATAAGTCCTAGAGGTATGAAATTTGGAGGTTAGTATCCTTATGGAGTGTATGGGTGTACTTAGAAAGGAATTTTGAAAAGTCGCACCCTAAATGGTCTTAAATTAGAATTAAAGATTTTAATCAAATAATGCGTATTCTGCTAACACTCGAGCAAAGCCGCGGGCGACAGCTAGTAAGCTTAATAGGTGTATTCCATTATATTAAACTTATTACTTAAAGTTGATAGCGGCCATGTGCCTCGGCCAAATAGATTCCGAATTGATATCCTTTCAATCTCAAATTGATGTCTTTTCAATCCTCAGACCATCTGCTGGTTCATCTAGATTATCTATTTAAGTGATTGTTTTATTTCATTTTATATATTTGTTATTTAGAGGTGGTTTAAAATGGATAAATGGTTTAAAGCTTCATAAATATAAATAAGAACTAGTAAATTGCACCTCAACTTTCGATCCGAAGGTCGTGGGTTCGAATCCCGGCCGTTCATTAATGGATTTTTCGTTCGGGAAATGTATATGCGCATTAAGCATAACAATGAAGGAAAACATCGTGAGGAAACCCTTGGCTAAGTCAGCTCCGCACGTATTGACCTTGTCTTTCCTGTGGATATGGCTGACTAGGCTGAGAGGATGGTATAGGTGCTGGGCAAGCCTACTCCATCTAAACATTGTCCCAGGCACTACAGTGTGTCGTTAAGTGTAGGCATAGGTTGCCTCCTGACGCTGTATAAATCATCTTCAATAGATGTAAAGGCCTATTATTTTATTTTAATAGTCAGTGGCCAATCCTGGTGACGGAGTTTCTAGGCCGCCTTAGATTCATTAAGATAAGGTTCCACTTCCGTTGTTTTTTTACTCTGTGTTATTTCTTTACTCTTTCACATCCTACCTGCTTTTATATTTTGTTTTGTTTTTAATTTTCTGTACCTGTATTGTATTGCGTGTTATATCAGAAACAAATCTATGTCTATTAAAAGTAAGTAAGTTCCTATGAGTTAGTGGCCTACTCTAGCGACGAGTTTCAAGGCCGCCATAAGGCCTCCGTCGTAGCTAGAGCTGGGACCAGCAATCAGACGTGCTTTCCGAAGCACGGAAGCGCTCATATAAGTTATAATGTATTTTTAAAACAATAAATAAAAAAAATAAAAAAATGTAAATGCCATTAACGGTCACCCATCCAAATAAACAAAAAATCTGCGAGCCAGCGACCGGTAAACTGCCATTTTGATTGTAAGTTGTCAGATTCTGATTGTATCAAAATATGTGTAGCCAATCAGGGGACAGGGTGCCAAACACATGCTGGAGAATAAAAATTCGTAAGGGTACGTTTAATACATATCTACTTAGGAAAAAGTTTATTTGTCTCAAGAAACAAAGAGCACCTGAAAAATCTCCAAAAACGGTCCCGTGACTTAAGATATTTTCATTTGTCTTTCTGTGATAAAACTCTGTTTGAAGTTGATCGAAAAAAAATTGGATTACACTCATGACGGAGCAGATAATTTATAACTCATAACTTCAAATCATTCAACTTTCAAATTAGCTGTCAGAATAGGTATGTGAATTTGCATTTTTTCAAAAATCTATGAAGACACGAGTTTTGACATTGTTTTAAACGACACATAGCACTTTTATTTTAATAGTTTTTCTTGTGTTATTGTGAGTATTGTTTTTTAGTTTTGGTGGAATTTTAACCAATAATACTTAGGTCGTAACATAAAGTGTGAGCCATTGGAATAAATGTGTGTAAAGTGGTTTTTGTGAATGTGAAAATTCGTGTTAGGTTTTGAAGAGAAAATCCACCATTTTCTTTTCAAAACAAACGACAGCCGACTTGACAAATGACTTGACTTGACTTATATTATTACACTTATATCACTTGACATTGGCAAAATTGTCTGTCGAAATGACGGACAGAGGCCATTAATGAAGAGAAGAAGAAAATCTATGAATATCTTTTATTCACAAACATTTTTAGAAATCACTAAAAAAAGTGTTGCTCATTTTACCAGGTAACGTTGCTCATTGTAATCTACCGACAGACATTCGTTACTAGAATCTGAAATAGAAAATAGATTTGTGTTTTGTCGTAGTGGAGCTACGGCGTAGCATGTCTACGGTTTTCGTAGAAGTGCTACGCGGCCAGACAGAGTGGAGACATTGATAAATTGGATTCCTATTTTATGCGTTATTTTCTTCTCGTAAAATCATATTATTAGATCATGAATCGTCTCCTGAATATTGTACCTATGCGTAAAATGCTGAACAAGGCTGTCGTAAATCTATAGGTATTTTATGAGTTATTTCTAACCCTTCACGCATTGTAGGTATGGTGTGTGAGACCTCTTAGACCGACTTACGATATCGACATTATAATTGTACGACGTACTATCGACGTACGACGATAATATAAATAAATAAATAAATATTCACGGACACTTAACACAGCGCCTTTAGTCCCAAACTAAGCAAAGCTTGTACGATGGAAACTAGATGGCTGATAGAATACATACATACTTTTTTTTTTTGTAAATACATAGAAACACCCAGACACAGAACAAACATCTATGTTTACAACACACAAATGTTTGTTCTCGGTGGGGATCGAACCCACGACCCACAGGACGGAAGGCAGAGGTACTACCGACTGAGCCATGACGCCTGTCACTGAGCCATGACGCCTGTCATGATGACGCATATCTACAATCCCTGCGAAAAATTTGATGGTTGAATGGCTATAGCGAACCGGAAGATATAGGTTAAAAAAATTCCCTGATGAACAATGTTGTGAGAATTTGAAGTCGGTGGATGAAAAAGTTTCATTTTCTTCCTGGAAATGTATATGCGTAGGCACCAAATTTTAATTATTAATTTCTTTGTTCACAGGTACCACAACAGTAGAATGATAAACTACGACGCAGAGCGTGGCATCAACGTCACCACAGACCCCGTGATGCGTCTGTCAGACCTCTTGATTCCTGCTGCGAGTGTGTCCCACGCAGGGAACTACACTTGTGTGCCAAATAACGCGGTGCCTGCTAGCATATACGTGCACATATTCAATGGTAAGTCTGACAGACACTTTGTGATTTTTTAAGAAAAAATGCGTTTTTATTTCTTTTTGTTTAAATCACGTGTGAAAATACATGTCATGATGATGAAACAAACAGCCAGCACAATGTCAAGAATCGCCAGGTAGTATTTGGTGACTGTTGCCATTGTGCTGTTCGTTAAACTTAAAAAAATATATAGATTCTTTTAGTCCTTGACTCATCGTTTTTGAAAGTCTTGTCAAAAAACAGTCATCAACAGAAAAAATCCCTGCTCTTTTTAAGGAAAATAGCTCATGGCTCAAATGAATGATATTGAGTGGCCCAACTCAACGAAATTGAGTCAATCAGTCGCTATTCAGTAGAGAATATTTTAAACATTTCTGGCGTACGCACTGGGTGACAAAAACGCAACAAATTCACGCTTACCTCAACTTCAAATGCGTTTATTCAGTAAAGTATCATCAATGAATCACTATCATCATAATATGGTTTTGATAGTTTTTTAAAGTTTAACTATGTTTACTTATTGAACGAAATAGAGTTTGTTTGGTTCATTAAAATAAAGAATACAGCTATAGAATGAAACTACGTAATATAATTTTATTACCACAGAGCAGTATCAAAGTAAACAAAGCATTTATAGATATTTCGAAATCCAAACATTTATTTCATAAAAGTTTGTTTATGAAATGAAATATTGTTCGTTTGCAATCTAAAACTAAATTTTAAAATGTTTCGCTTCCACTTTCATTACTTATTTAACCACTGTTTAATTTTTGAGTTAAATCAATATAATATTAATATATTATATATATATAAAACTCTTTTGAAGCTGACAGAGAATCAACGCACAGCCTAAACCATAAGTCCTAGAGGTATGAAATTTGGAGGGTAGGTTCCTTATATAGTGTAAGGGCGCACTAAGAAAGGAATTTTGAAATATCGCACTCTAAAGGGTCTAGAACGCGTACAACGCCGCGGTCGACGGCAAGTTCTAAATAAAGTAAACAGTGCGTTTAATATTATTATAAGTTATTGCTAAACGCTATTTTAAAATAAAACACCTGAGTAAAGCTATTTTAATACCTTTTATTGAAATAACGAGTGTTCATTTGATTGCCTATTAAATTAGTTCGCTTCAGCAAATTCTGACATCGTAGGTTTTGTCAATGTAAATTTTATTTTCCCAGTCAATTTAATTTATGATACTTAGAAATATCTTTAGTCAATTTATAATTTAAATTGACGAGTAACGAAAGAAAGTATTTTATTATTTATATTAGCTACTAATGAGGCCTCGTTTTCGCGCGTTTCATCCCCCAGTGCGTAAAGTCCTTTTTTCGTAATATTTCGATTTAGCACCAAAAGGGTCTTTCTTATCGGGTTAGGCCTTTATTATGTCAATCTATTGCTTTTCAATAGCGACGGGGGAAATATTTTCAGGGGCTTAAGACTTTTTGTTGCCGAAATATCTCAAGTTTTGACAAGTTTGAGAGTGAGGTTTCAGTTCAGTTAATGCAATTTTGATGAACGAAATAACTGTTGAGTGGTTTGGAAGAGGATCGGATACAAAAAAAGTAAAAATTTAAGCTGTAGTTCGCTTGATGGATTCCATACCTTTAAACAAATCACTAGAGAAAAAAAACCTTCAAAAATAATGATTATGGTCAAGTGACTCATTATACATTTGGATTAGATATTCTCCAGTGAATTCAAAGTATCAGTTTAGTTACCGGGCAAGTTTTTACATAAATCAAAATTACATCCATCTACAAATTGTTCAATTTGAGATTTCACTAGTTTGCAAACGGTCTATCATAGTTAAATTACGAAGGGAACCCTTAAGCATTATTTAATTGGGTACGCCCTTAACTTCCAGGGACGATCATTTCACCTGTAATTACGACGAGGCTGTAATTTCTGTTTAAGTTACCTAACTTATCATAATTTTCTCAAATTAAGTTATCGACTTGTCGAAAGGAGGTTATCAAAATCTACAGTTTCGAGGTTATATAATTGGTATCTCATTTTTATAAAATAATAGAATAAATAAATGAAACAATGATACTACATTAAAATTTAGTTAGATGTTTTTGAACGAAGGCGAAGTAATAAATATAGAAAAAAATGTTTTCTCTTGAAACCTATCATGTTATTTATTTTGCAAAGAATTCTCGTATTACATTTAGAAAATAATATTCTTGCTATAGTGCTGCCCTGCAAAAAATATTTACCAATTTTATTTTATCAGCAATCTTCTCCAGCTATAACATTGTAATGTTTGTTAAATTCAAATATTATCAAGTCATTTACCACATATTAAAAGCAATGTCTCCTCTGCAAGGTGTTCCTTATGTTTAGTGTTAATTATTAATTTTAGTAATTTTCTTTGTCGACAGGCGAGAACCCAGCAGCCATGCAGTCTTCATCACCTAGCTACGGCTTTAGCATCAGAAACTCCTTATTAACATCCATTATGCTCCATCTTCTACTACGGTGACAGTCATTACACTAACTACCCTATTTCTTACCGTCATCGCAAAATGTACCGTACTGTCTAGAGTTTAAAGCTGGTTTTCGTGTGGCGAGCATTGCTAAGATTCAGTGCTTAACAGGGTGATTGTGTACCAGTTGACACTCGGATTATTATTTCGAGTATGTTCTATAACGTTTCGTGTGAAAATGCTTAAGTGTTTTCGCTTTGTTCTTTGTAAATGAAGAAAGTTAATTAAATTTCTTAATTTAGATCTTCGTGGAGTCATTTTGTTTAATGAAATTGGATTTTTGTTTAAGTCTGTAATTTTTGCTTAAGTTGCTTTTGTGCAATAATTAGCAACGTACTTCAATTCATTATAGGAAAAAAAAATCTCAAAGGCGCGAGTAGTCTTGATCTAAGATTTTCTATTCTCAAGCAATTTAGAAAAAACAGTCTGCTTTGCATTTTTTTCTCTTAATTTATAAATAAAACCGTTTAAAAATTTAATTTCTATGTAGGAGATATTTTTGCCATGCGAAAACCACAAGGTTTTTAGATTCTATGTGTGAATGAAGACGTATGTTTTGTAAGATCATTAAAATTGTTAGAAAACTGTATCTATAATAATTATAAATAATACATAACTTAGGTTGTAAGTAGTTTATTACGTAAAATTTATTTTGCACACCGATTAGAATTTTTAATATATTTTCTGATTATTCTGTTCACAAAAACCTTTGTTGATAGGTCCCAGAGTTTTGCCCTAAAGCAAACTAAAATTGGAAGATACTAAACTCAATTTGGGTATCTAAATTTATACCTAACTAGTTAAATCTGACCTAGATAACCTTTTTCAACATCCAGAGTTATAATTAGTTTCTCTTAGAAACTTTGTAAATAAAATGTTGTACCTATTTTGTTCAATATTTGCGATAAAGATACAATTTAGAGTAAAATCTCAGTCACTTTGAAACCTCAGAAGTGTTTTGAAAGCTTTTGACTAAGTTTTATTTTATTTATTTTATTTGAGTTGAAACAAAAAATACCAAACATTTCACAAGTATTTCAAAGAGCTAAGTTTTAATTTTATTAATATTGAAAAGTGTGTGGGCCTCTAAATGTATTACTCTTTCGATTGTACTAACAAAAATTTGTGTCAAAAATATCACAAACGTCCAATAAGGTAGATTCATTGTATAAAAGTCATATTGGACAAAGATAGGTTTGAAAATATCTATCATGGATGAGTTTGGTAGTGAGCTTACGTTATGCTTACATCTTTTACTGAGTTTATACTTAACAAACGTTAGAGCACAGAAAACGGCCAATATGACTTGTATGGTAGAGATCACGTATCATATACGTGATCGTATTTACAAAATACACGCTTCTAAACTTTGTTGAAAGTTTAGAAGCTTGTATTTTTTAAATGAATACTTTTTTACGGTTTGGGGTGTATACAAACATAGATTATGACGAGATAAATTGATATAAACCTTAGTTTTGGTTGGACAACGTCAAACAGTGGAGTAGTTACCTTTCCACGTTTGTATGGAAAGGTGGGCGACTAGTTCCATTTAAAAATAAGTAGGTAACAACCTACCAACCCCCATTCATTTTCAATTTTCTATGCTCAATCAACTGTTGAATGTCTACTTGGATAAGGGGTGTTACGTTGTTATTAATTTTTATGAACTTTTGATGTGTTGATAATATTTCCTGATAAATACAGTTTCCAGTGGATTTTCACTATAAAAAAATTAAAACTCATTGTAAAAATACTCATTAGAATTAATTGTGATATAAATAAAAGCTCATTATGTAATTGTTATTGATTTTGTAAATATTAATGTAATATTTATAAGTCATTATTATGTACGTAAATAAACTATTGTTCATTTTTATGTTTGTTTTATTTTTACTCAGTAATATTTACATAAATAAATAATTAATAATAATAAATCCAAATGTTAAAGTGTAAAGACTAAAATTAAAGGCTTATTAAATATAACCGCCAAGTGGTCTGCTAGACACCTCATCGCTGTGTAGGGTTAAAGGTTAATTTTTTTAAATAAAAAGTATTGTACTACAGCAGATTAAGCTGTGATTTTACATTTATAAAGTGGAAAAAAGTCAGTAAAAAGGTGCCTAACAGCGCTGGTAATTTTATTTTATTAAAACACACATTTGAATCTCGGAATCATAAGGACTATATTCCACGCTGAGACAACAAGTGACCAATGTTTTTTTCATCATTTTGACTTAGGAAACTATTAAGAAGGCAGATAAAAAATTTAGATATTGCAACTACTAGTATAATTATAAGCTAAATAATAAAACTGAGTTATTAATTCCCATTTTCTTAGCTGTTACCTCAAAATAATCCTCCCGTGATGTAACCTCAAAATCGTGCTTAGTTACTTAGTAATTTTTAAACAAGTAAGTACTATTTCGAGGTAGGGTCAAGGCGAGGAATATTTTAAGGGAGCGACGGGCATTAGAGGACACGTCTCTCGCATTGAATGTGAAAGTATGGCACCTAAGTCCTTACGCATCATAGGTATAGGTACTTCCAACTAATCAATTGTTTATTTTATTTTCTGAACCGAGGTTTTTTTTTTATACTACTAGCTGATAAAACAAGCAGATGGCCCACCTGATGGTAAGCCGAACTTAAAATTCGATTTTCTAGAATTAGTTTGATGGTAGGTAGGTAGAGGTGGTAGGTATTGGTAGGTATCTATCAGACTCCGAAAAAAAATTCTATGCAGAATACCTAAGTCCAAATCATGTTCTAGAAAAGAAAGTTATAAAAATTTGAAATCTTTAAATAGATAACGTAGTTACAGCCAAAAATATTGTACCACACTAATAAAACTATTTTCATACATACTCTCTAGATTAGACCATCAGTAAGCTTACTAAAAGCTTTGAAAACAAGCGCTCAGAGTTACTATTAGCTCAGAAGCTTGTTCATCAGCTGATCAGCCTTTCAGCTTAATGAACAAGCAACCGGTGTTTGATTATGAATAAAGGCTGGAGCAGACCGGAAGCGTATACGTAGACGTAAGCGTAGACGTACACGTACCACTGAGTTGTAATGTATGAAACAGGACACACTGCTTGCGTAATGTAGACGCGCGCATCCTTACGCACGCGTGTGTCCCAACGAGTCACACTGTGACTGGATCTGGTGTGACTCGTTGGGAACCCACCGTCCTGTCTCATACAGTTTCATACATTACAACTCAGTGGTACGTGCACGTCTACGCTTACGTCTACGTATACGCATCCGGTCTGCTCTAGCCTTTAAACTGCACAATGTAGTAGGTACCTCAGAACTGGCAAGGCTTTTGTTGGACGGCAAAATTATTTTTATTTCCGTGCATTAAGGTCGAAAATGACTTAGCTTGCGTAAACAATCGTCACCAACTTATCTAAGTTAAGCAACGTTCTGCGCGGTCACTATTTGGATTTGTGATCGTTGATGGCATTTATATCTGAGCGCTTCCGTGCTTCGGAAGGCACGTTTAACTGTCCCGGCTCTTGCAATCGTTAAGTTACGATGGAGGCCTTAATGCGGCCTAAAACCTCCGTCACCAGAGTTGGTCACTTAATTCATTACGACCTTACTTTTACCTCTTAGGTCGGTAATGCTCATCACCGTATTATAACGATCATCATCATCATCATCTCAAGAAACCAAAGCTTCTGACAAGAGGATTACCTATACTTAGAAGTTTTATTCCTTAGAGACGTCTAATGGGTAAGTTTCTACATAGTTGCTACGAATGTAAGTCAGGTTAAGTAAATGCTAGATGGTTAGCGTCCTCCGAGGACGTGTCCTGTGTGGATTGTAGCGTCCATAATTCTGAAATCTGAAGTTAAAAATTTCAATAAATCTCTGCCTGCATTCTATTGACAGAACGACCAGCTTCTGTTCCGAGGCTGTTTCACACTGCCGCCGATACGACATACAAACACGATATCGTCAAGAATTCACGTCATTTTAGGGTATATAGACGCTTCTACACCGTGTTAGCGCCGATACTGAACCGACCGACCGAATATATTGGTAGTTCGTAGTAGGAAACGACCGAACATTCGGCCGATATTTCGGATTTATCATTTGGCAGTAGACCCCCTGGGCCTCTACTCCGCTAATTGATTAACGAATATTCGGTAGTGACGTTTGTGTTATACTGCGCGGTCGCCTCGAACGATGGTCCAGGCTCTTTCAAAGTCACAGCGTTACTGCGCAGTGTAGCACAAACGTCACTACCGAATCTTCGGTAATCATTATTCACAGTAGAGGCCCTGATATTTTGTTCGAGCCACTGACATCACAATCGTGTAGCTTATCACAGCTTGCTTTAAGAAATAGACACATTTCCCTAGACGGACCCCTTCACAAAGAGCTCTACTAACTGGCGCGACCACATAGAGAAACCGGAGAATTAGGTCCACTAGACCGGTTCACTAGCTAACCTCATATAGCGTTCAGGGAATGACAGACCGCACTTAATACGGTTATGGGTTGGTACGAGAATTCTAAACGGCTACATAAGTATTACGAATCGATATTTGAGATTCATCGTGCCGTTTTGGGTTACACTGCTTAGTGACGCTGGCAGTTCGCGTTTGCGGACAATGGGGTCGCGTAATGTAACACAAAATGTCATAGATAATCTTTGGTTAATTCGAAGTAGATCGCCCAAAGTCGCCCAATTCTTTGAGCTCAATCAATAGAGGATATTGGCAAGGAACAATGCTGGCCGGAAATCATGCATTGAGTTTGCAACAGTGTTTCATATCCCTTTTCTTTTTTATGATAAAAGTAATGGAACAAGCTGATAGCTCACCTGATGTTAAGTAGTAACTTCTGCCTATAACAACGCATTACCTCACAAAGCAAGTCCAATGAGGACGTGCTCTGTAAGGCAATGCACTGCGTCCATCACTCTGAGACGTAAAGATGTTGAAGTCTCATGTGCCTGTAATTACACCGGCGCCCTTACCCTTCAAACCGGAACACAGCAATGCGAGCATCGCTGCTTGGCGGCAGAAATAGGTACGGTGGTAGTACTGAACCCGGACGAGCTCTCACAAAGAGCTCTACTACCCTAAATAACAATGAAAATCTATGTTTCAATCCGGATCTGTGCTTAAGCAGTAAATACGATTATAGTACCTCAGATTATCAAACAACTAGCGGTTCGTCCCGGCTTCGCACGGGTACCTATTCGAAAATTATCAGGTAGGTACCTAAGGAACTTTTTCGGCAAATTTTTTCACCTTGGGTTACCTACATTATTGGAGTTTTAGTAGGGATCTCAATTTTTTGTGAAAATATAATATAACCAATGTCACCCGGAGATAGTGTAGTTTCCCAACAGTGAAAGAATTTTCCAAATCGGTCCAGTGTTTCGGAACCTATTCAATACAAAGAATCAAATATTTTCCTCTTTATAATATTAGCATAGACTATAAATTATATAAGTACCCAGTATTCAAAGACGAAGGTTCAAGCAAGAACGTTATTGATCTCACTGATCTGAAAAACAGATCACGTTAACGCACAGCCTCCGACACAGTGCGGGTGCGGGCAGAAGGTCAAGTAAAGTAAAGATAGAAAAGTTTGGTAGTTTTTTGGGTTGGGAAGTTTTTTATGGGAGAGACGCAAGTTGGTTAATTTTCTTGTGGAAGTAAAAGGGTAGGACAGTAGTTACCTAGTTTTTCTACTCGTGTTTAATTTGAAGGAATGAGGTCGTTTGGACTACTGTGTGATTTAATTACAAATAATTCTTTTTCTGTTTTGAATCTTATTATTGTTTATACTCTATTATACATTATTATTATAGCCTGGTGCCACCAAATACAACGGTTTGTAGATAGCTCAACTGCTTCATGTATATTTTGTAAAAATTGTGAATATTCTAAATACTGTAATATCTACCTACTTGTATATTTCTTTGGAAATAAATTATTGTTATTTTACTAAATAATAGAACAAACCAATGGCTCACCTGCTGTTAAGTGGTAACCACTGCCTATAATGAGGATGTGCCCTGTGATGCATTGGCATCACAGGGCACATCCTCATTATAGTAGGCAGTGCCCTGTGATGCCAATGCATCACAGGGCACATAATCTCAAAGTGGTGGTCGCAGTGCAATCACTGCGACCACCACTTTGAGACAAAAGTGTTAAGTCTCGTGTGCCTGTTATTGCACCGGCACCCGATAGATACCCTTCAAACCGAAACAGTTTACAGAATACCTAGGTACTTATTAATTATATATTTTTTAGTAAAAATTAAACAAAATAAATTGCTTAAAGCACAAGTTGTTGTACTGCATTTATCTTTACTATGGCAGAAACATAGCGTAGATGTCATTATATTTTACGGTAATATCCTTAGCACTGAGCGACAAGACGCCTCTCATCTCTCCAACCCATTCACACCCTCAACCCTTCAGAAATACAGTCTATAATCCCATATCTGTATTCAACGTGACGATAATACTCTATAGGAGGTTAATTTTAATATATTTCATTAGAAGAGAAAACTTAGTTCATAATTTGGTAAGCTCTTTTATCGTGAGCTCTTGGATTATTAATATTATAACCCTCCCTTTGCACCGCGCAGTTGGGTAAAAGCTCTACGAGACATAAAAGACCAGTGGGTTAGTTTTTAGATAATTTTTTTGTGAATATCTTAGAACAAAGAGCTTGTTAGTGCTTATAACATTTTAATAGTAGTAGTAGAGCTCTTTGTGAGAGCTCGTCCGGGTTCAGTACTACCACCGTACCTATTTCCGCCGCCAAGCAGCGATGCTCGCATTGCTGTGTTCCGGTTTGAAGGGTAAGGGCGCCGGTGTAATTACAGGCACATGCGACTTCAAGATCTTTATGTCTCAGAGTGATGGACGCAGTGCATTACCTCACAGAGCAAGTCCAATACTTGCTCTGTGAGGTAATGCGTTGTTATAGGCAGAAGTTACTACTTAACATCAGGTGAGCTATCAGCGTGTTCCATTACTTTTATCATAAAACAATAAAGAATAAAAATAAATAAGAGTTTGTTGTAGGTATTTATGTACAAAGCACTCATTTAGGTTACATTATCGTGGTATCCTAAATAGGTACTTAGAATACGTTTTTGTGTTCAGTGTGAAGTTAATAGATAGGTAGTACTTACTACTTACGTACCTAGGTCACAGATCATAGGTATAATAGAGAATAGACTATACTAGTACCTACCTAAGTATTCAGGGTGTAACATTTAAATCGGCCAGTATGGGAAAGTTTGAAACTAGGTATTTAAGAAATACGAAGATCTGTTCTTAGGAACCATGCCATCGATTTTAGTAACAAGAAATACATTCGCAAATACAATTCATACATTTAAAAAAAACTTTTACTCAGCTCAGGAATGGAACCGGGACGTTTTTAAAAATAAAACCAACCCTATTTCCATTTAAATATCGATTAAGCAGTAAATGTTACTATGAAACATAATGTCTAAAATCAATAAAATTTATTGTTTTCATATCCCTAAATTTGTTTTAGTAGGTGTTCGAAATGACTAGGTACCATTTTTTCAATACAACATTTAACTAAGTATACAGATTTTATTCAAAAATATCCTCAAGCTTAAATTAAACAACCCCGAAGTCACACCTTTAAACAAACGAAGTTATCTAACTTAAATTCAAGTGAATATTTCAATTCAAGTTAAATTAGTGAGCTTGAACTGACCCCCGACTTCCGGTTCCGGCGCTCGGTCTTGGGCACTTCCGGTCCGGCAGCCATTTTTTTCCTCTCAAAAAGCATAATAAAATTTAGCTTTCATGGTTTTAATTTCGGATTCATAAGCCGTGAATGTAATAAAATTGGGAAGTTTTGGGAGAAATAAAATGAAAGTTGTTTTAGGCCGCCCTAAGGTCTCTGACGACATCGTAAAGGTAGCAGGAAACACCTGGTTGCGGCACGCACAAGACAGAGGAGGCTGGCATAACATGAAGGAGGCCTATACCCAGCAGTGGGTGATACCGGGCTGAGATGATGATGATGATGAAGGTCTCTGCAACGGCTTAAAAACTACTAAGTAGATAAATATAACTGGAAGGTAGTTTCAATTGGGTGCTCTTCGTGAAATAGTGTAAACAAGTGCTATAACAAATCAGTGCTCTTTGTGGAATGCCTCGACAATTTTCGGCCCCCAAACTCAAAATTTTTTTTTTAGGTAATTTTATTATAGGTACTAGTTACCCATAGCCTTATTTTTTTTTCTCAGATGTCTAGATTCATTATTTCGTTAGTATTCAGTCACGGTAGATAGGTACATGTCAAATGGGTTGTATATAATTAATTATTACGGTATGAGCACCTACCTGACAAGATTTTAAAACCTCCATTGCTATACCTACCATCGTTCGCTTCGCTCACTCGATCAATAAATTAAAAAAATCATGGTTATCCCAAACTAAGTAAACAAAACCTCGATATATTTATTTAGAGTTCCATTTTCATATTTGAGGGAAAACAGAAGCCACCACGGATAGCAAGTTAATTTGCTGGGTTCCGTATATCCGTTGACCTTTGGACCGTTACTTACACTATTTACATACGATAAGACGTCTTTATTGTATATGTATACCTAGATAATATTGTTCTGTCTGTCTGTAGAGGTACAAGTGGTAAACGAACATTATATCTTGTTATTTCTTAAAATTGCGCTGAATTTGTGACGTGTTTGAGCAGGAAGACGAAGCGTAGGACGTCCCCGACCCGATAGATTGACAAAATTGTAAAAATCCCGGAAAATCGCTGTGAAAGCTCTTTTAGTTTGAAGTGAAAAGAAACGAAAAGAAGTGAAACTTTCCAAGTGTTGCCGCGTAGGCTGTAGGCAAAACGCGGTTTATTAAAATAAATAAATAAATATTCACGGACACTTAACACAACGCCTTCTAGTCCCAAACTAAGCAAAGCTTGTACGATGAAAACTAGATGGCTGATAGAATACATACAAACCTACATGTTTTTTTTTGTAAATACATACTTGTTTATAATACATAGAAACACCCAGACACAGAACAAACATCTATGTTTACAACACACAAATGTTTGTTCTCGGTGGAGATCGAACCCACGACCCACAGCAGAAATTTTAAAAGTAGAAATTTTCACTTCAAAAATGAGAGAAGCTTGTTATTACCTACCCTATTACCACAGATCACAGCTAATTACTATGTATGGTGACCGAACTCTTAGTAGAAACTGCGGGCTACAACTAGTTTATTTTCTTACGAGTAGGTTACCTAAGTAGGTTTAGCAGAGATGTTTGTCTTGCAAATATATGGGACAAACAAACAGAGTGGTATTGAAATTGATGCTATATATTTAGGTATACCAACTACCCTGATTAGAATACGAACCTCCTTACTGGTATCTTGACTTAAGTATATAATATTCCTATTTCTACTTATATGCATAGTAAACTTACCTACGCCGTAATACTCTATTAACTTTTCTACCTATTCACATCGAAAAAACACAAACATCACTGACCAAGAAAGACTAGACAGGCGTCATGGCTCAGTCGGTAGTAGCTCTGCCTTCCGTGCTGTGGGTCGTGGGTTCGATCCCCACCGAGAACAAACATTTGTGTGTTGTAAACATAGATGTTTGTTCTGTGTCTGGGTGTTTCTATGTATTATAAATATGTATTTACAAAAAAAAATTATGCATGTATTCTATCAGCCATCTAGTTTCCATCGTACAAGCTTTGCTTAGTTTTAGGACTAGAAGGCGTTGTGTTAAGTGTCCGTGAATATTTATTTATATTTATTTACTAACAGTAGATTTTTATTCTGTAGGTACCTACGATCTACCAATGAAAAAACCAGCAAAGTGTTCGTCCGGAAAACTACCGGTCTGGATACTTACCTATTTGTAAGTCCTCCTCCTTGCGTCGATATCCTCAGGGTTGAGGGTCGTGACCTTTATGTAAGACCTTGTTTTGGATTATTTTCTTCCAGCGAGATCTGTCTGCTGCAGACCGGATGGCATCACTCACGGAGGAATCCAGTGCTGAGCGAACCTGATCGCTCCAACGCATTGGGCTTCGTCCTCGCGACCTCTTTCCTTTCCTTCTTTCTTTCCTTCTTTCTATTTGTAAGTAGGTAGCTGCTAATTCCTCCGACAGGAAAAACGATAATTCCGCCTCCACATTAACAGACCTTCAAACCTATCAGGGGATGAATGGGTACAAAAAATCTGGCGGGATCGGCTCTTAAATAATTTCCTCTGTCTCGCATATTAGTTATAAGGTGTACCTACGTACAATAAAGCATTTTCATTCATTCATTCATTCCTTTTGAGAACATCCTGCTGGTCGGGTGTTAGGCACAGGCTGACGCGATTTGAAAAAATACTTATGTAGATACCTAGGTACCTAGGTTCCTGCAACCTGGTAGCCTAGGTTAGGTATCTACCTAATGTCTAACTATGTTATTTCCCAGGCTAGGTAGAGCAGCGTTACCGCGATCGTAACGCACGACGCTACGGTATGCGGCTCAACGCAGCGTACCGCGTTTGCTTCTCGCCACTAACGCTAACTGCGACGGAACAAGAGACTATACTAGTAGTTCGCCCCGAGCTGAGATCTCGTGATGGTCGGAGGTTAATAAAACCCAAACAATTTTTATTGACCAATGGTTGTAATAAACTTTGCAAATCGCTTCGAAATCGCCGTCTACCAGTCATACTTGAAGTACCTACAAAATCATTGAAACTCCGAGAAATGGTATGAAAGAGTTGAATTACCTATAATTGGCTGGCAGACAATGCTTTCAGCATTAAGTCCACCCTTTGTAGCAAATTTATAATTTTGTGCAATATAGTATTAAATAAATACCTAAATAAATAATTCTAGGTATTAGATTAGAAAATTCTTTATTGCACTTAGAAATCGTACAGAGGCGAGTTTAATGCTATTTAGCATTATCTACCAACTAACCTGGGTGTAGTGTGGAGATGATGGTAGTGCTTCTAAGGTATGTAGGTACCTATCTATCTACTTGTAAAAGCAGATTTGCTGGCACTACCTAGATAAATGTATGGGGTTAGTCTGATAATCCCCTTTGAGCCGTCCCCGGCCGGGGCATGGAAGCTTATGGCTTATACCATTCCAGTCCCACTGGAATACGTTCTACCTGAACAATCTCAAGGGTAGGTAATACACGACTGTTTTTACTAATGTGTGTCAATTCGGGTCTGTGGGTCTCCCTGAGGACTTGGTTACAAAGCTGTTTATACACAAAATGCTTTGAAGATTAGAGGGTTCTTGCTCCTTACTCTTTGGACGAAGGAAGATACATAAAAAATCGACCATCTTGCTTACCGACTTATAATAATTGTTGCATAACTTTAGGTTATCATCTGTTTAAATTATTGCTGTCTCCTACAAATAGGTAGGTACCTAATATCGAAACAATATTCATGATAGAAAATGTATCTAGACAGTACCTAGTACCTACCTAGTACCTACCTAGCTACTATACCTATACAATATACATAGGTAGGTAGATACTAATCTAGCTATAGTTCGAAATTTATAAAATTCAAGAAATTAATAAATAAATAATATCAACCTAGGTAGGTACCTACCTAATAATAAAAAAAAATATATAATAATCAACCGCTGCGCGTTGTAAGGAATGAACCTCCTCTCCCCTATACCTAGTATTTACTTGTTCTAAGTACAATACCTATTGAACCTATCTTACGAGCAGTTCTAAGAATTTAGGTCTCTTTTAAGCGCTCGTGGCTAGGCTTACTTAGTCAATCTTCACCGATTATCTAAGTTAAGCGACGTTCTGCGGGGTCACTATTTAGATGGGTGACCGTTCGTGGCATTTACATCTGAGCGCTTTCCGTGCTTCGGAGGGCATATTAAACTGTCCCGGCTCTAGCAGTCGTTAAGCCACGACGGAGGCCTTAAGGCGGCTTAAAAACTCCGTCACCAGAGAGTTGGCTACTAACTCATCCGAGCTTGCTTGCTTGGTCTGTTTTCATGTAAATTGTCAGTGAATATCATCATCAATTATATAAAACTCTTTTGAAGCTGACATAGAATCAACGCACAGCCTTAACTACAAGTCCTAGAGGTATGAAATTTGGAGGGTAGTATCCTTATATAGTGTAGGGGTGCACTAAGAAAGGAATTTTGAAACGTCACACTCTAAAGGGTAGAACGCGAGCAACACCGCGGGCGACGGCTAGTATTAAATAAAAGCTTTAAAGGATTATTTTAAAACATACAGTTTAGACAATAGTTTTTATTGAAATAAATTCACTTGTACCCATGATCAAATAACTAGTGACAATGATTAACTTAACCTAGCTTAGAATTAAGACAAAATAACCATTTTACAGTTTTACTGTACAATGTTATATTTATATACCTACCTACGTACTCTATCTAGACTATCTGACATTTATCTAACTACAACATTACGCCCAAACACTAAAACAATACTTAAATTAATTTCAAGTTTTTATTGTACAACTTAATGCTGGAACAAGAAAAAAATGCCTATAACAATGCATTGCCTCGCTGAGCACATCCACTGAGGGTGTGCCCTAAGAGTGTGACTTATTGCTGAGGCAGGACAATTTTAAAGTGGTGTTAATTTAATGTGGCATTTCAGTATTAGGGTGTTAGTCTCTGACATTATAGGTTAAAAAATTAAACTATATAAAAGCCTTACTGCCATACCCAGAGACATATTTATATTTATTGACAGGCGTCATGGCTCAGTCGGTAGTAGCTCTGCCTTCCGTGCTGTGGGCCGTGGGTTCGATCCCCACCGAGAACAAACATTTGTGTGTTGTAAAACATAGATGTTTGTTCTGTGTCTGGGTGTTTCTATGTATTATAAGTATGTATTTACAAAAAAAATGTATGTATGTATTCTATCAGCCATCTAGTTTCCATCGTACAAGCTTTGCTTAGTTTGGGACTAGAAGGCGTTGTGTTAAGTGTCCGTGAATATTTATTTATTTATTTATTTATGTTACTCTTAGACTTTTGACATCTCTTACTAATGAGTATGATGATTAGACACACTGCTTATTTGAAATAATACTTAAGTTTAAGTGTCGTCTCTGAGTGTGGCAGTAAATCATAAGAGTATTTAAAAAAATGCACTCTTATAAAGAGCCTTTGTAAGCTGCAGTTAGCTGTCATTATTGTTTGGTCAAGTTTCATTATTATTTAATGTTATTTAGCAAAGTTTTTGTTTATTTATTTATTTATTAGTTTATAGACAAGCAGCTTTCGCTGCTATGTCTACGTCACACAGTGTTGAAATGTCTTAACTATATTTATTCACATTGTTTTATGCCATGGCAGGGTAAGGGCCTCCTACCAGAGTGGTTAAGGGATCGCTCTGGTCTGTAGCTGTTATTACTACATTTTATTGTTCGGTATTTTCTCAAAACAAAATTAAGAAATGAGTTTTAAAACATTTTTAAAAAGTATTTTTGTTGAAATAAATGTACTACCAATGTAATCACAGTTTTGTAATTGAAATCTTAGTTTTAGTCAATTTTTGACAGTTATTGAGTTTGTTAAATTGAAACATTTACGGGAACTGAAACTTTAAGTCAATTCAGTCTTAAACACCAGCAAAACCGGGGAACCCTAAGAATCCACCATCACTTTTATTCTGCAGGAGCGACAAGTTGGTATCTTTAGTCACCCGTGTAATCTTCCCTTGCTTTTCCCGTGGTATACCATGTTTAGATAGCATGTGCTTCCGGACAGTTTTGTTAGAGGCGTACGAAGCATTGCAAACACTACAGAGAAATAGATACGTTCTGACGTGAGCCGAATTAATATGCCAAGAAAGCTCACTCTGCCGATGGAACTTTTTCTGGCAAATATTACATGGAATATTTTTCTCCTTATGCTGTATAAGATGGTTCCTCCATATAGCTCGTCTTCGGAAGGTCAATCCACACTTCTCACATGTGAACGGTCTCTCACCTGTATGTATCCGGACATGTTCGTTCAAGTCGAAGGTTCTTGAGCATTTGAACGGACAACTCTTGCATTGTATGTACGGCCCAGTATCGTGGTTTTTGACTAGATGTCGGTGTAAGGGCACTTTTCCTGGGAAACCCTTGCCGCATTGATCGCATATGAAGAGATATTTTGTGTGGCGTTGCATGTGGTAGTTGTATGAAAAGCGATTGGATAAAGTTCGATTACAGATATCACAGTGGAAATTTTTTGATGGTCCAGGTGGTGGTGGGCGCGGCTTTGTTTTTAGATTGGTATGTCTTACCCGAGCGTTTACGACATTCTCAATAGAATCTAGCAGTGAATCTATATTGGTAACATTATCTTCTCTTTGTGTGGGGATATTTTTTATATCTGTGTCGACCACCTTTTCGATGGAATCTAGTAATAAATCCACATTGTCGGAGTCATCGCGAGGCTCGATTTGTTCTTCATCAAAAGGTATATTCAAGGAATAGTCATTATCACTTTCACCATCACTCTGTTCAGATTTTAGACTCGAATTATCTGTTTTTCTAAGGGATGATGTTTTCTCACTTTTTGTTGTGATTGTTGGAATATCCTCTAGTATAGTAACTGTGGCAGGAGCACTGGGGGTGTCTCTGAAGCCTTGTTTAGGAAAAAACTGACAAAACATGGTATACTCAGCGACCATCTCCTTGTATTTATCGACGTCATTATCAGCGATTCTCATAAACTTCTGAAGCTTTCTATCGTTGTTTTTACACATCAACTTAAAGGCGTTGATGTTTTCTATCATTTGCTTGCAGTTTTGGCATATTTTTGTGGGTAAAATGCCGTCGTAATCAATTGAAATCCTTGCGAACCTTGACAAAACTTTGCCGTAAGTAATTAGGCTTCTTCTTCCTGGTTTTTCTTGAAGAGACACCATACTTTCAACTCTGCTTTGCTTTAAACACACACGACAAATAGAATTATAGGTTTTGTTGCACTTTTCCATGTTTTTAGAAGAAATGTTTAGCTTGTTTGCTTTTCTTTTGCCCATATTTTTTTTTGAGACAGGGCGAGCGATTTGACGTTACAGTGACGTTTGTAGAGAGGGGACGCGAGCGTCGAGCACGACACGATACGCCACTCCATACGAATGAATGAATGAACATGATGAAAGACCAAACAACAACTCCACATTATCAGAGGTAGTTTATACGGTATTATCAGGGGTAGTAATACGGCACAGCACACAACTGGTAAATGGGTAAGTACTTTGGTAATACTGATAAAATTGTTTAAAGTCCTAATTATTTATATATTTTTACTTCTATTACCTATATATTATTGTACCTACCTACCTCCTACAAATACCAGCATACACGTACTTAACTAAGGGTGGTACTTAGGTATAGGTACTTAGGTTTTACACTAAAATAGACTACCTACCAAGGATATAAGTACCTTCAAAACCATACGACCGTGTTACATAAAGTACTTTAGGATATAACGTTTCTCTTTGTTTATCCCGACGAAAGGAACATCTCGCAGCGCTGCCGCGTTTGAACTGGTATCTCATTCATTCAAACTGAATGAACGGTCTATATGAACTAAAGTTACTACCTACTTTCCCTTCCCTACTGTATATCCACATAACTAGTAGGTTTATCTACCCTATCGTAAATAGGTAGGCATGAAAGGTATGAGTCCCGCGCTTTTAAAAATACCAGTAGGTAGGTAGGTAAGGTACCTACTTTATTTTTTTTACAGAGAATAGAGGTATTTAGTCGTACCTACCTGAATAGATTATGGTATGGTTTTAGGGGTCGATAGTAGGGTTTTTTTGCTCATGGGTTTTATTTGATCTTACTTTCCGTACCAAATTATACTAATTTTAGTAAGAAAGCTAGGTGTAGGTACCTACTTAAGTAAAAAAGTAATTATTAAAACATCATAAAGTTGAATAACAATTACTTAGTAGGTATTGTTCTAAGATAGCCAGACTAACGGATTTCTTATCCGGATTATGTAGGTACGGTGTGAGAGTGCGGGTTTTACCCGGATTCGATCCAAGGCCGCGGGTAATACTGGATGCTTTCACGGACTTTAGATTTTTCCACAAAGGCTCTAAAGATTAATAGCTTTTTAGGAAAAATAGAGACTTTGCCATTGTGTTCACTATGCTTTGATTACCTACATACCTATTAGATTGGTAAGTACTTAACTAACATAGTACTTACCAACACCGTTTTCGTGGATTTTTTCTATTAAAAGATACATACTACCTAATAGGTTGAGGCTAATACCTAGGTAGGTTGTACTTAATGTAGGTTAAAATGTCCAAGAATATTTACCTTATTATTTATTTTATAATGGTTTTTAAAATGACCGTCATTTTGAGTTAGAAAGTTATAACTGACATTGTTACCACACAAACATGTGACCGCAAAAAAACAGTGCTCTCGGCGTTGCTCATTTTTGTTGCGTAAAATTTCTCGTACGTGCCCTGAATAATGTTTTTTGTGAAATGTTACTTCGTGCGATGTCGCTGTTATTAGAAGACGGAGATATACTTCGTTTCAAATGGATACGTGAGATTATTTATAGCTAGCCACTGCCTACGGCTTTTACAACCCGGATAAAAACAAGTGTGTTCACCCGGGTGACCCGGGTACCTACGTAAGTATCACCAATTTCGTTCACCCCTACGTGTCTGGAGATCAAAATATAAGCGCAGCTGTTGAAGTTTCTTTCACACTACGATTACCTACCTTAGGTATAATAGGGACGCAAATCAGCATCTTAATCTAAGTACAGCCTACTTTTATTTTAACCAGATAACTAAATAAATAGGTAGTAGGTACCTACTTAGTAGGTATACCTACTTACTTGCCACCTTTTAATAGGATAAGCTTGCCTAGATCGTTTACTTCAGAGCATACACAATCTAGGTTCTCATCATTATTTACATTATTATGGAATATTTTATCTTTCTAATCAGGTACTCAAAAAGCGTTTGCAATATTTCTTTAGGTAATGCTTAAAATTAGTTTGCTGATTTTAGGCGTAAAATAAATTACACTATGCTACCTAATATCATCTTTGATATTGTTGACATTTATTTTGCATTAAAAGTACAGCCAAATGGGATTGTAAAATCTCATCTCTCATAACCTTTATGTCTCAGAGGGCTGGGTGTAGTGCAATGCTTTACAGAGCACGTCCTTTATGCAGTGAGGTAGATACCTAGTGATGACATAATTATGCCACCCGGAAACCGGATCAATGAACCTTATGTCATTTTATATTTTCCAATTTTTCCCACTCACGAGACAACCCTAGTGGGGAAAAAGTGAAATCGGCATTTTACCGCTCACTCCTAAGTGCATTTCTTAGAATTTTATAAAAGCGCAGATGCAGCCCTCATTGCATTCGCTTCGCTCTTGATTGCACTGTGAAGTTGTGAACTGTGAAGCAAAACGGTTTTTTTTTATTTATTTTTTTTGGCGTTGGTCTTTTTGCTAACTTACTGCCCGCCATCCACACTGCCACATAAAATATGGAAAATGGAAATCAAACCCGTTGGTTCTTTTTCCAACTTTAGCATGAGCTGGTCTAAGATCTGTGGCATTAGGTACCTAACCTACGTACCCAAATAATTCAAAATTGAATTCTGGAACACTTTTAGCTGCTGGTTTTAATTTATAGGTAGGTACCTATATCAAGTTAAAAATGTTACTTGTGTAGGTAGGCTACCTACACTAGCAAGAAGTATTATTTGAGAAATATTTATGTTAGATACCTAATCCTACCTAAAGTAGCTTTTATTTTGAAAAGCGAAGATACCTAGGTATGTAGGTAGGTACCTACTTAAAAAAAAATCTTTTTATATAAACATAAGTTTTTCTAGAGATCATCATCATCACACTTATTATAGTCAGTATCTTACCGAATGATTTCCCTCATTATGAGGGAAATCAAACAAAGTGGACCACAGCGTACCTATGATAGGTACGCTGTGGTCAACTTTGTTTTCATTGGTAATACCAGTAACACTAATTATACCTACTTACTAATACTCTGTGGTGATACCGACCTGTCAAAATATTGATTTAGGTACATAAGTACCTGTCCGGACAGACCTCAATTACTTAGTACCGGAACAGTCGGAAATAGGGCCTTTTACACAGTTTCCCGATACCGACATAATATCTACACGATATCGACCCTAAGCCCGATTCTGTCGTTACATTTTTTCTTAACTGATAATTGTACGGACCCACTGGTGGGCCAGGGGGTCAATCGCGCTAAGTTGTAACAGCTCACCAGTTACTGTTACTGTTACGTTATGGCCGATTTTCACAGTGTTTCAGAGAGATTGACTCCCAGGAGTTCTTTCAAATAGATTGATTCACAGTGTAAATCGGCCATAACGTAACAGTAACAGTAACTGGTGAGCTGTTACAACTTAAAGCGATTGACCCCCAGATGGGTTATTCCCATCGAGCTCACGGGAGCGGCGCGGCCGGCCCACTAGTGGGCCAGATGGGAAAAAAATTCCCAACGAGCCCACTATGCAAACGAGTAGGCTCGATGGGATTTTTTTTCCATTGTACTGTAAAGTACAAATTATTGAGCCCAAGCTCTCCGCCGATATGGTGTATCTAGGTACGATAAGTGTAGTCGTGTCGGTGATAAGTAAAAACAGAAATAGAGGTAATTTTGATGTTAGGTACCTACTACCGGTACCTATATCCGGGTTAATGCAGGATGTGATTGTGTGGTTAGACCTTTATCCCATTAGTTAAAATGATCGGTTCTATTCCTGTACTGAAATTGGATTTGTGAGGAACGGCTTTATTTTGATCTTTGTTTCATAAAAAAAAACAAATACAGGACAAAAAGGAAGAGGTTTTTGTGTAAAAAAAGTAAAAATAGACATAGACTATACTCATGTCGATTGTATTGCCTAACTTGACAGCGCTAAAATGTTTGCTGTCTGTCTTTGTAATTTGAAAAATGAACGGCAGCACATTATTTTAGTTCTGACAAGTTACGTTAGTTTAGAATATCGATGGCCATATGTTGACACCTCGTATCTATCAAAACCCAAATTTTACAGGAGAGACAAAAAACTTCGTAAAATTGGATATAAGTGCTTTAAAAATAAAACAAAAATATAGTTGGTAGATATTTTGTTTATTTATCTAAGGATATGAAAAGATAAGACGTTCCCCTTGAGATTTCTTAAGAAAATACAATTTGTAATGAGTTACAAGGTGTCAATGTTAAAATAGTTCCACAAATAGCATGTTACGAGTAGTCAATTTGACACCAGTGAGTGCAACTGTTGTATTAATTTCGATTAAGTATGAGGCAAGCAGTCATTAAAGGTATTATAATCTGCAGGTAGAGCACTCCTAAGAACCTGAAAAAAATTAAATTTGGTTATTGTAAGTTTCAGAGGTTTAACACTAGTCTTGTAGTATAAACCATCAGGCTTGTACAAAAATGTTTTTATGTCACTATCATTAAGTGTAGGCAGTGGTTACTACTTAACATCAGGTAGGCCATCGGTTTGTTCTATCAGTTAGTTCTTCTTCTTTGTCGTATCACTCTTGTCAGAGTGGTCGTGGTCGTCATATTGGAGCAGTGGCCCGTCTTACAATCTTCCGCCATTCCTCCCGAACCGCTGCTTTTCTGGCACATTCGTTCAGAGGAACATCAATTGCAGCCTTGACTTGGTCCGACCATCTCATCGGTGATCGGCCGCGCGCTCTTCTGCCCTCGAACTTTCAGTTAGTTAGTTGTAAGTATAAAAAAAAACGAGAGTGTCTCCTTTTTTCTTTGTTGTAGTGTTTCACTCTCAGGTCATCAAATTTTATGAACAAATGAAATCGCTGTTTTTTTCTTCGAATGGGGTCTTTTCGAGAACTTTTAGTAATGGCAGAGCATTGGATTGGAATATAGATAGCATGTTGTTAGAGGAGACGTTCGATATTTGCACGAACGCTAGGTATCAACTTTCATCTGTGTACCTATGTCCACTCGTCCAGTTTCCAAATATTATGTTTGATAGTTAATCACCTTGTTCAAAACACCCAAAGTTTGATGCTAAGCCTTTGCTAAAATCGCATTGCTGTTTGGATAGATACAACCATCACAATACGTTTTGACCCATGTTCTTCCCAAGTCCTGATCAAATCATTAGGTAGTTCAATATACAGTCGACAAAAGCCGATGTCTGAGAATCGCCATTAACTTCCGAAAACCGATTGCACCTTGCCTCCATTTTCCATTTTCTGTTTCTTCATAGCTATAATATTTGTACATCATTTGCACTCACTGGTTGTGAGGATGTCTCTTAAGATTGACTTTCATTTAAATTCACTTTTAATTTGAAGAGTATAATTATTTTCGATCAGCAAACCTTGCCTGACGATCTCCTCATCACTGTCATCTTCCATGGTTAAGTAAGAAGCCTACAAAAAGATAAAACACCTTGCAAGACTATAAAAACAACTGCTAGCTAAGTGTTAGAATATTTTTGGAGGGTAGTCAAAAAACTGACTGGAAGGCAGAAGAACGGTTAAATTTAAACTTTGTACATAAACAATTTACCTTTTGACTGTTGTTTTATATTTTCAGGCACTTTTCACAGATTTAATAATTTACTTTTAATATAACAATCCGAAAACCATCGAAATAGCAGCTTACTAAATTAAATTATAACGGAAAACAGTAGAAAATATAACGTTGTCACCTCGTAACTGCACATGAAGTGGGAGTTGAACGCGTTTACAAATAGTTAGGTGTCAACTTTGGAAATAATTGTTCGAGTGACATTTTTTTATGGTTACAAGGTATCTATTGCAGGGTGCAGCGCGAAATTTCAAATTTTTCCATGCAAAAAACGTATTTTCGAAAAAATGTAAGATACGAGGTGTCAACATATGGCCATCGATATGCCAGTTATGCCACAACATAATTGATACAGACTGGCGACAAAATTGTCTGTCGAAATGACGGACACAGGCCATTATTGAAGAGAAGAAGAAGACTCGTGCTTTCGAAAAACGAATAATGTATGAAACGGGGGTCAAAATTTGAATCACGTTTCATACTCAGATTTTGAGAGATTTTGAGTGTGTAATTTTGGTAGAATGGGAGTCCCGCGTTTTCTTACCTCTAAACGTATTATATACCTAGGTACCTACATATTTTTTCATGCACGGCTTGAGCATATTTTTTGTATGAAGTTAAATAAATCAATTTGGTTTGTTTGGAATAGCTACAGGTAATGCTATCACATAATTATCTACTAGGTACCTAATAGGAACTTCCGTGCTTCGGAAGGCATGTTAAACTGTCGGTCCCGGCTCTAGCTGTCGTTAAGCCATGACGGAGGCCTTAAGGCGGCCTAAAAACACCACCAGCGTTGGTCACTAACTCATACGAGCTTGCTTTATAGGAACTTGCCTAGGTAGGTACCAACGTAAGATCCCAAAAACTAAATAACGGTAGGTAGTGTAGGTATACCTACTTATACGTAGGTACCTGCAGGCCTAGGATGCGCACGCGAGATATTTGTCATGTCGTTCTGTCAAAATGTAAGCATTTTGCAGCAGTATCTGAACGATTGCATTATTCGTTAATGTTGTCGACAAAACGCGCCTTCTTATTGTACATTTTTGACACTTTGTTAGTCGTCGTACCTCTCTGAGGACGAGATAATAGTCATGCAGAAATGTCAAAAGTTGAAGATTCAAAGGCGCGGTTTCTCGACAACATTACCACAGATAATGCAATAGTTCAGAAACTGGTGCAAAATGCTCGTCATTTTGACAGAACGACATGACAAATATCTCGCGTGCGCATCCTAGGCCCGCTGGTCTACGTTTAATTTGGTTTTATATTGGTAAGGTCAAACACTTTTCGGAATTCCAATAATTTCCTGTCATATTTCCTCCCAAGAAATCCACGCGAGGCCCAGAGCCTATTCCATTCTGATAAGAAACGTCACTGTTCGTACCAAATTCGAATCACGTACTTCTTTGAAGGCATTTAGACGCCTCTGGAAGCCGAATAGCAAATAACTTCGTTTGATGTGACTCAAGTTTGTTTACATGTGAGAATAGGAAAACAAAAGAGCGTTTACGAAGAATGTTTCGAGTTCTCGGAAAACATGTTATTTTATAGCTCTTTTTATAGTCACTGAGAAAAGTACACGACTTCATGCTAATATCATTGAGCTACACAAATTAGATCCAACTTGTACGATCTAATCGAGTTAAATGTATGTGTTTGAAATCCACCAATAAAGCAAGCATATAAGCAACTAGCCGTCGCCAGCGGCGTTGCTCGCGTTCTACCCTTTAGAGTCTGACGTTTCAAAATTCCTTTCTTAGTGCACCCCTACACTATATAAGAATACTACCCTCCAAATTTCATACCTCTAGGACTTATAGTTTAGGCTGTGCGTTGATTCTAAGTCAGCTTCAAAAGAATCAATACCTATTACATATAAAACTCTTTTGAAGCTGACAGAGAATCAACGCACAGCCTAAACTATAAGTCCTAGAGGTATGAAATTTGGAGGGTTAGTATCCTTATATACCTAGTGTAGGGGAGCACTAAGAAAGGAATTTTGAAACGTCACACTCTAAAGGGTAGAACGCGAGAAACGCCGCGGGCGACGGCTAGTTTTATATATATTGATAAAGCAAGAGTTAGCGGTCAACTCTGGTGACGGAGTTTTTAGGCCGCCTTAAGGCCTCCGTCGTGGCTTAACGACTGCTAGAGCCGGGACAGTTTAACGTGCCACCGAAGCACGGAAGCGCTCAGATGTAATGCCACGGTCACCCATCCAAATAGTGACCGCGCAGAACGTCGCTTAACTTAGATAAAACGGAGTAAATTAAACTAGACAAGTAACGAGCGCTTCACCAATAGGGATCGTTGGTTTTCGTATTAAATGTCAAAATTATTTATGATGTCTTCTTTTTCATAAAATTATAGAAATTGAGAGTATTCTATCGACTTAGTGACGAGTCGGACAAAATATACGGACAAAATTGTCCCAATTGTCACTTTTGATTTTAATCATTTTTGTTGTGACGATTCGGACAACATCAAATTAAGGAAGCCATTGAGTAGAGTCAGGTAAAAAAATGTTAAGCAAAATATGATATAGCTATTTAAATTGCTTTGCGAGCGTGTGGTTACATTAAGGTGGTTCGATTTCCATACTAACTTCTGATTGAAAGGATAATATCTCACTTGGCGTGGTAGTTATAGCAAATAAGGCATTTATACGTTCAGAACAATATAATCTTTCAAGAACACCACTTTTCCCCAATCAACATCTTTACGCGCCATCAATACCTCTCCAATAAGTCTACTTCTTTTTTTTTTTTTTTTTTTTTTTATGAGCTATAGCTAAGCATTTGGCTGCCAGCACACCTGGTGGTAAGTGTAGCTGCAGCCTAGGATGGAGCACGCTTAGCTATAATCCACCTATTCACTCTTGTCTTGAAAATTCCTAGGTTATATCTTTCAGGAAATACTGAAAACTGATACTGATCTTCTTCTTGTTTTATCAATTTGCTATAGACTATATTATAACTGGCACACACGGCATGGTAGAAGATGGATTAGCCAGACAATATTTAGTAAGCTTTCACTCAGAGTTTTTATTTACAGAAACTCAGCCGAGAATATTTTGAAGTTAATACTTAACAATACAAGCCTAACCGTAACTATTTGGGAGAACTTGCGCCTATCTACCTAGAAACTTTATCAAAATATGCGCAGGCATTAGAGAAGTTACTAAAGTTGCTAAAGCTTCGACCTTATCACAGTATGCCCCCTCCTTTTACCCACATTATCATCATCATTTTAGCAAGAGGACGATACCTTCAAAAAGGGTGTTTTAAAATTTTTCAACGGTCGGCAACGCGCGTGTGGCACCTCTGGTGTTGCAGGCGTCCATAGGCTATTGTAACTGCTTCCCATCAGGCGGGCCGTACGCTTGTTTGTCCAATTTTTGTATATAAAAAAAAGTAATAGACCTCAGAGCATGTTTCACATTTTTTTTTAAATCGAAACCACTTTGATTATGAATTTAGACGAGTGGAATACTAGCTAAATTTGAAAACTTAGGCCCTTACATCTATTGAAGATTATTTATTATACAGTCAGCCATATCCACAGGAAACACATCGTCAATACGTGCGGAGCTGACTAAGCCAAGGGTTTCCTCACGATGTTTTCCTTCACCATTAAGCTTGTCTTAATGCGCATTTAAATTTTCCGAAACTTCTGAATTTTCAGAAGAAAAACAAAACTGATTTTTTTTTATTGAAGCACGGCCGGGATTCGAACCCACGACCTTCGGATCGAAAGTTGAAGGCACACTTAATATAGGGCATAAGTCCTAAAGTACCTACTACGTTTGAATATCAAATCAGGACCAAACTCTCAAGGTCTCGAAGGTTCAATTAGAGTGGTTGACTGGCGTAGGTATAGCTTAGCTATACTTACTCGAACCTACCTACCTATTTTTAGCTTCAAACTTTAACAACGACTACACGGCTGAAACGTGGACACTGACAGTAGGGTTGGTCCACAAGCTAAAAGTCGCTCAGCGAGCTATGGAGAGAGCTATGCTCGGAATTTCTCTGAAGGATAGAATCCGGAACGAGGTTATCCGACAGAGAACCAAGGTGGTCGACATAGCTCAGAGGATTAGTAAGCTGAAGTGGCAGTGGGCCGGCCATGTTTGCCGCAGAACCGACAATCGTTGGAGCAAACTAATACTCGAGTAGAGACCGCGTTTAGGCAAGCGTAGTGTAGGACGCCCTCCGGCTACGTGGGGTGACGATCTGAGACATGTAGCTGGCAAACACTGGATGAGAAGAGCCGAAGACCGGGCTAACTGCTTAAAATCAGGTGCGACATCACCTCGTTTCATAACTTTTTCCATAAAAAAAATATTTTTCTATTCCACTTATTCTCAGACATAATTCATCAAACAATACCGGATAAGTCCTTAATGATAATAAGTCCTGAAATTCCTGAATACTGTTAGAACAAACCCGCGGTATATTAACTGGGATTATGCTGTCAGGGACTACAGGTTCCCGGGGAAGCAGAAAGCGCCGTGACACCTTAAGAAGATCGCGGGACACTCGGACAGAAAGTGTAGAAAGCTGCGTGGCTATACCAACTGTTATTTGACTATCTTTTGCGGGAATGTTCGAAATCAAACGACATGCATCTAGTCAAGCTCCAGTTACTTTGCCGTAACACAGTTTTTAACTAGCACGGAAGGAAACTATCCAAAACCAATTTGTTGCTGCCTTTTAATAAGATTTAATTGAAGAATAATTATAGTTAGGTGTGTGGCTCTGTTATTTTAAAAATAAACATTATAAAAAATAAAGTTATTCGACTGACCCTAATGGAGGGCTTTTGACACAACATCCCTCCACCTTAAGTTAGAAGCTCGGAACGTTGGAAGAACGTTTCATCTAAAGAATTATACTTACTTAACTAACAGAAAACCTAAATCCTAATGATTTTTAACCGACTTCTAAGAAGGGAGGAGTTTGAGGAGATTCTCAATGTTTAGTTTTTTTTGTTGGAACCTCAATGTCATATCTCCACCATTTATGAACTGATTTGATTTTTTTTATCTGAAAGGTTATAACTTCCAGATTGGTTCCATAATTTTTTTTATCAAATTCGGTCCAATATTTTGGCACTTGAATAAGAAAAACTATTTTGGATGTATTTTGTAAATATTGTAAATACTGACCCCATAGCCTGAGTTTTGTTTTGTTGATCGAAACGAGTATCGAGAAGCGATTTGCAGGATATTTTGTATGAAAACCCGATAAGCCCTTCTAGCGGGAGATTACAATTTTACTCCATACAAAAACTGCGAGTTTCTCGATTCTCGCTTGTCACAAATCAATACAACAAAACTCAGACTACGGGCTCTGTACATATTGGTCGTAATTTTCTTTGTAAATAAAAATCTACATACATATTTCTTTTTTTTTAATGTTAAAAGTAATAGAGCAAGCTGATAGCTCACCTGATGTTAAGTAGTAACTTCTGCCTATAACAATGCATTACTTCACAGAGCAAGTCCAATGAGGACGTGCCCTATAAGACAATGCACTGCGTCCATCACTCTGAGACGTAAAGGCGTACACCGGCGCCCTTACCCTTCTAAACTACTCTTCCATTTTTTCCCACCGTAGTGATTTGCCATCTTTCAAACCCGTGTGTGACGTCACCCTCAAAGGGTTTACGTATATTACACTACTCAGGTGGATTTGGATATTAATTAACCATCTCGTTTGCTAAAACTTATAAATAAAGACAAGTATTTGATTAATTAGAGGGATATCGAGTTACTTGACAGTCTAAAGCGACATTTACACACGGGTTTTTGTATTGAAAAGCTACATTACTTTAGTAACGTTTATATATTTTATTGAAATCAAAATGGATTCTCAGATATAGCTTGAAATTTCTAAACCAAAATCAGCTGCTTGCTGCGAGGTTCATCGTATGTTGGTGACAGAGTTTTGGTGAAAAGTTTCGCACGTGTACGAAGTCACGGTTATCAGCTATTAGTTGAACATAAAATCCTACTAATATTATAAACGCGAAAGTTTGTAAGGATGGATGTATGGATGGATGGATGTTTATTACTCTTTCACGTAAAAACTACTGATCCTATTTGGATGAAACTTGGAATATATATTGTCCGTGACCTGGATTAACACATGGGCTGCTTTTTATCCCGAAAAATCAACGAGATCCAACGGGACGAGAACGAAGTCGCGGGCGGCACCTAGTTAAAGTATAATTACATTAACTGTAAGGTAAGGCAATAATGTGGAGCAGTGTAGATAGCGCTTTACTGTAAGGATATCAAAGGATAGCAGAGAGCCTAAATTAATTTAGGAGGCGAGATCAGCTCGGATTTGATGAGCCCATGATACCTGAAGGGTACAAATATTTGAATAGGCACGTGTACGTAGATTAAGTAGTTAAATTCTGCCAGAGGGGTAATTAAGTCACATGGTTATACAGCATGTATTTACAATGGCGACAAAAAAATTACACACGGGTAGAGCTTTTATTAGTATTCATAAAAAAATAATTAAAGTACAGTCAGCTGCACTAAAATGTGTTCAATTCGTAACTTTGAATTTATTGTTTCATTGTAGATACATGCTGTAGATAGCTTTTGTTTTTTTCTTAAGTATGTTTTTGAAGCGTTTTGCAAATCTCGTGAATCGTGATCTTTCATGCAAATGAGTTGGCTCGATGGGAATTTTTTTCCCATCTGGTCCACCAGTCGGTCGGCCGGTGTGCTTGATGGGAATAACCCTTTCATTTGGCATTTGGTAATGTCAATGTGTCTGAATTTTAAAGGTAAAAGCAAAGTCTAGCACTAAATATCCCATTACTAATGCCTAATATCCTCTATTAATCATTAGTTCAAAACCCATTACTAATGCCTAATATCCTCTATTTATCATACAATGTTCAAAAAATTCAAGCAAAATTAGTAAATTCCAGTTCATGACGTAGAGATCGCTGGGCACACCGGAATTTCATTACAGCGCGATTGGTATAGGTAAGAGGTTTAATAGGTAGGCTAAATATTACCGGACCCATCAGAATTTTGATTACACGCCCGTCAATGGCTCTTTGACATTACCACCGACACGATATCGACGAAGAGTTATCTATCCGACTACGGTGAATCAAAAAAGAGGGTATTATGATTTGGCTTCATCCCGAAAGACCACGGTTTCGCTGGGCCACGGTTCAAAACTATCTAACAAAAAGTTCGCACTTGCATCACCTCTGTCCATGGGCGGCGGTGACTACTTTCCATCAGGTGGCCCGCCTGCTCGTCTGCCAGTTATAACATAAAAAAAAAAGTTTCGCTGGATCACTATTTCATAAAATGTACTCTTGGAAAGGAGAACGCTAGGCGCTTAAAAATACAATATACATTATTTGTTTTTGAAACTCATCACACCTTAAAATTTGACCGGTATGCATGTTAATCTGTTCCATCATGACTCCAAAAAACGAGTTTTTTTTCTGTGCTCCAAAACTATCAGAATTTGACAAAATGAAATAACAAATATCTTAGTACGCGTCTCGATCGTCCACTGGCTATGTGACGTCGCATTTAATTCAATATGGCACCTTTTATAGGACGAGAAAAAATATTTTTTAGGGCGATAATACCTGCTACGAGCTATAATATTCGATTTTCTATTTCGATATTGTTATTTATTTATTCTAAAATCTGTTGAAGTTAGCTATAAGTACTTAATTTTCTTGAAAAAATACGCATTTACTTTATAGCCAGTGATTTGAATCGTCGAAGTAAAATCACGAAGAAACCAACGGCTTAGTACTGTAAGCTCGGTAAGCTCCGCACGTATTGACCATGTCTTTCCTGTGAATAAGGCCAACTATAGTCTGAGAGGATTGTGTAGATGTTGGGTTTTTATTTTTATTATGAGTAAAAGGTCCTCGAAGGTCCTGGAAGCCTTGCCCCGTGGGAGTAAGTAGGTAGAAAAATGGTACACTATCTTTAGTCAAAGTGAAAATGCTATACAGGCAGGTGAGAATATAAAACGTCAAGAACGAATAGACAATGGTCACGTGACATAACTCAAATCTTCTTCTTCTTTTCTACCTATATTGGCCTTTGTCTGTCATTTCGACAGACAATTTTGCCAGTGTCAAGTGAAATATTAGAAATAATATAAGTCAAGTCAAGTCATCGTCAAGTCGGCTGTCGTTTGTTTTGTAGAGAAAATGGTGGATTTTCTCTTCAAAACCCGAAACGAATTTTCACATTCAGAGAAACCACTTTACATCATCATCTCATCATCTTCCTACCCTTGTCCCACGCTAAGTGGGGTCGGTACAACATGTCTTCGCCTTCCACTCTCCTCTATCAGCCGTCATCTCGGTGTTCACTCCTTTCTTACTCATATCTTCTTTCACACAGTCCATCCATCTTTTCTTTGGCCTACCTCTACTTCTACATCCGTCCACATTCATGTCTAGCACTCTTCTCGTAATATGGCTTTCTTCCCTCCGCATGACATGCCCATACCACGCTAACCTATTACTCCTCAACTTGTCCGTTATTGGCGCTACTTTCAAACTTCCTCTTATATACTCATTCCTTATTTTATCAATTCTTGTCACTCCACTTTACACACGTATTTTATTCCAATGGCTCACACTTTATGTTACGACTTAAGTATTATTAGTTAAAATTTCACCAAGATTAAACAACAATACTCACAATAACACAAGAAAAACTATTAAAATAAAAGTGCTATGTGTCGTTTCAAAATATTACAAAACTAGAATCTAACTCGAAGCAATTTGTTTCCTCATAACTCCATCAGGATTTGACAAATGACATAACTTTGTACGCGTCTCATTGTCCGCTGGTGACGTCACACTAGATTGAATATGACGCCGACGTAAACAAAAATTACTGGTCGCTGGTTTGCTTGGTCGCCAAGTGCGCGTGTACCCTAAGGTAACGTTCAAACACCAAACTAGGAAATCAGAAGTGTTAGTAAACTGTCATTAGAGTAAGATATCGCTTGAATTGGTTTTAGTTACGGATTGAAAGCGCCATCTGATATTATTGAATGCGATCTCAGCGCTTTCAACTTGTTTAGAGTTTGGTGTAATCTTGTGTGAGGGCACCGGTGGTCTAGTGGTAGCTAGCGCGGCAATCTTAAGGCAATCTTATGGCGTTCCGTGATTATTCTACCAATTGGAGGTAAATCGGTTTTCAAGATTATTATTTTTTGTTTGATTGATCATACTTCCCGGTGGTCGCATACCTATGGGTAAATTTTATCAAAATCGGTTCAGTAGTTTGGCAGTTAAATAAGAAAAACTGAAAGAAACACGTGGATAACGTGTTTCTTTCAGTTTACGTACACGACATTGCGTATTTTGTTTGTGACTTTTCAGTGGTGTTTACGATCTATAGAACAATCCCAATGAACTGCCATCATCATCATCATCATCATCATCTGGGCCCATAACCTGATGGATTATGGATGGTAAGGATCAGGAATCAGCAGATTTAATTTTATGCGTCGTAAGGGATGAAAAATTCACATACATACAACATAAATAAAATAAATCAATATTCACAGACACTTAACACAACGCCTTCTAGTCCCAAACTAAGCAAAGCTTGTACGATGGAAACTAGATGGCTGATAGAATACATACTTTTTTTTTTTTGTAAATACATACTTACCTATAATACATAGAAACACTCAGACACAGAACAAACATCTATGTTTACAACAGACAAAATGTTTGTTCTCGGTGGGGATCGAACCCACGACCCACAGCACGGAAGGCAGAGCTACTACCGACTGAGCCATGACGCCTGTCATAGTCACATTGTGACATCTGTCCGTGTCAGTTTAGTTTAAAAAGTGTTCCAACAGAAACAGATCAAATTGAAGTCGGGTTTTCTAGTTTTTAAAATTATTTTTAGAGTTGAAATTTTAAAACACATGTTATTATTCTTTTCTGAACTTTACAAAGACTAAACACCTCGGGACATAGTAATAGTAGAGAGAGAAGGTAAATGTGTGAGAAGGAGACAAAGACAACGCAGAATGATCACAGTGCCTTTCCGCTAACAACTTCGTCAGCTTTAGATAAGAATAGAAAAGACTGTAGAGTTGGTATTGGAGCTAAATATATTTTTAATTATTTTTGATTGACAAAAATACACCTACTAATTTTGATCGATAGGATGGCTTTTTTAATACTACTAAAGGAAGCAACAAGCCGATGTTAAATCTGGCCACTAGCGATCCATCGCAAAATAAAACTTTCAATAGTACAAGCTTTGCTTAGATTGGGACTAGCTGGCATTATGTAAAATGTCCATGAATATTTATATATTATTATTTATTTATACTGTAAGTCGTAATTTTCTTTGTGAATAAAGGATTTTATGTATTATTATTACTGAGCACGTCCAATGAGGACGTGCTCTGTGCAGTGTGCAGTTGTACCTACTAATCTGACTGCATGCCTACCTCACAGTGTTAATAATTCAAATTATTTTTATGTACGCCCCCGTCCGTGTTTTGTGTATTAGATCCTGTCCATCCAAAGGTTGCCTGGAAGAGATTGCTTTAAGCAATAAGGCTGCCCATTTTTCCTACCTCCTGATCGTATTACCAATTATGGTATTTTTTTTTGTTATTTCGTTTACTTATAAGTGGTGTACAATAAAGAATATTCTATCTATCTATCTATCTATATACTTGTCTTTTTATACCTAAAAACTTATATAACTACCTACCTACCTAATAAGCTACGGCAGCGCCGTCAAGAGGCAAAATAACTTTGTTTTATCATTAAGAAATCTGTATCTCATTTTAAAAGAACTTTTTATGTTTTTATGAGAATAAAATGTCTTTAAACCTATCTATCTATCTCACAGCTTATATACCTACCTAACTCTATATGTTAACTGTGTTACCTAAATATTTTATTTATTCAAATAAAATAGAGATGTTGTTCAAATCAGTATGCATAAATCAACCGTGTGACTTTGCAATTAAAACTGAACAAACCCAAGCGGAAACAAGACAGCGCGAAACAAATTCCAAATAAAATTTACTTCAGTTCAAACAGCGGGGCCAGCGAGTGTTATAGTTTGTAGTAACATCGAGCTACGCTTGCAGTAATTACTGAAGGGATAGAGAAGTGTGTGGAGTCGCTTATTTTGATCAAGTGAGCGAAGCGGACGAATATCTTAGTGACAACTTCGGCAATCATCATCATATTATCAATATATATAAAACTCTTTTGAAGCTGACAGAGAATCAACGCACAGCCTAAACTATAAGTCCTAGAGGTATGAAATTTGGAAGGTAGTATCCTTATATAGTGTAGGGGTGCACTAAGAAAGGAATTTTGAAATGTCCTACTCTAAAGGGTCTAGAACGCGAGCAACGCCGCGGGCGACAGCTAGTAATTTATAAGTTTCAAAAACTGGAAAAACTGACTTCAATTTAGAATAAAGAATAAGAATAAAAGACATTTATTTGTGACAAATAAGGTAGAATACAAAGAGAACACACTACAAAGAAGAGGTAATGAGTAGTAGAAATAGCACAGATAACAGATGAGCATACAGATAACAATGATAATGGATACAGATTGATTGAGACTAATGCTAGAGCTACAAACGAATTTGATACTCTTTCATCATCAAATATGATGGTGATGATGATGGCAGTTCATTGGGAGAACATTCACAAAACAGTTCTTTGATCGTAAACACCACAGAAAAGCAAAATACGCAATGTCGTGAACGTGGATGACGTGTTTTTTTCAATTATTCTTAGTTAATTGCCATATTACTGAACCGATTATGATAAAAAATGTATGGGACCAATCTGGAAGAATACCCTTAGATAGAAAAAGAAGTTTTCAGTTTTGTCTACCTTTTTCTTGTTTTTTTTTTGTTTTTAATGTTAAAAGTAATGGAACAAGCTGATAGCTCACCTGATGTTAAGTGGTAACTTCTGCCTATAACAATGCATTACCTCACAGAGCAAGTCCAATGAGGACGTGCCCTGTAAGGCAATGCACTGCGTCCATCACTCTGAGACGTAAAGATCTTGAAGTCTCATGTGCCTGTCATTACACCGGCGCCCTTACCCTTCAAACCGGAACACAGCAATGCGAGCATCACTGCTTGGTGGCAGAAATAGGTACGGTGGTAGTACTTCCCCGGACGAGCTCTCACAAAGAGCTCTACTACTACTAAATGGTATGGGACCAATCTGGAAGTATACCCTTTCAGATAAAAAAAGAAGTTTTAAATTTTGTCCACCTGTCAACTTATCACCGACTTGAAAGTTTTAAAAATAAAAACCAGTACATTTCCCAGTGCAAACGCGGTCTCCCCCACTCATTACCGCTTCCTCAGTCTGAAAGCAAGTCTCCAGTGCTTAGAGCAAAAAATACATGGAGTAGTGTTTATTTGACAGTTTTATTGAACTCCGAGGAGTTTAAAATTGATTTAAAGTGAATTGGTTATTAGTAAATTCCAATCAGACTTTCTTTTTCTATTAGTTTGTTAGAATTAATGGGTATTTTAGTGAGAAACTGCATTATTTGTAGGTACGTTTTTTTATCTTGACGGATAGACGTATATTGTTTTGTAATGATATTTTTATAAAATGAACGTTTTTGCTTGTAAAGCTAGACAAATATACAGATTATATTTCGTGTTGGTAAAAAAACTGATAAAATTAACATAACTTTTACTTATCCAAAACTAAAGAAAAAAAAACACCTATGTCAGCAATAAAGACCTAAAACACCAAAAAAGTACATCCCTACGTCATTATTATGTATTACTAGCCGTCGCCCGCGGCGTTGCTCGCGTTCTACCCTTTAGAGTGTGACGTTTCTAAATTCCTTTCTTAGTGCACCCCTACACTATATAAGGATACTACCCTCCAAATTTCATACCTCTAGGACTTATAGTTTAGGCTGTGCGTTGATTCTCTGTCAGCTTCAAAAGAGTTTTATATATATTTATGATTTATGATTGATGATTGATGATTGATGATTGATGATTGATGATGATGATGATGATTTGAATTGCGGGTCCTTTGATAAGTACACCTACCTACCTTACAGCTCTTCTTTTTTAATTGTACCTATCTGTTTTTTTTTAAATTGCGTACGTTAATAACGTTCATACGTAGGTAAGTGCGATACTTTTTTAAGAGTAGAGTCGAAGTGAGCGGGATTATTTTGCATGCGAAGCCTCGCAACTATTTTTTTTCTATATAGCCTGACCCATTTTTCCAAAACTGGTAGGTAATAGGCACATACGTCCCTTACGAGTATACTTCCTACATTCATATTTCACGTCACTTACGTATATTAAACGGCCAGCCAACCGGAAATTCGGGATGGAAAAAGTACTTGCGCTATTTCATCGTGACGGTTGACATGTCACCTTTTTATTAAACCAAAGTTGCACTAGCAACAGGCCAATTGTGATGTCTCAATGGCAATGAAAATAAATTGAATTGGCCTAAAATAACTTAGTTAGATAAAAAATAATTCACATAATAATATGAAATAATATAAAGATTTTAATGTATAAAAATGATAAAATACGTTAAGCTAGAACATGAACGCCATCTACTAGCATTGATGTTCCTACCTGACCGTAGGGAATCACCTTAATATGACATTTTGAATTTACATAGATTTTTGTCTGTTACTCATTGAATTTTTTTATTCTTGGTTTGTAAAAATGTGCTCATAAGTGCCATAAGAATATCAATCACTTACAAGAAATAAATGATTTTCTACGCGTTTGATCATTTTGTTTTTTACTACAAGAACAAATTGTTTTAGTTCAATGTTCAACCGTCGAGATATAATGCACAAGCAAACCTACATGATGTTCCAACTCGCTGGTGTAGACTAACACAGGGTGTATTTTCTTGGTTAAGAATAATTGAGACCAAAAATTATCTTTTTTTTTTCTCCTTGCTTTTTCTTAATTCCCTGTTGTCTTTTTAGTTTTTACAATTTGACTAATCTCTTCAATGGATGGAAGACTATTTTATGTACAATTACCCCCTTTATTTATATCCCCCCCCCACTTCCGAGTTTACCCCCCCCCCCCCCACTTCCGAGTTTAATGGCTTATTTACGAGTCGTTCTGTTGCGCGAATTAGTAGGTATTGGTTATTTTATGGCCACTTTATTGTTTGAGTAAGCTCCTTACAATACAATACGAGTACAATAATCAATACATTAATTTTGTACCTACACTTACCCAAAATATAGATGGGTTTTAATTAATTGTTATGACATCTTGCCATAACAATAATCTTGCCTTCTTCTTCTTCTCTTCAATAATGGCCTGTGTCCGTTATTTCGACAGACAATTTTGCCAATGTCAAGAGTGTTAAAATTGTAATAAATAAGTCAAGTCAAGTCATTTGTCAAGTCCATTCCATTACCGGACCACTAGGCGTACGGAGACGAGACACCCGTTCATGGTGGGTATGCCACCTATCCGCACTAAACGCTTTGCGTCTACATTTATTATGCGGACAGCCAAAGATTGGAACTCGTTGCCGGCGTCTGTGTTCCCGAATGACTATAATTTGGAAGTTTTCAAGAGTAGAGTGAATAGGTATCTTCTAGGTAACCGTGCTACATCGTCGACCACTTCATTGCTTAACATCAGGTGAGATTGTGGTCAAACGGTTGCCTATATTGTATAAAAAAAAAAACATCTTGCCACTAAAAATGACATAAATACATAGTTAGGCACGTGACCCGTTCTTTGTATTAGAGTTCTATCATTTTTTGAAACAACACCTAGCACTTTAATTTTAATAGTTTTTCTTTGTGTTATTGTGAGTATTATTGTTTAATTTTTGAGAAATTTTAACCAATAATACTTAGGTCATAACATAAAGTGTGAGCCATTGGATTAATGTGTGTAAAGTGGTTTCTCTGAATGTGAAAATTCGTTTTCAGGTTCTGAAAGGAAAATCAACCATTTCAACCTTCAAAACAAACGACAGCCGACTTGACAAATGACTCGACTTGACTTATTTCACATATCTTGACACTGGCAAAGTTATCTGTCAAAATGACGAACAGACAATTATATCACTTGACATTGGCAAAATTGTCTGTCGAAATGACGGAAAGAGGCCATTAACGAAGAGAAGAGGAAGACATAAATATAAGAAGAAGAAGACTTGCTCTTAAGAAACGCCATTTATATTCTGCAGCCATTGTGAAATGTCAAATTGGGTAAAGGAAGAGATTACAGTCATATAGCAATTTCGTATTCAATTAATTCAACTATACAGGGTGTAACAAGCTAAGCTTGTACTATAACACGTAGGTTTCAGTAAATAAACACAATAGCAAAACAATCATATGCAAACGGTTGGCAAAAAATGTATTAATTACATTATTTTTTTCGAGAAATACAATAAAAATAAACAATTTGTAAACAAAATTACCTATCTCAAAAGAGGGAAAGGGTAAAGTTGTAAAAAAAATTGTGCGTGGAGTCCCTCCGCGCGGAAGAAGTTATACTTCGAGAGCCACGCATTCACTCTCGCTTTATTTTTATGTACATAACCAATATGCAGTACTTATTTAGTTAGAAAAGGTTCTATGCTCATGTCGCCTAAATCAGAACTAGATGGCGCTGCTAAGTTTGGTCGGATCCTAGAACGCGCTATCGAAGTGTTTTACGTTTTGTGGGAGTCTCCGTATGTGATCACTCTCGCTCTGTCTCTTTCTATTCCCCCTCCCCAGGAGCGTTAAACGTTTAACGCAACCTTGTTGGAAGTCACATTAGAAGTAGGTATAATTTCAAAATGGTAAAGGGCTCTATGGGGCGGTTATTTTAATTTTCCAAAGTTTTCGGGAGTTGTCTTATTACACCTTGTATTTTAACTATGTAAGCTGAGGTTGTAACGACTGTTCAATATTTACTTGAAGTATTAAATTATTCAATTTGCATAAAGTTTGAACTCTGTGTACTTAGGCCTAGTTTGCGTCTCTAGTTATTCATAAGGAAATTTACCGTAAAAATTCTCCGGTCTTGATTGGAACCAATTAAGCCGTAAATAGTGAGGGGGTAAAACCGGATTTCGGTGTTTTGTGCTAACTAGTGATGCTTGCATTGCTGTTCTGATTTGAAGAGGTGCCAGTGCAATTGCCAGACTACAGTGCTCTGGGTAATACCTTTGTTTATTGCGTAATAATATAGTTTTTAGCGTTACATTGTTTGTGCACCGCCTTCCGTTACCGCTCCGCTCGTTACCTTCCATGCTACGGTTGCCTGGAAGAAATCGCTTTCAGCGATAAGGCCGCCCATTGTACTATACAAAGTTAATTATAAGATTTGTACGTACCTTACCCTTGTGTACAATAAAGTATTATCTATCTATCTATCTTTGTTATAGACAGAAACCACTTATTTATGCATGGTGATAAGATTTACCCGAAGGAGATTTTGAGACTGAAGAGTCTCAAAGTCCCCTTGATTTAAAAATTTTGAAATCAAGGAGATTATGAGACAAAAAGTCTCATACTCTCCTTGAAGGGGACGGCTCAAAGGGGATTATGAGGCTAACTCGATAAACCAGCCATTATTGTAAACGCACAAAAGCCCACACCTACTTTATGATTTAAGGACAATATAGTATACCAAATTTTACTAATATTTTTTTTTACTAATTTATTTATTTTTTGGAAGACCAACAGCCCAAATATGTCTGATGGGCCAATTAAATGTCCCCACAAATGGATACAAGGTATAGAAACAATACATGAAAGTAAAAGAGTTAACAGTAGGTATATAATATAAACAAAAAAGTCAGTGATTAACATCAGGTGTTCTGGTCCTATAACTTTTGTTCGTAATAAAAAAAAAAAGATATTTCCCTTTTCCCCAACACTAATATCTATATCCTCAGTTTCTATATTGTTCAGGCTTCAATAAATCAACCGCTATTGGTCGAAGGCTACTCCAAATCCAGGGTTCTACCATGGCAATCCATGCCGAAGATTCTTCTGAAATTTCGTGGTACATTGCGCGGCTGTGAAGCGAAATTCCGCGCAGTTACCAAGGCGACCGCGCAGTGTAAAGCAAATACTAGTTAATTGCCGGTTTTTGGTGTAGGGGTACAGATTAAGGTATTGTCGGTTTATAATTGGAATAAATTAGAAGTGATTTATTTGGAGTCGATGGAACATTGAAATGGGTTAATTAATAGGCTTTGTAATGAATTTTTTGGGGTTAAAGGATATTGGAAAAGTAAAACAAATAAAAATGGCAGCCTTTTTATTTTTTTGTGTAATAATAGTATATAATTTTATTAATCAGTTATTTTTAATAAATTAAAATGACAGAACAAGTCGATGTCATGGTGCCTATACCGATGCATTGCCTCACTGAGCACATCCACTAAGGACGTAAAATAAATTCAAGTTTTTTTTAGTTTGTTTTTTTAGCAGTGGCCAGTGATTCAATTTTAGGGATATAAGTGAAATTACAGATAAGAACACCTTTGGTCTATTTTCATAACTATTTTTCATAACTAGCTAACAAAAAAGGCAATTTACTGGCACTGTTTCATAACTAGTTATTAAAATGGACCTTTTGTTCCCTCTTAATAACTGTTTTCAAGTCTAATATGTAGTAACGTATAGATATATAGGTATATTCTTTATTGCACACCAAGAAAAAAAGAAAAACAATAAAAGAGAAATAGGTTTTAAGTATGAGGAAAAGTTTTACTCATATAACTTTTCATTTTCTCTTTCATCTTAATCCAGCAATGGACCAGTGTGGTTATCTTATTGACGATTATATTTCGACGCTAACCAAATAATATGTAATACGTAGTTCTTACGTAAGAAGAAGCGGGACTCCCATTCTACCAAAATTACACACTGAAAATCTCGTTTTATAAATAAATAAATATATATTCTCGGACACTTGTCTTAACACAACGCCTTCTAGTCCCAAACTAAGCAAAGCTTGTACGATGGAAACTAGATGGCTGATAGAATACATACATACATTTTTTTGTAAATACATACTTATAATACATAGAAACACCCAGACACAGAACAAACATCTATGTTTACAACACACAAATGTTTGTTCTCGGTGGGGATCGAACCCACGACCCACAGCACGGAAGGACTACCGCTACTACTACCGACTGAGCCATGACGCCTGTCCTGTATGAAACTTGATTCAAATTTTGACCCCCGTTTCATACATTGTTCGTATTTCGAAAGCACGAGTCTAGTTCGAGAGTTTCGCCAGTCTGACGCTAACTGTACCTACTTACGTAAAATTAAATAACGTAAATGCTTACGTCACGTTACGAACACAAAAACCACATTGTGGTTTCCCGCGAAGCATTTAGGGATTACCTGATTGCGTTCTAGTGTTCCGCCGCTATAGTAGATGGTTTTCCTAACTGTAGTACCTATGTTTAATATTTATTTACTAGCCGTCGCCCACGGCGTTGCTCGCGTTCTAGAACCTTTAGAGTGTGACGTTTCAAATTCCTTTCTTAGTGCACCCCTACTTTGACAACTTGACGAAACTTTGACATTTCTAATATTATTAATATAAGTAATATTATTATATTAGTAGGATAGGATGTTTAATTATTCATAGTAAAGTAAGTAAGTTCATATGAGTTAGTGGCCAACTCTGGTGTCAGAGTTTCTAGACCGCCTTAAGGCCTCCGTCATGGCTAATAGCTCAGTATGTAGTCGTCTTTTGTTTTGAAATGGCAATGGATTAAGCCATTTGCATCAATTACATTGTTTCCTTCCTTACGATATAGTTTTAACCTTTGCAACGTTTGTAAGAAGTAAACAATTAGCGCAATCAAGGAACAATATCAGACCACTAAAAGCGTGCCATGTACAAATGGCTTCCCCATTGCCATTTCAAAACAAACGTCTGGCACACCCATTGCCATCAACAAAGAAACATGCCTTAATTTACAATTTCAATAAGAGCCCGAATGACTGGCAGTTATTTCTATAGCCCCTTAAATGTTAAGGCGAAGAACATTGTGATGTAACAATAAAAATGGTAGATTTTATTACAAGAATAGATAATGTTCTATCGATGAGAGTCACAGATGAGCGATGAGAGTATAATAATCGAATCTCAAGTTAGGGAACAATAAAACTTTTTTCGAGAGATTCGGTCAAGAGAAAAATATAAGATCATGTTAGCAAGCTGTGACTGTGACAAAATAATTGTCTCGATGCGAGAATCTATTCCAAAAATCGCCTTTTAGACAAGTACTCGATGCTTGCACAGCAATGCAGCGATGCTCGCATTGCTGTGTTCCGGATTGAAGGGTAAGGGCGCCGGTGTAATTACACGCACATGCACGACTTCAAGATCTTTACGTCACAGAGTGTTGGACGCAGTGCATTGCCTTACACGGCACGTCCTCATTGGACTTGCTCTGCGAGGTAATGCATTGTTATAGGCAGAAGTTACTACTTAACATCAGGTGAGCTATCAGATTGTTCCATTAATTTTATCATAAAAAAAAAGTACTTAAAGAAAATTAAGTTTTTAAAATCCAGGTACCTTAGTACCTTAATTCGGTTGCAGAATTTTATGAAAATTTCTATCATTGTGGTTAATACATATTATTATTTAATATTATATATACCGATAATAATATAATAATAATAAAAAAAACCTATAAAAATAATAATAATAGCCTTTTATTCCAAACATTGGGTTTGCATAGTTCTGGTTATCATGTTTATATCAAGTTTATGTAATCAAGTTTATATAATGTCCCGCAGTGTGGTGTGCCTCTCGGCATAGGCCTCCTCTAACGCTTTCCATTGGGTTCGATCTTGTGCTACCCTTCTCCAGTGTTGTCCAGCTGTAAGCTTTAGGTCGTCTTCCCATCTTGTTTGCTGACGGCCTCTATTGCGCTTACCATCCCTGGGGTACCAATCAGTGACCCTTCTACACCATTTATCCTGAGGGTCTCGGATCATGTGGCCTGTCCATCTCCACTTCTGTTGGTCTATTCGGGTAATTAGCCTGTTAGGCTTACAGGAATACCGATAATAATAGATATTTAATAGATATACCTACCTAAACTCAACAAAAATTACAAAATAAAATTATACCTAATATTTAAAAGTTCTATGTGTTGTCCGTACATACAATTTTTATTTCAATGTGTCAAAACGGATTTTCAACGCAAAAACCATTATCAAAATAATTAAAACAAGAGTTTTTTCTCTGAGACGTGACCTTAACCCCACAACAGACCTTAATACGGAATAAGCAATTAACTGAACGAACGACGAATAAAACAAATAAATTCGTCAACGAGCGATCGGACGCGACACTTTTCGGATGAATAAAATTGGTAATTACTTAGCGAGTCGAGCATCCGCTGAGGGGGATTTTTACATGTTTTTTTTGACGAGTTTTGCGGCACCATTTCGATGATTTTATGCACTTCTTTAAAAAACACTGATAAAATAGAAAACTGAAACTTTTGAATTCATTTGCATATCAAAAAAATTTTTTTTTTTTTTTTTTGTGATTTGACTTTTGATTTGAAGCCGAAAAGCATGTACCATAAAAAAAATGTGTTATATTTGTTATGAAGTTTTTAGTAAGGTATCTTTAAAGCCTTTATAGCCACGTGAACATTTTGTAATTGCTAAAGAATAGAAAACTATACACAATGTATTAAAATTACATTTCTAAACGTCAAAAAGTTAAGTCACGTGACTATAAAATTATGTTTGGTACTGATTTGGACCAGTTGAGCTATCTATAAATCGTTTGCAACGGTTTGTAGATAGCTCAACTGTTTCATGTGTATTTTGTAAATATTGTAAATATTGTAAATACTGTATTAGTTGTAATTTTCTTTGTGAATAAATAAAAACTGTTTCTTTTTATTATATAGCAAAAAAAAAATAAAAAAAAATTATGTTTTCTAATATCTAGCGGTTTTAGAATATCAATTTGTTTAGAACGGCTTAGGCGAATTAGACTCGTCAGTTTCTAATGGCTACCGTTCGACTAAGCATGGCCTACATAACCTCTGCCATTAATAATGCACTGCCTCACTGAGCACGTCCACTGAGGATGTAAAATGTACTTACGTAAACAAATTTGCGGATTTTATCAAAATAATAAATGTCTTTGTCATTCAATTCGCGGGAGAGAAATAGAGAAAAAATCTTATCTAAGTACATACTTGTACTTGACGCGGTACAAATGAGACGGGGCATGTGGGCCCGAATACTTTAAGTATTTGCGATAATAGAGATGGGGTAAACTTATATCGATATCGAATTTTTCGTTTCACTTGTTATCGTAGGCTCATAATCTGTGTATAAGTGAATTATTATTAAACAAAAAGTAGTACAAATTAACGCCTAAGTTACTTTTCTAACTCAACAACATAAGAGAGATCTCAAATAGTAATTATAATCGATCATCATCATCAATCATCATCAATCATCAATATATATATAACTCTTTTGAAGCTGATAGAGAATCAACGCACAGCCTGAACCATAAGTCCTAGAGGTATGAAATTTGGAGGGTAGTATCCTTATATAGTGTAGGGGTGCACTAAGAAAGGAATAATGAAACGTCACACTCTAAAGGGTCTGGAACGCGAACAACGCCGCGGGAGACGGCTAGTACTGGATAAAAGGTTAATGTTTTGAATATTATCGTAATACCACGCAATACACACTACCGTAGTAGAAGTGCTACAACAATGCTACGCCGTAGCAATCTTTTAATCAGCTACGAAGTTCTTAAATTTTTGTCGATTTAAAAAACTATCGATATAATTATTTTCATCGACGTTGTCGCAACACTACTTAACACCTGCTTGCCCGTATCGTTTGCGTCTGTTTCTTTCCACAAAAAGGAGATTAATCTTTTCGAGATATCGAAAATGCCTAAGCCGCTTTTTGTTTTTGTATTTCTCTCACGTTCAGTTGTGAATTATTATTTTGCATAAAGAAGACCACGAATGTAACTTTTATGCACGTAAATCTCTCAGATCTCAAGGTTCTGAGATCTTGGAGAAGTAATTTGTCAGAGTTGAAAACATGAACTATATTTGGGCACAGAATACCATAGAATTAGGTAACTAAACGATACAGAACCCATTATTATTTAAATCATCATCAATATATATAAAACTCTTTTGAAGCTGACAGAGAATCAACGCACAGCCTAAACCATAAGTCCTAGAGGTATGAAATTTGGAGAGTAGTATCCTTATATAGTGTAGGGGTGCACTAAGAAAGGAATAATGAAAAGTCATACTCTAAAGGGTCTAGAACGCGAGCAACGCCGCGGGCGACGGCTAGTAATTTATAAGTTAAAAAACTGGAAAACCGACTTCACTTGTTACGCCTTCATCATCAAATGACGATGATGATAGCAGTTTATTGAGACTGTTCTATTGATTGTAAACACCACAGAACACTTCAGGTGGGCCACCTTATTATTCCCTATCATTTTCTCATTGAAAAGTAGTACCTAGTTTAAAATTACTGCTAAACAGTATTGGTTATTTTTTTGTTATAATTATTTCCTAGCATTTTCTCATTGAAAAGTAGTATATTAAAATTACTGCTAAACCGCATTTTCTTGGTTATTTTTTTTAAGTTGGTAAGATTGACGAAGTTCAAGAAAAACTTGAATATTTTTCAACAAAAATATCTTTTAGGATGTTCTCGTACTTTTTACATCAATTTAGCACTTTATGTATAATAATTACCCACGTTATAGCAAAACAGGGTGTTTTATAATAAAACACCATCGACTTTAAGGGCTTTACACATTTTAATAACAGTTAAAAGAGTCGTTTTGGAAAGGTGCCGGACGACACTTAACCACAGCTTAGAATAAATAGCTGGGACACTCTTTTTCTTGGCTATAAAGTGATTTTCTACAACACACGGGAAGTCCATAGAGAAAAACATGGCTCAAAAATTCTTTTTTAAGTCTATAGTAAATAAATAAAAATAAAAAAGATACATGTTCCTTAACTTAAATACTTAGACGTTTTATATGCTTTTCTTTTAACTTCAATTAAAATAAGAATAAATTATAATACGTTTGATTTTAATTTATTAATATTTTTATTTATCCTTAAATAACTCTTGTTATTGGATAGTTGAAGGATTTCCTTTGATTAATTCAATATTTAATATATATTTCGTTAATTTCTTTCGATCTGGAGAACTAGCAAAATCTAGCGCAAAATAGAAAAGAATAGCAAGCTCTTATATCAGAAGTCAACGTCGTGACATAGCTTAAAAAGATAAGCTGCATCAGTAAACCTCATATTTGTGTGTTGTAAACATAGATGCTTGTTCTGTGTCTGTGTGTTTCTAGGTATTATAAGTATGTATTTACAAAAAAAAAATTATGTATATATTCTATCAGCCATCTAGTTTCCATCGTACAAGCTTTGCTTAGTTTGGGACTAGAAGGCGTTGTGTTAAGTGTCCGTGAATATTTTTTTTATTTTTATTAACTTTTGTGTCCCGCTGCTGGGCAAAGGTCTCCCCCAAAGTTTTCCACTGGTCCCGATCGTTGGCGTTGTTCCACCACTCTCTCATGTGGACGTCGAGATCGTCCTGCCAACGTCTTCTCGGCAGTTATTATTATTTATTAATATTTATTTATTATTATTTACCCTACTCGCTTAGTGACCCACTGTGTGTTTCACTTTGGGTCACTGAGCGAGATGAGTAAGTATAAGATAGTAGTGATGCAGCTATTCTTATTAAGCTATGTCATGACGTTTGAGGAACTTAATAGGGTTTAAAAAATAAGCACAATTATTATGGAGGGTCTCCTTTTAATTTTGTACTTCGTCGGGCGTGTTTGTAACGGCAATTAAAAACTGTGATTTTTGAGTTATGACATCCTCTTTGCTTACAAAAATCACTCTTTTTGAGTTATAGCATCCTCTTTTGCTGGTAAAAGTCACACTTTTTTTGTTTTAATTTTTACTGCTGTTTTATTTTCTTTTCAATTTAAAGTAACGAGTTATTTATTTAAATTTCGTATCTTTCTTATGAGGATTATTTTAGAAACGTCCCCAGTGGACGCGCTTGGTGAGGCAATGCAGTTGCCACGTAAGCCACGTAAGGGTAATCTAAATAATATTTATATTTATTTGATTGATTCTAAGTAAGGTGACTTAGAATCAACTTACAGCCTAAAATATAAGTCCTAGAGGTATGAAATTTGGAGGGTAGTATCCTTATATAGTGTAGGGGTGCACTAAGAAAGGAATTTTGAAACGTCACACTCTAAAGGGTAGAACGCGAGTAACGCCGCGGGCGACGGCTAGTTGATAATAAGTGTGCCTATTTTGATATTTTTTTTATATCGGTCTAAAGAACTCAATTATTGTAACTATTTTTTAAGAACTTTGCAGTCCACTTAGAATTTAGGAAGTAGGTAGAAATAATAGTAATTATGTATTTCTATTTTGTATCTTTCCCGTCTCTTCTATGGAAATACTAATTCTTAAAAATATTGTAAACCTATGCTTGAGACATAATTACAATTTCTTCATCAGCATAAGGGCTTTAGGCCCTGATATTTTTAAATCTCCTATGACACCCTGTATAATATAATATAGTGGAAAGAGACAATTTTCGAAAACTTCCCAGTCTCATTCCACCCTGTATACATATTTGTAGACAGGACGGATACTTTATTACGGTGCCTGGTTTTCAGTAAATTGGACGAAATGGGCGGGCCTATGCCATAAATCATATGACGAGATAAGTAGCTGTGGTTTAGGAGTAAGCGGAATATTATAAAAGCAGAATTTCTAAAGAAAAACTAGTTTAAAAAAATACATAACCTTAGTAATATGTCTATACTATGATTTTATGTGTAACTAGCCGTCGCCCGCGGCGTTGCTCGCGTTCTAGACCCTTTAGAGTGCGACTTTTCAAAATTCCTTTCTTAGTGCACCCTACACTATATAAGGAACCTACCCTCTAAATTTCATACCTCTAGGACTTATAGTTTAGGCTGTGCGTTGATTCTCTGTCAGCTTCAAAAGAGTTTTATATATATTGATTGATGATTGATGATTGATGATGATGATGATTGATGATAAACAATTTAAGAAAACAAACATTATCGTCTGCCATCATGTTTTTCATCGTTTTTACCGTCTGTCAAAACAAATTGCCCCTACGTGCACGACGTTAAAAACGTGCACGTTGTCAGTGGACGTACTTTTGCAAGATATTGCAACACATGGTTCGATTAATCGGACCAACTGGAAAAAAAAGTTCACGTAGTCAGATTGATCGAACCATGCGGTCGAATCACGTGGCCAGCAGCGAAAAAAATAGCTGTCCACCCGATGTTAGACATAAATAAATAAATAAAGTATTCCTGGACTTATCACACAACGCTCTCTAGTCCCAAACTTAGCAAAGCTTGTTATAGTATACAAGTTTTGCTGATAATATACTTATAAACTTGCTTTTTTTTTGTAAATACATACAAGATACATAATTGTACCTTTACCAATGGATCGACCTCCGGTCTGGAAAGGGAGTGATGTAGCGCCATCTATCTCGCTACATGAGAACTATCCTAGATCGCGCAAACGAAGTTATCACGGAGTTTGAACATAAGTAATACTACCGAATACCATCCATTGGTCCTCGGACCCCGAGCCAAAGGTCGCTCGGCGTGGAAGATCTTCCCTTTTTGTAGGAGGACACATATCCTACAATGTTCTCCTCAGAACGTATGTTTTTTTTAGTATGTAATAAAAAAATCCGTTTATTTCCTACAACTTGGACCTCATATTATATCAAGTGGACACCTCAGGGACAAAGTTAGACGATATGATACCCCGTTTTAGATTTCACGGGTTTTGGTGTTTGATAATGTTTTTAAATAAAGGTCTAAGCTGCTTGAAAACTGACTCTATTTAAGCAGCATTTGCAACTTTAGGCCGCGAACACACTACAGTGGGCAAATTATGGCCTACGCAGACCGAGACGGCATGGCATGGCAAGGGATTTAAATTTTTTCCAATGGACATTCAAACGTATTGATATAGAAATACGACGCAAATTTTTATGCTTTAAAATTATGCAGTGGCATTGAAAGGCATGTCCATTGGTAAAAATGTGAATCTCACTTTGTAATGTAAATCGTCTGCGTAGACCTTTAGTGGCCGAGTTATGGTGATGGTTGGTACCTAAAGATTCTTTTTCCCTTCGAAATTACCATGATGGAGTCGCCTGTTTGGGGTGATTGAACACGTAGTGGTCACCGAGTTCCATTTTGGCTGCCTAACGTTTGACCGCGCTTCAATCACCCGGCGACCGCCATTTTGTACGGCAAAGAAGATCTCTAAAATGGCCGTCAAAATGGCCGCCGGAGTGCGTTTGGAGCTCTATGTTTTTCTAGCTTCTAGGGATATAGTAACAAATTATGTGCTTGAAAATATCGGTATAAGTGTACAAAAAGCTTGTTACACTGTGGGAGTTTTGTAAATAAATGTCTAATATTTTCTTTTGCCTCTAGGCCTCATTTTCTGCCACTTACGATACCAATAAACTCAATTGTGTCTTAGTTTCATGCTTTCTCATCTAGTTTCCAAGATATTGAGATTTTATAGATGACCTGGATTTTTTGCTCTCAAGTGTATCAAGGACATATTTCAAAAGACGGTTAAATTCGTTCTACAAAAGTGGACAATGCTCAAAAACACTCTCGTTTGTTTAAAAAGTAAAAACGAAAGTTTGGAATCTAAGCTTCGTTCAGAATGTCAAATATTTTTCAGCTGAAAAAACCGTTGGTTAAACTTTTAATTGCTCCTCAAATTAATGCCCAACTGGTAGAGTGGTGAAAACATACGGTGGGGTATTGCGACCGTGAGATAATGCTGAAGGTCAATCAGAATCACGCTAATTTTAAGCGATGAACATCAAAAGCTGAAGTTACGCTTTTGCATACGTTTTATCATCGTTATTATCAGCTTGAAGATGTCTACTGCAGGGCATTGCTCTTACCCATAGATTTAAATTAAAAATTACTGAAAGTTGCCCTTCCTTGACTTCTGACTGAGTCAAATTCTTCGAAAAACCAAGACACTATTAAGGCGATCTTTTGATACTTCATTTGTTAAAATCTATAGAAAAGACACAAAAGAACTTACGTAATGCAAAATTAAATATCACACAAAAATACGCAAGAAAAACCTAACCCATCGTCAAGAAAAGACGCTCAATAAACCGCTCAGTTACCGTCCAATCTTTGCCCCCGTATGTCGCCCATACTCAGCACAGTTGACATTTTATTTATAACCGCGCTCAGCTTATCCGGGTTTTTAGATTAGAGCCATAATTCTGGACAGAAGCTGTGGAATTTATTCACGGATCTTAGGCTTTCGAGTTGATGGGGGGAATTCAAAGTTTGCAAATTGTTTGGATTTACAACGCTATCTTAACCGCTGAAAGTAAACATTGAGAGGCCATTTTGGTATTCTAGGCTAAATGGAATTTAATAATAATAATAATATAGCCATTTATTCCAAACATTAGGTTTACATGGTTCTGGTAATAATATTATGAGTTCAAAGTTTTTAGAATGTCCCGCAGTGTGGTGTGCCTCTCGGCATATAGGCCTCCTCTAACGCTTTCCATTGGGTTCTATCTTGTGCTACTCTTCTCCAGTGTTGTCCGTCCAGCTGTAAGTTTTGAATGGAATTTAAACTGCTATAAAACTAGAGCTGGTTTTTGTACGCCATGTAACTACGCTCATCATTACATGCCCCTCGATCATAAGCTCTGAACTGCTTTCGCTGCATGCCCAGCATAGATAGATAGAAAATACTTTATTGCACATCTTAACCTAGGGATTACAATAAAGTGAAAAACAGAACCTAAGTAAATAGTACAGTGGGCGGTCTTATAGCTAATCAGCGATCTCTTCAAGACAACCTTGGACGGAATGGACTTCAAGGTATAAACAATAATAATTCATACCTAATGTCAAGCGACGTGGCTACAGATATAAAACAAGTTTTGACGGCAAAAAACGCGCTGAAATGCGCTAATGTCACTATTTAGTCACAGAATACCTATAATTTCGTTTGAAAAAAGTTAAGAAAACCAAGAAAGAAAGAATAAGGTTTTTTTGGCACAACCATTGCAACCCTGATCTCATTCTGCCACGATATCGTGGAGATATACTGTCATTTAGTACTAGACAATTTTACATTGTGTCATCCGATATTTTGGATCGAGCATTTCACATGACATATCATTATCGTGTAGGTGTCGTGCATGTGTCGTGCTAGTGTGAAACATCACCCCATTTTTCTTCATCACCCCACTCTTCTGATCATTACGTACGGTGTTTATTTCTTTTTGGAAAACAAGGAAATCTTGCTACAAAAACGGAAACAACCTTACCAAGAGATTAACCCATACAAAAACTTTGGAACGTGACTTTGTTTGTTTGTAACACGTAACGTGGGTAATGAGGAGCACGTGGTTGGTTAGGGACTCATCATTATCATCATCCAGTCAACATTCATCATCGACTTTCTGACAACCTGTTCATATGGCTGAAAGTAGAAAGAAAAACAAACATCATCATTATCATCATTAACGACGACTGCGTATGAAATTAAAGACGGTTTTTCAAGTCTAAACTTACCAATAAATCACAAGCCGTCGCCCGCGGCGTTGCTCGTGTTCTAGACCCTTTAGGGTGTGACTTTTCAAAATTCCTTTCTTAGTGCACCCCTACACTATATAAGGATCCTACCCTCCGAATTGCATCCTACCTACTTGCATACTTATCAGGAATCAATAATTCTTCATAATCTGTTTCTTAGCCTAGTCATCACTACGCCACAAAGATCAGAAAAAAAAACTTTGTAACGTGAAGTTGTTTCAGTATCACGTTTTAACACGTTTCATGGTTAATGAGGCGCGCGGCCGGTTAAGGGTTAGTTACACGCTAAATTAACTTGTTTTCGGAGTTTCAAATTTGCAAGCTCGTGTTTTTTAATAATATTGGCACGTTATTGGACTTTGAGAAGGTATTTATTTAATTTTGTGGTAAAGCAAGCTCGTATGAGTTAGTGACCAACTCTGATGACGAAATTTTTAGGCCGCCTTAAGGCTTAACGGCTGCTAGAGCCATGACCGACAGTTTAACGTGCCCTCCGAAGCACGGAAGCGCTCAGATGTAAATGTAACGGTCACCTATACAAATAGTGAGCCCGCAGAACGTCGCTTAACTTAGATAATCGGTGAAGATTGACTAAGCAAGCCTAGCCACGAGCGCTTCAATTTTGTGGTTCAAAAGCTGTAATAACCGCAGCCTAATCACGAATCTAGCAATCGCAAAAAATGTATCTATAAACGTCAAAATTATTGCTCCTCAATCGCTAATTAGTATCGTGTATCGACGATAGCAATGCTACTCGATCACTATGGCGTATGGCGCTAGTATCGTCACGATAAGTGCATTCCAACGATCAGCCAGCGATTAGCCATCGGCGTCGTTCGTGCTTACCATAATTTTTTTCGTCTAGAAATCGCACGCTCGCTAGTTGCGCGATAATTGTTAATTGCGTATGCTGATCGCAAATTTTAGCTGCTAGCCCTGTCGCTTTGTGTTAGTACCTATGTACCTCACGTCACTTACCTACGTGGTACGTACCTATGTGACAGTACCTAAGTACCTATGTGTCACAGTCACGAATAAACCATTGATAGACAAAACCTAGTTGTATTTACGTCTCAAAGTGATGGACGCAGTACGATGTCCAGGGTATGTTCTCAGTGGACGTGCAAAGGCAATTTGGTAGGCCAAGAATACCTCTTAACATCAGGTAGGTCACGATTTATTGTCATAAGAAGAAAAACAGTGTTTCAAAGGATTTGCCATAGAGTTTTATTTTCTTTATTTTAGCAGGCGTATAGGTAATAATTTCAGATAGGTAGGTACTAGGATCTGAAAAATGTTGGTCAGTAATATTCTTAAGGTGACATGCGCACTAGGCGGCCAAAAAGGTCCGAGTCTGAAAAGGTTTTTAATTTTGTAGATAGATTTATTTCGTGAAGATGCAATAAAAACCGCATAGAAAAGTGACATAATGAAATCATAACGCAAATAACTAGGTATATTTTTCTTGGTTTTATCAGAAGAGTCACCTACTGTCACTCTGAGTTGGCTTTGGTTACATCAAATCCTCAAGTCTGAGTTTTTGTTATAATTTGCGAAAAGTGATTCACTAATTTTAAAGTTACTGGTAGGATTGCTATTGTAGCATTAAGTTCGCCTTTATACACTCCTTTTATGTTGTGCAATAAATAATTTTCTATTTATCTATCTAATTTTGTATGAAGAAAAGTAGTTTTCGTTTCACCAAACAATTTTTCTTTACACAATTCACTTTTCAAAAACCAACAAAATAAAACTTTGACTGCGGGCTCTGCACCAAACTGTCTGAATGCATTTTTCACTACAAGATGGCGTGAGATACAATTTGTAGCTACAAATCTGTCACAGATTCTCGGGCTGGTCGCGACCGTGGCCGCACAGTGCGTTAATGCCTTAAGGTCACCTAGACCTTAATAAACTCGACCCCTACCCGAGCACGTATCACGAATTTATGACGATTGATAAAAACTGATAATCGTCGGAACCCTTCTGGCCACCGATTCAAGATGATCGATTCGACTCTTTAAACTCAATATTAATAAGGTACAAGACGACACCAGACACTATAGACAGTAGACACCCAGTGTACATCGACTGTCTGTGTGTGTCCACTGCCGTGACACTTAGTTGCAGATGTAGGAAATTATTGGAGTAAAAATTGCTTACCGTGTGGACGCAATCGACATGCGACACTAGTGTCGACATTTGTGTCGAGTGTCAGTATCGACGTGTGTCCCAGCCTATAATATAATTTTTGAAGGAAAAACATAATATTTGCATGCTGTGACAGGCGTTACAGCTCAGTCGGTATCGGCCTTCCGTGCTGTGGGTCGTGGGTTCCATCCCCAACAAGAACACACATTTGTGTGATGGCAAACCCAGATGTTTGTTTTATGTCTAAGTGTTATTATACGTATGTATTTACAAACATTACATTATAAGTATTCTATTAGCAATCTAGTTCCCATAACTTTGCTTAGTTTGGGACTAGAGGGCGTTGTGTGAAAATAGTGACAAAAAAAATATATCTGTATATTTGTATTCAGTGCCTATGACTGTAATAAATTGACCATAACGAGTGGTAGGTATGGGTAATTGACAGCCAAGAAAACAAGTCACGTGTTTTGACTTAGCTTATGGAAAGCGAAGACAGCCGAATGGAACAGTCCTGTATCCGAGTGGTGGGTTACATTGGAGTTATCAAAGGTCTTCGGATAAGGTGATGATTTATACTAATTCCCTCCGGAACCTTCTAGATTTTAAGGACAAAGGATTGACCGAAATTCAAGATTTTCATACATTGTCGTATTTGGGTTGGTTTAAACATTCACGTGAAGTTTTTCCGACGATGGGGATTTAGATACTCTCAGTCTCAAAATCCCCATGTTTTTACAGCTCTAATGGGAATTTTGAGACTAGAATCTTTAAATACCTGCACGTGTAAATTTACAAAGCAATTTGCAATGTATCTCTAAATATATAAAACTCTTTTGAAGCTGACAGAGAATCAACGCACAGCATAAACTATAAGTCCTAGAGGTATGAAATTTGGAGGGCAGTATCCTTATATAGTTTAGGGGTGCATTAAGAAAGGAATTTTGAAACGTCGCACCCTAAAGGGTCTAAAATAAGGATCAAAGATTTTAACCAAATAATGCGTATGCTGCTACCACATTGCGGGCGACGGCTACTTATTATTAAAAGCAATTTGACTTAGACTTTTCTTTAGCTTTGTTTAATGTAGAGTGTCATTACCGGCCAGTGTACAAACACGCTTAACTTGCAAAGCTGATTCTGCAAATTTTGCATAAGACATGCTCACCCCTTAGAATGATGGATTAACTTTAATGAAACTCATTAGCTAACGGTTACTTGTTGGTTTTAACTCGGCTGTGATGTTTACCTACCGCGTGACGTGCATAAATATAATCATTATTATTCAATTTCTCTCTCATTGTAGAAAGAGGACGTGCTCTGTGGTAGAGTTTGACAATAATAATTCCTCATAATATAAAAATCATTATTTAATTTATATCTCAGTGTCACAAGAGGACGTGCTCTGTAGAGTCTGTGGTGGGACATTTGTTTCGTAACAGTTTGATAATAATTCCACATAATATAATAATTTTATTCGTGTCGTGTCGTGTCATGTCGTGTAAAATCTCTAAGTACACTCCCAACTCGATTATCGTTCTGTATACACACTTATTGCTCTCGATAACGAGATGCAAACAAACTTTATAATGGCGTGCGAATAATATGTTTGAACGGTTTCAGTATTCGAGAACTCCCTCGTGGTTCTCGTGAACACTTGAGTGAACTTTCTGTTTTTGGTCACGTGGATAGACTATGACGTCGACAAGCTTTGTTACACTTACACGAGTCACTTTGGATACTATAGCGAGGTTTGACCAAATAAACAGCTTTTGTTAGCGTCAAACTACATCAAAGACAAGACGTCGCGTCGTGTAGTTAGAGAGAGAAAATAAATATTTTTTTGAAAAGCAAGTTTTTTTAAGAGCTTTTTCGTTACAATATGCTTTTTCTTAAACGCCTAGTTATAACTAAAGCAAAACGATATGAAAGTTACAAACAAAAACAGCTTATAAGGAAAAAAATGTGACAGCATGCTTTTTAAATGAATATTTATTTTCATGTCACTACGGACACGACAACGACGTCTTGTCGTCAGGTGTGCGCCAACGCTTAACGTTTTTTAATATTTCGATTTATCTAATACGCAGTGTTACTATATATTTGGGTAATGTCATCTTGAGGATCGCCAAGGAGTGGAACTCCTTGCCGCCGTCTGTGTTTCCGAATACTTATAATTTGAATGTTTTCAACAGGAGAGTGAATAGGTATCATCGAGGCAAATGTGCTACACCGTCAACCGCATCATCGCTTAACATCAGGTGAGATTGTGGTAAACGTTTGCATACCTATACTATGTAAAGACCAAAAAACACCGTAGCAAAACTAGACGCTTCGCATTTCTTTGAGAAATTATGTAGTAAAGGTCACTTCCCGTGCATGCTCACGGGAAAAGGAAAATATTGGTATCGAATACCAAAACTGTCGTGAATAGACGCGCGTATCGATAAGTGGTGTTTGATCGTGTTTTCGATACGGAGCCGAGAATTTACGAGAATCGGAAGTATTTTTTTGAAAGCAAGGGTGCGAATTCTATTACTATGTATTACGGTTTTTTTTTGTACTCTAAGGTTTTTTGCACGTCGAAGTATTTAGTGGTGAAAACATTATAATAGAAATGTAAAGTTCTCAATTCAGTTGTATGTTTTTTTTGTATGATATTTGTTAGCTCAGAACTCCGTCATTTATGTACCGATTTCAAAGTATCTTTTTTTATCTGAAAGGGAAAATTTTTATGATACCAAATTTGTCCCATCAAAATGTCATCAAAATCGGCTCAGTAGTTTGGCTCTTAAATAAGAATAACTGGAAAAACACTTCATTCGCGTAGGTACACGATATAGCGTTTTTTGCTTTCCTGTGACTTTTTTGTGGTGTTTAAGATCAATATAACAGTCCCACTGAACTGCCATCATCATCGTGATCATCTGATGATGAAGCGGTACCAAATTAAAGTAGGTTTTTCTAGTTTTAAAACTTATAAATTATTCACAACTTGAGATAGATACATACGAGCCCACAGATCCCGTAGTCTGAATTTTATTTTGTTGATTGAAACGCATATCGAGAAGCGCCTCTAGCGGGATATTTGCAAACTATTTTTCTCCATACAAAAACTGCGAGTTTCTCGATTCTTGTCGCAAATCAACATAACAAGACTCAGACAAGCTCTGATTTCAAAAATTTTTACATTCTTATAAGACTAGTTTCACTCGTAATATTTATTCATGGCAAAAAAAAAATACAGGGTTAAGTTATTATGCTTCACCTTAGCTTTTACTCCGAGACAAGACCCGGAAATGTATAAATGGGGCTCGTTTGACCCTTAGGGCGAGTTCACACTGGGGTGTTTGGTAACTACGTAGAACAAAATTTTTACGTAGTTTTGCTTGTTACGCTTTTTTACGCGCGACAAGACTAGATTTGTTACCTGCTAATTTCGTGTTGTGTTGTGTATTTGCTGTAAAAATTTGGCCGTGTTGGCCGAGTGGGATTGCACCTCGACTTTCGATCCGAAGGTCGTGGGTTCGAATCCCGGCCGTGCATCAATGGATTTTTCGTTCGGAAAATTTATATGCGCATTGACACGAGCTTTAACGGTGAAGAAAAACATCGTGAGGAAACCCTTGGCTTTGTCAGCTCCGCACGTATTGACCTTGTCTTTCCTGTGGATATGGCTGACTAGGCTGAGAGGATGGTATAGGTGCTGGGCCTACTCCATCTAAACATTGTCCCAGGCACTACAGTGTCCCGTTAAGTGTAGGCATAGGTTGCCTCCTGACGCTGTATAAATCCTCTTCAATAGATGTAAAGGCCTATTATTATTATTGTGTATTTGCTAAATAAATCCTTTATCTATCTATCTATGACAAATTAAAATTTTCTATAAAAGGTAATAGATATTTTGTTTTGTAAAATAATGTTATTGTCTATTACGAAAAAAAACTAAATACTTAAGTAACTAGTACAAAAACTAAACTGCAATAAGAAAAAAATATTTCAGTTGGTTGCAAATAAAATATCTTTCTCAGACTTCTCGGTGTTTTCCCGCACCGCTTGAGAGGATTACAATTTCTTTAGTACCTAAAGCTCAAGTTGAATTCACGATTCGTAGAATCTTCGATATCGCTTGAATGCTCGACGTCTATCTGCTACATTACACATGATGAATGCATCTAGTCTGCAACCACCTTTACCTACACATTTAATCTGTAATCCTATACGCCCGCACGGATTAACTTTTACGCTTTTACTGATAGATTAGAGACGGAGTTAATCAGACATTTTATTTGGAAAATCCATTTTGTACAAAATAATAAATTAAAGTTTGAGCTTTCCGGGGGTTTGGACATTTCACACAACGCCCTCTAGCCCCAAACTAAGCAAAGTTGCACTATGGGCACTAGATTGCTGATAGAATACCTATTTATATACATTTTTTTGTAAATACGAGCACATACCTAGAATACATAGTAACACCCAGACATAGAACAAACATCTATGTTTGCCACGCAAATGATTGTTCTCGGCGAGGATCGAACCCAAGACCCACAGCTCGGAAGGCAGAACTATTACCAATGAGCTGTGACGCCAGCCTGTAATGGCTGTGTCAAGCCCTAAATCCTGTATCCGTGTGAACACATAGCATGACTGTTTAGAAAAGGTGAATGTGTGCTAGTTGTGAGGGCTGACCTTTTACAAGATGAAAAGTAGTAGAAATTTATTTTTTACACGGTTCAGAGTCTCTGTTATATACTCTTAAGGTAACTTTGAATGAGAGTAAAGAACGTTTAGTTTAAAGACACCCTTAGGTCACCATCATCATATCAGCATGTAAAAGTCCTCTACTGGAGATATACCATTGAATTCAAGATGCGCGGCAATGCAGCCAGTGTCTTGGGCACGCTTCCGATTGCTACTGATTTGGACCAGTTGAGCTATCTATAAATCGTTTGCAACGGTTTGTCGATAGCTCAACTGTTTCATGTGTATTTTGTAAATATTGTAAATTTATTTATTTAATAACTAGCACGGGATTAACTAATTAATTAAAGACAGTCAAATTAGGTACACATAAGTCAAAAATTCATTAAATTAATGAATAAAAATAAAATTTATAACTTAGTCAATCAAATAAATAAATACTAATAATAAGTAAATACTGTATTATTTGTAATTTTCTTTGTGAATATATATTTTATAGTTAAATTGATTTCTAGAAATGAATTTAGAGACTTAATATCGAAAAGCTTGAAGATTTCCGATCAAAGAGGGCAGGTTGTCGGAAATACGAGAAAAATATCTCTTTGGTGGCTCTTATTTCCGTTATTCTAACAATATTTCCGGAAACCTTTTAGTAACGGTAAGTATTTTTGTAGATCTATTTATTTGTATGAATAAAATACCAAACCCCGAATACTGCAACGCTACTTTGATTAACTTTATCCTGAAATTATTGGAATTTTACTTAAAGTGAGGTGCTTATATTTTGAGTGACGTTTCAGTATTTGGGCGAGTTTCTATTATTTTAACCTGACCACATCTGAAACTAAAAGATGTTTCAGTTTCGTGTAAAAAACACATTTCATATTATTGAACATTTCACACAATACCTACCCTTTAGTCTTGCATCTTGCAAGTGCACAATGAAAAAAGAGTGCATGCGACAGAGATGAGAATGTTGAGATGGATGTGCGGAGTGACAAGGATGGATAAAATTAGGAATGAATACACTATAGGAAGTCTGAAAGTAGCACCAGTGACGGAGAAAATGAGGAGCAACAGGTTAGCGTGGTATGGGCATGTCATGCGGAGGGAAGAGAGTCATGTAACGAGGAGAGTGCTAAATATGAATGTGGAAGGATATAGAAGGAGAGGTAGGCCTAAGAAAAGATGGATGGATTGTGTAAGAGATGATATGCATAGGAGAGGAGTTAACACTGAGATGACGAATGATAGGGGAGAATGGAAGAAAGGAACATGTTGTGCCGACCCCACCTAGTGGGATAAGGGCAGGAAGAAGAAGAAGAAGTCTTGCATCTTGCCTCAGTGTGTGTAAATCGAATTATGATCTACTTATGAGTGTGTAAATCGGCTTTTATACTACATACGTCATTATCTATTTTAAATAAACGGTTTATAACAATTTTCCGATATTTTTGTGTTAAAAAAAAGTACTTCAGATCTTGCCGTGTTTAACTTTAAGGTTAGAAACTTTTTTCAATATTTTTACTTATTGTAATTTTTTTTGTTAAAGATAAGCTTAAAAGGTTTATTACAAAGGAGTACAGGAAACTCTCCATTAGCCAATATTAAATATTAAAACTAGAAATACAAGCAAGCTATAACAAAACAAATACTTGAATATAATTTTATTGAATATTTCACTTCTGTTTGTACCTATTGAAACTAATTTTAGGACGAAACCGTAATATAAATAATACCTAATAAAATTGAAGTTATTGTTTCATCCCAGTGGGACGAAATAACGGTAGTCCGAAACTAGAATAACTCGAAAAAACACACACTTTTTTTTTTTTTTTTCTAGAATCCAAAGCTCGGGTAATTCTGTGATTCTACCAGAATCAGAGGCAGTACCGTTTTCTTTCAATACGTGAGACTTTAATCCAATTTGGACTGTTCTCTTTGTCGGCCTCCATTCGGCTTTGGACTTATCTTGAGTGCCTTGACGCTGGTTTGTCCGGTCGCTTTTGTTAATGGCTTACAGTTACACCGAAATGAACACGGATGTTGCTCTTATTTTAGTTCGTGGGGAATATGGTCTGCACTGATGTCCCGCGTTGGGTGACTGTGCGGCTTCATCCCGGACGGCCACGGTTTTGGACGACCACGCTTCAAATAGGTATACCTAACAAAATGTCCCGCTTGACACGGTTTGCTTGAGTTCATACATAAAAAAAAACATGTGTGTAATTTACACGTGGTAGAAGTGAAACCTTCAATAAGACTTTCAAATCACAATGACGCTAAAGAAGTTTTCACTTCAAAAAATGTATAAATTATTCTATCAGCAATCTACGTCTCAAAGTGATGGACGCAGTGCATTGTCTTACAGGGCACGTCCTCATTGGACTTGCTCTGTGAGGTAATGCATTGTTATTGGCAGAAGTTACTACTTAACATCAGGTGAGCTATCAGCTTGTTCCATTACTTATATCATAAAAAAAATAAAAAATCTAGTTCCCATAGTAAAAGCTTTGCTTAGTTTGGGACTAGAGAACATTGTGTAACATGTCCATGATTTTTTTTAATTCAATAAAGTAAATAATTTCTCATATTGTACCGAAAAAATGACTTGTGTTTGTATGCGTCCGTATCGCGCAATCAGTGTAAATGTTTCCATTCGGTCCCAGTCTCACATTTGGTTCATTTACATCTGAATGCACACCCCGGGGCCCTTTGTTTATTTAGATGTTATATTTATGCACGATGTATGTTGTAATCCACTACGGGTACTCTACGTAACTAACGGTGGTTATCGTTACCAATGAGACCGGGGGTTCAATCGCGCTAAGTTGTAACAGCTCACCAGTTACTGTTACTGTTACGTTATGGCCGATTTACACTGTGAATCAATCTAGTTGAAAGAACTCCTGGGAGTCAATCTCTCTGAAACACTGTGAAAACACGGTGGAAGACCAGCGTTGGTTGCCAGTCATCCAACATATGCTGAGCCAGGGTACGTTTTACGGCACTCTGGACTACCTTATACCTAGTTTACTTGTTTTATGTAGTACTTAGTTTTTAGGTTAGTTAGCATTTAATTAGTCTATATTTGTTTCTGTTCTAGTATGTGTCGTAGTCTAGTATGTGTCGTAAATAAAAAGTATTCTATAAAAGTATTCTAAAATCGGCCATAATAAATAAATATAAATAAATATTCACGGACACTTAACACAACGCCTTCTAGTCCCAAACTAAGCAAAGCTTGTACGATGGAAACTGGATGGCTGATAGAATACATAAATACATTTTTTTTTGTAAATAAATACTTATAATACATAGAAACACCCAGACACAGAACAAACATCTATGTTTACAATACACAAATGTTTGTTCTCGGTGGGGATCGAACCCACAACCCACAGCACGGAAGGCAGAGCTACTACCGACTGAGCCATGACGCCTGTCATAATGTAACAGTAACTGGTGAGCTGTTACAACTTAGCGCGATTGACCCCCTGGAAAGACCCCATTGTTCAGGAACAATTCTCGAGCTATCAAGAGGAGTACAAAGCCCGTAGTCTTAGTTTTGTTATGATGATTTGCGACAAGCGAGAATCGCAACAACTTTTTTGCGGCTTCAATAAAATTGTGGGTATCTTTTCAATATTTCTTAAGACATTTTTGATGATTTTTGTAACTAAACTAACTCAAATTTCGCGGCAGGTATTTGCCTAGATGTTCAGTTCAGTTCATCGAAGACTATGAGCAACAGCAATAGGATATTATTATGTATAACCGTGCCTTAGCTATCGTTTTTAAAGTAACAGCCACCGTCATATAACGGGCTTTGAGTATCTTTCCAGTGTTGCCCGCAATTTTGCGAATAGTACACAATATCGATTTTGCTGTGCCATTTTTTCTAGGCAGACCATCCGCCCGATGATCCGATTATATTGTGGCTGAAGTTGAGCAGTGGAGAAGACTCGCGCAGGACCGGAGAGACTGGAGTACTAAAGAGGAGGATCTTAAAAATAGAGGGATTCAATTTCAACAGTTTACACATGCCGGGGTGTAATACCTAATTTTACTTACTTATAGTAGGTAAACGGCAATTAACTTTATACCCGTTCTTTTTTTTTATTTTTTTATATACTACTAAGTAGGCAAACAAGCATGTTGTGCCGACCCCACCTAGCGTGGGATAAGGGCAGGGAAATGATGATGATGATGATGATGAAGTAGGCAAACAAGCGTACGGCCCGCCTGATGGGAAGCGGTTACCGTAGCCTATGGACGCCTGCAACACCAGAGGCATCACATGCGCGTTGCCGACCCTTGAAGAATTCTAAAACACCCTTAACGGCTTTTTATTAAAAAGCCGGTAGAAGATTAACAGAAACACTACCCGTGTTGAATATCGAGTAGGATCGGCAACTATGCACCGCAGCGCTGTGGCAACATCAGTAAATTGACAATTTAGCTGCGTCGCCCCCAGTCCTCCGCTGATTACGTAAACTGGGTTCTTGTTGTGAGATGTAGCGGTTAACGTGCTAAAACTAAATAAAATTAATAATGAGGCAAGATTTGTTTGTTTGTTTATTTGTATTGAATAGGCTCCAAAAACCGAGTGAAACCGAACCTATGCGGTGATATTACCGCGCCGCGTCGACTGGCGAAATTTGCGTCGACTGGCGAAATTTGCGTCGACTGGCGAAATTTGTTTCGCCTAATGCGAAACCCGTGTGGTACCTATGCACTACCTACAGCGGCAGTGAACACCGCTCAGAGCCCGTATTAGTCTGACTTTTGTTATGTTGGTTTGCGACAAGCGAGAATCGAGAAACTCGCAGTTTTTGCATGGAGAAAAATAGTTAGCAAATCTCCCGCTAGAGGCGCTTATCGGATTTTCATAAAAAATATCTTGCAAGTCGCTTCTCGATATGCGTTTCGATCAACAAAACAAACACTTACACCGTATCGACGCCGATATCGACACACTTGTTTGAGCTACTAACATGTCGATGGGTTGTGGCCGAAAATACCGCGTGGGTTTGAATAGGCCTTAAGCATTAAGCAAGTAGCATTAGTGTTTTTTTATATTGTATGTATGTTAGTCTCTAAGGTATTATATTGATATGGGTCCTAGAATAAGCTTTTACATCATGTACTTTTCTTAAGTTGCCCGAAATAAATTTTTATTATTATTACTTTGCTGGTGTTCCTTCACACGGGAACTCTGAATGATACACAAGCTACCAATTACCAACATAAACCCTCGCGCCCTCCTCTCCCTTAAGGCATCTCGTTAGCAACCTAACACAAACTAATCCTAAAGGAAAAAGCTATCCCTCCGGAATATCGTCTTACCAATCGGACCCATTTGGTCCCACTCGGACCCACTTGGACCCACTCGGACCCACTTCATTATGTAGGCACTTGTGGGCGTGTTGCGTTATTGCGTTTAATATTTTCGTAAATGGTACAGATTTTTGGACAAAATGTAGCAGGAAGGTTAAGCTTTCCTTTTTTTAGTATGAGAAAGGTAATGATCCACCTGATATTAAGCAGTCACCTATATTTATCATAGAGGCAACGTAGTAATACTATAGTATTTCGGCTGCGTCATAACCACTTGAACGTCCAGCGCCCTCAGCGGAGCGAGCGACTTACGTCCGGCGCCGGCGCGACGCGAGCGTGGCGTGACACGCTGCGCGATCTTCCCGATAAAACTATTTATCATTTAAAAAGTACTAAAGCGACTTCAAAACCAAAAATTACTTTATGTACGTTAATATATAGCAAATAAACTTGAATACTACTATGAATCATCATACCTACATTTTCATATACTAAAAAATTATCAAACTTACGATATTACCATTTTTAGACTAGTTTTCTGCAACTTTTATACTGTAAGTAGGTACCTACATTGATAGAAACTTAGAAACCGAGTTTTTTTTATGATAAAATTAATGGAACAAGCTGATAGCTCACATGATGTTAAGTAGTAACTTCTGCCTATAACAATGTATTACCTCACAGAGCAAGTCCAATGAGGACGTGCCCTGTTCAACGAGTTCAAGAAATGAGGAAATTCTCAATTGGTTTGTGTTTTTTTTATGTTTCTTAACTTACAACTCAGCAATTTATGAATTAATAAAAATATCGAAAATAATATTTTCAGATAGGTCTCATACAAAATTTATCAAAATCGGTTCAGTACTTTGGTTTTTTATTATGAATAACTAGAAAATATATCCCACGTACACGACATTGCGTATTTTACTTTAATGTGACTTTTCAGTGTTTACAATCAATAGAACTTTCACAGTGAACTGCCATCATCATTATCATCTGACGATGAAGCCGTAAGGTAGTCAAACTGGTGTCAATTTTTTTAAAGTTTTTTGAAGGTTTTTCACTTTACGGTAAGTCGGTAAGTTTAGTTACTATAGGTGTATATTAAAATCAATTAAAAAGCAGAATATACTCAAAACTAATAAAAGAAAGTCACAGGTAGGTAGGTAGTTCAAAAATTGCATTCGTTTGGTCTCGCGAGAAGCGAGCACTCGAGTGATCGTTAGCCACTGCGATTGTCGAGGTAGGTACTTCAGTACACAACAAGGACATTACTAAGGTGACTCGAACTGGGTTACACAAAATCCTCTTTAAGTTTTCCCCTTGAAGGGTATTTTTAGACTTTTTATCTTAAAAACACTATTGATTTCGAAAATCAAAAATCAAGGGGGTTTTGATACTCTTTAGTCTCAAAATCCCCTTTCGAACTCAACAATTATCAAACGCTCTACAACACGAATTGAAATGTAGCCAAGTTATAGAAAATGTAGGTAAAATATTTATAACTAATTTAATAACTAAAGGCCGTATGTCGATCCATTGCTCTAGCACTGATCAGGACTTTTGCTCTAGATTTTTGTATCAAAATTCCTATTCAAATTTATGCTTGAGTAGCATTTCTGCAGAAGAGCGCGCGGCCGATTACCGATGAGATGGACGGACCAAGTCAAGGCTGCTATTGATGTTCCTCTGAACGAAGGTGCCAGAAGAGCAGCAGTTCGGGAAGAATGGCGGAAGATTGTTAGACGGGCCACTGCTCCATTATGACCACATTGACCATGACCATTCTGCCTAGAGTGATACGACCAATAAAGAGCGATTTCTGTTTACGGGCCTTAGAGTAGGCTTGAAATGAAATGAAATGAAATGAAATTAAAAACATTTATTCAACCCATTGGGTACAAACAAACACATAGATACAATAGAGAGAAATGAAAGTAAGTCAGACAGGAAGGAGCAGAACAGAGTAAGTGGTAGGACGCAAGTAGGTACAAAAGTATAGCAAACAGGTAATAAGTATCAGAACACTAAAAACAAAATAAAAACGATGCTAGTTAGTCCTGTCTTGTTCTATAAGTACCTACCCTTGTGCGGTTGAACAGGTTGTTCTCAGCATTGTGCTGCCCCACGTGCATGAACCATGACATGGAGCAGCGCTGGTTTTCAGATACAACCAAGCTAGGAGGAGGATTTCATGGGCAAAAGATACAGTATATATAAATAATAAATAATACAGGCTTGATTGTATTATGTGAGTTTCATTCGAGATAGCGACATATCGTAGTGCCTAAGCCCTGAAACCATATCTCGTTATAGAACCAAGAAATGGAAGACGTCTGAAGTGTTCTTGTATTTCATTTGACACATATTATTATTGTTGTGGTTTTAAGGACCGAGACACCAGAAGCCTAGTGGTAATAAGTCTTTCTCTTGATGCAGTCGGTTTGAAGCCACCTTAAGGCCTTAAGGCCACCTTAAGGCCGCCTTAAGGCCTCCGTCATGGCTTAACGACTGCTAGAGCCGCGACAGTTTAACGTGCCTTCCGAAGCACGGAAGCGCTCAGATGTAAATGCCACTAGCGGTCACCTATCCAAATAGTGACGGCGCAGAACGTCGCTTAACTTAGATAATCGGTGAAGATTGACTAAGCAAGCCTAGCCACGAGCACTTCAACCTAGTCACCGATAGGTAAAGAAAACTCGGAACGCACACGTGAATATTCTTTAATCAAAATGTCGGTCACCGTCCACAAAGTCACAAACGTGGTCCATGTTTTTAAAGTCATTGAAATCGAGCGACTGAATTTCCATATAGATGGAAAAACTTTAAATTTTGCTACTTACCTACTTACCTCCATATGACCTCCGGTTCTTTATGAAGTGGCCGGATATACTTCGTACTTTTCACAACTATTTACAAGTTACTTCTTAAACGAGGTTAGTTACAAAGTAGGTTTTAACTCTTTTTAAATTTTATATTTTTTTTTATCTATCTTATCTAGTTAGCAGTTTCAATGTGGTTCCACTAATCAAGTCTACTTATAAATTATTTTATTTTGTAGAATGGACCCATTTTAGTTTGATATTTTTTTAGACACAAACATTACAAAAACTTGCATGACTTTCTGTTGCGTTTTCTTCATTGACCAATGATTTTACCGAAATGCTAGATTGATTGAGGGATCCTGTTTTTCGACTAAAATTCCCGTATAGGTTTAACAAATTTTTTGCTATCAATTCTGCAATTTTTTTTACATTTTCCTGCATAATTTTGAGCTGGATCTGAGTATAGGATCCCATAATCTTGACGGAGATATGTTTAATTATAAACCTCTTTGTAATAATCTAATTATAAGTAGGTATAAATAAACTCAGGCTAGTTGCATCTCTATTATATTATAAGCCACAAAAACCATACACCATAAATCAACTACCATCAAACCCAGATGGCCCATAAAAATAGATTTTCGCATTCAAAAACGACAATTCAAACTTTGAATAGCAATTCAAATTCTGTTGTCGAATACAGAGATCTCAGCGCGAAAACGTGACAATTGTAAAAGTCTCGTAGCGGTTGCGTGATATACACTGCGCAGTGACGCTACAACGTTCCGCAGTCGAGCTGGCGCTGACGCGCAATATAACTCGAATACGTTACTAAAACGCGACGACTAGACAGTTCGATTTTTCGTGCTTACCCCCAGTAGATCGAAGAACAGCGCATAGAATGTTTGAAATTCGAACGCAATGTCAATCATGCAATCGCGGTGATGTTCGGAATTTGAAAAGTGCTGTTATTTTTCGTTTTTGACAATGGAGTTTGCGTTGTTTGTAAAGAGTTCAAGTATTTATTATTGAGTGTTTTTTTATAGGCGACTTATCATCAAGTGGCTATTGAACTTGGAAATAAGCTTGGTTTTTAATAGATTTTTTACATGTTTTTATTGCTTTTTTGTTAGGTTTAAGAAGTACTTAGTATAGAAATAGAATTATAGGACGTTATGGGAGGTAATTGATCTCATCAAAAGATTACCATAAGCGTGTAATTATCCATAAATTGGTATTTAGCAGTAATCCATCTTTAGTAAACAAACACACATTAGGGAGATATCGTGCCTGTCCATAATGTATTAGATATTAATGACGTCATCACAAGTTACAACACAGTGGTACCAAGTTTTAACCTTGAGAAGGTTGTTGGTACAAAAGTATAAGATATAGCACAACAAGCAAGCAAGCTCGTGGCCAACGCTGGTGAAGGAATTTTTAGGCCGCCTTAAGGCCTCCGTCGCTAGAGACTGCTTAGAGAACGTTTAACGTGCCCTCCGAAGCACGGAAGCGCTAATGGAAATGTCACTAGATGTCACCCATCCAAATACTGACTGCGTAGAACGTCGCATAAGTTAGATAATCGGGGAAGATTGACTAAGCAAGCCTATATATAGGTATATAGCCATCAGACCTACGAAAATTATAGACAGCTATAAAAAAAAAACTCCAGCGCGTTTGTTTGCGCCGAACAAAAAAAGACAAAAAAAAAACTTCGCTTTTATCCTTTGTTTGACGGAAAATGAGACAGACAAAAAACGGTTGGGTCTTCTTCTTGGCAGAAAAATAGTCTGGGACACTCATGCTAAGCGTACTTCTTCTTCTTTGTCCTGGCCATAAGTCCCATTTCTTTTGGGGTCGGCCTTCCTTGCTTTCATGCGCCATATACAATGCGTTTTTCCGTCATATCTGGGTCCAAGCCCATCGTCTTGAGGTCCTTTTGGACTGTACCAAGCCAAGAAGTCGGGGGTCTGGCTGGTCTTTTTTTTGTCGCAGTAAACTTATCTGTATTGAAGACGATGATGATTTAAATAGTCAGATTCTTTCAAAAAACTATCAAACAATTTCCTAAATGAACAGATTATAATCTTATAATCGCACATATTCAAGAAACATCTGTTCATCCCCAAAATAATTGATCCAATTCAGCTTTCAGCTAGTTTCATGTACGAAGCTACGTCCCTAACTTGTATCGGATATGTTACTGAGACAAAGGATACGTGTCAAATAATTATTGTGTGTATCCAATAAGATAAATAAAAAAATATTCACGGACACTTAACACAACGCCTTCTAGTCCCAAACTAAGCATAGCTTGTACGATGGAAACTAGATGGCTGATAGAATACATACATACATTTTTTTTGTAAATACATACTTATAATACATAGAAACACCCAGACACAGAACAAACATATAGGTTTACAACACACAAATGTTTGTTCTCGGTGGGGATCGAGCCCACGACTCACAGCACGGAAGGCAGAGCTACCACCGACTGAGCCATGACGCCTGTCATACAAGATACAAGAATACTGAAGGTTAGTTATAACAATTTGAAATTGTTGAATGGATTCTGAAATAAACCAAAAAAAAAATCCTTCGACATTTCACACAATGGTCTCTAGTCCCAAACTAAGCAAAACTTGTATAATGGGAACTAGATTGCTGATCTTAATGAGAGTACTTAGGTATATACTTGTTTGTAAATACATACTTAGTATAATACATAGTAACACCCAGACATAGAACAAACATAGATATATTTTTGTTCGTGGTGGGAATCGAACTCACGACGCACAGTACGGAAGGCAGAGTTTATGCCAACTGAGGACATCCTCTTAGATCACATTATTATTTTTCTGTATATTCTTGAAAAGGTTGTCAAGTGCACATCTATTACATTTACGTAATTTTTAAGCCTTGAAAATGATAAATAACCAAAAGTTATAGTAGGTAGTTATGTTTATTTCGCAGCCGAAACTTTCCACATTGTTTTTAAAATTTGTTATTTCAATAAAAACATTCCAAACAAACAACCCTCTGTACGTAATTGTTTATTCGACACGCGTAAAATAAAAGAAAACAAATTGACATCTAACTTTTCCAATCTTGAGGAATCCATATTTGAAATGTTCATCTGAAAATGCCTTATATCTATTTTACTAAATCTCAACTTTGCTTCGATACGCAAAATAAGTATTTGTAAGGATTTTTACAGAAATTTCGTGGAATAATATGATAAAGATGGATTTTGTAAAACTTATTTTGTTTATTTTTGTATGTACTTATCTGAATTAAGTGTTAAAAAATAAACCAAAAATGCTTCTCAATCAAGTAACTAATATCAATAACAATAATTACTAAAAAATATGACTAGCATGTCGTCGGTGTATCTAGGCAACGGTGACCGCTTACCACATGAGCAGTGAGCATCTTGTCTAATAAATAAAATAAAAAAATATACTTAGACTCGTTTTTGTAAATACATAGGTACATAGTAACATCCAGACATAGAACGTATGTACAAATAAAATCCAAAAATATCTTAAATAAGTATTGAATAAAAAACAGTTTTTATTCATTGTACGAGGTTTCTAGATGAAAATTACAAAAAAATTTAAAACTAGATAAATAAATATGCCACCTAGTGCCTATCTATACCTTAACAAATAGCTGTGCCCTAACAGGATTTATGTTTGTTACACTACTTTTGAACAAATAATAATAGGCCTTTACATCTATTGAAGATGATGTATACAGCGTCAGGAGGCAACCTATGCCTACACTTAACGACACACTGTAGTGCCTGGGACAATGTTTTAGATGGAGTAGGCCCAGCACCTATACCATCCTCTCAGCCTAGTCAGCCATATCCTCAGACAAGACATTAACACGAGATTAACGGTAAAGGAAAAACATCGTGAGGAAACCCTTGGCTTAGTCAGCTCCGCACGTATTGACCTTTTGTACAACATCTATATAAAACAAACATAAGTGCAATAAACGATTTGAATTTGAATTTGAACAAATATCTATATTTGCCAAACGAATAGATTTTTTATTTCCTTATAATCAACTTCCTAAGCTGACTGTAAGAATCGATTACTCGATGGCCGGCCCCGGGGCTCAGTTAATTGAACGCGACCACTATATTAGGGTTAATAATCGAATCAGGGTCGAGTGCTATTTTTGCGGTTAATATTTAACGAAAGGTTTGCCGCAAATAAATTTATTTATTTAACAACGTGTTGATTATATCGTAAGCTTCATTTTTAACCGACTTTAAATAGATAGATAGATAGCAGATAGAAAATACTTGATTTTGGTGATTATCTAGGCCAGCGTATCAGTTTGGCTATTCAGCGCGACAATGCAGCCAGTGTCTTGGGCACGCTTCCGATTGCTACTGATTTGGACCAGTTGAGCTATCTATAAATCGCTTGCAACGGTTTGCAGATAGCTCAACTGTTTCATGTGTATTTTGTAAATATTATGAATATTGTAAATACTGTATTAGTTGTAATTTTCTTTGTGAATGTTCAAAAGCGTGACTGAGCCGATCCAGTACATTATCAGACTCGCCCCTAGATATCAAGAAACATCACGATTTCGCATCACGTGTGTACGGAACACAGCGTATTGAATTTTGGTCACGTAAATCTTTGTATTTCTCGACCGTGTCTCTTTTAGGGTTCCGCGGTTAATCTGATTTCTTAACGGAATATAAACGACGGGTGATTATGCTTTTTGAAGATTTTACGATTTGGTTGGTTTATGGACCTTGTAAGAAATAAAATGAAATATAAATAAATATCTATGGACATTTCACACAACGCCCTCTAGTTCGAAACTAATCAGAACTTTTACTATGATTTCTAACTGAATCCTACTAATATTACGCCTCGAACTGAGATCTCCTTATATTCCCGATTCCTAAAAATTGGTTATCAGAGCGGATTAATAACCTCATTACTATGAAACGACTTCACCAATTCTCACCAAACATGGCTAAAAACCATCCAAGACATGATCCAAGATAAATCATCTTTCTTACGAACGTCGTCAAACTTATTCCCCTTCCGTTTTTCGGTCGAACGGTTCGCTCGCTTTGCTCAATTGATTGAAAAGTATGTCGTAGTAACGGGAATTTCTGGAAAGAAACTGAAATCTACTGATTTTTGGAAAAGATGAGAAAAAATATACAGGCCTCTGATTCCTAAATGAAACACACACTTCAACTGCCTCTCAATTAAGTTGGAAGTTTCAAGGGAGCGTAAGAGCTCCTAAAAAGAATTAGGTACTTGCTGACCTACTTATTGTAGCTAAGTAAGATCCAGGCGAGGGTTTTGTCCTTTGCAATTAAGGGGCTTATTAATCGTTTTTCAACATCTCTGTCAAAATATAGAGCTATACTTACAAAAAGCTGAGTAGTTATAAGGAGTTAAACAGTTGATTCTTCTTCTTCTCTTCAATAATGGCCTGTGTCCGTCATTTCGACAAACAATTTTGCCAATGTCAAGTGTTAAAATTGTAATAATATAAGTCAAGTCAAATCATTTGTCAAGTCGGCTGTCGTTTGTTTTGAAAAGAAAATGGTGGATTTTCTCTTCAAAACCTAACACGAATTTTCACATTCAGAAAAACCACTTTACACACATTTATTCCAATGGCTCACACTTTATGTTACGACCTAAGTATTATTGGTTAAAATTCCACCAAAATTAAACAACAATACTCACAATAACACAAGAAAAACTATTATAATAAAAGTGCTATGTGTCGTTTCAAAAAATGTCAAAACTCGTGTCCAAAAACAGTTGATTAAAATTTGGCTCTGTTACTGTTTGATATATAATATTTCTTCTTCATCTTTTATTTATGGCCTCTGTCCGTCATTTCGACAGACAATTTTGCCAGTGTCAAGTGAGATATTTGAAATAATTTAAGTCAAGTCAGTCAAGTCATCGTCAAGTCGGCCTTTGTTTTTGAAGGGAAAATGGTGGAATTTTCCCTTGTAAACTTGAAAACGAAATGTATCATTTGAAGGAAATCACCTTAAACACTTTTATTCCAATGGCTCACACTTTATGCCCCAACCACAAGTTTATTGGTTAAAATTTCACCAATATTGGACATACATTTATTTAGCTATGACAAATAATGACAGAGAACGCTGACAAGTATCAAACTTCTCGCTCGCACATTTCAACATTTCTGAATATATAAAATCACTGAAGTTTTATATGAAAAATCGCAATCGACACTGTCATTACATTTTAATCCAATCAAGGATGGATCACCGTTAGTAGCATTTAGTCTGAGTACTTCCGTGCTTCGGAGGGCACGTCGCCGCCACCACGGAGGCCTTAAGGCAGCCTAAACATTCCGTCACTGGAGTCGACCATTTATACGGACTTACTTATTAAGGCGTATTATGTTTTTTTTTATACAATACAGACAACCGTTTGACCACAATCTCAGCTGATGTTACGCAATGATGTGGTCGACGATGTAGCACGGTTACCTAGAAGATACCTATTCACTCTATTCCCGAAAACTTCCAAATTATAGTCATTAAGAAAACTCCCAAATATTTACGCGAGTACGTCTTCTGATATCCATGTAAATGCTGAGTAAGCATAAGTCGTAACCGCGCTAAAGCAGCCTTCTATTTTTATTACTATTTATTGCAAATTGAAAGAGTAACCATAACATTCTTTGGGTTATTGGACCACAAACTACTGATAACGGCTTTTTGTGGTATAAAAAAGACCCGGAGAGTCTCATTGGTTTATTTATTGACATTCAAATTGTATCTAAGGGTTAAAGGGAGCATATTGCGACTTTTTGATGGGGGCGTATGTTTTTATTGTCGTACATTTTGACCTAAATATTATTTTATTGTAACGAACCGGTGGCCTAGTGGTAGTAACCTCATCTTTCGATTTCGTCACGGGTTCAATTCAAATTGAAGCGCTCGTCGCTAGGCTTGCTTATCTTCATTGGTTATCTAAGTTAAGCGACGTTCTGCGCGGTCACTATTTGGATGGGTGAGCGTTTTTGGCATTACATCTGAGCGCTTCCGTGCTTCAGAGGGCACGTTAAACTGTACGTCTCTACTAACCTCAATTACCTACGAAGGTTAGTTCAGAAGGTGGTTCAAACTTCACACAGCCACATAATCCGGCATCCAGCCTTCACCTCATCATAGTTTCGCTATCCGGAAGCGCCGCACTACCACCAAGTATAGTAATGGAAATCCAAAACTTTGGTCGTGTTTTACAACCAAAGCATTACCGAATTTTCAACTTCAACTTCTTGGTTTATGGCTTTTGCAACTTGTTGTTACAATTCTGCTAGTGTCTGTTTACTCTAGTGTCACAAACCGGATGGAGAGTAGGGAATCAGCCACATACTATATTATTTAGGTTTCATTGTAAAAATAACGGAATATAACAATGCATTGCATTGCTACTGATTTGAACGAGTTGAGCTATGTACAAATCGTTTGCAACGGTTTGCAGATAGCTCAACTGTTTCATATGTCATCATCATCATCATTTCCCTGCCCTTATCCCACGCTAGGTGGGATAAGGGCAGGCACAACATGTTTTCTTCTTCCACTCACTCCTATCATTCGTCAACTCTGAATCTACTCCTCTCACATTCATATCCTCTTTCACACAATCAAACCACTTCTTCTTCGGTCTTCCTCTACTTGCATACCCAGCCACACTCATATTCATAACTCTCTTCGTTATAATGACAACTGTTTCATGTGTATTTGTAAATATTGTAAACAATGTAGGTATTAGTCGTAATTTTCTTTGTGAATAAAATTCTATTAGTATACACAATAATACATCGATACCATAATATAATAATATTATAGCCTGTACATTAATAATATTTTATAGAGAAGAATAGCTATTATGCTTGGCGGTAAGGTGGCTAGAGAGCAAACTACATGCTTTTGAGCAATCAACGAGTTATATTGACATTATGTTCCCCTTGAATATGATTCTCGTATGGAACCGCTGAATGATATACTTTGACACCGAAACTTGAGCTTATAGGTAGGTACAGTGACAGTAAGATGTAAGTATAATATATAGATTGTATTTTTTTATATATCAATATGAAGCGCTCGTGGCATAGCTTGCTTAGCCAATCTTCGCCGATTATCTAAGTTAAGCAAGGTTCTGCGCGGTCACTATTTGGATGGGTGACCGTTAGTGGCATTTACATCTTATATAGCGCTTTCGTGCTTTGTAGGGCACGTCAAACTGTCCGTCCCGGCTCTACGACGGAGGCCTTAAGGCAGCCTAAAAACTCCGTCACCAGAGTTGGCCACCAACTCATACGAGCTTGCTTGCCATTAAGAACAAGAAAAAAATAGCTAATAATAAACTCTTAAGTTAAACTACATAGCAAAAGAAAGATTTTCTGATACAAACTTCAAAACTAGTCAACATATATTTTTCTCCTTCGACGTCGACTATACAACAATAAAATTTAGACTCATTAGTACAAATTAGTAATAACACAGATCATAATATAATACTGTAATTTAACGTGTAAGTAGTTTTAGTAGTAGTAGAGGTCTTTGTGAGAGCTCGTCCGGGTTCAGTACTAGCACCGTACCTATTTCTGCCGCCAAGCAGCGATGCTCGCATTGCTGTGTTCCGGTTTGAAGGGTAAGGGCGCCGGTGTAATTACGTCCACATTGGACTTGCTCTTTGAGGTAATGCATTGTTATACGCAGAAGTTATAACTTAACATAAAGTGAGCTATATGCTTGTTCCATTACTTTTATCATTAAAAAAAAAAAGTATGTTAAACACATTCCACCTGTACTTGAACTAGATGGCGCTGGCTATAAATCAAGTGCCGTGAGCCGACTAGACGGACGCCGATTATGTGTTCGAACGGACTGTTGTGCATGGATCGTAGCTAGGGATGGGATAAGTAGTAGTTAAAACAAGACTGAATATAAAGATGAAAAGTTAAAACAAGACTCATTTGAATATATCGATGAATATAGATAGTTACTTCAGTTGTTTTGCAAACTTTGATAAAGGGAGGGAATGGTAATCTTTTGGACTATTTTCATCAAATAAAATACAATACATTAAAAAACATCATAATATAATATATGCAAAAGCTCTTTTCAATGATACCCCATTTAATTTTATCATCCCCCTTTTATTTCAAACCCCTCATTAATCATTTCAAATTAACTAAATAAAAACACTACACATCGCTTTAGTATGTTCAAATCAATACCTTTCAAATAATATCCCACTCAATTTGCACATATTGAAGTTTTCACACCCTCTATTTTAGACCACATACATTAGCGGTGGCCAGAACCGGTGCCAAATGAAGAACCGGGATTTTTAGTCTAAAGAACCAACCAGGAAGCGCTCGTGGCTAGGCTTACTTAGTCAATCTTCACCGATTATCTAAGTTAAGCGACGTTCTGCGCGGTCACTATTTAGATGGGTGACCGTCAGTGGCATTTACAGCTGAGCGCTTCCGTGCTTCGGAGGGCACGTTAAACCCCTGCTCTATCAGTCGTTATGCCATGCCGGAGGCCTTAAGGTGGCCTAAAAACTCCGTCACCAGAATTGGCCACTAACTCATACGAGCTTGCTTGCTAGTCTAAAGAACCGGAATTTTCGGGATATTAGATTCGACGATTTTCCGGGACTATACAGTCCCTAAGTATTTATTGTACCCCATCACTAGTGAAATGGACCGCAAACCCGCTGAAGCCCTTTACGCTATAAAATGCAGCCGCTCGTCAAACGATTCTATTGCTAGACGAACTAAATCCTTGTATTTTTCCTGCCTATACGTCTTTTCGGTCGCGTATTTCGAGCGTAGATCTTTTTAGCAGAAATTTGGTGTATTTACCAGTGGTATATACCATTCGAGTTTGAGGTTTTATTTCTAATTCATGTCTTTGGATTGGAAAACCCGACCTAGATTTGCTATGCCTTCATCGTCAATAAATGATGATTATGATGACTATTATGGCAGTTAAAATGATGAAGATGATGATGATAATGATGATGGCAGTTCAGACAGTTCTATTAATCGTAAACATCACATAAAAGTCACAGGAAAGCAAAATACGCAATGTCGTGTTCGTGGAAGACGTGTTTTTTTCTGATATTCTTATTTAACTTCCAAACTGATAACATTTTTATAAGACCAATATGAAATTATATTTATTTTTTTTTTAAATCGGTTCATAAATGACAGAGTTCTGAGGTAAGAAAAATTAAATAAAAAATATTTAAGTGTTAAATGAATAAACACTCGAAGTAAAAGGTTCACAAATACGCAATTAAAATTACGCTTATCGTATTTCCAAAATTAACACTTTAATCTCATAGTGTTTTATCTTGATTCCGATTTTTCCGATACAGGTTCTGATCCGAAGTCAAAGCGCGTTCCGAATCTGAATTCCTTTGACCAGTTCTCGAATGTCGACCTTACCTCAAAGGATTTAAAATCGGGTTAAGAAATAACTAAATTATCGGAACGCCTTTGAAATCCAACGATTTTCAGAACGCGCAAAGGGTTAATTGAAGCGATATCCGAAAAGCTTAAATGTACGAGTTACTGTTGAAAAAGTTCAGAATTTTGGGATATTTTGGGAAAAAAAGGCAGACTTATTAGCGAACTAGCCGTCGCCCGCGGCGTTGCTCGCGTTCTACCCTTTAGAGTGTGATGTTTCAAAATTCCTTTCTTAGTGCACCCCTACACTATATAAGGATACTACCCTCCAAATTTAATACCTCTAGGACTTATAGTTTAGGCTGTGCGTTGATTCAAAGAGTTTTATATATATAGCGAATTATAAAATCGTTGACAATTATTCCCAATTATTTATGAATAAATTACTTGTTATGACATTATAATAATTTTTTGTTTCAATAATTTTATATAGAGTGTAATACCTACCTAAGATCACTTTAGAAAACGTCAGCAGGTGAAAGTACGTATCAATATAAAAAAAAATCTACTTTAAGGCCTGTAGTAAGCAATTGTAGAATGACATTCTACAATTGCTAGAAAACAGCTAGTCAAGGTCAAGCTGGTCTACTCAAAAGGCTATGAGAGAATGAAGATAATAAGTGCTACGCCGTAGTGCCGTGAATGCTACGGCGTAACCCCCTGCTACGAGATTTTATATTGAGCTACGGAAATTGGAAAATGATGGGAACACGATGCATGGCATCTCTCTTCTCATACAGATGTGATACTAAAAACGCGTAAATAAATATATGATAGTATTAAGCATTTTTATACAATTTTTTCTGAGCTTGTGGTACAAAAACAATTCATAGATTATAATTTTGGCATCTTAAAACATTTATTAAAAAAAAAAACTATATATGTTTTTCCGATTGTTCAATTTTTTTTCAACTGTAAGTACGTAACTAGATTAGGTAGTACTTTCATATAATCCAAAATTATTCAGATTTTTTCTAATTTCGATATTACAAAGTTTCATAAACAAAGACAAGTTTCTGCTTTAATCTGAAGTTTTTTTTTCTAGTTGCCAGTACTCTGTTGTCACAAGAAGGTTATATCACCATTCTGCTTGTAAATGTAAATAAAACTAATAAATGCCAAACGCAAAGGGAAATTTCATTTGGTTGAAGTTAGCGCGCGATGAAAAATGCTTCGTTCCACTTTCAGGGATTCCTTGCATAACCATGCAGCCGTATGTGTAGCTCCTACTTCAGTATTAATGTTCTTTTAGTTTTTCTATTGAAGAAACATTAATGCTAAATCAAGAATTTCCTCGATGATCTTGACAACATAAATAACACTGGTCGGTAAAGGAATTTAAAAACGAAACAAATAAATTAAGTAAATAAATAAAATAATATAAATAAATAGATCTTCTTTACTTAATAAACATACATAAGACATGTTACAAGTCACAGTGTTCATCCAAACAGTATTTGGTAAAAGCTAAGTTAATTGTTACTGAAATCTCAATAATCTGAGAGGCAAAATATTTCTTTGTAACAAGGACTATACAATAGCGCTAGGATCCAGGCCGTATAGTTTGCCCGTTCTTCTAGGCTCTAGTTGTGAGGATCTGGTACCTAGAATCACAATCACCTAGTTTATAAGACGATTCTAAATGATCCTTGTGTTTTTACTTAATAAAAGATATTTGACTTTTCAAAAACTACCTATCTATCGTTCATAATATAGATAATCTACTGATATTTACAGACCATTACAAACATTTTAGACAAAATAAAAAAAAATCAGCAAAAAAGGTTTAACACTGAGTCAAGCATTTTCAAGAAAATATTAATTTATTTTGACCTAATCACACCTAACAAACTACAAGCTGGCTTTCTCACAGTCTCCAGACTATGAATACGAGTCCACAGCCCAAGAACTGGAGCGAAGCATCTAATAACTGCACTCGTGTCTGTCGCTTAATATAAACACAAACACATATCTTTGCATATATATTGCATATACATAAAATACGGCTAAAGTGGGTGTCTGTTTCTGTGACATTGAAATTAGCATCCACAGTTAAATAACGCAGAAATGTACGTATGTACCAACATACAGTGTTGTGGACCTTCGTGGACATGACATGTGAAGCTTAAGTGACGTCACAGCTTACACTAGCTGACCCGACAGACGTTGTCTTGTCATTCAAACTTTTACTGTCAAACAACTGACAGTTATTTCAAATGTGACATTAAATAAGTTTTCATAAAAAGGTTAAGGAACTTTCACCCCCCCCCCCCTCTTTCAACCCCTTACAACCCTTTTTCGCATTAAAAAGTAGCCTATGTCTTTCCTCAGGCTATCTGTGTACCAAATTTCATTCAAATCGGTTCAGTAGTTTTGGCGTGAAAGCGAGACAGACAGACAGACAGAGTTACTTTCGCATTTATAATATTAGTATGGATTTAGACTGTATTGAGGCTTTAGCCAAGTTGTTACTAGCAAAATAGAAAATTATATTATTACAGCAAAAAGAAGAAGAAGAATTTTATTATTACAGTCACATTTAAAAATGAAAGGTCACATAAGTATGCCTTTACATTATTGACGTATATTATTTCCGAACATAAAATATTTTTTAATTAGCTATACATATTTTTCTAGGTTTCGCTTCGAATACTTGTTTGAATCAAAATTATATTTTCGTATAACCTTTGTATTGTTGTTCTCCCACCAGTGGGCCAGCCGGTGGACACGATCGGAATTACCCTCTAAAACTAGTTTTTTTCTGATTATTTTTAGTGATATTTATATCTTAAAAACTTTGAAATGTGCAAGCAAAATGAAGTTTTCTTGACAGCTTTAATTAAAAAAAAAGGTTTATTAAATTGCATTTTTAAACATTAAAAATAAAAATACTTTGTCATAAGTACCTGCTTAATTAAAATAGATAAAACCGACTGGAACCAAACCCACAAACAGACACTAAGTATACTGGAATAGACTGCTAAGAGCCTCCCCGAGCTAGTTACTTTACTCACTCAAATATTTAAATAAGAGTACTCATTTTATAAATTGTCTGTAAAGTTTTACAACTCTTTATACAAGGTGTAATAAAAGAACCCGTGAAACTTCAAAGGTGTAAGTACTCGTCAGTATAAACAACTTTTCCCAAGGAAAAAATTAGCGTTGACGCGATAAAAATCAGGTTTTATTAGGTAGGTAGGTACTTTATATATTTTTGCCAAGTAAATTACCTACTGAGCCCGTACTCTGAGTTGTGTTTTGTTGATCGAAACACGTATCGATAAGCGACTTGCGAGATATTTTGTATATAAATCCGATAAGCGTCTCTAGCGGGAGATTTGCAAACTATTTTTCGCCATACAAAAACTGCGTGTTTCTCGATACTCGCTTATCGAAAATCAACATAACAAAACTCGGGCTGCGGGCTCTGGATTTTGCAAGCAGATTTTTTTCGCGTTACTTTTGTAGCGCCATCTATCTCGCTACATGAGAACTATCCTAGATCGCGCAAACGAAGTTATTACGGAGTTTGAACATAAGTAATACTACCGAATACCATCCATCGGTCCTCGGACCCGAGCCAAAGGTCGCTCGGCGTGGAAGATCTTCCCTTTTCGTATGAGGACACATATCCTACCGTGTTCTCTTCACTTTGCTATTTTCATGGGATAAGTAGTTCATATTGACAAGCGACCTAAAGTTTTCAAGAGTGTTCTTATTACACCTTGTACTACTTAGAATTACATTTATTATTTCTCAATCTGAATAGAAAGATTTAAGCTTAGTTTGATTTTGGTTGTGTTTTATTTATCTAATACCTTTTAACCACGTACATAACAATAGCTAGGTATATGTATGTGAAAGTTGTAAAACTAGATGAACTTTTTTGCTTAGCTTTTTTTTAGTTTTATGTAAAAAAGTAACGCTAATTAATTAGTAGTGCTACATTTTGTATTTTGGAAAAGCCTCCAGGCACAGTAGACATCCTCCCAGATTTAACTTAGACTTCCTTTTAGTACTATGGCACCTACGTTTGTCTTCCTTGTGGTTTTCTTGAAAAAAAAACATTATATTATATTATTCCTGTTGAAAGCAAGACATTCTCATTTCACTAATGGCATGTTAATCAGAGTTAAACAAACCGCTTTGCTGAAAAAAGTTTCACTTGCGTGTCGCACTGGGCACATTTTGTTCTAACTAGTGATGTAGGTGATCCCTAACCGTAATTGCAAGAGTTTTTACGGTTCAAAGTATTATTCAAATCGTATTTGAATAAAATTTACCGAGAAACCGTATTGATAAAATAAATAATGAAACAGCCACCAGTAGCTTGCGACAGCCACGTGTACGAGTCTCCACGTGTGCTGGTCGCTGGCCACTGTGGTTGTGGTCGGTGGCCCGTTAGCTTATAATACCTAGCTATTTTATTTACTAACATACCAACTTAATAATAGAATGCTAAAATGTGGTAAAAATAATGAGTCAATAAATAATATGGTTTCATCGTACGCAGTCTTTATCATTTGAATAGGTAGGTATACAAAACCTACCTATAAAAAAATGATTAGGGTTAAGGATGTTGGTAAAGCTAATATTATAAAAACTATCAATAAAATTCAATGTTCATTCTCATTTTTATTTTCTACGAGTATTTAGATCCGTCCAACTATCCGTACATTCCGTAAATTTACCGTAGATAACCGTATATCCTTATTCCAACTGGTTCATCACTTGTCCAAATGATAAATGACCTGAGGATTTCGGGGGAACTTTTTGTCTCAAATGTGGGAGCTTTTATCGAGTTTTAATTCATTAGTGAGGATTTAGTGAAGTATTTTTGACTTGACGATTATTTTTTTTATCCGATTAGTATCTGCGTTTGAGGGTTAAATAGATAGATTTATATTTCTATTATTTCTTATTAGATAATAATATTCTTTTCAACACACTTGCTCATAAAGTGGCTCTATGGTCACCGCAATTAGGCACATAATGATACCCATAATCAAACTGTGACTTTTTCATTGCTATAACTCACAAGTGAGTTATAGATTTTTTTTTAAAAATTTATTGGTTGAGTAGCTTTGTTACTAAAAAAGTTTTTATTCAAAAAAAAGATCGTGTTCAATAGAACAAATAAATGAATGTTCCTATTGCTTGCTCATTTCATGCAACTTCTTATTTAAATAGATAATTTTAACTCGTACGTGTTTAATAAATAAAACTTTCACTCAAATATAACTTTTGTTTTCTCTGTAATAAAAAAAAACTTTAAATTCCCCATTTTGTACGTGGCAGAATAGGCGCAAACCGTAAGCGCGGAAAATTAAAAAAAAAACCTCATCTCTTTAGTCTGTGGCCGATCGCAATGCGCGCGCATAGGAAAACTGATTAGTTATTCCCGCCATAGCGAAACATTTTTCACAACTCGTTTTCACTGTTGAAATTATAGTTATTTCATTGTTATTTTATTCACAAGTGTGTTGAAAAACGTCGTATGATACACGTGTGTATTGATGATTACCGTCCTCGGCTCTCTTAAGACCCTCGCCTACGGCTCGGGTCTCAATGGCACCTCGGCGGTAAGCACCAATGTTACACACTTGTACCATAATGTACTATTATTGCACACCAAGAAAAGAATAAAAACAAAAAGAAATATGTTACAAGTATGAGGTACAATGGGTGGTCTTATCGCTATAAGCGCTCTCTTCCAGACAACCTTTGGATGAACAGAAGCATTTTAATAGGTAAGAACGGGGCGCACATAAAAATAAATATACGTACCTATGTGGTGAAGGTCGTTTGAAGCCTAATCATAAATATTCATAGACATTTCACATAACGCCCTCTACCCTGCTGAGCTGCTCCCTTAACGCAAGCTCTGAACTGCTTTCGTTGCCCAGCATAATGTCAAGCGACGTGACCACAGATATTATGAAAACAAAAAGCTTTTGACGGCAAAAAACGCGCTGAAACGCGCTAATGTCACTATATAGTCACAGAATACCTATGATTTAGTATGAAAACAGTTCAGAAAACCTGGCAGGTTTTATATGACCACGATTGCCCCATTGTGTCGCTTGTCCAGTATTTTTACTTTGTTTCTCCAAAGTGCTTACGGTCCATAGTATCTTATTTTGCTATAGCTTGCTTATATTTCTATTTTTAATATTTAATATTCGCTAATGGTGAGTTTCCTGTACTCCTTTGTAATAAACCTTAAAAGCTTATTTTGTGCAAACATTTTTATAATAAGTAAAAGTATCGAAATTTTCTTTATCGTTAAACACGGCAAGCTCTGAAGAACTTTTAATATAACACTAGCTTTTGTCAGCGATTTCATTTTTCGTCCTGTTAGCGTACATGCTAATCCAGGGTAACTACGAACTATAATATATTCCAAGATTCAACCAAATTGGACTATTGCAGCGTGATTTAAAAAAAACATCGGGTCGCTGATTAAAAAAAAAATCTTTTTTTATCTGAAAGGGTTATGCTTCCAGATTGGTCTCATAAGTTTTTTATCAAAATCGATTCAGTAAGAATAAGCGCCAAACTACATCAGAAGACAAAACGTCGCGTCGTGTAGTTAGGGAGAGAAAATATTTTTTTTTATAAGCAAGTTTTTTAAGAGCTTTTTCGTTACAATAATTATGCTTTTTCTTAAAAGCTATTTCAGTTATAACTAAAGCAAAACCTTTTTTTACAGCATGCTTTTTAAAAGAATATTTATTTTCATGTCACTACGGACACGACAACGACGTCTTGTCGTCAGGTGTGCGCCAACGCTAACTGAAAAAAACACGTCATCTGCGTACACGACATTGCATATTTTGCTTTCCTGTGACGTTTCTGTGTAACTTACGATAAATAAAACAGTCCCAATGAACTGCTATCACCATCATCATCATAACTTAATGATGAAGGCGTTTCAAATTAAACTCAGTTCACATGAATTTCACGACAACTCCCAATGCATCTTATCATCATCATCATCTAATGATTGAAGTCGGTTTTTCCAGTTTTTGAAACTTATAAATTTTGCGTTGAGTTTTGGACTAAACGGTCGGATGTATTCGAGCATTCTTGATGACTCTATTAGAAAGTCGGAAGTCGCGTTACGGTGGTACTTATAACCACATTCATAAAGTTAACATTTTCCTTGAAACTCAAGCGCGGTAATTGCATTTGGAAATTCCTGTTGGGCTATTACGTTACTCGCGACAATCGAGTCAATTACTTTTTCTCATCTTTTTCATTTATAATTATGCACAAAGAAAACTACAACTAATACAGTATATTCACAACATTTACAAAATACACATGAAACGGTTGAACTATCTACAAACCGTTGCTTTTCGACCTAAAAACTCCGTTACCAGACTTGGCCACTAACTCATACGAGTTTGCTTGCTTACAGGAGCATGGGTAACCCCTTACTCCTCACGCTGCACCATCTAGTTTACACTTGACTTATGGGATGTCGCACAAATGATTGCTGTCGCTAAGTACTTTTTTTTACGTTTTTCATGAACACTACACAATGGTTTTTCACGGGTCTATTGGCTGATGGTTTCGACAGAATAACAGCGCCTAACTACCTTTGGGTGGTGAGGCATACGCTGAGTCGAAACCCGTTTGCTGCTGGAGCACACAAACACTTGCCAGCTTACCTAGCTGCCTACTCAATCCACTAATCTCATTTTTCTTTCAGTGTAATTTTTATTTATTTGTAGTGTTGTTAGTTTAGTTCTGTAGGTGTATTTTGTGTGTTACTTTATAAGCAAATAAATGCCTGTTTATGTCTATGTGTAATCGACTCACTGGTTTTCAATAGTATTTATAAAGACCTTAGGACTTTCAACGTGAGTAGGACCTAATTTTGTTAATGTGGAAGATGAACTAATGAAGTAATGTATTAATAATGAAATAATGAAGATGAATTAATGTGGATTTATTGCCTGATTTTAGCCTACATTAAATGTCTATTATTTAATTTTAGCTCAGACTTTTTCTCATAAAATATATTTTTCATCCCACCATCTCGGAAAGAGTATTTTTAATCTTCAATATCTGAGTGGAAAAGCCGTTTTTATTCTCTAGAGGATAAAGTAAATTGAATTTAGAACATCGTGTGCACTAAGTTTGTGAATTAAAAAAAACATTAAACCTATTTACTGCTACCTCTATGGTGCCGAATATATCATACAACGTTTTTTTTAATTTGTTAAAAACTCAGACTCGGAACCTTCTTGGTGTTCTTTTTTCAATTTGCTTTTTTTGCATTTAGTCATTTCCTCGCTGAGGTGGAATGAAAAGTTACGTGTTGCACTCGAGTGCAAAGATTTTTCACCTCGTGCTCTTTTGATTCCCTCGCTAACACTCAGGATTCTAATTTTAGAATCCTTCGATTGCTCGGTCATCAAAATTGAACACGCGGTTAAAAAGCAACTTTGCACTCTTGTATAACAAATAACTATTTTCAGTTCCAAAGATCCGTTTACGTATTAGACAGCAATCGTTTACATGTGAACAGGCAATTAAACCTCTCCCTTTCCCTTGTCAAGATTTTGATAATCATGCCAGCTTTTGTAATGCGAAGTAATTTTGTTTACATTATAAAGAGCTCGCATCCAGGGCTTTGGGGCCCGTTTCACAAACTTGACAATTTATGTTAGGTATAAAAATCAATTTTATTCTTAAGAATTATTTATTTTACACACAACACAAAACAGGTACAACACAGTACAATAATTGCACAATAGGAAACAAAAAAAAAACTTAGTTTTCAGATAGTATTGCTATTAATTGTGATGTTGATAATAACTAAACATTAGCAAATTAAACTTTACGGAAATATCCAACTAGATCTAGAAACCTTTATTTTTTAATTAGCCAAGTTTTATTACACATTTATTTGTTTCCTTACCAATTAATTGTTAGTAGGTATGTACTCTATCACACTGGTTATTGGCGAGCGAGTTTAAACGAAAGCACAACAGCCTTACTGCGGGTACGTAATGTGCTCGATCTTCACTCGCTTCGCTCTAAACTCGCTCGCCAATCGCCATTATCTTATACCGCGTGCACACTATGCCCATGCCGCTGCCGGCATTAATGCCGTGGACTTATTGCCACAGCAACATCGCTTTTACTGTCACTAAGGAGCTAGGGCATGAACTTGGCGATGTTGCTGTGGCAATAAGTCCGGAATGAATCGCGGCATTAATGCCGGCAGCGGCATACGCGGTATTAGAGCACAGTGAAACAGGACCCCAAGACTTACAGCTCGCTAAGCGTAATACCAGCCTATTAATACGTAATTTAGTTAATCTTCAGAGAGCGAACGAGAATGACGTGATGTTCATGTCGTGACCTTGTAGTAGGTACTTTAACGAGTTGAACGGTTGTTGTAATTATTGGTATTTTTGAAACTTTATATAGATAATATATACCCAGACTCTTAAGAGACTGGCGTGGATCAGGAAACCCACCTACACACCCTACACACACCCTTTACACATTCTCACAAACCAATTCTCCCTTCACACTTGTCTTAGCTGTAGGTTATCATTTATTTGTTAGTTTTTGTTTATTAGTTTGTTTGTAGTATAAGAGGGGCGGGCACTGAGTATCGGGAAACAGAATTTCTTGTCCGATGCTCAGGGTTCCCCATAGTGTTTATGAATGGCTACACATTCTGCGTAATGTGTAGTGTAGTCTTTAGATCATAAGCGCTCAGTTAATTACTTTACTTGAATAAAGAATACATTATTATTATTATAGATACTTACTTTAAGGAATTGAAGAAATACTGTGGGAAAAGGTACAAACGTCTGCATTCACTCGACTAAGGATAATTGGGATCAAAGACGGTGCGAGGTGCTGGTATACGCATACTCCAACTCATTCAAAGCAAATGTAGTCTTACCTAATCATACAGAACCTTAATGAGGATTCAAAGTGGTTAAAAGTATAAAGTGCATTTACTAAATAAAATTTAATTAAAAAAAAATAAAAAATTCAAAAATGATAGTATTTATGTCCATGTTACTAACTTAAAAAAAGAAGTAGATTTTTCTAATAAATGGTGTTTTTTGTTTTGTTAGGTTCATGCAAATATTTCCCGAACGCATCTCGGTGAGTTGTTTTTGAACTTAGAAACTTCTCGAACCTCCATTTATTTTGCCTTTGACTTGACTTTGACCACAAATTCGACTATACACAGAACAAACATAGTTCATTACATAGATTAGCATGGTATGGACACGTAATGAGGAGGGATGAAAGTCATATAACGAAGAGAGTTATGAATATGAGTGTGGCTGGGTATGCAAGTAGAGGAAGACCGAAGAAGAAGTGGTTTGATTGTGTGAAAGAGGATATGAATGTGAGAGGAGTAGATTCAGAGTTGACGAATGATAGGAGTGAGTGGAGGAAGAAAACTTGTTGTGCCGACCCCACCTAGCGTGGGATAACTGCAGGGAAATGATGATGAAACATAGTTCATTACACAAATGTTTGTTTTAAACATAACTTTGGTATTAGCTAGAACTAAAATAGAACCTACATATCGTCAGTAATCCTATGAGTATTTGCCAAAATTTATGTACGTAACGAAAGGGTTGTTATATACGAAATAGTTATACCTACACTATGATCACCAAAATATTCTTGCCCGATGCGATAAGAGTATAAGATAAGTAGGAAACTCGCGATAAATCAATCGAGCATTTTGTCTATTACACCTTTTGTTGTACTTGCATTTTAAGATGTGTACCATTTGTCACTAGAACATTGTGACCATGATGATAATGTACATTTTGACTATTGCACTTTTTGACGTTCATAATTTTTGCCACATGGACAGCCGGTCCGTAGGTATAGACATTTTGACCTCAGCACTACCCAGTCCCGGAATCGTATTTTTTTATATACTATAATAATAATAAATATTCACGGACACTTAACACAACGCCTTCTAGTCCCAAACTAAGCAAAGCTTGTACGATGGAAACTATATGGCTGATAGAATACATACATAATTTTTTTTGTAAATACATAGTTATAATACATATAAACACCCAGACACAGAACAAACATCTATGTTTACAACACACAAATGTTTGTTCTCGGTGGGGATCGAACCCGCACGACCCACAGCACGGAAGGCAGAGCTACTACCGACTGAGCCATGACGCCATACTATATCGTTTTGAGTATTTGAGCTGCTGAGCTGTTAAGGTTAAATAAACATAATAATAAAAACAAAAGACTAATAAATAACAGTATTCGTTAACAAAACCACGGTACGGAACGTCTGTATTTGTATAAGTTGAACACAAAATGAACAAGCAACAGACCTTGACGGGTTAAACCCTCGTCTTCAATAAATATGTGACCGTCAGAGCCTTAAATAGAAAAAACATTATATTTTTTCATATTTAGTTTCCAAAAAGTACGGAATAAGAAGATGGTCGGTTGTAGAGTAAGAGGTAAAAAAAAACGATTACAAATTATACAGTATTTTTTAGATGAAATTCGGCTTTTCACATTCTTGCTAAGTTTTGAATTTTGTATGAGTGAGTTGTATTTTTCGCGCTTACACTGGGTTATTCCCGTTGAGCCCACCGGATGGCCCACTGGTGTGCCAGATGGGATAAAAAACATCTAACGGTTTCTTAGAAAAATGCCTCACTGAGCGCATCCACTGAGGACGTGCCCTCTGACACATAGCAAGGCGCCCACTACTCTGAGACATAATATAATAATATGTGTAACTTAACATCAGATGAGCTATCAGCTTGTTGCACTACTTTTATCATTAAAAAAAAAAATGTGTTAAGTCTCATGTGCGTGTGATAGCATCGGCATCTTTGAACGGTAGTACATTTTCAGAAGCCCAAATCTTCGCAAACAATGCCATACAATGAGCATAGTACGCAGGACATTAATGAAAAGGCCTTTGCCATTAATTTAGCTTTGTAGGACTCGCAATAATACAGTTTGGATCTTAACACCGCTGTTTGGACCAGTTTAGCACAAGTTTTCAGCGCTATCATATTTGTACCTTAGACGTCCTCATTGGACTTGCTCTGTGAGGTAATGCATTGTTATAGGCAGAAGTTACCACTTAACATCAGGTGAGCTATCAGCTTTTTCCATTACTTTTATCATAAAAAAAAATATTGCCTAAGAGCCAGTGAACGCCAGACCTTCGTTATTTCATAAAGGCTCAAAGTATGTCAGTGCATGCTCCCAACACAGGTAAAAACCGATGGACCATCGAGAATTTTGGCTCATCGTGGCTTTGGCAGGCAAGCTGTACTATAGGTGTGGAAAATACCACTTTACTTTCGCCAAATTATAAAGGCTGATTTTTTGATAGTAAACATTTTAATGTGGCCTCATATTACAATATTTTGAGATTGGTACGTGCTTCGTGCACTTTTATTTGAAAAAAAATTGTTATAGTCAAAGTCAAAGTCTTATTCAATAAAATCTCACTGATCACTTTGAATCGTCATTACGTTTTGTATGATTAGGTATGATTACAATTTTTTTTTTTTATTGGATGAGTTGGAGCTAGTTCGTCCCAAGCTTGTTTGTCTTCTAAATAATAATAATATTTTATAGTATGCTATATCTTTACTATGTCGTTGATCGGGTTGTTCTACGCTACGTCTTCTAGTTTATAGACGCCGTGTGAACCGTCATCATCAAAGAAGCCTCCTACACCCTTCCAGATATCCAAGGACTTTTCAGCGTTTACAGGGTTTTGTTCTGTATTCTAAGCGAATGTCTGAGCCAATAATCAACAATCAGAACTTGGACTCCTTTGACGTTTTCGAAAACGGACAAAATTACTGTCTGAAAACGCGCGTGCGATGAATTTTAAAATAGTATCAGGTCTAGAAGGGGATTGGAGGATCAAGCCCCCCTCCCCCCACCCTCACAAGCTCCGAGATCCAAGGGTAGACTAGACTAAGTCAGTTAAAACCCTAAATAGTTTAGTCTAGTATATAATCTGTGGTTTGGTCAAAGCCTTCCAAACTAACCTTCCAACAATCCTGGGCGTCTACTGTGAATAATGATTACCGAAGATTCGGTAGTGACGTTTGCGCTACACTGCGCAGTAACGCTGTGACTTTGAAAGAGCCTGGACCATCGCTCGAGGTGACCGCGCAGTATAACACAAACGTCACTACCGAATATTCGTTAATCAATTTTCGGAGTAGAGGCCGTGGATCGGCGAATGAATCTACACTATCTAATCTAATCTATTTCTACCACACAAGCAATGGATTTTAAGTTAACATGATCAAGAATTTGCCTACAGTCTCACCTGGATGGTAGATAGATAGATAGATAGATATATTCTTTATTGCACCCCAAGAAAAGAAGAAAAACAATAAAAGAGAAATAAGTTTTAAGTATGAGGTACAATGGGCGGTCTTATCGCTATAAGCGATCTCTTCCAGACAACCTACAACGGTAGGTGACGACTATTATTTACAAGTTATCGTCAGTTACTAAGATTTTGCTATCCTAAGACTAAGGCACGTATGCTGCTTTACTGCTCAAGCGGATCCGGACTCGAGCATAGATTGTATGAAAATCTCGACTCAAATCTATGCTTGAGTAACGATTTCTTTATCAGCATACAGGCCTAAATCCTTTTACATTCCGATCCAAAACAAAAAGCGTTATTGTTATTTCACGACAAAGCTACAGAGATTGTTTTGCTATCAACAATAATCAAAATGAACAACAAACAAAAACAAAAGACAAAAACAGAAGGCTGTCAAAATACGAAAAAATGATTTCTAGCGAAATGTCACTCAAGGAAATTGTTGAGCTTGCTTCACACTGTAACACATTATAGTATAGCTTAGTAATATAAACCATCTATAGCTGTCTTCAATAGAAAAAACGGTAGAGCATGTCCTGTTACATGGCACTACAAACAAACTAAGCCAGGTCCAAAACAGACCTGCATGAGCTGATCGGGTCTCACTCCTCGGCATCCACAACACCAAAGATGCTGGAACACTGCTGCCATCAACCCAAAGTCCTTTTCCGTGACTTTAAGGAGTTGGGCTGGCGGGGATGAGGACAGCAGAGGGACAATGCACAATACGAGCCAACGCCGGACGTCAGTGCAGATGTTATCCCCAACATGAATTAAAATTAAGAACCCCCTTAGTTAATTTCTAGAGAATATAAATTATTATATAATAATATGGAAATTAAGTTTGTTAACACTACACACTGAAGTAACGTGATTAAACTGCTTAGCGGCAGAAGTTCGGTAGTAGTACTGTCCCAAATGAACTCTTTCACAAAAAACTATACTATACACTAATCTTTTATAGCTTGCTTGCAGTGTAATGCAAGGTTTTAATTGTCAACAAAGCACGTCTGTGAGCGACGCTTGTTCATTACGAAAACAATTTATTTGGAAACAAACACTTATTTAGAACGATAAATATACTTGAAATAAATATTTGCGGCACTGGTTCTTTCCTAGTCACTGTGGTATATGTAATGCTAAAAAACCGCGATAGCTATCACTCAAATCAATTTCATTTTTGTAAATATTTTCATCTCAGATTATCTTAGTTTTAAAACTTACAGAAGAAAAATGACTGGACATCGTAGATGACATGACAGCTTAATTAAAAATTATCATTGAAGGAAAGGTAGAAGGAAAGAGAGGAAGAGGAAGACCGCGTAAAAGCTATAATGAGCCAACTGAAAGAAAAGCAGCTTCAAAAGAGTTTTATATATATTGATGATGATATTGATAAAACTTTCAGCAAATTACACCATTAATCTTTGTAATCCAAACTGTTAAGCACTTAAAGTAAATCCTTTCAATGGCGGTTATAAGATGATATCGCCGCGGGCGACACGTTCGTTGATCTCAAAGAAACTCTCCGCTTTACCGTCAGATCTGTGCCTCTGTCACTCTATGGTGTGACCATAGCACTAGTAGTTCGCCGCGAACTGAGATCTCGTGGTCGGTCAAGAGGTTGTAAAGATACGAGGGTCCAAACGGAATAAAAAAAATTCGTACAAAAGTATCACATGGGGTGTCATGATAGGTCTTTGCTTTAAGACATTCCAAAACCGTTTTAATTTTTATTCTAGGTGAAATAGTTTTGGAGTTGTTGTAAAAACTATCATTTATCGGCCTTCGGCCGACAGCTACTTATGTATATTTTTGCAGCTTGATACGGTTCACCAAATTATGCTTCTCATTAAGTTCAACAAATCTTTTTTATTTAATTAATTAACAATCATGAAATGAGCTGAAAGTCGCTCAGCGAGCTATGGAGAGAGCTATGCTCGGAATTTCTCTGAAGGATAGAATCCGGAACGAGGTAATCCGACAGAGAACCAAGGTGGTCGACATAGCTCAGAGGATTAGTAAGCTGAAGTGGCAGTGGGCCGGCCATGTTTGCCGCAGAACCGACAATCGTTGGAGCAAACTAATACTCGAGTGGAGACCGCGTTTAGGCAAGCGTAGTGTAGGACGCCCTCCGGCTAGGTGGGGTGACGATCTGAGACATGTAGCTGGCAAACACTGGATGAGAAGAGACGAAGACCGGGCTCAGTGGCGCGTCTTGGGAGAGACCTACGTCCAGCAGTGGACCGATATAGGTTGATGATGATGATGAACAATCATAGCATGGTCTACTGTCTAATTACTTCCATAATAGCAATTCTAAGACTCAACATCATCGTCAATCAACCATCTACTATAGGACAGTCTTTGCTAATTTTAATTTGCTAATTCTTAGATCTATCGATCACAGTTTCTAATATCTTGACTATAAATAATAATAATAAATAAATATTCACGGACCACTAAGTCCATTTAACACAACGCCTTCTAGTCCCAAACTAAACAAAGCTTGTACTATGGGAACTAGATTGCTGATAGAATACATATTATATACATCTATAGAAGTGAAACGTCTATTTCTCAAGTAACTGTTATCCAATCTATATCGGAAGTAAGCCTCGTCCCGGCGTCACTTCCTGTGATTAACGACCCTAACCCAATTTCCTTTAAACTCGGAAAATATTGGCGGCGGCGCGAATCAAAGACAGACGCCCTGAATTTTAATGTAGCTTTTATTCACAGCCTTAGGATACTGATCAGATGTGGCTGAGCATTTTGTGTGATCAAATATTATTGAATAACTTGAACAGTGATAAAAAATAATTTATTTAACATTTTATTGCATAAAATATAGTCTTTTTATACAAAAGGTGGACTTAATGCTGAAGTAATTGTCTGCCAGCCAGCCCAAAACTTTTGCAACTTAAAGACCACGTTTTAACTCTTGACAGTATAGTCTTCTTCTTGTTTCTAATGACCTCTAGAACGGGCCTGAGAGCTCATAGAGTCATCTGTAAAAAATTGTCATATATCGCAGTCTGACCGGTTTGACACTCTCCCTTTTTTTAACTTTTAACTTTTAAACTTTTCTTCCTTATTTTAAGTGTTCGAAGATCAAGCAGTATACCCAGAAGCTTACGTTTTACGGTGCTTTTCCAGCAGAGCTAAGCTATGCTACGTTGCTCCTCCTCCTTGCGTCGATATCCTCAGGGTTGAGGGTCGTGACCTTTATGTAAGACCTTGTTTTGGATGATGTTCTTCCAGCGAGATCTGTCTGCTGCAGACCGGATGGCATCACTCACGGAGGAATCCAGTGCTGAGCGAACCTGATCGCTCCAACGCATTGGGCTTCGTCCTCGCGACCTCTTTCCTTCCACCTTGCCACGTTGCTAAGGATGTGTTAATTTAACTTTGTTTTCGACGATCTGAAAAATGTAGAACACTGGATGAGAAGAGCCGAAAACCGGGCTCAGTGGCGCGTCTTGGGAGAGACCTACGCTCAGCAGTGGACCAATACAGGTTGATGATGATGATGACAACAACAAATGCGGCTTAACATCGCTACTTTACAAGAAACAATTGAAATGGTTGCTAAGCTTTTTTCGACAGCTTCCTTTACAAGTTTTGCGACATTTTAATTCAAACCAGCATTACTATTTAATTTTGTTCTCAGTCAAAACCGAAATCTTCCCCCAGGTGGTCAAATTATATCGTCCTTTGAAGTTTTTTGGGTAATATAATGACTAACTGGAAGCCGCAGGTAAGCTATAAGTAGCCCAGTAACTAAATTCGAATAGCAATGGGACCTTGCGGAAGCGCTTGTGACGTAGCTTGCTTAATCAATACTAGCTGTCACCTGCTCGCGTGGTAGCAGCATCTAACCAGCAGTGCAAGTACCGTTCTTATCGATCGCTCAGTTGTCGATCGCTAAAGTCGATAAACGTATCGAATCGTATCGTTCCATGGGAGTACGGATCTCTTGTCGACAAATTTTAACGATGCCTTACGATCGTCATAATAAGGTTCTCTTTCGTTTGTCAGAATCAAAACATAGTAAACATACACCATTGCCAATTCGTTAAAATTTAACGAATTTGTCTACCGATCGACTAAGTTGGTAACGTACCCGCAACTGACGATAAAACGAATTGTGTCGATTCTAAATGACAAATTATGCGATCGACAAGAACCGTACTTGGGGGGCTGTTTTGAATACTTTTAAAAATCCTGAAACACGTGGCGAGTCAATTTATTTGAAGCTTTTATGTAGGTACCAATTTTCAAGGGTCTTTCATGTACGGAATATTAAAAAAACGGATTATTGGTTAGAATCTTTGATCCTAATTTTAGACTCGTTAGCATGCGACTTTTCAAAATTCCTTTCTTAGTGCACCCTTACCCTTACACTATGTGAGGACTACCCTCCTCATATCTCTAGGACTTGTAGTTTAGGCTGTGCGTCAATTGTCAGTCAGCTTCATGAGAGTTTTATATGTTTAGATTTACTGACTATCTAGCATATGTTTCAATCCGGATATAGGGCTTCTGAATGGTACCTATATTTATAGTAGTTTCATACCTATAAATTTCAAACAGACAAACTCGATTTTCGGAATCAGAATCGTTCACTTAATAGATCTGCATATTTAGTTTGTCCATTCTTTAATTTTAGTTTTTGGCTTTTTTACAGTTTTGTAATAGTATAGCTAGATTTATATTCTATTAAGTTATAAACCCTATACAAAATTAAATGAATTATCAACTGGGTTAGTAACTTGGACCAAACCAATAACTCGCCGAATAACTATGATTTATGAAGTAAGAATTGATCTAACACCTTTGCTCGTAGTTTCGATATTTTATTTGTCGACTCGTTTGAATATAGTTTTAATATTCAGTAAGATGACATCTATTGCGGATGACGATTATCAAACCAACCACGTTATGCGAAATAATGGCGGGCAATTACACGCACAAACTTTAACGTTTATTACCGTTCGTACCACTGTGTTTCGTCCCATTTGGACGAATGGGAATGCAAGAAATAAGTATTATTTTATTCCCATTCGTCCCATTGTTAAAAGTACGTATGTACCTACTTATTGTTCCCGAAAAACAACACAGAAAGCCGAAGCGAAATAAAAATCCGGAAAGAGATAATTAAACATTGGTTTTGTCAAAAAGCGGCTACCGTTATATTATTCAGAAATCTTGTCGATTAATTTTAAATTCAGAATATTTTTTTTACGGACGCTATAACACGGTTAACGTTTTTTACATAACAAAGGCTTCACAGTAAAATCTCACGTTTTAATTACACCCGTGCTGAGTATTACAGGGAAATTACTCGGTAATTAACGGGATGATTGGCTCCAGGGGATGAAACGAGCACACCGGGGGTAAAGACTATACCCAAAAACTTCAGGGTGTTTTATCAACAAATATAAACATTTCACACAGTACAGTACAAGAAGTAGTATTAGTAGTAGTAGTACCAGTAGTAGTAGTAGTAGTAGTAGTAGTACCAGTAGTAGTAGTAGTAGTAGTAGTACCAGTAGTAGTAGTAGTAGTAGTAGTAGTAGTAGTAGTAGTAGTAGTAGTACCAGTAGTAGTAGTAGTACCAGTAGTAGTAGTAGTAGTAGTACCAGTAGTAGTAGTAGTAATCGTAGTAGTACCAGTAGGTGTAGTAGTAGTAGTACCAGTAGTAGTAGTAGTAGTAGTACCAGTAGTAGTAGTAGTAGTAGTAGTACCAGTAGTAGTAGTAGTAGTAGTAGTAGTAGTGGTAGTAGTAGTAGTTGTACAGTGATTTTTTTTCTCACACAAACACTGATAACTTTCTTTTTACTTAGTTCGGGACTAGAGGGAGTTGCGTGAAATGTCCAAGAATACTTATTTTAATATTTATATTTTTTACCCAGCCTTATAAGAGGTACCAGAAGGAATAAGACTAAGTCACACGATGTAAGATAACTCGACTTGACAAGACTCGACATGACTTGACGAATGAATTGACTTGACTTATATTATTACTAGCCGTCGCTCGCGGCGTTGCTCGCGTTCTAGACCCTTTAGAGTGTGACTTTTCAAAATTCCTTTCTTAGTGCACCCCTACACTATATAAGGATACTACCCTCCAAATTTCATACCTCTAGGACTTATAGTTTAGGCTGTGCGTTGATTCTCTGTCAGCTTCAAAAGAGTTTTATATAATTAAAAAATAATAATAAATAATATAATATTGATATTGATTGATTTCAAATACTTGACACTGGCAAAAATGTCTGTCGAAATGACGGACAGAAGCCATATAGGTAGAAAAGAAGAAGAAAAAGAAGCATAATAAAACAAAGTTCGACTTCAAACAAATAAACTTCACCGGTGTGCCTTGTGGTTGGCACAATTTAACTTTGCGTGTGCCCTGAGCTTTACCGGTACCGTTTTTATTTAACCAGTTACATTTTTATCGATATTGCGGTTATTTTAGTGTAAAACCGGTTTCTGCATCGAAACAGATAACGGTTTACGGTTATGGGTCAAGTTTGACCCAACTAGTCCAGTGGGATCTTTTTATAGGAACCTCTGGTTTTATGTTTTGTCTTTTATAATGTACTTTCGAGGGGTTAAGACGAGTGTTCTAAGTCCACTGTGTGAAAGCGTGTAGTACAAAATGTATGGAACTAGCTTCCGTCCGCGACTTCGTCTGCGTCTCGTTTGATCCTGTTGATTTTCCGGGATGTTCATCTAGATTGAGAGATCCATACTCAGATCAAGATAAAAATTAGGCAGGAAAATGTTAAAAAATTTGTTACAATTGATAGCACTAACCCAAAAATTCGTTATAGCCGAAAAACCGGATCCCTCATCTAGTTCGTAACCTGAATTAACACATACTTGGGCAATTTTTCGCGGACGAAGTCACGGGCGGAAGCTGGTTTATAATAGTGGTGGGATAGGATTCCTAGAATTCCAAATTCAATTTCAACAAAAAGTTCTAGTAGTTACTATAAAAACTATCTACTAAAATGTACGAATTCTTTTTTAGCATTCGTAAAACAATGTGATAAGTATCCGTTATGTGTGCATATCTCATAGCGAGGTTTTAGTCGGGAAAGCACTAAATAACATGTGGCGTGTCCGGTACAGGGGTGTAGTAAGGAAAGGTAGAAGAGGGGCTCTTATGAAGTTAAAGTAACTAATTTACTGAGCTCGTCACTAAAATGTGGTATGAAAGTGACAGAAAAGATCTTGAAAAGTTAAAGTAATCTGTAATCTGTCGCTTTTTCGTTTTCGTTTCATCGACTTTCCAATCCCAACGATGCTAAAGAAGGTTTCACTTCAAAACATGTGTGCAATTCACACGTGGTAGAAGTGAAAGCTTTAAAAATGTTGGCTTCAAGATAATGAGACGAATGTAAAATTTCATTAGATAGGTGGGTAAACGTACGCTATGCAATGCAGTAAGTAGGTAGGTAAGTATAAAATCTTGTAAGTAAATATAAACCTTTTGAGCTAGTGTAATGTGAACCAAACAGTGATATGTAGTGTGAGTGCAAACTAGTGCCACCTAATAAGAACACAACAACAAAGTGTCTTCGCCTTAAGTAATTAGAGACAATAAGAAAAGTGCCAATGGACACATTCTTAGATTAGTTTATGTTATGCTAAAAATTTATGTCAATGTAAAATTACTAATTAGCCAGCGTCGTGGCTAGATCGTAATATAATTAGGGTATAAGTATTATTTATTAGTACAGGTACGCTAACTAAAAAAAAAAAAAAAAAAAAAAATATAAACATTCTACTTAGGTAGTCAATTGTGATATATTGTGACTATACTTGAATCTGTGTCACTAGAAGCACCTCAGGAAGCGTGTACTAACTTTTAGATAATCTGTTACGCAAAAAGTAAGTGTAATAGTATACTAGTAGCTCATCTGTAATCTGTCGCTTTTTCGTTTCATCGACTCTCAAATCACAACGGTGCTAAAGAAGTTTTCACTTCAATAACTTTTCCTAATGTATCTGTAAAACTAATTGATTCACAAAGCAAATTACGAAAAAGTACAGTATTTACAATATTTGCAAAATACACATGAAACATTGAGCTTTTTATAAACCAATTACAGTGAAAACCATTAAGGTACTAATTAGGTCAACTAATCCAAATTGGTACTTATAATTTATAGAACTTATTGTGGCGGCTAGCCACAAGTAGGTAAATCGGTCTGACGCGATAGTTTTGTGTGCCGCGTCGCCAGTCGTCTCTCCCCGCTCGCACAGTATAAACATGTAGCTTCGTTGGTGAAATAAATAAGTAATTATGTGGAACACTGTACTTTATCATAACATCCCGAAGATTAGAAGACTCCGCCACAACAACATATATAATTACCCCTAAACTTATGATCTGTGGTATGAGTTAGTGGCCAAATCTGATGACGAAGTTTTAAGGCTGCTTTGGCCGCGACTGCTAGAGCCAGACCGACCGTTTAACGTACCCTCCGAAGCACAGAAGGGCGCTGATGTAAATGCCCAACGATCACCCATCCAAATAGTGACCGCACAGAACGTCGCTTAACCTAAAGAGCGTTTGTATTGATAAAGGCATCTTTACATTAAGATCAAGAATATTTTTGTAAGTATTTTCTTACTAAATATTATAGTGAATATGCCTATCGTCACTGAGTCCGGCCCTGTGTTGGTGCATCCGGCGTTTAGTCGCTGTAAATCCGCTTCTCTTGCGAACACTACTCTTGCGGTTTTCGTTTATAACGCGAATGTTTTGCAAACTGTACCTTTCTGTTCCGTTTTCGCTGAAAAATATATGAGGGTAGGTACAGTCAGTATCAGAAGTTGATTACTATTCAGAATTTCAAAATTATTCATATTTTTTATCAACGACATTATCTAATCATCCTTTTCCGTCATGGTTTTTTTACTACTCAATAATTTTTCGACTGGGCGGGGTATGTCAGCCGGATGCCTCCCGATAGGTGGGCGACCATCTCCACATCTTGGGTCCCTGACGGTCGGCGGTATCGGGGTCGGCCAAGAAAGCGTTGGCGCGACGAACTAGACGCCTTCGAAAGAGGATGGTGGAAGGAAGCTCGGGATAGAGAACATCGGACGTCTTTGGGGGAGACCTTTACCCAGCAGTGGGACAAATTAGATAAATAAAAATAAACATTTTCGATGTTTCTGTTCACTATGGTGATTATTAATTGTAGCGATGTCAATAGACTTAAGCACAGATCATAATTATAATACTGACTAAAGAAAAGAGTATATTTATATTGGTCCGCTAAAGCTGAGCTAACTAAAACGATTGCTAAATCTGTTGTCATCTCCTTTCGTTGTCATGTCAGTGACAATGTTAGAGCATTTTTTAAAACCGCGCTAAAATGACAGTTGAGTATGAATAAAGAGGTAAGCATTGATTATGTTTGACGTACGTCTCTGAGTGCGGTGATAATCTATTTCAAGTAAGTTTTTTTTTAAGGCACCACCCACTATCTTATCAGCCTCTAAATAGAAATACATTTATTCACAAAGAAAATTACAACTAATACGGCATTTCCAGTAGGTTGGGATCGGAATATTTATGTGAATTTGTAAGAACATACATAAATAAAGTCAGCTGAAATGTGTTCTGAATTTAGGCCCGTAAAATACCTACTAAGAAGATAAGGTTGTATTTTATGGCTAGAAAATAGTAGAGCTAATTTTTTTGCAATACTTTCGAAAATAGCAATATTTTCATACAAAATGTGAGAGTTTTAACATAAATATTACCCATCTAATTTGTTACAACTTACATTATTCAATAGCTTCGATTATCACAATATCCTAACAATTAGTAGTAGTAGAGCTCTTTGTGAGAGCTCGTCCGGGTTCAGTACTAGCACCGTACCTATTTCTGCCGCCAAGCAGTGATGCTCGCATTGCTGTGTTCCGGTTTGAAGGGTAAGGGCGCCGGTGTAATTACACGCACATGAGACTTCAACATCTTTGCGTCTCAGAGTGATGGACGCAGTGCATTGCCTTACAGGGCACGTCCTCATTGGACTTGCTCTGTGAGGTAATGCATTGTTATAGGCAGTAGTTACTACTTAACATCAGGTGAGCTATCAGCTTGTTCCATTACTACAATCATAAAAAAAAATAAAAAAAATATATGATGCTTGCATAGTTACACCGTGTTTTGTCTCTTTTGATGAAATTTGAATGTGCTTGTAAATGCAAAAAACAAAACACGGTGTAGGTAACTGTAAATGTATTTGTATTTGCAAAGATATTTTTTTTATATGCATTGTTCAATTTGACAGTGACGTTTGACATACACGGAGAGAAAATTATACTAAAAACCCACTTTTTCCAACAAAAATACGTGTAAATGCCACGATGACAAACCGTTTCATAAAACCGACAAAGCGACTTTAGTAATATAATTTTGTATCTACAAGTAAAACCCTAGTAAAAGCGAGTAAAGTGACTTTTGTAATATCAAGTAAGTAGTGTACTAACGACACGGACTTTTACAAATAGTTTTGTAATTACTGCAAGTCTCTAGCTTAGGTCTAGGTCTTTAGGTCTTAAGGTTTTACTAATCATTTTGTAGTTTCAACAAATATTTATGTGATTCCTAGTATTCTTTCAGTGATTCCTACTTATCGTTTTGTAATTTCTGCAAGCCTACTGTAATGCCTTCCTGTGTTTTTACTAATCATTTTGTAGTTTCAACAAATATTTATGTGATTCCTAGTATTCTTTCAGTGATTCCTACTTATCGTTTTGTAATTTCTGCAAGCCTACTGTAATGCCTTCCTGTGTTTTTACTAATCATTTGTAGTTTCAACAAATATTTATGTGATTCCTAGTATTCTTTCAGTGATTCCTACTTATCGTTTTGTAATTTCTGCAAGCCTACTGTAATGCCTTCCTGTGTTTTTACTAATCCTTTTGTAGTTTCAACAAATATTTATGTGATTCCTAGTATTCTTTCAATGATTCCTACTTATCGTTTTGTAATTTCTGCAAAATAAGATGATGACTAAAAATCTCACTGGCCGCATATTGTAGATCAATAGCCTAAGTATTTTGTTGAACTACTATGTTGTGCTTTGCACTTTCTAGTTTCTTCAAGTATTTTAACACCAAAATACTTGAAGAAACTAGAGAGTACAAAGCACAACATAATAGTAGTTTAAAAAATACTTAGGCTATTGATCTACAATATGCGCCAGTGAGATTTTTAGTCATCATCTTATTTTGCAGAAATTAATCAACTGAAAATAGGAATCACTGAAAAAAAATACTAGAAATCACATGGGTATTTATGGAAACAAATACTAGGACACAATGGTTGGTTGCTTCGGTAAAACGTTATTACACAGTAAAGAATTACCAGTATTGAGGTAGGTAGGTCATATTATATAAAAATAAAAAGTATAATAATTAATAAACGAGTTTTTATTGTTCGCCTTGTACATACATCCAGGTAAATGTAGGTGCTTATTTTGATAATATAACTAAAGTAATTAATAAACACGCAGCGGTTGCACTGCGGTTGTATATTAAAACTGGAACCGCGCGGTTAACCGCAAGTGCGTTTGAGGCATAATTTATTTCTTCGCCTTATACATACATAAAGGTATAGTTAGACCGCGACTACTGTGCCGCTCCTGAGGTACGCGCGGCGAGGTGAGGGCCGACGACGCTTGACGGCAGCGATTGGACGGAGCTTGAAGTATTGGCCGCTCCGTCCAATCGCTGCCGTCAACGCTCGGCGTTCGTCGGCACCTCACCGCGAGTACCTCAGGAGCGGCACAGCGGTCGCGGTTAAACTATAAGTTATACATTATTATTTTACATAGGTATAATTTTAATTAACTTAATGTAAGTCCTTATTTATTCATAATATACAGGGTGAATTTTTGAGACGGGACAGTAAGGGCAGGTAAAATGACCATTTTCTTGCCTGTCCTGACAGTCCCATCTCAAAAATTCACCCTTTATGTTGTATGAGAATATTTCTCAACATAATTATTATAATTTCTTATCCTACATATAATAAGTAAATGACAGAACATTTTTTTTCTTTTTACATCGCCGCCGCCGCCACTTTGGTAAATTCTACACATTCTTATCCTACTTATGGAAATGACAGTACATACTCGTATTCCGCCGACAATGGACGAGCTCACCAGATATTTTTCGTGCTACATGAGTGTGTGTGCATGAGTGTAGCAAGCACGTGAAGAAATACTGTGTCTAATAACGACACCATCCTCGCCGTTCACCGCCACCGCCGCCGCCGCCGACAATGGACGAGCTCACCAGAGATTTATTAATGAATTGGGGCTTGTCGGAGTACACTAACACATTTACCTAACTAAGTACCTATTCAGAATTTTGCTGCCAGAGTAATCAGAACGCAATCTGCATTTAGCAGTTGCATTCCAGTTATCTTCCACAAGATGCCATGGTTCGAGGGAGTTACGTAGCCAGTTGAGCTTTTCAGCTGTGGTTTCATCAGGATCTGTAACAAAATTCATATATTATGTAAGTTCTTTAAAAAAAAGACAAGTATCACGGCTCAGTTGGTAGTAGCTCTGTCTTCTGCGCCGGAGGCCGTGGGTTCGATCCCCACCGAGAACAAAATATTTGTGTAGTAAACATAAATGTTTGTTCTCTTTCTGGGTGTTATATTGTATTCTAAGTATGTATTGATAAACATTTATATAAGTAAATATATATAATGTATATAAGTATTATATCAGCTATCTGGTTCCCATAGTACAAGCTCTGCTTAGTTTGAAGCTAGATACTGTTAGGTGGATTGTCCAAAATATTTATTTATTTATTGTTTTGGAAATCAGAATTCAGGTAAAAGATAAAATATAAACCGTTACATTAAGAACCAGAGATAAATATGTAAAACAGTATGCTTAAAAAGTGTGACTAAATGAAAGGACAGTGACTCAAAATGACTATACTTCATCACTGTGTGACATAGACATACTTAGTATCAACAAAAGCTGCTTGTCTATAAATAAATAAATAAGCTTACCTATGTCAGCAGTGATTAGTGCGGTTGCAGGATCAGAAACTGTTAATGAAGCCCTTGAAGAGGAGCGGGAACGAGTTTCTAGTATTCCTCGTTCTCTCAATATGCGACGTCGTGCAGTGCTTCTACCGATACTGGTAAGAGATGTGTCCAATTCATTTGCATCAAGCAGAGAAAATGAGACAATATCCTCATGCTCGTGAACCTGAAAACAATATCAAGCACTTAATATTGTAAAAAATCGTGGCACTCCGGGAATAAAAAACCGACAGAAGTGAAAACAATAAACGCACCCCTTGATTTGAAATATTGTAACGCTGTTCTGGTATGTCTAAAGATTCCACTTCACGTTTCCAGTTTTCTAAATTTGCCCGAAACCTGGCCCTGTCACCCGGTAAAGGTAGCAACTGCATTATATCATCATGCGATAATAATCTTAGTGTTCCACCATCAATTTTTCCATCTATAAAGAAATATAAAACGAGTCGGATTTAGCAAAAGTAATGATAGTGTGTAGAGAAAGTGGTACATAGGTAAGCGATTTTCAAAATGGCGACCTAAGACCATGACCAATGATAAAAAAAAATAGTTTGAAGATGTGTAAAAACGTGGCCCGGAGCGAGCCGCCCCAGGCAGGCTATACAGGTTTAATGATATAGAAATCGCAAATAGGTCGGTATACTATACTACTAGATGGGGGGTGGAAGAGAGGGTTGAAAAAATTCTGAATAGGTACTATACCTCTAAATGTGTAAGTGTACTCCGACAAGCCCCAATTCATTAATAAATCTCTGGTGAGCTCGTCCATTGTCGGCGGCGGCGGCGGCGGCGGTGAACGGCGAGGATGGTGTCGTTATTAGACACAGTATTTCTTCACGTGCTTGCTACACTCATGCACACTCATGTAGCACGAAAAATATGGCGGTGGTGGCGGGGCGACACTTATCACTTTCTGTCACAGAATACCACTACTCTTTCACGCTTTCTGTACGCACACAACACAATCGAAGTTCTCCGTAATGTAGCAAAACCAGTTTCACTTACCAGGAGTATGTACGCTCAGTTCCGCGGTTCAAATGAAATGAACGAGACAAAATTACCCTGCGACCACACCCAAGTCAGTTACAAAATTGTTGTCGGAATTACAAAAAACAAACTAAAACTTACATTTGTGTTTTTAAATTTACAAAACGAATTGTCAAAAACATTTTGTATTGTTCAAATTACTAGTTCATTTGTAGAAATTAATAATGACTTGTTATGCGCCTGCCGAACCAGGTTAGCCAACTGAATGAAGTGCTAAAATTACAAAAATTTGTTACTATATTTTACAAAATAATGTAAAACCAAGTAAATGTGTGTGTTTTTGACAATACGTTTTTTTTAAATAACAAAACGATATGTCAAAAACAATTGTATTGTTGAAATTACTACACTCATTGTTGAAATTATTAAGGGCTTGCTATTGACGTGTATGAATTGTAGGGGAAACTGGGGTAGGGGTGTCCACTTTGAAAAAACATGATGTTTTTTTTCGATTCGATACATCAGAACCGTACATCGATGTCATTCGATGTATCGGGTGAAAACATCGATATTTTGTAAGCATCGTACAGTACTTTTTAGGGTTCTGTACCCAAAGGGTAAAAACGGAACCCTATTACTATGATTTTGCTGTCCTATGTGTCCTCTGTGATTTGCATGATTTGCGGTTTAACTTGAATAAGAATATAATATAGAAGACGTATAAGTTTTAAGAAATAACAACTGTGTGAATCCGATTCATATACGGGGGAAAATGGGGGTGATGGTGACCCATCATCAAATAAATTAGACACGTGTCTGTGCATTCCTTTTTAATTGAACTGCCGGCAAGATACTTTGAGACATTTCAAGCCCAACACCCTCCCTCATATAATTTGTCGTCAGTCCTCTTTTTCTACCTGAAAAAAAATGGTTAGTGTACCTATAGTTTATATATCAGAAAAACCTGATGTTATGCATTTTGTACCATTTTCTAAGACTGCCTAAGTTGCCTGCTCGTCTAAAATAAATCGTCGGAATAAATAGATGACACGATATAAACTTTAAAAAGTGAGGCATCTATCCCAGTCTACCCTTTCTTTACAATTTAAATAGTTTGATTTATTATCAGCAGCTTTCCCCACAGATGAACCTAGTTTTGGAGTAAATAATTGTTGTAGACCGGAAGGCAAAACGTAGGGCGCCCACCCACTCGATGGACCGACGACATTGTTAAGATCGCGGGAAATCGGTGGATGGAAAGGTCTCAGAACCGTTCTTCCTGGAAATGTATAGGGGATGCCTATGTCCTGCAGTGGACTTCTACAGGCTTATGATGATGATGATGATAATGAAGTGTTGTAGGTACGAGTAAGTAGGTAGGTACTTACTCAGGTGGGAAGGGAAGGGACACACCATCCAAGTAGATAGAAGAAAAATTTAGAACATTTTGAGTTACCTACCTACTTACGTGTCTTACTTATCATCACTTTTTTGAGGAGAATTCGTTTTTCTTAGCGCGTGCACACTATGCCCGGCATGAATGCCGCGATTAATTCCGGAATTATTGCCACAGCAACATCGCCAAGTTCATGCCCTAGCTCTTTGGTGAGAATAAAGGTGATGTTAAAGGCGAAGGACCGGAGGCGCGGCAGTGGCAGAGTATACCTACCATCTGCTTGGCACGTTGTCATGTTGAGTAATTTAGTAGGTAGGTACTTATAAAGTCAGGTGCAGCAACCAGTAAAATCAAGACATTTATTATGTACCTAGATATACGAAATCAGATTTTTCTGGTACCTATGCAACAGTAGGTACAGTACCTAGTATTAGTGGTATTATGCAGGTAGCTAGGTACCTATCTATAATTCCAGGTATACTAGCTGGGAACTAGGTACATTGTGTTGCTAAAATTACAAAACTGTTTATTAGGATTAAGTATTGCACCAAACGTCAGACATTAGTCATTTATTTATTGTTGTATTTACAAAACCTACTACTAGAAAATAGTATTGTACAAATTGTGTTTTGTCGAAATAACTAATAGACTTGTATTGTTGGAATTACTGAACGGTTTATTAGAAAACACTATTGTATTGCTGCGATTACAAAATCAACATTTACTAAAACCGGTTTGTTGCGATTACTTCATGACCATTGTTTAAATGACTAAACACCAGTTAAAAATACTAAATTTTACTTAGAAATACATAAAAAACTATTACTAAATAAATTTGTAATTACGACACAAAATTTTCTCTCAGTGTAGACCAATGAGCTCATTGCAATTTGAGAGTTCAAACCAAATTTCGGTGTCATCAAAAGCTGTGAAACTCTCCGACAGTAATATCTTGTAGTTGTATCGTGTCGTTTGCACTAAACACAGCCGATATTGTGAACCCAGACATTTTACATGTCTACGCGTCTGAATATCACAATTTTACTGTCAGCTTTTCTTTTCTAATATCATAAAACATCTGTAAGCATCGTGTTTAGATATGAACACAGCATCTGTCGTTATAGCGGGTTCATAACTACCCCTGAGGGCCTAGTACGAGTTTTTAGTGTATAGTGTGGGTGTGAAACGTCTGACGCCCAGCACACCAGTGGGCCCTGATTTGTATGGAGACACTGAGCGGATTCTTTGAGAAGCTCGGTCTACACCAAACCCACCAACACAATATGTAGAATATATTTAGATACTTATAAGACGTAACTTGTGGTCGTGCAGTGCGCTCACGCATTGGCTTATACAGAGATAGATAGAGATAGAGAAATATTTTTTATATATATTTTTTTTACAGCCAAAAAAGGAAATGTTTACCCCGGCCGAATAAGGTCACTACTTAAATCGTCTGTGAAAGACGAAAAGGCCAATGATGATGATGATGATAGGACGTAACATTAGTTAGTATTTGATAGCCATTACCTTCACCTAGGGTAGGTAAATTTACTGTTTAGGACGGCCCTCTCTATAGACTGACGACATTGAGACGGGGTTGGTGTAGACCAAGCTTCTCAAAGAATCCGCTCGGTGTCTTCATACACATCAGCGCCCACTGGTGTGCTGGGCGTCAGACGTTTTACACCAGATTTATATATACACCAAAACTCGTACTAGGCCCTCTGAAGTGTACGTACCAGGCTCTACTCTACAGCTCTTCACTGGGAGCCAGCAGAGCGGATACCAATTCATGCTTAGGCTTTGACCGTAGCTATAAGCGTGCTTCCTCTCTTTTGTCGCAGGCTTATAATAAGTCGTGGCGCATAAGGCGCTTATGTATAAATGCGCTACTTATGTGCAATAAAACATTTAGTGCGATTATCCAAAATAGTGTCGATAGCGTGCAACTTGGCCTTAAGAATAAGTTTAATAGAAATAAATAATAATATATTCTTTGACATCAATAGTACATCAATAGTGTTAATCAGCTTCAAAAGAGTTTTATATATTTAGAGGATTTACAATATTTACAAAATACACATGAAACAGTTGAGCTCTACAAACCGTTGCATCTTAAGAAATATGGTCGGAGCCTTAGAACACTCCCTCTTGCCAAATAACTCTACTTGTCGACGGCTAGTCGTTGAAATTCTGTTCCTTTTATTTACATACTAGTACGCCTCGCGGCTTTGTTTGCGTTGTACATTGCTCGCTCAACCAAGGAAAGCCGAGTTGGACGAGAGGTATAGAGAGCATTGGAGATCGTAGTACATCTAAATATATAAAACTCTTTTGAAGCTGACTGACAATCAACACACAGCCTTAACTATATGTCCTAGAGGTCCTATATATATATATGTCCTAGGGCGCACTAAGAAAGTAATTTTGAAAAATCGCACCCTAAAGGGTCTAAAATTACGATTTAAGATTTTAACCAAATAATGCGTATGCTGCTACCACGTCTGCTGCAAGTCGCGGGCGATAGCTAGTAGAAGAAATAATACTACTTCTAATACTTCTGCCACCAAAAGTTATCAAGCTTAATAGAGCTTCTTGTGAATGAGCTCGTCCGGGGAAGCAGCTACATCTACTTCTGTTACCAAGCAGTGATGCTCGCGGTGCTGTGTTCCGGTTTGAAGGGTATGGGTGCCGGTACTATTACACGCACATGACACTAAGGCTCAACTTGTTATTAAGTAGAATATTTTTTTTTTTCAGTAAACACTTTTTGTTATTTTGCTGAAGTCGTTTATCATTGCTCTTTTTGGTTCATTTTGGTTCTAAGCGCTCTAGTTTGGTTATTTGGTTGCCAGCCAAGTCTATCAGATGCCAAGTTCAGCTATTTTCAATACATTTACTCTGTTTCGTTATAATAAACAAAATTATCTTGGTTTTTGTACAGACACTGCTGTCGGTTCTCACACGGTATAATAAATAAGAAACATCCTCGTATAGAAGTGCAATTGGATAAAAGAATTTACCAGTATTTTACCCTTTTTGAAGTTATACTTCTTCTTCTTCTCTTCAATAATGGCCTGTGTTCGTCATTTCGACAGACAATTTTGCCAATGTCAAGTGTTAAAATTGTAATAAATAAGTCAAGTCAAGTCATTTACCAAGTCGGCTGTCGTTTGTTTTGAAAAGAAAATGGTGGATTTTCTCTTCAAAACCTAACACGAATTTTCACATTCAGAAAAACCACTTTACACACATTTATTCCAATGGCTCACACTTTATATTACGACCTAAGTATTATTGGTCCACCAAAATTAAACAACAATACTCACAATAACACAAAAAAAACTACTAAAATAAAAGTGCTTTGTGTCGTTTCAAAAAATGTCAAAACTCGTGTCGAAGTTATACTTCTAATGCGACTTCCAACTGACAGCGTTACGTTAAACGTTAGTCTCTGTCACTTTCTATTCGGGGGAATAGAAAGAGACAGAGCGAGAGTGAATGCGTGGCACTCGAACGCATGCGCGTAGTTTCTTTCCACTAAAATATATATTGCGCAGCATGATAATGTGATTTTTTAGAATTATGTACAATATTTTATTAAATAGGTACCTACATAAAAAAATCATTTATCATTTAATTATTTTTTCATTTATCATTCAATTATTTTTTCATTTATCACCCATCTAGTTCCCTTAATACAAGCTTTGCTTAGTTTGTGACTAGAAGGCGTTGTGTTAAATGACCGAGAATATTTATTTTATTTATTATGTGGTGTGGTTTTCATGCGGTAAGTGTTGACCACACGTTTGTGACTCTCTAATCCGATTTAATCCACTTTATCTCTTAATTCATGGTCACCTTTTATACTAAGACCGGTATAACCAGAGATCAGGCTTCACCCCCACTATACGGTATTCATTCGTCTCTTGGTTTACTCAGTTAAAAAAGTTCGCTAAAGGTGTAACGAGTATGGTATTAAATGTGAATCAAATTCACAAATGTACTCAGACAGAAGATATTTTTCTGTATATTATTTATTTTCCTAATCATAGTTTTAGTTACTAAGCCAAATTCAAAAAAGATTTGTAAAATAATTGTTATCGAATTAATGAAATGAAATGGTCAGAGCCCCGAGTCTGTGCATTTGTTTTGACTTTCGGCGCGAGTATAGCACACGCAAATAGCAGGATAGGCGTCATGGCTCAGTCGGTAGTAGCTCTGCCTTCCGTGCTGTGGGTCGTGGGTTCGATCCCCACCGAGAACAAACATTTGTGTGTTGTAAAACATAGATGTTTGTTCTGTGTCTGGGTGTTTCTATGTATTATAAGTATGTATTTACAAAAAAAAAATTATGGATGTATTCTATCAGCCATCTAGTTTCCATCGTACAAGCTTTGCTTAGTTTGGGACTAGAAGGCGTTGTGTTAAGTGTCCGTGAATATTTATTTATTTAAATGCATTCGCAAAGCTTGAAATTCAGTTGGGAATTGCACAATTCCCAAATCTCCCGCTAGAGGCGCTTATCCGGTTTTCACACAAGAATTCTCGCTTTGCGAATGCGTTTACGTGTGATATTCGAGTTGAAAGCCAAAACAAATGCACAGACTCAAGGCTCTGTAGTCACCCAGAATTTTAAGGCGCATTCTATGGGTGCGCTATGTTTTTCCCTAAAACCACATGTACTAATTGCGTTTGCTATAACTCCAGTACCTATAACATAATTTTGCTATAATGGTTCAATTCATATACACTTATTTTAATATAAAACTACATTGACTAATTGTGATTTATATAACTGAACCATATGCTATAATCTTATTACACATAAAACTTATTATTATAACAATCATCGGCCATACATTGATTATGCTATACAATCTACCATACATACATTTCAATAACACTAATCATGTTATGCTATAAAAGTAATCTTTAGCTACCAACATCTGAAATAACGCCTAGCGAAAGTTTAAAGCAATACGCAAATACGTTTTGTGGCGGACATAAAATGATAAGACGTTTATAAATAAGAATACCCTACACTATTTTTTTATCCTACCTTTATAAATAAATAAGTTACATTGCAAACGTTAGTATTATTGACTAGCTACCTATTTTGTTATAATTTATACCTACTATTTAAATAATCATAATATACATAATAATCATAGCAAATTATCATTAGGTACAATTAGGTAAGCGGCAGCGGCCGACGTTTGCCAGCCTACTTGTTCTGGCACTCGCCGGCCGCTGCCGCGGCACACTTCGCTCGGCTCGTGCGTAGTTTGGTCACTATTCAAACCATGCTCGTCGCTAACGCTCCTCGCAACCTATTCTAGTGCACTGTTAGCCAAGTGGTTCAATCCCCGAAAGTTTATAGAAAATACCTAATCAATAAAAAGTATAGATAGAGTACGCTTATAAATTTTGATGTTATGTAATATATCAGTTATACATTATAATAGTTAGATAACCAGTACGATATAACAAAACAGTGTTATAGTTTAACAAACGTTATAGCAAAATGACGTTATGGAGCATGGTATTAGAATTACTAAGTGTTAGAACTAACAAACCAGTTATAGCAAATACAAATAGAACAATTAGACTTAGATCAAATATACGTTATGTCAATACTTGTGTATAGCATACGCTATTAGTACAAGTGGGTTTCGGGAAAAAGTATGAACACCCATTCTATGATACCTACCCTGTTTTTCAAAATCTACCCCGTATTTTCCATTATGACAAATGAACAATGACGTCACATAACCTACGTCATCCAGGATATCAAAACGCGTCATTTGATACATACCCTATTTATAATATTACTAGCTGATACCCGCGACTTCGCACGCATTCCCAACTAAACGTGTTATTAAAAGTGCCAAATGTTTGCGTTTTCCTTTTTGCTATTTACTAAAATGATAATTGGTAAGTCTCCATCCATGTATATGGAGTCGAACCTGCACCGAGGTAGGTTTGTAACTTTGCATATTTTTAAAATACCTTTTTGTTCGTGAGTTTCACAAAATGTCCGTACTCTATACTCAGCGAAGTTACTTTCAAATGTATTTATTTGCAGAAAAATAGCAACTCATATTTATGATCTAAAAACTTACTATACATTGCTGTACATTGCTCAGCCGTGAAAGAAAATCTCCAAGCAGGAAGTTGAGTTAACCAATTAGTCATACAATGTACTTGTAATATAATGCTAGGTGCACTTAGGTGGGTCCTGAAAAGAAAGCTCTTGGAACATCCACTTATCTTGTGTTGGACCACGAGAAGAAAATACACACAACACAATACAATTGCTTTTGGTACAGCCAGGTGAATTATGTAGGTGGATCATAGGTAGGGTACCTATCTATCTTAGTTGAACATGAATCTTGCGATGTGATCCGAAATATAAAACCACTAAGTAGGTATATAATTTTGTTAAGTTTGTGTTTATCGATAAAAGAGCTCAAAGTAATAATTACATAGAGTACTGATTTATTTTTTAATAAATAAGAAAAATTGACGGCTCTGCATGCGGCAGTATGAGTTGGGTTATGTATTCTCACACAGGTGCAAAATTTAGTCTTTATATTTTGTTAAAAATTTCATGCAGGAATAGATGAGAAAATAGGTAAATCCACAAAGTTTGAAATGCTTTGTGCTTTGCGACGTCCCGGGATACAATAGTATCGAATCTCTTGCATTTTCTTCTTCTTCTTCTCTTCAATAATGGCCTGTGTCCGTCATTTCGACAGACAATTTTGCCAATGTCAAGTGTTAAAATTGTAATAATATAAGTCAAGTCAAGTCATTTGTCAAGTCGGCTGTCGTTTGTAAACTAACCTAATTTGACAGTTTTATAATTCTTCTCTGACAGAAGCTTCGTCTACACCAAGCTCGTACTCGCATGTCGAGCTTCTCAAAGAATCCGCTCAGTGTCTCCATACAAATCAGCGCCCATTGGTGTGCTGGGCGTCAGAGGTTTCACACCCACACTATACACTAAAAACTGGTACTAGGCCCTCAGTTTAAGTGCAATTCAAATTAGGTTGGTTTAGAAAATTGCGACAAAAGAATCGATACCATTGGCAGGTACCTATAGGACAGACAAACAGACAGCGGGAACACATAAGTATGTGTAGTGATAATGAATTAAAAAGTTTACGATTAACTACGGTATTTACAACTAAACTGTAGCGACACAAAACGTAAATACACAACCGGTATTTACGGTCTACGTTACCTGTTAAACCTTCGATAATTTACGGAAAACACCGTTTAAGCCACATCGGGCTATATTTACACCGACATGTAACAACTTAACGTATCCATATACGTGTATTTGTTAAAACTCTTCATTATAGGTAAAGCAGAAGGCCAAAACAGAAGACCCTTTAGAGACTTTTTGGAACCAAAAACGCTGGTCTGTCCAGGTGTCAAAAGAGCTGGTGACTTCCGTCAACGTCAAGCTATCAAGCCGGAGACCGTGGCACATGGAAGAAAACAATTGAAAGAGTCCTTGCACGGAGATATGACCCCCGGGGTAAAAAAAAATACAATGGGGGGAACGATTAATATAAAACTGAAATGTGACTAGGATTTTAGGTCATTTTTTTTCCCAAACCTACTTACCGAATTATGAATGCCTACACGGATGAGTTCATCTTCTGTTATGTACACCTTTGTATAAATAAACTAGCTGTCGCCCGCGGCTTTGCTGGCGTGGTAGCAGCATACGCATTATTTGGCTAAAATCTTTGGTCCTTTTTTTAGACACATTAGGAAGCGACTTTTCAAAATTCCTTTCATTTTTAACCCCTGCACTATATAAGGACACTACTACTCTTCAAATTTCATACCACTAGGACTTATAGTTTAGGCTGTGCGTTGATTGTAAGTCAACTTCAAAACAGTTATATATATTTAGATGATTTTGTATTGTATTGTATTGTATTCCATAATATAATCATTTAATGGAAAAAATAAATATCCCTCTAACCATTTTTCAACTAATAAAATATCATCGCCCTAAAACCGCGGGATGACCTCGACGCTTTTGATAGAAGTTGGTGGGAGCTGGCCCAGGAGAGACAAAAGTGGAAGATGTTGGGGGAGACCTTTGCCCAGCAGTGGTAGGAGAGAAAAAAAAAAAAATCTACTTTTTTCAAGTTCTGTTACACTATACAGTGTAACAGAACTCCTTTGCCCGTTTCGCTCGAATTCCGCGGGCCCATACATCGACAAAGGGCACGTACTTACGCGACTTTATTACCTGTTAATGTTACCTTCATTAGTTAGTCGTTCGCGTTACTTTATAAATACCTTACTGCATTACAACATCCACTAAAATAATCAAATACATTATTTCAGTGGATGTTGTAATGCAGTAAGTAATTAATAAAAATAATGTATAAGTTGAAGTCGGGTTTTTTGGTTTTTAAAACTAGAAAAACCGTCTTCAATTTGATAAGGCTTCGATATAAATATATATATTATGTATATAAGTATAAAACTAACGAAGTTCTGAGGCAACAAACAAAAAAAAAACACTGGTTGGTTCTCAGTTTAGTTGTATTTTTTTTTTTTAGGTTTTTTCTCCTCCTTTGAATTTGGTTAAAAAGATATTTGACTTTGACTTTGACTTTGGAGGAAGAGGTATAGGAACTATTCTTGTAAAATGTTTACTTTCCCTGATTACTTGCAAAATTTCCAGTCCTAAGTTAGAATGTGTGTTTCGAGTAAGAGGAAAACACCTTAACATATAAGACAGAGTGATTAGTGCAAGTATTTCAATCTAGACCAGCTCAAAAAACCACGCCAACATCAACCTTACTCCTACGGAATAAAGTCTACCAGATGTAACCTCTCGTCTAGCATTTCATCAGGAAAGCCAAGACAAATAGAACTGGGTAGACGAAAATCAGCCGTAATTTGTGAAAGATAAGGTTGAGAAGAAGTGTAAAAGTATGTTTGTAGTTTGGTACAAAGGCAGTAGGCTCTCATAATGAAAGTTCTCAAAGACGAATCCGTCTTTTCATAAAAGCTTATGATAATTTTTGTTTAGAAGTTTGATGATCAAACTTTACCGTGGACGCCTGTGACCACGTTTAGAATTTTAAATACTTAATTTTAATATAGTAATGATATATACCTACCTATCCTAGGACATTACACACAACGCCCTCTAGTCCCAAACTAAGCAAAGCTTGTACTATGGGAAATAGATTGCTGATAGAATACTTATATACATTTTTTTCGTAAATACATACCTATGACACATAGTAACACCCAGACGTAGAACAAACATCTAAGCACGGAAGCGCTCAGATGTAAATGCCACTAACAGTCGTCCATCCAAATAGTGACCGCACAGAACATCGGCTAACTAATGCATCGTTATAAAAGCAATGTTTTCAGATGGGCTTTCGGCTTACTCCATAATTTAGTTGTTAAAAAATCCATAATTTTAGTTTAAAAAAAATGTAGACATTTCACATAACGCCCTCTAGTCCCAAACTATAAAAACTATACTACTAGGGGAACGATATAGGCTTCATTGGTGCACGACCAGATTTTGAACCAACGACCTTTAGGATCAGCGGAGCTTGCTACCACTAGACCGGTGCTCCTCATAGATAAATTACAAACTATCACGAAGCATAAATATCATGATAGATACATTAGATGATATATATTTTCCAGCACAAAAATTTACAATGCAAAGAAATAAATAAAAGGTAGGTACACGCAAACTTAAAATTAAAAATAGAGAGAAAAAAAAACAGAATCTTATTCCTAGACTTGCCGTCGCCCGCGGCGTTGCTCGCGTTCTAGACCCTTTAGGGTGCGACTTTTCAAAATTCCTTTCTTAGTGCACCCCTACACTATTTATGGATACTAGCCTCCAAATGTCATACCTCTAGGACTTATAGTTTAGGTCGTGCGTTGATTTTATGTCAGCTTCAGAAGAGTTTTATATATGTTGATGATGATGATTCCTTTCTTAGTGCACCCCTACACTATATAAGGATACTACCCTCTGCATTTCATACCTCTAGGACTTATAGTTTAGGCTGTGCGTTGATTCTCTGTCAGCTTCAAAAGAGTTTTATATATATTGATGATGATTGATGATTTAGTCACTAGATCATAACTCTTTGTCTTCACTGCAGTCTGTTAAAAATAAAGTTCGGTTACATTCAATGTTGCAGAAAAAGCACGACATAGCGTCTAGTCTAACAAAACTAAGTTATGGCTTAAATATTGCTTAGCTGTTTGAGTTAAAAGTTTCATACAAACGGCCACCGTAATAAAACTACCGTTATATCAATCCTACACAACACAATGTCATTAGACTTAACAATTTTACATCTCAGAGTGATGCACGCAATGTATTGGCTCACAGAGCAAGTTCGTTGAAGACGTGCGCTGTTAGGCAATGTATTGTGCTAGGCAGAGGTAGCCGCTTAACATCAGATGGGCCATCAGCTTGTTTCAATAATAAATCTCATAAAAAAACTAAAGTTTAGATATCTGAATGTTAGTGACTCAATCATGCGGCTAGACTGATTTTGATGAAATTAAAACTAAATAGCTACCCAGGATAGGAATGTACCAGCAGAATTTGATCTTGGATGTCGCACTTCGTCGATCTGGACTTGACGATGTCTTAAAGGGGTAGGCTAAGGCAAATCAAATCATGCTTTGTGACTAGTTGTAACCCACATAATTAAGTACTTTGCAGTTTTTTTTTTAATGATATAAGTAATGGAACAAGCTGATAGCTTACCTGATTTTAAGTAGTAACTTCTGCCTATAACAATGCATTACCTCACAGAGCAAGTCCAATGAGGACGTGCCCTGTAAGGCAATGCACTGCGTCCATCACTCTGAGACGCAAAGATGTTGAAGTCTCATGTGCGTGTAATTACACCGGCGCCCTTACCCTTCAAACCGGAGCACAGCAATGCGAGCATCTCTGCTTGGCGGCATAAATAGGTACGGTGGTAGTACTGAACCCGGACGAGCTCTCACAAAGAGCTCTACTACTACTAAAAGTATAGTATTATTATGATCTATAATAATAAATAATAATAATAATAAATATTCACGGACACTTAACACAACGCCTTCTAGTCCCAAACTAAGCAAAGCTTGTACGATGGAAACTAGATGGCTGATAGTATACATACATACATTTTTTTTTGTAAATACATACTTATAATACATAGAAACACCCAGACACAGAACAAACATCTATGTTTACAACACACAAATGTTTGTTCTCGGTGGGGATCGAACCCACGACCCACAGCACGGAAGGCAGAGCTATTACCGACTGAGCCATGACGCCTGTCAAATCTGTGACATTACTAAGATGTAATCTCCATTATAAGTGAACTGTGTTCTTATGAGAATAAAAAATCTTTAAACCGAAGTCCTAGCGACTAAATTGTAAAACAATTTGGTATTAATAATGCAAAAGTACCTACTGGCATTTTTTTGTAATTTTTCTGTTTGAAGTAATACTTCGGATTACTACGGTTGCATTCAACTGTTTGTAGCGGTGATGAAATTTTGAAAACCATGTCTTGTTTTTAACCAAGCTATTATTAATATAAACAAGTAGGATTTAAGTTATTGTCGTTTTGTTAAAATAAAGTAAAATAGAAATTGGTTTCGAAAGATTAACATTAATTTTATTGTAGAATTTGTGGTTTTAGAGTTTTGAAGTTCAAAGACTTATTGTATTTTATTATAAATACTAGCCGTCGCTTGCGGCTTTGCTCGCGTGGTGGCAACATACGCACCCTTTAGAATGCGACTTTTCAAAATTCCTTTCTTAGTGCACCCCTACACTATATAAGGATACTACCCTCCAAATGTCATACCTCTAGGACTTATAGTTTAGGCTGTGCGTTGATTCTCTGTCAGCTTCAAAAGAGTTTTATATATTTAGAAGATTTATTTGCCGTTTTGAAGTTCAAAGACCTTTAAATTATATTTTATCTATACTAATATTATAAAGAGGAAAGATTTGATTGTGTGTTTGTTTGCATTGAATAGGCTCCTAAACTACTGGACAGATTTGATTATAAATAATTAATTATGTATTAACAACCAACGTAGCAGTGGTGATTTCTGGAAAAAAACTGTAATCCCCACTGGTAGGTATTTCTTAGTGGGGATTTGTGGAATATATCGTAATGTAATAAGTTCCCACATTGCAAGTTTCGCTTATTTTGGGACTAGAGGGCGCTGTGTCATCCACGATAATTTTTTGGTTGCAAACGATTTGCAAAGCAATAAATTTCCATTTTTTTTGCAAACCTTTTGCCTGGCACCTGAATCCAACTGACGAGCGTTTGAATCATTTAAGAATTCGTAGACATTGGTGTCAATAAAGATCCAGTTTGTTGAACTTCACATAGGTATTTGTTCAGTAAACCTCCCCTTTATCACCCTATAGATTTAATTAACGTTTCAGGGAAAAGTCTTCCAAATCACTCTTGTTTACTGCCTCGTCTTAATGATCCGACACGATATTAATGATGTGACATGTGACACGGTTTTTTTGAGGAGTCAAATCACGACCCACACAAGCCTAATACCTATATAGACGACGTTTGAATCCACTCACACAGTTATTATGAACCTTGTGACCGTTGCAAAAGGCCCAAAATAGAAACGAGTTTTAGGCAGGAGGCTTACGCGCAGTAGTGCGTCATTACAAGCTGTCTATGATGATGATGATCCTTAAAAAACTGGAAATTCATTTTAAAAGTAGAACTAGACCCGTAAATGAATATTCTTGGACATTTCATACTACGCTCTCGAGTCTCAAACTAAGCAAACTAAGCCGGTGTAATTACAGGCATATGAGACTTCAAGATCTTTACGTTTCAGAGTGATGGACGCAGTGCATTGCCTTACAGGGCACGTCCTTATTGGACTTGCTCTGTGAGGTAATGTATTGTTATAGGCAGAAGTTACCACTTAACATCAGGTGAGCTATCACCTTGTTCCAATACTTTAATCATAAAAGCAAAGAAAAAAAAAAGCAAAGCTTGTACTATGGGAACTTTGCTGATAGAATTCTTATATACATTTTAAATGTACACACACACATCCTTTAACTTAAGGTACTGATTACATACTTAAAATGCTGTTTAAGTAACTTGTATATATTGATCTGTCCCGTATCACAAGCTCTGAACTGCTTTCGCTGCCCAGCATAATGTCAAGCGAAGTGGCCACAGATATACGAAAACAAGAAGCTTTTGGCGGCAAAATACGCGCTGAAACGCGCTAATATCACTATTTAGTCACAGAATACTTATGATTCAGTATGAAAACAGTTCAGGAAACCTGCCAGGCTTAAACCTGGCAGGTTTTTATGAGACAACAGTTGCCCCCCCTGCGTACCCATCTCAAATTCCGAAACCCTCTTCAGCTTTCCCGTCACTGGCGCTACTTTTAGCACAGATTATAAACTTTTAGTAAATTTTGTTTGAAAGCAAATATCGTATCGTATCGTATAACCAGCTTCCTCGCCCCCCAGTAATGAAATCCGAAAGTTTTGCAAACTTGAAGGTACCTTATTAATTGTTACAACTTTCAATCTGTAGCTGGTTTGGTTTTATTTACGGCTCGAGGTTTTATGGTGAAACATATAAGTATATACTATGTATATATAGGCTGTTATATAAATAAATAAATATTCACGGACATTTAACACAACGCCTTCTAGTCCCAAACTAAGCAAAGCTTGTACGATGGAAACTAGGTGGCTGATAGAATAAATACATACATTTTTTTTTTGTAAATACATACTTATAATACATAGAAACACCCAGACACAGAACAAACATCTATGTTTACAACACACAAATGTTTGTTCCCGGTGGGGATCGAACCCACGACCCACAGCACGGAAGGCAGAGCTACTACCGACTGAGCCATGACGCCTGTCTGTATACTAAAGGCTATGCTGAGAGGATGGTATAGGTGCTGGGCAAGCCTACTCCATCTAACCATTGTCCCAGGCCCTACAGTGTCCCGTTAAGTGTAGGCATAGGTTGCCTCCTGACGCTGTATATTATCATCTTCAATAGATATAAAGGCCTATAGGTATATACTTCTTATATAGGGGTATATCCATATTCGTATTTTAAAGCTGAGTTAATTAAAATGATTGTTAAATCTGTTATCATCTCTTTTCGTTGCCATACAAGTGTCAATGAGCTCATAAAAGCCGCTCTAAAATGACAGTTGAATATGAAAAAAGGGGTTAATCGATACCTCGAATAATCCTCAACTCGACCCCGAAATCATGTTTGTGTCGTTGTAAAATTTTTAATTAACTAATGACCTATTATAATTACGGCCCCTGCTCAAGTATGATTCAACAGAAATAAACATATTTTTTTAATACGGCTCAAGCATAGATTTCTGTATGAAAATCTCTTTAGTTGAATAAAAAATATCTACGCAAATTATTATTCTTCTTCTTCTTTTAAACCTATATGGCCTGTGTCCGTCATTTTGACAGACAATTTTGTCAGTGCCAAGTGATGAATTTTAAATAATTAATATAAGTCAAGTATTGTCAAGTCGGCTGTCGTTTGTTTTGAAGAGAAAATGGTGGATTTTCTCTTCAAAACTTGAAACGATTTTTCACTCTCAGAAAAACCACTTTACACACATTTATTCCAATGGCTCACACTTTATGTTACGACCTAAGTATTATTGGTTAAAATTCCACCAAAATTAAACAATAATACTCGATATAACACAAGAAAAACTATTAAAATAAAAATGCTAGGTATGTGTTGTTTCAAAAAATGTGAAAACTTGAATCCCCTAATTTATTTATTTCATCTTCGGACAGAATTGACGTTTGAGAGAATATTAGTAGATACAGTCCCTACCACGATTTCTGATTGGATCAATCGCTTATGTCTTATACCGTTGAGATCGTGGTAGAGGCTGTATCTAATAATATTTTGTTATTTACGTACGTTACGAACAAGGGGGAGCTAGCCCGAAGCTTTATTAAGTTGTCTACGGGAACGCGCTATTGTGTTATGGTGTAATATATACTGTAAACTAAGTAGGTAGGTATTGCTTGCTTTTCATTTGCTTTAGAAACACAATGTGTGTTTTTTACGCAATTTCGTGTGGATGACGTGTTTTTTCCAGTTATTCCTATCATTCTTGAATTCTTAAATCATCATTCTCATTCCGCCAATCGATTTTAATGATTATGCTTCAGGTTAGGTTGGATGCATAATAATTGTGTTTTTTTATTTAATTTCTCAAACTCTAAGCTTTTAGAAGTTGCCTAATAGTAGAATTATGCAGAGGTTAACGACCCAAAATGTATGCATTTCTACAAGGTATAAGTATAGTTAAACACTCTGTGGCTATATTTGGAAATAAACAAGCACTATCTTATCTTACCTTATCTAAAGGTTATCTTACGTATTCTCAAAGCGAGAAATTTTATTGGGAATCGCACAATTCCCAAATCTCCCGCTAGAGGCGCTTATGGTTCTCATACAAAATTTATCGCTTTGCGAATGCGTTTGCGTGTGCTATACTCGATTCGAAAGTCATAGCAAATGTACAGACTCGGGGCTCAGGTCAAGCATTACCAGCTGTCATAGCATCGGCTTTGAGCGATCACCTCTGGATGGAACCACTGCTGCAAAATCAAAGACTAAAGAAAATCTGAGATGTATAGAGACAAACGTGCTTGTTCAAAAATAACCAAATACCACTATCATGTCAAATAAAAAAAAATGCTTCTTTTAACCGACTTCAAATAGGAAGGAGGTTCTCAATTCAGTTGTATTTTTTCACCACATGTTTTTCCAGTTATTCTTATAAGCCAAACTACTGAACCAATTTTGATGAAATTTTTATAAGATCAATCTGAAAATATTATCGTTTCAGATAAAAAAAAACAATTTTGAAATCGGTTTATAAAAATGACAAAGTTATGATGTAACAAACATAAATAAAAAAACACAACTGGCATTGAAATCCCTTCATTTTTAACCAATTTCAAATAAGGAAGAAGTTCTCAATTGATATGAAGTAGTTTGTCGTTTGAAGTAGAAAAAAGTGTAGGTAACGCCTCTATCCACGCCCAGCGCTTTTCATCTCTTTGCACGACAAATTCATCAATTTGTCAGGATCAGGCGTGAAACTTGCGCTGTATTTCATCTGGTGAATGCATTTGTTGCATCCGGTAACGACGTCTGGGGAGTTTTCGATATCCTAGATCGTAGATCAAACCTTTATGTTACGTTCACACTATTACCGCTTTCACACTATGCCATTGCCGCTGCCGGCTTGAATTCCGCGATTAATTCCGTAATGATTGCCACAGCAACATCGCCTTTATTCCTACACCGCGTTCACACATGCCCATGCCGCTGCCCGAATTATTGCCCGAATTATCGCCAAGTTCATGTCCTAGCTCTTGGTGAGAATAAAGGCGATGTTGCTGTGGCAATAATTCCGGAATTAATCGCGGCACGGCAGAGACTTGGGCAGGGACGTGGCCACGAGCATAGTGTAAACACGATAATGCCTCTGTCGCGGCTCCCGGCCCAAGTTCATGCCCTAGCTCCTTAGTGAGAATAAAGGCGATGTTGCTGTGGCAATAAGTCCGCGGCAATAATGCCGGCAGCGGCGTGGGCATAGTGTGAACACGGTATTAGAGCTTTGGTATTCTAAAATATTCTAAAATCAATATGACGACTGAAAAAAGATTACAGTTAATTCTACGGAGAAATTGGTTGAAATTGGTCAGTTAGACAGACAAACCCGATTTTTGGAATCAGAATCGTATATTTAATAGATCTGCATATTTAGTTTATCCATTATTATTATCTTTAATGTAACTTTTTGACTTTTTTACAGTTTTATAATAGTACCTATAGCTATATTGTCCCAGGCACTACAGTGTGTCGTTAAGTGTAGGCATAGGTTGCCTCCTGACGCTGTATAAATCATCTTCAATAGATATAAAGGCCTATGTATAGCTATATAGATAAAAATAACCCAAGAAAACTAGCTCGTATGAAATAAAATCTAGACTATAAAATACCTTCATATTTGTAAAGTATTTTATCTACTTTGTGAGTGGAATCGTGTTCAATACAGATTTTTGTTACAAAGTAACCTTGGAAGTAGGTTTTGCTCGATTGCATTACTTGTACAGTACGCGGCCGTTCATACCGCAAAAGTGATTTTTGGCACACGTGTTTTTATTACGTGCAAATGTATTAGTAATTAGTATTTATTTATTTATTTTTACTTTGATTGAAATAGATATTAAAACGGTCTACCTACCAGTTGACTTCTTCTTCTTCTCTTCAATAATGGCCTGTGTTCGTCATTTCGACAGACAATTTTGCCAATGTCAAGTGTTAAAATTGTAATAAATAAGTCAGGTCAAGTCATTTGTCAAGTCGGCTGTCGTTTGTTTTGAAAAGAAAATGGTGGATTTTCTCTTCAAAACCTAACACGAATTTTCACATTCAGAAAAACCACTTTACACACATTTATTCCGATGGCTCACACTTTATGTTACGACCTAAGTATTATTGGTTAAAATTCCACCAAAATTAAATAACAATACTCACAATAACACAAGAAAAACTATTAAAATAAAAGTGCTATGTGTCGTTTCAAAAAATGTCAAAACTCGTGTCCTACCTGTTGACTTACTAACCTCCCATTTTTAAAACAGTGACGTGATGTGAGTGATTCTTAACGTGACTACCTCACGATCGGTCTAGGCATAACGGGAATTAGTAAGACTGCGTTTTAGGCACACGCGGGCAGAACGATCAAACCAACTAACAGCTAATCTCTGTCAATTATCTAGTAATCATGCAAACTTTTTAAGAAACCTGTATCACAAGCATGTGCCCGAATACTGGAACGTCACTCAAACATTACTCATTGGTCATTTGATTTAAAAGTGGCAATAATTTAATTCCTTCCGGACCCTCTGTACAACTACTATGCCCATCTGGTTGAGTCGTAAGGAACTCGCAAACCACTTTGATTCCCCGTAGTACAACTACCTCAACTCTCTCAAGCACTGAAAGTAAACCTCTTTATTCATGTGTTGCACTTTCATTGATAAGAGATGGCAATAACTTAAGCATGAACTTAATCTTACTTAGATTAAGTTTGAGTATTCAGGCGTTTATTTAAAATAATATTTATGTTTTAGTGACGTTTTAAATAAGGATAAGGATGGCGCCATCATGTGGAACGCACTGTACTATTCTCCCGTAGCAAGCGCTACGAAGCTCTACGTCGTAGCTGCTACGCTGTAGAGGTTACAGTGGGACAATTGGGACAATTGAATGAGATTGGATAAAATAAATACTTACATAGTGGGAAAAATTGTAAACTATTTTTTTGTCAATTTTACAAATAAGAGGCTGTCCTACAAACATCTCAGAGGGACGAACGGAAATAAAATAACACTTGTCTTATTTTTTGCATTCCCGTTCATCCCACCAGTGGGACGAACGGGAATAAAAGTAAAACCCAACGCAGTTTTTATATGCTTTTATATAACTTGCACTATAATGTTTGTTTGTTTGTTTAGGTTAAATCTTGCAAGTTAAATTTAACCGATGTTCAATTTAGCTCTGGCATAGATTTTCAAAATATTTCATGTTTTAAATGCAGACTTAGCATGATCAGACTCTAGTGGTGTCCCAAGCATCTAAACTTTTGTATTTTACATTCTATAAAATAAATTAAATGACCTAAGTGCTGAATTCTTAGGTAAATAAGGGTAAAAAGCCATCCATAACAAACTTTTTCAACACACTTGCTCATAAAGTGGCTCTATGGTCACCGCAATTAGGCACATAATGACACCCATAATCAAACTGTGACTTTTTCATTGCTATAACTAACAAGTGAGTTATAGATTTTTTTTTTAAATTTTATTGGTTGAGTAGCTTTGTTACTAAAAAAGTTTTTATTCAAAAAAAAAGATCGTGTTCAATAGAACAAATAAATGAATGTTCCTATTGCTTGCTCATTTCATGCAACTTCTTATTTAAATAGATAATTTTAACTCGTACGTGTTTAATAAATAAAACTTTCACTCAAATATAACTTTTGTTTTCTCTGTAATAAAAGAAAACTTTAAATTCCCCATTTTTACGTGGCAGAATAGGCGCAAACCCTAAGCGCGGAAAATAAATAAAAAAAAAACCTCATCCCTTTAGTCTGTGGCCGATCGCAATGCGCGCGCATAGGAAAACTGATTATTTTTTCCCGCCATAGCGAAACATTTTTCACAACGCGTTTTCACTGTTGAAATTATTGTTATTTTATTCACAAGTGTGTTGAAAAACGTCGTATGATACACGTGTGTATTGGTGATTACCGTTCTCGGCTTTCTTAAGACCCTCGCCTACGGCTCGGGTCTCAATGGCACCTCGGCGGTAATCACCAATGTACCACACTAGTACCATAATGTACTATTACCCACTTTCTGAATTTAGTACTTTTTACCCAAATTTTTTTACCCACGTCATAAAGCTAGTTCTTTTTACCCACTTCTCAAAGGTAGAACTCTCTACCTAAGTTGTTTTACCCACTTCCTGAAGCTAGTTAAGCTAGTTAGAACCAACATTCAAATAAAATTCAAACACGGATTGAAAATATTAGAAAAATATAGGAGTTTTTGAAAATGCTTTCAGTAAATAAGTAAATTCAAATTCGTTGAATATTTTTGAAGGATGTTTATTCATACGAACTGCAGACGTGAGAGGGTCGGCCAAATGTTCACTTATCGTGCTAGACCCCACTAGGGGTGGGTGGTAGTCGATAACTTATTAATCATAGACCTTTACTTAACATCTATTGAAGATGATTTATGCAGCGTCAGGAGGCAACCTATGCCTACACTTAACGACACACTGTAAGTGCCTTATTAAAAATCCTACTAATATTATAAACGCGAAAGTTTGTATGGATGTATACTATGTTTGTTACTCGTTCACGCAAAAACTACTGAATAAATTTTGATGAAACTTGGAATATATATTATCCGTCATTTTTATTACCAAAAAGGCTACTTTTTATTCCGAAAAATCAATCGGGACGTGAACAAAGTAGTGGGCGGAAGCTAGTTATTAATATTACTTGGAAAAAAATGACTAATAAGATAATAAAATATTGTAAGGGTTCCGGACTGTTTTACGAATGAGGTCATTGACCTCTAGTGACCCGTTTTTCAAGGTCGTTTAAGGTCAGAACCTCCACAGACTCTAAATCCCAAAGATCATTGACCTCCGGTAATTAACTAGGTAATTTGAGGTCAAGTGTCAAACTTTAGGAATAAACCTTTGAGATTTACGCGTTGTAAAGGTCAAGAACTCGATTTTGCAATAAAAAAAAAATTCACTCCCGTGTGCCGATGTGCCCGTATTTTATGTTTGTGATTTTTGTTAATGTTTTTCAGGGATTACTCTGCATCTCATGAGCAAAAATTCCATATATAAACATTTATTTTTAATTTTTACTATTATTATCGATATCACATTAATCGATAACTGTCCCATCTCTACGAATCACCGAAGCGCGTGATCAGGTGACTGTGCGTCCGAATAACGAGTAGGACTGTTCCTCTCTCGCGCCGTCTGGGCGTGGGTGGCTCGGGTGTGGTCAGACTGCTAGCGTAGGCGCGATTTGTACAAGATAAAAAAGTTTATTCCTTGGGTTAACATTCCATCCATTTGCACCAAACATGAATTATGAGAACTGCCAAGGAATGGATCTCGTTGCCGTCTTCTGTCTTTTCTGACAAATACAATCCGGGTCTTTTCAGTTAGATTTTGAAGAGAAAATCCACCATTTTCTTTTCAAAACAAACGACAGCCGACTTGACAACTGACTTGACTTGACTTATAATACAATTATATCACTTGACATTGGCAAAATTGTCTGTCGAAATGACGGACAGAGGCCATTAACGAAGAGAAGAAGAAGAAGGTTAGAGTGAATAGACAGTTTTCTCGACTGCCCTGCTTTATCATCACTTACCACATTATTCGCTTGGTTGATTTCACAGTTTGTTGTTGCGCCTTGCTCATAGGCCTTGCTTTTACGCGTTTTCCTATGAAGTTATCTAGGTGAATAATTCAGTGCCATAAACTTATGGGACATGAACTTGTGTCCAATGTTCATGTTCTTAGTTATTACTTCGATTAATCTTCGCCTCGACTCGAATTTCAAAACTACCCAAAGCACGATTTCGAGGTCGAGTCGAGGCGAAGTTTATTCGAAACTAGAAAATATTCTTAGTCAAAAACCACGAAGATAACTAAGACTATTATGAGTTTTAGTGCTTCTTTCATCTAGGTATCAGCATCAAGGTTGTTTCGCACAATTATAGATTTATTTTTATATTATAAATTTAAAGAAAAAATTATCGCTATCCGCTTTCAGTTTGACTACATCTTTCTCATCCTCACCGCGTTTTTCCGGAACGCTCCGCCGCGCTTCGACAGATGGCGCTTCAATCGGACCTTCCGTCTCACAAATTGCACCTTTTTGGTTACTAAAGACATTTTTATTGTGTGTGTGTGTGTGTGTGTGTGTCTGTTGGTTTTTGTGTATGTGGATCGATAGGAGACGGTTTTATTTATACTAGAGTGCAACATGAGCTAACAAGCAAGCAAGCAAGCTTGTATGAGTTAGTGGCCAACTCTGGTGACTGAGTTTTTCGGTCGCCTTAAGGCCTCTGTCATGGCTTAACGACTGCAAGAGCCGGGACAGTTTAACGTGCCCTCCGAAGCACGGAAACGCTCAGATGTAAATGCTAACAGTCACCCATCCAAATAGTGACCGCTTAGAACGTCGCTTAACTTATATAATATAGGTAATCGGTGAAGATTGACTAAGCAAGCCTAGCCACGAGTGCTCCATGAACTAGAAATAAGACATACCTACTGCGTTGTCTTCGGGATAAAATAAACGAAATCTTATTTATTTTTACATTTTCTTAATAAAAAACTTTCCTTCCTATTCTTAGTAAAAAAGGAATTTATTATCATCAAATCAGCTCGTAGAAGTCCACAAAAAGCCATTGGTTTTACCAAAGAAATGCGAGACAATTCTTGTATCCTCTACGGAACGATTTAGAGCTACTAAGACACATCTTCAGTAAAACATCTCTAACAATAGTCGTAAATCAGGCCCAATGGCTGTTTCCACTGTGCCAACGACACGACACCGACACGATATCGACCGATACAGTCAACATCATTAGTATTATGATGACGAGATTAAAGAACAGAGAGAAAATACATTTATTTTGGACACATGTAAAATTATAAGTGAAGCTTGTAACGTTACAACACACTAATAGGTACATTTTAGTAGTAGTAGAGCTCTTTGTGAGAGCTCGTCCGGATTCAGTACTAGCACCGTACCTATTTCTGCCGCCAAGCAGCGATTCTCGCATTGCTGTGTTCCGGTTTGAAGGGTAAGGGCGCCGGTGTAATTACAGGCACATGAGACTTCAACATCTTTACGTCTCAGAGTGATGGACGCAGTGCATTGCCTTACAGGGCACGTCCTCATTGGACTTGCTCTGTGAGGTAATGCATTGTTATAGGCAGAAGTTACTACTTAACATCAGGTGAGCTATCGGCTTGTTCCATTACTTATATCATAAAAAAAAAATACAATGTAGACAAAAATACCTACCAGTAGGTAACCTGTATTTGTAGACTATTTTTTACGACTGAAAATTTGTAATATTTCATTTTCTTTTTTCAACCATGATTTAGAAATAAGAACCCTATCCTAAAACTTTATATTATACTTTTATTCACGAAGAAACTTATGACTAATAGGTACAATATTTACAAAATACACATGAAACAGTTATAAATAAATAAATATTCACGGACACTTAACACAACGCCTTCTAGTCCCAAACTAAGCAAAGCTTGTACGATGGAAACTAGATGGCTGATAGAATACATATTATTATATAAATTTTTTTTTTGTAAATACATACTTATAATACATAGAAACACCCAGACACGGAACAAACATCTGTGTTTACAACACGCAAATGTTTGTTCTCGGTGGGTATCGAATCCACGACCCACAGCACGGAAGGCAGAGCTACTACCGATTGATCCATGACGCCTGTCAAATTCAGTAGTCAAGGTAATCAAGTTGAGTTACCTACAAACAGATATTCCGAAATTGACCTTTCATATGACAGGCGTCATGGCTCAGTCGGTAGTAGCTCTGCCTTCCGTGCTGTATGTCGTGGCTTCGATACCCACCGAGAACAAACATTTGTGTGTTGTAAACACAGATGTTTGTTCCGTGTCTGGGTGTTTCTATGTATTATAAGTATGTATTTACAAAAAAAAATGTATGTATGTATTCTATCAGCCATCTAGTTTCCATCGTACAAGCTTTGCTTAGTTTGGGACTAGAAGGCGTTGTGTTAAGTTTCCGTGAATATTTATATTTATATTTATATCAGGGGTTAGTTCCATCAGTAGTTTAAACAAAAATATCGTTGTCAGCGACAGTACTAGATTACCTCCCCACGATATCGTTTATATGTCGCGTTGTTGTGACACGACATACGTCATTTTATTTATTTTATTTTATTTATTTATTTTAGGAAAACTTACAGCTCTTAAAAACACAGTAGACAAGCAATTAGAAACATAAGGCTAATAACAAGTTTTCACTGATAGTACCATATTAGAGATAAAAGCACCTATTTGACACCAGCTAAATTGGTAAATTAGGTACTAACATTTTAAAGACAGTATAACTATGTAAAGTAAACATCAGCTTATAATAGTGACTACACGATCAGATTAATGAAAGAATTCAGAGTCATGTCGGTATCGTGTCGTGGTCGGCCAGTGTGCTAACACCCAATGGCTATTTTCTGTTTAAAGTTACGGCTTCCATAAACCAGCCTTATTTCATATGGGACTTGCTTTATAACGCTTTATATCATGGTGGTAATATTAACAGGAAATATTTTGAACATGGGTTTTTTCTTTTTTACGAGTTTTTGGATCTTTGTCTCAAGGTTTTTTGGGAGGGCAAGGGATAGTCAAAGACACGTCCAAGCTATAATTGCTTGGTCGCTACGTGCTTGAGAACCACAGAATAAATACAAGTTAGTTCTGTGACCGAGTTTGAATACTTCTCAGCACCATAGTAGGAATCAGAAATACGTATGAATATAATATTTATTTTATATCTAATCTAACACGGTATTTGTACTTATGTACTACCGAAATACTATTATTTTGTATTGTATTGTAATTTTTTGTATGGACCTATATCCGAAATAAAGAGTTATTATTATACAGAAGCGCTGTCCGCTTTTAAGTAGGTACCTACTTAGTAGCTTTCTAATTTCCTTGCCCTTTTTTTCATATTATTATATTTTTATGCTCCCCGCAAAATACACAAAAAAAACACAAGACATTAAATCAAGTATTACTTTTTTTTTTTTAATGATAAAAGTAATGGAACTAGCTGATAGCTAACCTGATATTATGTGGTAACTTCTGCCTATAACAATGCATTACCTTACAGAACAAGTCCAATGAGGATGTGCCCTGTAAGGCAATGAACTGCGTCCATCACTCTGAGACGTAAAGATCTTGAAGTCTCATGTGCCTGTAATCACACCGGCGCCCTAAATAGTTAAATATAATACAAGAAAAAACTAAAATCAATCATTTTTCATCATAAAATCTGCTGTCAGCCAAACTAGAAGAAACAAAAACAACTAAAAACAAGCACTTTTCATCTCGTAGGAACACGTCAGACATTTTGTTCGTATAAAGTGGAGTATACATCAACTACTAGGTTCTATAGCAATAAAACTGCACAAAATGTTGCTCGTATTTTTAAAGTTTCGCGTTACAATGAATAATAAAATACTGAGTGACAGTGAAATGAATGTGTGGTGAAATGTTTTTACTCTGAGTGCATAAAGATTATGAAATTCCGGTTATTTTGATTGAGTTTCGAAAAACTCATGCTTTTATTAATATATTTGTGCGTATATTTCAGTATATTTTAATGGAGTTGTTGGGAAAAGTTACATAAATGGTTCCATTACTTGTTTTCATAAAATAATTTAAGCCTCAATTTCAACTCCTTAAACTATTTCTTACTAAGGGGTAAACAGAGCTGACCAAGGATAATTTCGGTATTATATTCAGTAACGATGATCATGTTTACTGAAAAGTGTACTTAATATGTCCACGCATAAGTACAATTTTTCCGGTCCCATTTTTAGACGCTGTGTGACACTAGGGGGGCAATCGTTGTTAAAGGTTGTTTTAGTTTATTAGTACTCGATGCAGAACTAGATGGCGCTGCTAAATTTGTACGCATTGTAGAACGCGCTAGCGTTGCGTTTTGTGCAATGGGCCGGCTATGCTAGTAATATTCTGAATAAATAGACTCACTACATTACTTATCAGTATTTTATTTACACTCCCCCCTCTCGAGACCTACCTATTAGTCCAACCATTATACAATCGTTGTCTCATAAAAGTTTTCTGCAGTGTTTTCATACCAAATCATAGGTATTAAGTACTCTGTGGTATTCTGTGACTAAATAGTGACATTAGCGCGTTTCAGCGCGTTTTTCGCCGTCAAAAGCTTCTTGTTTTCTTATATCTGTAGCCACGTCACTTTACATTATGCTGGGCAGCGCAATCAGTTCAGAGCTTACTATATGGGGTTGGACTACTTATTGCAGAAAACATATGAAATATCGAAAAAAATATCAACCAGACGTGACTCGAAGCTGATTTTTCCTCTTCAATGACAGAACCGTAATTTCTTCTTATTATGAAAAATGTCATCAAACACCCAAAGTGTGAAAGAGTGCGTGAGAAAGCTCTCTCTTGCACACGATTATGTAAATCTTAGATATTTCAAAGGGTAGGCAGTTGGCGATTCGCCAAATCATCACTCAGTAGAATGGAAACGCGGAAATGTACTTTCTAGGCAGCTACTGGAGTTTTGGTGTTGGTAGCCGTATTATATGGTAAACTAGATTTTTCGAGGATTTATTGTAATGTTTTCCTTCACCGCTCATACGGAAGCTTTGCCAGTTTGGTTTACCTATTTAATAAAATAAATAAATAATAAAATAGTGCGCAGAGTCGCATTCTAAAGTACTTTGGGCACGTTTCACGGCGAGACACTGACTCGATTGAGCGCCTTGTGGTTCAAGGACAGGTGGAAGGTACTAGACCGCGTGGCAGATCGCCTATGCGATGGACTGACCTGATAAAGTCGGCGGTAGGTGGAAACCTACAAGAATGCTCCCGGATGACTGCAAATAGAGAGAAGATGGCGCGATATCGTGAAGCGTGATACAGCCATTGATAAAAGTAATACATAAAGACCACGACCGCTCTGCCAAGAGTGTAACGAACAAGAAGAAGATAGAGTGCGCAATTCCAGACTCTCAAACGGTGAAAACCATCGCAAGGAAACCCGCGGCTTAGTCAGCTCCACACGTATTGACAATGCCTTTCAATGGATGCAGCCGACTAGGCTGAGAGGATGGTCTAGTTACTACAAGCATACTCTATCAAAAACTATGTCCCAGACACCATAAGGCTCCGTAAATAGTATAGGCTACTCTTGGTGTCACAGACAGTCAATATTTGTTCTTTGACGCGTCGGATAGAGCGAAGTGGAAAGAAAAAATGAGGAAGGCAGAGCCCACCATCAGATGGGAACAATAAATGCTTAGAGAGAGTTCCTTCACGCCGCCAGAAGTGTAACCATTCAATTTGTACGACACTTGGAATATTTAAAGCTTTACCTAGATTATCTTACATTTTCTTTTCATCCCATAACTTTTTTTTATGGGATGAGAAGAAAAATTTAACCTGTGTATGTGAAAATGTAAAAATGTAAATAGATTTTATTTAAATCAACAGGATCTACAGACAAGAAAGGACGAATAGGACCAACAAAGCCGCGGACGGAAGCTAGTTCAGGATAAATACAAAAGCCAACTACCAAAGCTTAAGAAGCTACTTGGTAATTCCTTTTTACCGTTATTTATGGACACTTGAAACACTAAAGTATCAATGCCAAAAGATAATGAAATCCGCAGCCAAAAACGACCCGCGAACATGAACATTTATTCTAGTGTCCGTTTAACTGCATAGTGAAAATACTATATTATACTTCAGAAGCTCTGTAGAACCAAAATAGGGCGTTGATATCTTCCCTCGTATCGCAAGCTCTGAACTGCGTTCGCTGCCCAGCATAATTTCAACTGACGTGGCTACAGATATACCAAAACAAGAAGCTTTTGCGGCAAAAAACGCGCTGAAACGCGCTAATGCCACTATATAGTCACAGAATACTTATGATTTAATATGAAAACAGTTCAAAAAACCTGCCAGGCTTAAGCAAGGCAGCACTGAAAAGGTCTGACATAACTGAATTTTCCTTAATTCTTGGACGAATTAACACACAATTTCGTCCAAGGATCTTACTTAGAACGAAAAAAAAAAAATTAGTTCCAGTGTGGTTGCACGTTCTGTCCCGTTCATCCCAGTGGGTTTCATCCCACTTGTAGGACGAATGGGAATTCAAAAATTTCATCTTATAAAGCTTCAATATAATAAAAGTTCAGTTATGTCAGGATTTAATTTTAATAATCTAATAACTAGACCTAGAAAGATCATACAAAAAAAACGCTGTAGTTCCCAACGTCTTCTAAGGCCGGAATACTCAAACGTCACTCAAATTTAAGCGCCACTTAAAATTGCTCTGCCTCTATTTGACATTACTCATTTGTAAGAGATGGCAATAATTTAAGCGTGAACTTAATTTAAGTGGCGTTTGAGTATTCGGCCCTTTATCTCTCAAACATAGCGTAATTGGCCCGCAAAAATGGTCTATTCCCACTAATAACATTGCTAATTCTATTGATATAACTAATAGGAATAATTTGTCCAAGTTAACCCATCAATAACTGCGAGAAAACAGCTATACTTTTAAAAATATACTAGTCCCCCTAAAAAAACACTCCATACATTAAGGCAGTAGCTGCCCGGCGCCCAGTGAAGTGGTACACCGGCAATGTGCGTTTAAATCAACCACCCACAACCGGAAACGGAAGCTGGGCTAATAAATATGGCGGCAATTGAACCGCGTGCGCTCGGTAAATATTACGAGGTTATCCTCTATTGGTGTGTTCTACTTGGCACTGCGTTGATGTTTCTTTTTCTTGATGATTGTTAACGTTCTTTTCTTTAAAAGAGTTATTTAAGTTATTGCAATAAAGGTAGGCACTGGTGACCTGTATCACAGGTTTACAACCTGTCTCAGGCACCAGTCTTACTCAAAACAGGTTCATCGCATTTTCTCCATACTAGTATTCTTCTTCTTTTCTTCTTCTTCTCTTCAGTAATGGCCTGTGTCCGTCATTTTGACAGACAATTTTGCCAATGTCAAGTGTTAAAATTGTGATAAATAAGTCAAGTCAAGTCATTTGTCAAGTCGGCTGTCTCTTCAAAACCTAACACGAATTTTCACATTCAGAAAAACCACTTTACACACATTTATTCCAATGGCTCACACTTTATGTTACGACCTAAGTATTATTGGATAAAATTCCACCAAAATTAAACTACAATACTCACAATAACACAAGAAAAACTACTAAAATAAAAGTAGGTACTATGTGTCGTTTCAAAAAATGTCAAAACTCGTCCATACTAGTATTAATAATAAGACAAAAAGACATTTATTTGTGACAAATAAGGTAGAATACAAAGAGAACACACTACAAAGAAGAGGTAATGAGTAGTAGAAATAGCACAGATAACAGATGAGCATACAGATAACAATGATAACGGATACAGATTGATTGAGACTAATGCTAGAGCTACAAACGAAACAATTACAATGCTAAAATTTAAATTAAGCGAATGCATTATATATTCCACATGTATTCCTTTTAAACTTATGTGTAAGAAAATAAACGTATTATTATGATTATTGCCGGGAATTGCCGATGTGGGAAACAAAAGCGCTAGGCTCAAATGGGACTGGGCGGGGCACGTCAGCCGGATGCCTCCCGATAGGTGGGCGAACATCTCCACACTTTGGGTCCCTGACGGTCGGCGATATCGGGGTCGGCCAAGAAAGCGTTGGCGCGACGAACTGGATGCCTTCGAGAGAGGATGGTGGGAGGAGGCTCGGGACAGAGAACTTTGGAAGTCTATGGGGGAGACCTTTGCCCAGCAGTGGGACGATATAGGTTAATAAAAAAAAAAAAATTATGATTATTAAAAAAAAGAGATACGGGTACTGCCTGCATGATCATCATCATCTATATGTTTAAAAGAGTCAGCACAAAGTTAAGTTTCCTTTTGACTCTCTTCTATCAGTACTCTTGTTTTGCTCTGTGAGGTAATGCATTGTTATAGGCAGAAGTTACCACTTAACATCAGGTGAGCTATCAGCTTGTTCCATTACTTTTATAATAAAAAATAAAAAACAGTTATTATCATTGTTTTTATTTGATTTACCTTTAATAAATCTACTGATTTTGCAATATTAATGCATCATTATGTATCCTATCCCACTAATATTTTTGTGTTTATCACGCAATATGGTCCAATTCGAATGAAACATAGAATATTATATATTTCGTAACCTGGATTAACATATTGGCTACTTTTTATCCTGAAAAATCCATAACATCAGACGGGATGCGGACAAAGTCGCGGGCGAATGCTAGTACTTTCTAAAACATGCTAGTTTATTAGACAAATATTTGTGAAAAACTTTTACACAGTAAACTATCAAACTATATAAAAATAAAATAACATGACGTTATAAAAAGCTCAAATAAAATGGCTAAAAGCCAACTCGACCGCTCAGCCGGACTGTGTGCAAGAAGCGTTAGAAAAAATATAAAAAACAAAAAACAACGCGAGTTGTTTCAAGCAGCGGCCTGTAAAACGACACATGGCATTTTGGGCATGAAATGTTTTTATTTAGTTGTTTTATATTTAACTAGCCGGCTCCCGCGGCGTTGCTCGCGTTAGAGTGTGACTTTTCAAAATTCCTTTCTTAGTGCGCCCCTACACTATATAAGGAACCTACCCTCCAAATTTCATATCTCTAAGACTTATAGTTTAGGCTGTGCGTTGATTCTCTGTCAGCTTCAAAAGAGTTTTATATATATTGATGATGATGATGATATATGATATATTATATTGTCAGCTCTAACACGATGTAAAAGCGTTTAGTATTAAATGTATGACAGATCTTCATTGATATCGTATATAGATGTCCTTTATTGAATAAAAAAAAGCTTTTTGACTTTGACTTTGTTGTTGGGGGTGTGAAAACAAACACTCTATTTTTGAAAACAAAATCCAATCACTCTTTTTTTTTAAGACAAAGATATTAGTTGTGGAATAATATAAGTCAAGTCATTCGTCAAGTCGGCTGTCACTTGTTTTGAAGGATTGAATAAAAGGTTTTTGGCTTTGACTTTGAGGTAATAAGATAGTAGAGGCGTAAGTGGAACTCACCCAATGAGGTTTGATTCAAAACGCGACTTAGTTATATAATGCGGGCGAAGTTCAGAATTCTGAGCAGCTTATAACAGCTTTCTGTGTCTCTACGCGGTATGTGACCGTGTTCATACTCACCGACATTATATTGGGCCCGATTCTGTTGATACATCTTCCTAAACTAAAATAATTTGACAGCGCTAAAATGATAGCTGTCTTTTTCGTTTCAGTTCTTGAGAAAGGTCATTTTAGAGCTATCAAACTGCACTGTATTGATCGACTCGATTACGCTTTCGCTATTAATCTATTTGCGACTTGTCTAAGGACCAGATGTGCTCTAAAATGAGTAATCTTTTTCTAGTTTTGCTGCCCATTTAAATGCATAAGGCAGATTCCTTTAGGGCTCAAAAAGCTGGGCATTAGTGCCTTTGAATTCAATAGAATAGTGTTGGGGTGCGAGAAAACTGCGGGAAAACTTTGCAAGTTGTAGTCTTGTTTTTAGATTCAATAGTTTTTATTTCAGACTACAAATTGACACATAATTTATTTAGTAAAATTACAAGAATCATGAAAAACCGTTTCAGGTACACTTACTATGTAAGTGTCATTGCCATTGGTAAGTACATCTTCAAAGTCAATTTTTAACCGACTTTAAAAAAATAACAGGTTCTATTTAGTTTTATGTTTCTTTAAAGATAATAAAACAAAACGCAAAGCTAACAGATATGTACACCAAAATATTTCTAGTAAGGAAGCGCACTTGATATATTCATTTTGTAATCAATAAAAAAAATTTGTAGCGTCTTTACATCATCCTTTTAGTAATTTAATTTAATTTAGGTCTAGACTTTTACCCGTCGTGTGTCCTATGTAACAAGCAAATAAAATTCTATTTATCTGTCTATCTATTTAGCCTGTATGCACCCACTGCTGGGTATAGACCTCCTCTTTAGTACGCCGTCTCTCCGGTCCTGCGCAATATAAAATAAAATGTATAATATAAAATTATTATAAAAATATTTTTTACTCGATAATCTGCTGGTTTAGTTACAAAACAATACAATTTTTAAGATCAAGACTTCAACATCACATCCCTAAAATAGAGCCACATTGCTAAGATCTAAATGGATCTCCGGCGCTCAGATGTAGGTAACCGCTGGTTTCCTGAAAGCATTTTGCATTAACCGACCGTGAGGTACCTATTCAAGTTGCTTGTTTTTGAATAAAGTTTAAAAACAATAAACTCTGACCTTAACCACGACGTTGTAACAGAGTCAGACTACGCTAAGTTTGCAATGATAGAATATGGCAAAGTTTCAAAACCTACAGCTTGAAACTCGGAAGAATGCTTGAAACATCATGACACATCCTCCGAAAACGATTTGACAACCTATTCCCCGAACACTAAAAGTCATTCAAAACACCCCTTAAATTTCTGCCTCTATTTGACATTAACTATTGATTGGTAAGAAATGGCAATAATTTAAATTCTAAACATGAACTTAATCTAGATTTTCAATTTTTAGATTAGATTATCTAAATTTAGGATTTAGAACTTAATCTCTTAATGTAGCGTTTGAGTATTCGGTTATGGAATAGTTTCACCGTGTTTTGTCCTGTGCATTGAGCTTACATACTCGTAGAAGGTTGGTATTTTTTTTCATTGCAAACATAATATGGATGTAAGTTGAGCTATTTCATGTGTATTTTGTAAATATTGTATGTACTGTATTAGTTGTAACTTTCTTTGTGAATAAAGTAACACACTGTGTCAATGATAAAACAGTGAAATATAAAACAAATAATGCAACCACAACATCCCAGCAAAGCAATCGTTGGTTTCCTATCTTCCTCAATCCAATCGCGGATATCCTCAATGCGCAGGCATCCGCCGGATATTGCGAGAGGAACCGGATGTGACGAATTAAAATTTATATTGTAGGCAGCGGCACTGGAAGTCATTTCAGTTTATGTAGGTACTCTTAGTTGATAGTTATTATGAAGAAAAGTTGTGCTGAAATATTTAAGCGTCAAAGGCGAGGCCTCACAGGTCTCGTTCTCAATGGATATGCTCGGTGTGGCATTGCATCATTACAAAAATCATCGGGATGGTGCATGGAAGAATTGATGCAAAATTGTGATATTATGCCAATTAAGCAGATACTTATTTTACGTACTACAAGCTCAGCTATTAATAACATTATGCTAAGTATACTGTCGCATGCACAAATTGCACAAGCCAACAATTTCGCCGGAAAAATACTTGTACCTAGTATTGGTTTCTTTTATAAATGAATTCCTAGCAAGACAGACGTATTCGTAGGAATGTAATATTGCCACGTTCTACTTCCTACTCTGCTAGTTTCGTAGTTCATGTTAAATTAAACAACAGTGGATAGAAAAAGGAAGGTTTCGAGAAGGCGTAATATCGCAGTGTCTTACAAATAATGTAGATATTATATCCTAATGAAAAAAAAAAAACTTTTATCATTTTTTTTTTTTATGATAAAAGTAATGGAACAATCTGATAGCTCACCTGATGTTAAGTAGTAACTTCTGCCTATAACAATGCATTACCTCACAGAGCAAGCCCAATGAGGACGTGCCCTGTAAGGCAATGCACTGCGTCCATCACTCTGAAACGTAAAGATCTTGAAGTCTCATGTGCCTGTAATTACACCGGCATTTAATATATGTATATTGAAGACCTAAAAAGTTACCGATGGAAAAAGCCACTCTACATCCAATAACTAATTTATTCATCGTTTACTATTGAAATAAACTACATAATATAAGTAGTTTTACATAGCTCTCGTATATAAGTTATTTTAAACTATAAAAGTTTTTCAATATAACTGTAGGTCCCGATTGAATCCATAGCATTTTTATAGCGAAATTATTCTTTGTAGGCCTGCAAAGTCAAACTTAAGTGAATTAACCCGTTTAGAAGAAAAAACAGTATTTTTTTTATGTCATAACTTGCAGACGAGAAGGCGGTATTTTTCTCATTTCACATTCCCTTTTTAGACAACACAGAATAATAATATTGTGTTCGATTTTTTATAATAAAACCAAGCTGTAAATATGAACCGTCGAGTTATTTTTAACTATTCTCTAGGTAGAGTATCTTTCAGTTATAACCAATAAGTTGTATAAAAATGCCCGTTTATTCCCAGTTTAAGTAGAAGTTTTATGCCTTAGAAAAGAACATTAATAATTAATAATAATAATAAGAGGTAATGCATTGTTATAGGCAGAAGTTACTACTTAACATCAGGGGAGCTATCAGCTTGTTCCATTACTTTTATCATTAAAAAAAAACGAAATAGCCAGATATTTGTAAGGTATAGTTTTTAATAATTTGAAGGTACCTTTCAGTTTCAATTAATTATTAGAAAAGTGACCTTTCATTTCCAGTTTAACACGTTCCCTGCCAAATACAAAAATATACGTAGTAGCGTATCTAGAATCCAGAGCGAGCTACAAGTTTATTCGTAGATGTTTAGTTGAGGCTACGTACACAATTAAAAGCGTTGGCTGTAAACTGGACGGGAATCGATTAGTTGGCATTGGAAATAAAACTTTCAAAATAAAATGAGAACTCTACCATATATATTTTTCATGGCAACAAAAAATGACGTATATACTCGGCATGATGATTTTGTATGGATGGCAATAGGTATAGATTTTTTTTACTACAAATATATTCGTATGGCAGGGAACGAGTTAAGTTATCAGTCCCCTTAATCCTATATGAAAGAATTTTTTTTAAATTCTTGTTTATTAGTTTTTAGGTGTACAATAAAGTGTTTGTTCATTCATTCATTCATTAATAAATAGCCAGAAAGCCCTTTGGCCACAATAATAATGAAATTGGAGTAATCAAACCGATCACTATGCGGAAATATATTAGCCACAACGTACACGTGTTTCAAATTCATTACTCTATGAATATTAATAGCCATTGCTCTTATTGTGGGTGTGGTGTAAGTTACAAGACGTTACAGTGAGATAAGAAAAAAACATGGGTTTGAAACTCTGTTGGAAACAATTGAACCCGCTAATGCAAAACCTGCCCATGTTTTTTTTTTTTTTCGTATATACTAGAGGCTGTGAATTTAATTTTATTTAATTATTATTATTATTTTTTATCATGAAAGTAATGGAACAAAGTGATAGCTCACCTGATGTTAAGTAGTAACTTCTGCCTATAACAATGCATTACCTCACAGAGCAAGTCCAATGAGGACGTGCGACGTTAAGTATAAAGAAAATGTTTGAATGAATTACTATCATACCATCTGAGCAAATAAATCTGAAAAGTTGCTTTTTTAACCTTCAAAAGGCAAAGCACTAAAATATTTTAGTTTTTTAATCAGATGCTATTCAGCGTAGCAATACAGCCAGTATCTTGGGCACGTTTCCGATTGTTACTGATTTGGACCAGTTGAGTGGTTCAGAGATCGTTTGCAACGGTTTGTAGATAGCTCAACTGTTTCATGTGTATTTTGTAAATACTGTATTAAACTTAATTTTCTTTGTCAATAAATTAACTCTCATAAAGATGATTATAAAGAACCAAGTGGAGCTATCTCTTTGATAATATTCGATTAAGTATTTTTGGTTTGAAACCGCTGCAACTTATGTGTTTGGGCCACACCTGAAAACCAAACGTGAATATTGATGTAATGCGTTATTCTCCTGGTGTCGAGACATGTTTTTGAGTTAAAACCGATTTCATTATAGGTACCTTATGGTTTTTAAAAAGCGGCGACCAGCTTTTCACGCGACCGTTTTACACTATATTTTGTTCTGTGTCGGGATCGAACCCACAACCCACAGTAGAAGGTAGAGCTAAGTATACCAACTATAAGCTATGACGCCTTTATAATTTCAAACTTTATATTACCAGGTAAAAATGGAACCAATAATTATGATCAAAGGCTATATTATTTGACTGTTAAGGCTCGTAATGTTTAATAATTATTATATATTTAATTATTTTTAATCTTATTTATTTGAACAAACGCTTCCTACCTACCACATGTAAAAATTTTAACACCTCCGAATGAGCCAGTAAAATTATCAGAAATCAAATTCTTGATCAAAGACAAAATAATCTTATAATCAGTAAAATTACAAGGATCATCTAGATTATAATCGTTTTATGAATTAGGTGATTCTAGGTACCATTCTAGGACAAGAAACTACGGTCTGGTTCCTAGCTCTTTTTTGTATGTTTAAAATACCAGTGTGGTAGTCCAGATTTTGACTTAGTAGTCTTAGTAGTATCATATTTTTTTTTCAAAATATATAGCTACTCTTTGCTCTCTGTAATTTGTGAATCCATTTTAATTTTATAGAAGCCTTTTTCCTGCCTATTTGGTTATCTAAGGAACTCATCTACCTTAGTTTAAAAATTAAAGACCACTTTCGCAAAATTGGCATATTTTCCGTAAAACAAAATGGCGGAGCGTCCAAAACGCGCGCGAATCCATCCGGGGTTATAAGGCATGAAATTGCACGAATTAAAGTTAAATTGAGCTGAAAACCCAGAAAATATTGGATTTAAGATATTACTCTGCTTCTGGCTTATTAACCGACTGCAAAAATGAAGGTTTGTGGTTTTTATTTCAAAGTTTTATATCAACCCATTTAGTAGCTGTTTCCACATCCCCACGAGCCGACACCCAAACGGTATAGTAAACTAATCTCGTATAAATAGTACTAGACGCTTTCACACCGTGTCGTCAAAAACATCGGTATCGTGCCAGTGTGCAACAAACGCCCAAAGACTGCAGTCGTCCATTTTAGTTTGAAATAAGGTGGTATATACATACATTATTAGATAATTTACAAGTCAAAAACTATTTTAATTAATTATAACGCTTTCACTTTGGTTCTTCCATTCGTTCCGTCTGGTATTGATCCGTTTGCAGTTTTTAGGTTGAGATCAGCTTTTTCTTTTCTGAAAAAAAAAATATCTATAAATAGTCACAAGTTTCTTGGCTGAAGAATTTTAGACTTTTTATTATTGCTTATTAGGTAAATAAATAAAAATATTTATTGAAATTTCACACAGAGCCATCTAGTCACAAACTAAGCAAAGCTTGTACTATCCTACTTCCTACTAATATTATAAACGCGAAAGTTTGTGAGTATGGATGGATGTTTGTTACTCTTTCACGTAAAAACTACTGGTCCGATTTCGATGAAACTTGGAATATATATTGTCCGTGACCTGGATTAACACATAGGCTACTTTTTATCTCAAAAAATTAACGTGATCTAACGGGACGCGAACGAAGTCGCGGGCGGCAGCTTGTGAGAACTAAATTGCTGATGGAATCCTCTCTAGCGACTGTGCGGTCACCGAGATTATTCACGTTGTGCCTATATGGTATGGTATCACATTGCGTCCACTCTGAGACATAGATGTTAAGTATCATGTGCGTGTAATAGCACCAGCACCCATACCCTTCAAATCGGAACACAGCAATACAAACATCACTGCTCTGCGGAAGAAATAGGTACGGTGGGTAATTATAGAATGGCCTTGTCACTACGGCTCCATGGAACCTTTTTTTTTGTAAGTGTACCTTCCAGAGAGGCATAGATTGGAGATGTTGATGCAGGGAGCCTCCACCAGTAGATGAAGAACCAATGCAGCTGAAACTGCTAGTGTAAAGATCCCCATTACGTTTACCAACTGCAAAAAAAAACACTTTTGAACGTGATTAACGTTAACGTTAACGTACAGTCAACATTACACAATAGATATTAGTTTGTCACGATATCGTGTTGGTAGTGTGAAAACGCGCAATGGGTGTAAAATTTCTAAAAGAAGTGATTAAACCAAACGCCTTTAAAAATGTTGTAGCAATGACTCCATGCGTATTGACCTGACTCCATTCGTATTTTGACCATGACTTTTTTTCCGATAACCTAGGCCTAGAAAATGGCACATTATGCTCCTAGATAAGACAAGCAACCAAGTCGAAGAGTTTTCGGAGAATAAAACCAATACAATACCAATAAACCAATAAACTCTTTTTAGGGTTAAGCACGCCTTTGTACATGTTATCTATTTCTGTCTTCTGTTTATGTGTTATTTTAGTGTACAATAAAGAATTACAAGAATTACAATTATTGTTCTTCTGAGTAAAAATTACATTTCAGAACCAAAAACCATGTGACCTATATTCATTTTCTACGTTTTCTTCTCTTTTTTTATACTTCTAAATGATGGAACAAGCCGATGGCCCACCTACCACACTTTGCGATTGTAGAATACCAACATAAACCATGGAGGTAGGTACCTATGATGAAATGAACAAAGTGGACTGTATTTTCCTGATAGTTGAATGCTGTAACTTAAAATAGACCTAAAACCTTGCATTTTAAAGTACAATATACTTTACCACGTTAAAACAGTCGAAATAAAGTGATGAACGCGCTACATAAAGGCTCCTTTGCATCAAGAAGAAATGCGTCATATATATTCCATAACATAGTTTGCTGATCGGCACGAAGATGGCGCTACCGAGGAAGTCGTTTATAACCGCTGAAAAAAAATATGATAATTATAGGCATTAAATAGACCGTGGTAGGGTTTTATAAAAAACTAGCCGTCTCCCGCGGCGTTGCTCGCGTTAGAGTGTGACTTTTCAAAATTCCTTTCTTAGTGCGCCCCTACACTATATAAGGAACCTACCTTCCAAATTTCATACCTCTAAGACTTATAGTTTAGGCTGTGCGTTGATTCTCTGTCAGCTTCAAAAGAGTTTTATATATATTGATGATGAAGACTCAGGCAAAAGTTAAGATTTTTAGCTAGAGCACCTCTAGAAGTAAACTTTACTTATTCAAAAAAAGTCCAAAACCAGTTGCACTCGCTCATTTTAGGGTATTCCTCGTCAGCTAGGCACATCAATGCCAGTAGATGGCGTCTAGTTTAACGTATTTATCAATTTTATATCTAAAAAAAAGCGTTCCTATATCATCAATATCAATATATCTAAAACTCTTTTGAAGCTGACAGAGAATCAACGCACAGCCTAAACTATAAGTCCTAGAGGTATGAAATTTGGAGGGCAGTATTGTACACATTTTAGTGCAGCTGACTGTACATTAATAATTTTTTTATGAATACTAATAAGTAGCTCTACCCGTGTGTCAATTTTTTGTCGCCATTGTAGATACATGCTGTATAGTGTAGGGGTGCACTAAGACAGGAATTTTGAAACGTCACTCTATAAAGGGTAGAACGCGAGCAACGCTTCGAGCGACGGCTAGTTATTTAATATTATTATGTTTAGCCGTAATTGTGAATTAATTAATTTATATTATAATTATTATTATTTTTTTTAGGAAATTATCCTTTTTTAAAGCAGAATCCATACAGAGCCCGCTCCACTTGCAGTGGAAGGCTGGCATAGATTGGAACATTATCTACTTACGGACACTCCCATACTCGCAAGAAGCGATCAAAGCACAGATCGCCATTGCCCACACCGCTCTGTGGGTAGCCAGCGCCACGGCCACCGAGACACGACCCGCATCACCAAACCAGTAGCTTATAGAGGCTATCTTCATCATGACGAAGAGGGAAACAAGAACTATGGTGAAAGATTTGGTCTGAAAGAAGAATAGTCAAAATAAAGTGGCAGCAGACAAAAAGAGAAGTATGTTAGTCATGGATCTACGTGTAGATCTGATAGTGGAACTTCCCTTGATAGTGTTGATGAGTCTTATAAAGCTCCAGCTCACCTTACTGATGACATTCCTATGATCAGCTGGCTTGTAGACATTCATCAGCCAGCCCATGGCGACGCCAATGAGGTAGGAGCCAGCACGGTCATGCCAGCGTATGTACAGCTCGTTCATCAGCTTATAGTTTTTTATATTTGCTATATCACTAGAAAAAGAAAAAGAATCTAAATATGGTCTGAATACAGGGTAGTAGTATATCGAAAACTTCAGGGGTAAGAGTAAGAATACTCTTTAGTGGGAACAATTTTTCCTACAGAACCAGCATATAGTGTACACGAAAAGAAACCGATCCATACAAAATGCAATATCTAATTGACAAAAATGTATGGAACCTGGTTGTTTTATACTGTACTAGCCGTCTCCCGCGGCGTTGCTCGCGTTAGAGTGTGACTTTTCAAAATTCCTTTCTTAGTGCGCCCCTACACTATATAAGGAACCTACCCTCCAAATTTCATACCTCTAGCACTTATAGTTTAGGCTGTGCGTTGATTCTCTGTCAGCTTCAAAAGAGTTTTATATATATTGACCTCTAGGATGATGATGGACTCAGCGAGGTTTCATTATTCTGAGGCCTCAGGTTCAAACTTACCTGACATACATATAAAGAGCTAATGGCCATTGTTCTCTATACGCGTTGATAGCTAATCGAACTGTCAAAAAACCAGCAGTAGCACCAAAAGCCACCATCCCCGCCTTTTTGTTTCGTCTGTAGATCGAGAACAGAACCACTGTGAGGATAGCCAGGTGGAAGTCACAGGTGACGTACCATGCCACTCCGTAGCACTGGAAAATAGAGTTGCTTTTAAATATGTGCTGGTAGTTGGTGGAAGGAGAAGGCCCAAAATATTCTGAAGGTCGATAAAGGAGGCTGTCGTTTGTTTTGAAGAGAAAATGGTGGATTTTCTCTTCAAAACCTGGAACGAATTTTCACATTCAGAGAAACCACTTTATACACATTTATTATTACATACCATGGTTGACATATCATAGTTCAGCATCAAGAAGTTCTTCCACCAGTATTTTTCACAGACTCCCTCTTCAATTGAGTTGGCTCGTAACCAGATCGGGCCACTACCTGTGATCCCAGCCATGCAAATTATGTAGAAAGTGGTTGCAGCAAACGGTCCAATCAACCTGTAAGGTATCAGATATTTCTTAAAGACTTCTTTAAGACTCTTAATGAGTTTGAAACCGTGTTAAAGAGTGCCAAAAAATTTGCACATAGTTAACGGGACACTGTAGTGCCTGAGACAATGTTTACTCCTCAAGGCGTGACCTTAATGGACGTGCTCTAGTTTACTAAAGATTGGCCAGATGCTTGATCCGTCAGCCAGTCAGTGTCTTAAGGTGTCGAAAATGTGCAGGCAGGTCAAATATGTGCACACTATTTCGATGAGATTTTGCGTTTATGGAGTTTAACCTAACTACCACGTAACTGCCTTGAAGATGCAGCCCAAAATTTGCTGAAAAAAACTCACCTGAAATAGCGTTTCAGTAAAACGATGAACAAGTTCTTCTGCCGACCGGTCAGAAGCCCTCTGATTAGAAGCAGTCCTGAGATCGGGAAAAACGTATCCACGATCAGATCAAGATGGGTAAGACCTTGGCCGATTTCATCCTTAAACAACTGTAAGAATTTTTTTTCTATTAATAAAATAGCACTCCGCATTCGTGTCTTACTTAACAGCTTTAGTTCCATTTTCTTCTCTGTAAGAAGGTTGTCTTCGACGCTCAAGCTAAGAAGAAATAGATTGTGAGTCTTGAGAGCATCTGGTGGTTCCAATCTTAATACCTTGAATTCAAATCCGGTCGTGTATCTATGGATTATTCTTTTCTATTCGGAAAACTTTATGTCTGCAATGCCAGTGCTCATAAACGCTGAAAGAAAAATCGTCAGGAAACTCGTAACAGTATTACACCTATTCTGTGCTCGCGCCCCAATCAGTACCGCACGAATTGATCTATTCTTCCCTATAGATGGAGCTGACTAAAGGCCGGATAAATCCTCTAGATTAAATAATCTAGAACATTTATCCAGCCTTTAGGCCTTTACTTCTGCAAATGCCTGTTTATTATATTCTTGGTGGAATAAAATCTGTCTCACTTCATCAACTTCCACGCTATTATTCATCATAGTTGGTAAAAAAATTGAGAGTAGGGCCTGGTGGCAGCTGATCACGAGGGAAGCCGTGATGACTCTCATGCCGTTCAGGATCCTTATCTCGTTCTTGTTCACTTTGAACAGCTCGTTCCAGTTGTGGACCACGCTGAAGGACTTTGCGATCTCGCCTGAAAGTTAGGCTGAGGGTTTAACATCATATCAGTCTATAGAAAACTAGTAGACTTAAGTCTCTCCATAGAGTTTCAGAAAGAACACTTTTGTGTCTTCATCTATCGACCTTCCGCAATCTCCACAACAAAACCGAGGTTTAGTGGTCTCGTCTTAATAGAAATTGACCGTTAATTTAGAGAAAATCACATTGTGAAGAGTCCACTAGAATTGGGTTTTAAGCAACGAAAAAGGTCAAAAATATCCTTTTTCTTTTTTAATACGCTTATCTCCTCAGCCTTGCATGAAGAGCTAAGTAAAAAGCATGTTTTCAGGACTAATGCAGGTAAGAACTCACCAACTGTAGAATATTCTTTGCTATTATTATAAGTTGAATATATTGTTGAAACCACAACTAACAATAACAAAACTCCGAGGACCGATCTGAAAAAGATGTTTTAAACAAATTATTTAGAAAAAAACTAGAAAATACAGTCATGCACATAATTAAAACCGGGCTTTTAGCTGTTTAGATGGAGTTCATAAGTTTTAATTGTCATGTGATTGAAGTGTCAACTTGGTTACTTTGGTTAGACGAATGCTGTACCTCTATCACGAACAAATCTGACAGTCGCCGCGCTAACGTATTCGAGTTATATTGCGCGTCAATGCCAACTCGACTGCCAGCCGTTGTAGTGTCACCGCGCAGTGTATTTCGGATACGCTCGCATTACGATACGATTGCGATTGTCACATTTATTCGTGATCAAGGCACTGATGCTTTTGAATTTTCGTAAAGAAAATGTTGTAGATTTTTTAAACAAAAGCCAAAAATCTTACATATACACATAAGTCTTCCTAGGGTAAGGCTTCGGTTCCGCTGTCTGACACGCAGAAGGCTCTACAACTATGGACTCAGGATCTGGGATGTACGTCAGCTGAAGCGTGTGCCGCGTGTACTTGGCCACTGATGATGGAGAGCATACGGCTGGCATGCAGACTCCGAAGATGAGGTGGTTGAAGGTTCTCTTATTCTTTGAAAGTGTCTGCAGGTATTTTTTTTAATGTAATCATTTGCTATTGCTGAACAAAGGTAAGATAGATGGTGCGCTATGTTTTTCCCTAAAACCACATGTACTAATTGCGTTTGCTATAACTCCAGTACCTATAACATAATTTTGCTATAATGGTTCAATTCATATACACTTATTTTAATATAAAACTACATTGGCTAATTGTGATTTATATAACTGAACCATATGCTATAATCTTATTACACATAAAACTTATTATTATAACAATCATCGGCCATACATTGATTATGCTATACAATCTACCATACATACATTTCAATAACACTAATCATGTTATGCTATAAAAGTAATCTTTAGCTACCAACATCTGAAATAACGCCTAGCGAAAGTTTAAAGCAATACGCAAATACGTTTTGTGGCGGACATAAAATGATAAGACGTTTATAAATAAGAATACCCTACACTATTTTTTTATCCTACCTTTATAAATAAATAAGTTACATTGCAAACGTTAGTATTATTGACTAGCTACCTATTTTGTTATAATTTATACCTACTATTTAAATAATCATAATATACATAATAATCATAGCAAATTATCATTAGGTACAATTAGGTATGCGGCAGCGGCCGGCGTTTGCCAGCCTACTTGTTCTGGCACTCGCCGGCCGCTGCCGCGGCACGCTTCGCTCGGCTCGTGCGTAGTTTGGTCACTGTTCAAACCATGCTCGTCGCTAACGCTCCTCGCAACCTATTCTAGTGCACTGTTAGCCAAGTGGTTCAATCCCCGAAAGTTTATAGAAAATACCTAATCAATAAAAAGTATAGATAGAGTACGCTTATAAATTTTGATGTTATGTAATATATCAGTTATACATTATAATAGTTAGATAACCAGTACGATATAACAAAACAGTGTTATAGTTTAACAAACGTTATAGCAAAATGACGTTATGGAGCATGGTATTAGAATAACTAAGTGTTAGAACTAACAAACCAGTTATAGCAAATACAAATAGAACAACTAGACTTAGATCAAATATACGTTATGACAATACTTGTGTATAGCATACGCTATTAGTACAAGTGGGTTTCGGGAAAAAGTATGAACACCAAGATAGATAGATAACACTTTATTGTACAGAAGAACAATGTTTTAATGACTAACTAACAAAAATAAAGAACAATGAGTGGCCTTATCGCTGAAAAATATTTCTTCCAGGCAACCAGGAATCAAAGGATTCTAGGGGTGCCTTTAATTCCTGGTTGCCTGGAAGAACTGGGCGTTGAAGTAAACAATCATGATTCGATTCACTGATTGTTTATTTTGCAACAACTTTACGACAAGCGTAAAGAGCAATCAGTACAGATAATAATAACCTGGTTTCTGGTACACTTACCAACTTGTGCCAAGAAGACCTTTACATCTATTTAATTGAAGATGATTTATACAGCGTCAAGGGGCAACCTATGCCTACACTTAAGACACACTGTAGTGCCTGGGACAATGTTTAGACAGAGTAGGTCCAGCACCTCTCAGCCTAGTCAGCCATATCCACAGGAAAGACATGATGCGGAGCTGACTAAGCCTAACGTGTACTCTCGAGTGCTTAGGTACTTACGTTCATGTACTCATCAGCACTATCATAGGCCCCAAACTCTCTAGGCTTCTTGGTGTTTTGAGCCTTGACTTCTACAAGGCAGTACTGAGTGCTGAACTCCTGTGGAGACCAAGGATTTGTGATGCATTGGTCGAAGCTGCCGAGATGTACTCCAGTCCCGTAGAGAACTCCTGAAGGCAGCTGCATTGAGTCCCATACTGTGAAGGAAAATATTTTATTGTTCTAACTTGTCACAATAAGCGATGGACCACGAAAACTCGATGGGAGTCCTTTGCCCAGCTGTGGGACAGTGTGGGCTGAAAACATCAATATTCCCCTAAACCACCAAAATAAACATTACCGTCCACCAATTTGACATTTTATAATCGCTAGAAAATATCTCTAGATTAATTTTTGACGTTGATCAATAGACAAAACTGGCAGTTTGTGTACCTAGTTTCTTTAGTATGTTTGTTCATTCAAATTATTAGTATTTTACATAAATACCTAGGTATTTAGCTGCATAATATAATTTATTCAAATTACTCGATGCACGATGTCAGACATTTACCCAGTGACAGGAGAGTCAAGACAGGACAAAAGTCAATGGGAGGTCAATAAATTAAATGACCTTCGCTAAATAACCAATTATTATGTAACTATAAACTATAAGATACAAGGAAATTGAGAGATAATTGATGTTTCGTGCCTATTGTTATGTAGGTAAATAACGAAAACAATTATTGTATGGGTAAATAATGAAAGCAATTTTATTATTAACTTAGAAAAATCATGTTAATTTCTTGAGAAAAATGTTAGAAAAAATACTGTAGATACTTCTGGTGATGTTAGTGGACTTTGATAAGAAGGCGTATGCACACTGGCACGACACCTGTGACAACAACCGATACGTCAGTTACTTAAACATATTATAGCCCGACGTTTTACACTGAACGATACGACATCTAGAATATCGTGTGGAGCTAATTTGATAGATTTATTACTATACGCTTTCTCAGTGTGTCGGTGACGACTACGAAAGGGTCTGAGGCAAATTGGATGGAGCACAGGTGGGTTACTTTCGACACACAAGCGAACAATTTTGTATGAAAACCGGATAGTTCCCAAATCTCCTGCTAGAGGCGCTTATCCGGTTTTCATACAAAATTGTTCGCTTTGCGAATCCGTTTCCGAATGCCAAAAATAGCAAGAAAACACAACACGGACATAGACTCAGGGCTCGGTTCCAACACGGATTCACGGAATTTGACAGAAGTAATGTCATTTTTTAGTACAAAATGATACGAGATCTGTCAAAATCCGGATCCAATTTGGAACGGCGGTGGTCTAGAGTAGCCCTACAGTCCCCACATTTTTTTACATTGACACCTACTTATTGCTATTTAGGCATTACTTACCCCAAGTAGCCCAAAGAGTATCATTCTTCACACCATGGAGGATCCGAAGAGTTGCTTTGAAACAGGCTTCATCATCAGCCCACTCCTCGCCCTCCAAGCGCTGGATCAGAGCGTCTACTGCTGGTATACTCTTGAGGGTTCTATGCTTTTGTGGAGTTTCTGGTGATGCTTGAGCTGATAGAGTAAAATTTTATTTAATGGATTATTTTTCTGTCGTTTTTCATTGAACCTTGATCAGCATGTTGCGATGAGAAGGACAGAGCTCCGTAATTTATGAACAGACTAGCTGTGCCCGCGACTTCGTCCGCGTGAAATAGTGCCTTTGGGTGGCATCTTAAATTATTGATGTATTTTACGAAAACAATTGTGCACCACAGTCCATCCAAGTTCATCCAAGGTGGCCTGGAAGAAATTACTTTAAGCGATAAGGCCGCCCATTGTACTTTGTTATGTTAGTTTTGTACTTACATTGTGTTCTGCGAAACTTTCCACCAAAATATCTGTCAACCAGCATACGATGAACCTCGTGCCAAAGGCGGCTTTTTGTTTAGAGAGGTCAAGCTGTACCTAAGAATCTACGTCTTTCATTTCAATAAAATATAGCCTATGTTTCAATCTGGAAAAAGGGCTTCTTAATGGTATAAGTTTCATTGAAATTGGTCCAGTAGTTTAGGCGTGTACAATAGAGTATTATCTACCTATCTATCTAAATAAACAAAAAGTCGCTGTACTAAGACCCCTGTTTTGTTATACCACTTTTTTTCCCGGGAACGGGATAAAAAGTATCCTATGTCCGTCTCCTGGTTTTAAGTTACCTCCTTACCAATTTTTAGCCAAATCGTTTCAGCCGTTCTTGAGTTATAAATAGTGTAACTAACACGACTTTTCTTTTATATAATATAGATTTGAATAATTTTTCTTTTTAAATCTGAAAAATTGGTCCTCCAGATTTCTCACATATTTTTTTTATCAAAATCGGCTAAGTAGTTTGGCAATTACGTACATAAGATTATTTGGGAAAAACTCATCATCTGCGACATTGCGTATTTTGCTTTCCTGACTTTTTTTTATTTTTTTATTAGCTATAGCTAAGCATTTGGCTGCCAGCACACCTGGTGGTAAGTGTAGCTGCAGCCTAGGGTGGAGCACGCTTAGCTATAATCCACCTATTCACTCTTTTCTTGAAAATTCCAAGGTTATATCTTTCAGGAAATACTTTTTAACCGACTTCAAAAAAGGAGGAGGTTTTCAATTCGCTTGTATTTCTTTTCAGTAGTTTGGCAGTTAAATAAGAGTAGGTAACTGGAAAAACACGTCATCCACGTACACGACATAGCGTATTATGCTTTCCTGTGCTATTACGACCAATAAAACAGTCTCAATGAACTGCTATCATCATCATCATCATTTGATGATGACGGCGTATCAAATTGAAGTTGGCTTTTCCAGTTTTTAAACTAGGGTGCCTTCTGGTAAGATCGGCGTAATATTAAGTCCGGATAAATCACGTAACTAAGCAATTATCATATAAAAATATCGCCGAATTGCTTGGCATCCGGACTTACTATTACGCGGATCTTACCAGAAGGCACTGTAATAAACTATTTACTTTTCATTATGTACGTACGGTAAGATATAAACTCAGAACATTACAAGGTATAAATAATAATAATAAAATATACGAACCAATCCAAATAAATAAAATAAATGCAACCCCAACAATCTTCATGATCACCGATACCGTGGAGTTCAGAAATATAACTAACGATAAATATAATAATATCTTAAGCTTAGAACAATAGATAATCCTACTAATATTATAAATGTGAATGTAAGTTTGTTTGTTACGCTTTCACGCGAAAACTACTTAACCGATCATCATGAAACTTTGTACACATATTCTTGGAGGTATTAGAAGTAACATTAGGATACTTTTTATCCCGGAGAATTAACGGGATCCAATGGGACGCGAACGAAGTCGCGGGCGGAAGCTAGTAGGAAAATAAACGCCATAGTTATTAATAGAAATTTACCTCAGAGTCAACCCCATATGCCCACATGCATTCTCTTTTTCAATAAAAAGTCAGTTGTACCTATATAAGGCTTAGTCAAGCAGCCAAATAAAACTGAGTGTATAATTATGTACCTAGATAATATAGCGACACAAATAAAAAAAATATAAAAAAAGGCACATTCTGCTGAAAGTACAGCGCAGAACGTTTGGCTCAATTACACGCAGTATTTGACATAATAATATGAGCCGATATTAAGTGACTACAAACAAACGTGAATACTGAAACGTCACTCAAATTTAAACACCACAAAATGGCTCATCCTGTGTTTGACATTACTCATTTGTAAAAGATGGCTTAATAGGGATTTCTGGAAAAAAACTGAAATCCCCACTGGTAGGGATTTCATAGTAGGGATTTCTGGAATATATCTATAGCGTTTGAGTATTCGGTTGTAAGTCACCGAAGTACCTCCAGGTGTATCGCTACACTCATCACAAAATGAAAACTAAGCTATGCTAGCGAATACGGTCGAAGCGCAAGGTTGAAAAGCAAAAAAATTGAAATGTTTTTATTTACGCAGAAGTTAAATAACATAATCCTCACCGAGAACAAACATTTGTGTGTTGTAAACATAGATGTTTGTTCTGTGTCTGGGTGTTTCTATGTATTATAAGTATGTATTTACAAAAAAAAATGTATGTATGTTAAGTGTCCGTGAATATTTATATTTATTTAATTTGTTTCCGTGCGAAAAAAAATAATGTTATACATAGTAATTATAGATATTTATTAGATCATTGATCATGAAGCGCTCGTGGCTAGGCTTGCTTAGTCAATCTTCACCGATTATCTAAGTTAATTGACGTTCTGAGCGGTCACTATTGGGATGGGTGACCGCTAGTGACATTTCGGAGTCTATTCAATGAAACAAACAAATCATTCCTCTTTATAATTTTAGTGTGGCCGAGCCGTGTTGGTCGAGTGGGATTGTACCTCGACTTTCGATCTGAAGGTCGTAGGTTCAAATCCCGGCCGGATTTTTCGTTCGGAAAATTTATATGCGCATTAGCACGAGCTTTACGGTGAAGGAAAACATCGTGAGGAAACCCTTGGCTTAGTCAGCTCCGCACGTATTGACGATGTCTTTCCTGTGGATATGGCTGACTAGGCTGAGAGGATGGTATAGCTGCTGGGCCTACTCCATCTAAACATTGTCCCAGGCACTACAGTGTGTCGTTAAGTGTAGGCATAGGTTGCCTCCTGACGCTGTATAAATCATCTTTAATAGATGTAGAGGCCTATTATTATAATATTAGTAGAGTTGTTCAGCAAACAAAACCTAGTTCTGAATAATAGAAACTATCAGGTATTTTTAAACCATTTCAGGTTTCATCACAAATCTGTAATTGAAATCAGAAAGAGTTTTCAATTCATTTCATTCTTAAACTACATTTTGTATTTGCATTGCCTGATCGACTGCTGGCGTTCACCAACTCTTTAACCAATGAAAATGCTGGTTACTGTTACATTACACTAGGCTTATTATTGTGGTATATATTGTTAACTAATACTCGAGTGCAGACCGCGTTTACGCAAGCTTAGTATAGGACGCCCTCCGGCTAGGTCTGAGACATGTAGCTGGCAAACACTGGATGAGAAGAGCCGAAGACCGGGCTCAGTGGCGCGTCTTGGGAGAGACCTACGTCTAGCATTGGGCCGATATAAGTTGATGATGATGATATTTTGTTATTGGAATAAACTCTATTCGTGGTATAGATGAGAATAATTTGACTGAAGGAAGGCAATTGTGGAAAATATGAGCATTGATGCTCTTCTATTTAATCGATCTCGCTGTTGAACATTTTGACATGCTAAGCCTAAGTCGCGGGCGGAAGCTATAATAATTAAATTACTAAATATCCTTGGACATTTCACACAACGCCTTCTAGTCCCAAACTAAGCAAAGCTTGTACTATGGGAACTAGATGGCTGATAGAATACATAATATATGCATTTCTTTTGTAAATACATACTTATAATACATAGAAACACCCAGACACAGAACAAACATCTATGTTTGCCACACACAAATGTTTGTTCTCGGTGTGGATCGAACCCACGACCCACAGCACGGAAGGCAGAACTACTACCGACTGAGCCATGAAGTAAGTATAGTATTATTATGATCTGTGGTTCTTATCAATAAATTGCATCGCAACGCAACTCCACAGCAATTACACGGACATACGTTCCATAACTCTACATTCAGTTATGCAAACAAACAGACAAACAAAACTGCATTATGTCATGCACCTTTTGCCGGAAGCTTTTTGTTGTGGTGTGACCATGGTATATCATTTACTAGGATGTATGGATGTATGTATAGATATAATTTGTTCCTCTTTCACGCAAAAACTACTGATTCGATTTAGATGAAACTTCCGTGACTTAGGTTAACACATAGGCTACTTTTTATCCCGGAAAATCTACGGGACGCGAACAAGTCGCGGGCGGAAGCCAGTAAAAAATATATTAGCTTTTTAATTACATGAAAGTCATAAAAATATATGTAATAATATCGTTACATATTCCTAAAAAAAAACTGGAAGAGATATAACTGTATTGACTAAGTTATAAATTTTATTTTTATTAATTAATTGAATGAATTTTATTGTATTACTATTACTTAATGACTTATGTGTACCTAATTTGACTGTTTTAATAATAATGTCTTGTAAATTTGTATGTATATATAATTCTATAATTTAATGTGTCTGTTATAAATAATTAGTTTATCACCGTACTAAGTTATTAAATAAATAAATAATGATAAATACTTTGTGTAGTTTCTGGTTAGTTTTTAATTCAGTATTTTTATTTTATTAACGTTTAATTTACAATGCCAAAATGGTTATTTCCAAATAGCAACCTCGCAAAACATCGTTTAACTTCATCCATAATATGTTACGGTAACCACATATCATCAGATGGGCCGGGCCGTACACTGTATACATTTGTAAAAAAAAAACTTAGTTAAAAACTGGGTGCTGTATTGTTTGTATTAATCAAAAGTGACAATTGGGACAATTTTGTCCGTATATTTTGTCCGAATCGTCACTAAGTCAACTTAATTGACATGCCTATTTTATCTAACTTAGTATCTACCTACTTATCTTGTAATAACTACCTAATGTTTGTACGCTAATGAGCAGGGATCTAGAGATTCCCTTTTCTTTACTTACCATTATTGTACCCACCTAGATTCACAAACAATAAAATGATTTATGATTAAGATAATCGGTTGATTATCCCAAACTATGGTCACCCTTAAGTATATTCCTTTGTTTTCTATAAGTACATTAAGTACCTATACCTACATTATTAAGAGACAATAGCAATGTTCGGAATCGGAATGGATTTTTTTTATTATATAATGCTTATTACAGAAATAGAATGTTCTAGTAGCCTTTATAGCGCGTGCACACTATGCCCATGCCGCTGCCGGCATGAATGCCGCGATTAATTTCGGACTTATTGCCACAGCAACATCGCCTTTATTCTTATAGCGCGTGCACACTATGCCCATGCCGCTGCCGGCATGAATGCCGCGATTAATTCCGGAATTATTGCCACAGCAACATCGCCAAGTTCATGCCCTAGCTCCTTGGTCAGAATAAAGGCGATGTTGCTGTGGCAATAAGTCCGCGGCATGAATGCCGGCAGCGGCAATGGCATAGTGTGAACGCGGTATTAGAATTTAGAACTTGCAGTTTTTAGGTTATACAAAACTTAGTATATTTAGTCGCCATTTTCGATAATGCATAGGTTGAAATCAAAAGCCCGAAAATGCAAATTTTATAATTGTTTGGGATATACAGGGTGTTACCAGACCACTTCCGAAAACGAAAGGGGGAGCTACAGGGCACCAAAACCCAACCAAAAAAAAAATCAGTTATCCTGAAAAATAATTATAGCCGGAGAAAACAATGTTTAAAGATTTGTATTTATTTCGCCAGCCCGCAATGTACGCATTCACGTAGGTAAGGTCGAGGCGTAGTACTATTATTTATTCTGTGTCGTAAGTGCCTACTAACGTAGGTAGGTACTAACGTAGGTCGCTCGCACGTCGCGTACTTGAATGACCCGCGATGAACTCTCAGCTGTTCATGCTGTAGTAGACGTAATCTGCGTGCTGCGTGTACATTGCTGCTTTATTTATTATATTTGTTTTTTTGCTTTTTTAAATGAGATAATTAGGTAGATATGTCTTATTATGTTGTACTGTGTGTATGTAACTAGAAAAAAAATTAAAAAGAGATAGTCAAGTCAATTTTGTTTTCGCGATTTTTTTCGCTTAATGTTTTCAGTATCATGGTCTGATTGGAACCTCCAAGTTTTCGGAAGTGGTCTGGTAACACCCTGTATAATTTAGTTGCAATCTCTTATTTTCAAACTGGTGTTAGCGTCAAACTACATCAGAAGACAAGACGTTGCGTCGTGTAGTTAGGGAGAGAAAATAAATATTTATTTGAAAAGCAAGTTTTTTTTTAAGATCTTTTTCGTTACAATATGCTTTTTCTTAAACGCTATTTCAGTTATAACTAAAGCAAAACGGTATAAAAGTTACAAACGAAAACAGCTTATGAAGAAAAATATAACCAAAACCCTCTTTTGACAGCATGCTTTATAAAAGAATATTTTTTTTCATGTCACTACGGACACTACAACGACGTCTTGTCGTCAAGTGTGCGCCAACGCTTAGAAGAGTCCCCTCTTTTCTGTTGTCAATAGATATTTCAATTTTAAGTCTATACTCCATCGGTCAATACAAATAGGACTGGTCTGCTCCTAATTTTAGATATTTCTAATAAATTGATCTACCTTTTAAAATATATCTTTTTTCCGATACATTCTAATGATATTCCAATTCAATTACCTACTTCGTAAGATCAAAAATGTACTAAAAACCACGCAACTCATTTGTTTGTACATAAATCATCTGAGTTCAAAAACCATTGCTGCTTTTATTCAAAGTTTCAAAGAAAAGAGAAAGAAATCTAAGCAATGAACGCAATACTAGACGATAATATTAGATCTTTTGAAGAAATAGTAAAAGTAAAGTGCGGTGAATCAGTGATATAACCGACCAGAATAAAATGAGCTGTCTCTTTGAACCAATTCAAGTGAAAAGCGGAGCAGTTAATATTTGCCTTTGGTGTAGAGCACAAATAAAAGATTGGTCTCGGCAGAAACTGCATTAAAAACGCTTTGGGTTCAGTACATTTTATTTTTCGTTTTATAACGTTTTAAGTTTTTATGAAAAGCGTTTTTGCTTCAGCCAATGAATAAAATAAAAACATTTGCTTGAAAGTTTACTTACCCACAATACTTTTACAACTTTTGTCAGCGCAAGACGTACCTATGCAAGTACTTTAGAGCCTTGATCACGAATAAATGTGACAATCGCAAACGTATCGTAACGCTAGCGTATCCGAGATACATTGCGCTGTGACACTACAACTGTTGGTAGTCGAGCTGGCATTGACGCGCAATATAACTCGAATACGTTGACACGGCGACTGTCAGATTTGTTCGTGATAGAGGTAGGTACATTCTTTTACGTCACGCGCTGACAGACAACTTTTTGGCAAATTGTTGGCTATAAAATTTTTTTTTTTTTTTCACAGAATGTTTTGGTCAAATCGGCTTTATCTTATTCGAATCGCATAGTAGTTATTATCGCGAGGTAAACGGAACCCTAATTTCATAGTACACGAGTACAGCCCTGTCACTTCACTATAAAATAGCTTGCGAATCTATTGTGTCATCACAAGTACCAGTGCGTTACGCGGAATTTCATCAAAATGTGTCTAGCTATTTCATATGTGAGTTTTAGTATTTTAAATAATTTATAATGGAATGTGTGATTGTAAAATATATAAAATATTTCTGTTTTTATGTGTTCAACAAAATCTTTGACATATTAAATAAAAAATTATTTATCAAGTGCAATTTAAAAATTAGTTATGTAATAAAAGGGATTAGGTATATTTTAGTGAAACATCTGTGTCTTAAAAATAGGGGTTTTCAATCTGACGAGCCCGGTAAACATAGCTAAACTACCCAAATCAAACCTTTATCTTGTAAACATGTGAAATCACAGGTTTCCCAAAAAAAGTAAGTTATCCAATTTTGGTGACGGAGTTTTTAGACCGCCTTAAGGCCTCCGTCGTGGCTAACAACTGCTAGAGCTGGAACCGACCATTTAACGTGCCCTCCAAAGCACGGAAGCGCTGAGATGTAAATCAACGGACACCCATCCAAAAAGCAACCGCGCAGAACGTTACTCAATTTTGATAATCGGTGAAGATTGACTAAGCAAGCCTAGCCTAAGCGCTTCAGTAGCGCTTTTTACTCCCTACCCATAAAAACACAACATATAGGTATATTTTTAAATTGTACTGTCATTAACAGGTAATAAAAAAACTAACGCTATTAGGTGAAGCCACAGACAAATACTAGTTATAGAAAAAGACAGGCGTGTAACCTACTTGTTTAAAAAATCGAACAAAACTCTTCAGTGAACGGCAAATAGCGCAAAAAAGGTAACATTCGTCTAGTTCAACTATTTTTTCTTAACTATTAGGTAACTTACTTTATTAGGTACCTACTCGCAGATCGAGTCTGAAGTATGTATTATGTAATTATTTAATGATTGAGGCAGAAATAATGCAATTAAAGACATAATTTATATTACAAATAATAATCTATTTTATTGGAATGGACAATGGATTTTTTTTTTATTTGTATGAAAAAAATCGCGATAGAAAACTCTTCCAGATACTTATAAAATAACGCTACGAGTTTTTTTTTTTATTGAAATGTAATTTATTGCAATAATAATAACAGACATTAATATAACATTTTCAATATTGTAAATCGGTTTACAGTGTTGTTGTCCTTATTAAATAAAACTCATGCTGAATTTAATTAATTTCATTTGCGTCACCCTAACTAAACCATTATTTTGGTTGAGAGTATATTTTGAAAAAAATGCCTGCCCTGATACCTTACACCTGATACACAATATTACAAATAAAAAAATAATCCATTCATATTTAAACTTTAAAATAATCTGTTAGTAACATTTTACAAAGAAATACCTTTGTTAAAACGCACAAAGTATAAAATTACATCAGTGTACGGGAGCCGTTTAATTCTTGCACGAACATTTAACGCCTACATTTTTATTTTGAGCAACCGCTTTTGTGATATTAAAAATTGCTCGTAGTTTTTACCAGGCGTTGGCCGGTTCCAAGAGAACGTTAAAAAAAGTAACTTTATAGTTTTAGAAGTAATTTTACAATAGCAAAAAATATAAATTAAAAGATTTACGTTTTTTTTTATGATAAAAGTAATGGAACAGGCTGAATGGAACGTAGGCAAAAGAAAGGCTTGGACACTCTTAGGGCAAAATCAATATAAATAAAACTCTTTTGAAGCTGACAGAGAATCAACGCACAGCCTAAACTATAAGTCCTAGAGGTATGAAATTTGGAGGGCAGTATCTTTATATAGTGTAGGGGTGCACTAAGAAAGGAATTTTGAAACGTCACACTCTAAAGGGTAGAACGCGAGCAACGCCGCGGGAGACGGCTAGTAATCAATAAAAATTAATCCAAAAAAAAAAAAAAAAAAAAAAAATTCTTATGATCTAGTTCCCATAGCTTTGCTTAGTTGGGACTAGAGGGCGTTGTGTGAAATGTCCATGAGTACTTATTTGTATATCAAAAAATGCTGAATAAAATCTAAGTTTATAGGTAGGTATAGTAGGTAGGTACAAGTCAGTTCAGAGAGCAGAAGAATAAATTCCTAGTAAGTGAAAGCTGGGGGTAACAGCTCGTTATATCGAGTGGTTAGCTAACATGGACATAGTGCTCAAAGGGTGACCATGATCACTTAGATAAAAATATAAATATTTATTTATCAACTTAGGTACCTATCTACAATACTTATTTGAAAAGAACAAGTAACATTATGAGAAGAACTCGGTAGGATATGTGTCCTCCTACGAAAAGGGAAGATCTTCCACGCCGAGCGACCTTTGGCTCGGGGTCCGAGGACCAATGGATGGTATTCGGTAGTATTACTTATGTTCAAACTCCGTGATAACTTGGTTTGCGCGATCTAGGATAGTTCTCATGTAGCGAGATAGATGGCGCTACACATAGTATAGCTATTATGAAACTGTAAAAAAACCAAACTAATAGGGACTTACTAAGTTTAAAAGTTATTGAAAAAATAAATACGCAGATCCACTAAAATTGAGTGAATCTGCCTATGATCTTTTATGTATTTACAAAAAAAATATGTATGTATGTATTCTATCAGCCATCTAGTTTCCATCGTACAAGCTTTGCTTAGTTTGGGACTAGAAGTGTCCGTGAATATTTATTATTATTATTTATTACTTACCTTTTTGACTTAGATTCATTATTACAAATAGCAAACGTATTTATATAAGTACAGTTACCCTCACTTTTCTCAAACAATGGTCACAGTGCAGTAATGGACAACGGGACGCTTAAGAGCCCGGCTTATCTGCAGGGCACATGGCTTGTTAAGGGGTCACGGTGATTTTTCACATTCTGTATTGTACAGGCTGATAGCTGAAGTGGTTCAATTCAGACCATTTACTTTTAAACCGACTTTAAAAAAAGGAGGTTCTGAATTCAGTTGTTTGTAATTTTTTTGGGTCCTATAAAAGATTTATTAAAATCAGTTCAGTAGTTTGGCTTTTAGTTAAGAATAACTGGAAAAACACGTCAGTACGTCACGTCACGAACACAAGATTGCGTATTTTGCTTTTCTGTGACTTTTCAGTGATGTTTACGATCAATAGAAACATTCCATGTATATACCTACAATAGTGACAGAGCTAGATTTTAATCAACTATTTAGGTATTGTATGTATAACTAGCCGTCGCCCGCGGCGTTGCTCGCGTTCTAGACTTCTACCCTTTAGGGTGCGACTTTTCATAATTCCTTTCTTAGTGCGCCCCTACACTATATAAGGAACCTACCTTCCAAATTTCATACCTCTAGGACTTATAGTTTAGGCTGTGCGTTGATTCTCTGTCAGCTTCAAAAGAGTTTTATATATGTTGATGATGATTGATGATGATGATGATATAAATATTTATCTTCAGTTCCTGTCAGCCCTGCTATTCGTGGCAACCATAGCTCAGAAGTCACAGCAGTATAGCAATCAGTTTAACCAGCAATGGACGCCGTACATGAACTTTCAGTCGCTGAATCTTCAGGGAGACCAACAGGTAAAGAAACGCGATAGTCAACCCATTTATTACTCTACCACGGGGATAAAAGGAGGGTTATAATTTCAACGGTTATTAAGTACGTATATTAATTATGTTCAATTTTGTTCCTATACACAACTTGGAAATTCAAATTAATACCTATTTACATAATAATATGACTATTAGATAGGTACTACTAGGTAGATTTATTTCAATTTTAATTAAATGATTAAACCCAATAAATAGGGATAGTCTCATAAACCCCTTTGAGCTGTCCCCTTCAAGGGGATTATGAGACTGTTTGTCGAAATTTCAAAAATCAAGCAAAATGCTGAATTACTCCGTAATAGCTCAAGACAAAGTCAAATTATCCAGTTTTTTAACCAACTTCAAAAAAGGAGGAGGTTTTCAATTCGGTTGTATGTTTTTTATTTTGGGATAATTCTTCTATTTTTAACGTTTTTAACGTGTCATAAATCTGACTGTCTGTCTACCTACGAGCCCATAGCACTAAAAAAGTAATGTTTTTTCTCTAACAGAAAATATAACGCAGTAAAATAAGGTTACGAGGCGTATTACAGTTTCATTCTGAGCTCCGGCTTCAGACCTTCCGCTAAATCCTGAAATATTGCGCAAACTGAATTATTCCTAGAAACGTTATTGTGCAGTGATTAATACACATCTTTATGTGTTATCTATACTAAGCTTTATATATACTTCTATCTATAGTATTATACTATATAAAGCTAGACTACCACTGACTGACTCACTGACTGATTGACATGCCCTGAGAGACAGAAGGAGTGGAGCTACACCACAATGATGTTCTACGAAAATGTGTATAAACACCAAACGAGTAGAGGAAAATTATAGCGGTTCTCGAAATCCAAGATGGCGCCGGTGTTGATTTGCGCGTTCGCAAACTATGACAGATAGAGGGCGTCCGAGCGGTTAAAGAGGAAAGATTTGATTGTTTGTTTGAATAAGCTCCGAAATTACTGGACCGATTTGAAAAATTCTTTCCAAAAGTCCATTGTTCATACAGAACATCATATTATTTATAAAAAAATTAAGCATAGTTTTATTTTCTTCCCCAGTACCAAGCAAGCGACTACTCAAACGGCGGCTATGACTTCAGCGGTCACGAAGGCCAAGGGGACTCTGGAGGCCACGACTTTGGAGGCCACGACTTTGGAGGCCACGACTTCGGAGGCCACGACCTAAAAGCCCATTCCTACCCGGTCCACCAACACATCGAAGAAGAAACCCCAGAGCCGATAAAGCATTACAAAGAAGTTGTAGTCCCTATTCCGAAGAATGTAGAGTTCAAAATCAACCAGCCGATCTTGATTCCCGTTCCCCATCCCGTTCCTATCCAGATCCCAGTGCCGAAAGCGATAGTCATTCCTGTTATAAAAGAGGTTTCGATCCCAGTTGAAAAGTCTGTGCCTTACCCCGTGACTAAGGAGGTTCGCGTTCCAAAAATAAAAGAGGTTCCATTCGAAGTGGTCAAACATATAATAATACCAGTTGAAAAACCCTTCCCTTTCAAAGTACCTGTTTACGAAACTATTATTCACACTAAGAAAGGTCAACACAAGATCTAAATTTCAAAAATATTTTATAATTTTACATGACATGTGTGCCCTTAATTCTGTTGTTGCATTTTTCCAAATTAATCTGACAGCACTAAAAATGTTGCCGTCCAGACTGAAACGACATAGACGGCTATAATTTTAGCGCTGTCAAAGCTTAGTTTAGAAAAATACTACAACAGAATCGGGAGCATTGGCTGTTTTCACATGACATAGCATGTTAGACCAAAAATATAGTTATCGTCGTGGTGAGAAAGCTTTTTGTACTAAATGTGATCTTCCCACGATATCGTGGTGTCGCGTGGTATTATGGAAACGCCCATACGTGTAGTGTGGGAAAAAAATTAATGTTTTTTTAACAATACCTATGTACTTAAGGTTATTGTTTCACTATGATATTTATCTCTATGTATGTGCTTAAGTTTCTTGTGTAATTTTCCACCGTCCAAATAATAATCAAAAATAACCCCTTTGTGCCACTCTCCACGGTCATGCGCTAGTAATTAAATTCAGCGTGTATTTCTTGTTGCTAGGTGAATAAGATTTGTAAATATTGTTATCTAGTTTTTAAGTTTTACTTAGGTCTGATTTCGTATGCCTACTTACTCAAAATACAAATTAGTTTTAAGAAAACATGAAAAGTGATTTTTTTAAATAAACTTTTTAAATATTAAACAAGCTAGTTTATTTTACCCCATCCAGAAGCGTCCTCTACTGGCCACAAGGTAGACTAGAGAAATTTACACGAACAGAAAAAAACATCTCAAAGTAATGTTAGCAATGCAGCGTAGAACCAACCTCTTTGAGTTATAAAGAGTATTGGTTCGCGCTGACCGGCAGTGTTTGAAAATGGAAGACCCATGGATGACACGACGAGCGAGGGCAGCGAGACGGCGAGACGTGTCGGTCGAGAAGAATAGAATGCAAAGAATGGAAAAATATGTGTGGATGTGGAAATACGAATTATTATGGAAAATACTATGATTAATACAATAAAGCTCTGTTTATTACTGTTGTAGCTCACAGTAACAATTCGGTAATCAGCATCGGGGACGGGCCAGTATGGGGTCAAACAATTCTAACCTCAAAAATCACACTAGCCAATTTGACATCTAAATAATACGCGACTGTTTTTATATTTTCATGGTTCCTTCATTACCTATATAATTAAATAAATATAAATAATAAATATTCACGGATACTTAACACAACGCCTTCTAGTCCCAAACTAAGCAAAGCTTGTACGATGGAAACTAGATGGCTGATAGAATACATACATACATTTTTTTTGTAAATACATACCTACTTATAATACATAGAAACACCCAGACACAGAACAAACATCTATGTTTACAACAACACACAAATGTTTGTTCTCAGTGGGGATCGAACCCACGACCCACAGCACGGAAGGCAGAGCTACTACCGACTGAGCCATGACGCCATAATTTTAAGTTTTATATTCTCTAGCGATTTAAGAATGTCTATTTGCCCAGACAGTTGACATCACTGTGTTCAAATCGGGGCTCCGAGCTCATCAAACACTAGTTATGACTGTACAGGGTGAACAAGAATGTCTCCCGAATACTGTAAGTTTAGAGATAATTATAACATTATTTGTTTTTAATAATTTATTTTACTGTTCAATTGCTTAATTATACAATAACCATTGATGTTCAATTTATTTCATTTATTAATTCACTTACAAATATTAGGATTTGTTATATTATTAAGTTTCGTTATCCTCGTGAATTAGTGTTCTCATGTCAGTATTCTTATGTAAATATAATTTGAACAATTTGAAGTAATTCAGTTTCAGTTGCGCGCGTAGTGCCGAGAATAATCTAGATTGCTGATAGAATACTTACATATTATGTTTTTAGTAAATAACATAGGTACTTGTAATAGGTATCAATGTATTAGAGACTATAGCCGTCGCCCGCGGCATTGCTCGCGTTCTAGACCCTTTAGAGTGTCATTTTCAAAATTCCTTTCTTAGTGCACCCCTACATTATACTAGTAGTTCGCCCCGAACTGAGATCTCGTGACAACTTGGGCGAAAATGCTTTGTATGTTTTTTCGTCGAGAACTTTTGAACCGCTTATCCGATCTTGACAGAATTTAGTAGGTATACGGATAGTAGGTACTCTTTTTTGGCCGATAAATAATTTTTTTTACAACAACTCAAAAACTAATTTATCTAGAATAAAAATAGGACCGGTTTCGGAATGTCTAAGCAAAGTTCTATGACACCCCACTTGATATTTTGGTACGATTTTTTTTTACTCCCTTTGGACCCTCGTAACTTCACAACCCCTTGACCGATTTACTTCATTTAACAAACCAGTAAAACTTAAGAGTACTATCGGTATACTTACCAAATTTAATGAAGAACGGAAGAGCTGTTTTAAAGATCTCGTCAAACATACAAACATACAAAGCATTTTTGTCCAAGTTGTCACTAAGATCTTCGTTCGCTTCGCTCACTCGATCAATGATGATGATGATTTAGTTAGATTATTATTTTTTGGAAAAAACGCAGTTGATAATGAAAATGCCTAAATTATAAAATAAGAGGAAATATAATTAAATATAATTAACCTAGGAAACAGTCACGAGCAGAATCATCTTTAAACCGGATTTTAAATCTTTACCTTGAAGGTTAATTTGCGTATTGGTGGGGGAATAATAATTCACACTTCATTGCTAAATATCGGATACTGCCAGTGAACATCAAATCGAAATAGTTTAAAACAAAGCTTAAGGTGGGCTTCCATCAAAATTGTGTGCAGCACATTGTTTATAAGCATAGTGCGCGAACATTTCTAAAATGTTTTAACAATTACAATTTGTTACAAGTTTTGTACAAGTTGCAATTTGTTCTTGTTTACTCGCATGAGTCCGCCAAGAGAAACATTTGTGCTGGTGGAACCTACCTTTACCTTAATTTAGCTGTGAATTTCAACTGTTAAAGTTAGATAGTAGAATACGAAATAACCTTTTTACATTACCAGATACCATTCAGCTGCGTTTTAGAACCATTCTCTGATATTCAGTTTTTTGAAACTTTTTTTGGAAGTTTAGTTTTTGCGAGTATTCCTGTTACACCCGCTTTATAAATGCATTAAAAGCGGTCTATTGTTTTGCCATTCTACCTACTTACCAGACAATGTTCTGACAGCTAAACACATCTACATATTTAATTCTACATATTTAATTCTTCATTTAAATTTAATAATGAGAGGCAAAGTTCTGTGTTGTTTTGTGTCAGTGATTATTTTTGGTAAGTTTTTTTACATCTTTCTTTAGCCATTTTTGTGGCGCAAACCACCACTCTTTTTTTTATTATCTCATAAATGTGAGTGCAAGATAAAACAAAAGCAGTAGTCCATAAAATCCAGCTGGATCTCTATATCTACCAGACTCAAATTTTTGAATAAAATTTCGATTACTAAATCCTTGATTGATGGAATGGAAACTTGCCCATTGCCTAATAATTAATTTTATAATTTAAAATCTTATGGTTGTGCGCTCGTGGCGTAGTTTGCTTAGTCAATCTTCACCGATTATCTAAGTTAAGCGACGTTCTGCGCGGTCACTATTTGTATGGGTGACCGTTAGTTGCATTTACATCTGAGCGCTTCCGTGCTTCGGAGGGCACGTTACACTGTCGGTCCCGGCTCTAGCAGTCGTTCAGCCACGACAGAGGCCTTAAGGCGGCCTAAAAACTCCGTCTCCAGAGTGGACCACTAACTCATACACTCATGCTTGCATTTTAGCAATTCCTAATACCAACGCCAAACGATATCGTTCCCGACATGTTGAAAATCTAATAGAAAACTTGGAGCACGAAGAGTGGAGTGATGATGAAGAGCCTTGTAAAGATGCCATCTTCTCGCTACTGCATGGAGTGAAAAACCACACTACATGGGCTACTTGGAGTAAATATTTATCATATTCAATTCATTTATTAGTCTCTAAGGCGGCCTAAAAACTCCGTCACCAGAGTTGGACATTAACTCATACGAGCTTACTTGTTTTATTCATTTATTTCAACTTTGGATGTTTTTACAATGCTCTTAGATAATGCACCGATCGACCCAGGTGGTACTACTAGTACCTACCAATAGGGCTAATCTCGACCACTGCTCTTGTAATAAATAAGTCCAGTCAAGTCATTTGTCAAGTCGGCTGTCGTTTGTTTTGAAAATGAAATGGTGGATTTTCTCTTCAAAACCTAACACGAATTTTCACATTCAGAAAAACCACTTTACACACATTTATTCCAATGGCTCACACTTTATGTTACGACCTAAGTATTATTGGTTAAAATTCCACCAAAATTAAACAACAATACTCACAATAACACAAGAAAAACTATTAAAATAAAAGTGCTATGTAAACGTGAACCACGGAGTTTGACAGAAATTGTGTCATGCGGCAGTGAAAAATGACACAAATACTGTCACAATGCGTGGATGGATCCAGTTTGAAATGGTGATGGTCAAAAGTTATTTATAGGTCGTGACATTATTCAAGAAAACCAAAGACTCATCTTATTAAAAAGTCTAATGAGGCTTTGACGTCAGCAGGCCTTAGAAGACTACCTCGAATAGACAGCAAACAAAAATATAAATAGAATACATTAAAATATTTGAATTTTATCTGGGTATGCATTAAGTATGTTCAAATTATGCATATAGGTAAGATTTTATCAGTAATCTTAGTTACCATAGAAATAGCATTGCTTAGTTTGGGGCTAGACAGCGCTACGTTAGAAGTTCATGCATAAATGTATGTGGATTGGGATGTCCGTGGGATCACCAGACGGCCATGACGGAAGACCAGCGGCAATTGCTTACTAGCTACTAACTTCATGCTGAGTCAGGATCTGTAACACTTAGGCTTTATTATAGTTTAGTGTAAGTGTTTGCTAGCGCTGAGCTACCATTAGGTGGTGAAGCATAATGCTGCAATTTTCTGCAGTAGCATACACGACTTCGCAATTTTTTTGTGATTTCTTTTAAAAATCATAAATAGGTTCAATTTTTCTGTGTTGGTTTTTTACTCTTTTTGTACCTACCTGCATGCTTTTATATTTTGTTATTAGTTTTTAATTTTCCGTACCTGTATTGTATTGTATGTTAAAGCAGAAATAAATCTATGTCTATGTTTGCAAATAAATTTATTTTCTTTCTTTCTATATTATGCTCCTAATTCCACGACCAGTATGGGACTCAATGCAGCTTCCAGCTGGAATTCTCTACGGTTCTCGATACCACCTGGGCAGCTTTGATCAGTGCCTGGAAGATCCCTGGTCGAAGCAAGCCACGCAGTACTGCCTGGTGGATGTGAGGCTCACTGCAGATACCAGAGCTCATGAGGAAGTGGACCCTAGTGGCAGCGTTGAAGAGTTTGTTGGGGTAAGCAGATCTTATCTTTAATCAGACTATTCCGTGCATTCTTATAAAGATTTCTCAAAAAAAAAATTTCTTGTGGAAAAAATTGTGGAGCTGAATGACGCAGACTTCTTCAAGAATATCTTAATCTCGCGTACTTTTTCACCAAAAAACTAGTGTTTTTACTTGCATTCCTTTGTTGAACAGATTCTGAAGGTTATTCATGTTTCGGACACCATTGTGTCAGCGCTGACAACGATGATGATGATGATGTCTTCCTGGCCGGTTTCGGCTACGGCGACATTGTTGCTGCTTGATGCCTATGGTGGGCTCTAAGGTGACTTGAATAGCCAATTTTGGCTTTGAAGGTTCTTGCACACAATGTGCAAGTAAGAGCGCCATTATCGTAATTATAGTTGATGTTTGAAGGCGGTTTAGCTTTTAGTTGGTCGCGCTTAAGATTTAGATCGCGCCTTCGTTCATCTTCAAAGGTGTAGATATTACGCTTCACAAGACTTCTCCATTCAGGCCGATTTTCTGCCAGTGACTCCCAACAAGAGGGATCTATTGAGCACCTTTTCATGTTCCTCTTCTGTGCGTCTTTATATCGAAGGAGTTGGCCGCCAATTTTCCGCTTGCCATCCTGAAGCTCAGAGAAGAAGGTGCGCTTTGCCACCCTCTCATTGGACATTCGTGATAGGTGCCCGCACCACCTAAGCTGACGGCGCATAAGATATGCTTCCATTCCGCAGACATTAGCTCGTCGTAGTACATCAGTGTTTCTAACACGATCCGACCAATGTATGTTCATAATGTCGCGAAGACATTTGAGATGGAACCTATCGAGGGTTCTTATGTGTCTGCGGTACAGGCACCATGTTTCTGAGGAGTATAGGATGTTTGGTAAAACAATCGCCATGTACACCGTGATTTTTGTGCTTAGCTTGATGTTATGAGAACGAAAAACTTTGACTCGAAGTTTCCCGAAAGCAGCGGAAGCAGCGCCGATACGATGGTTTATTTCAGAGTCCAGATCGGCTTTCGATGTGAGATTGCTACCCAAATACTTAAATTTGTCCACTTGCTTTAGAGCCTTATCGCCAAGAAGCAGATTCGGCGGAGCATGATTGACTGCATCCATTACCATGACTTCAGTTTTACTAACACTGATCTTAAGACCGAATCTACAACACGTAGCGTCAAGCTTATTCATCAAGCTTTGTAGACCCTCAGGTGTCTCAGCTACAAAGCACAGGTCGTCGGCGTACATTATCTCTGTAACCATATCATACGAGACTTTAGTTAGGGCTTTAAGCCTGGCTAAATTGAAAACACCACCGTCTGTGCGAAAACGTATTCGAATGCCCTCCGTATTATCATTTAAGGCTTCCCTAACAACAACAGAGAAATATAAAGCAAATAAAGTTGGTGCAAGCACACAACCTTGCTTAACACCACAGGTAACGGCAAAGAATTCTGATTGGTGTCCATTTGCAGAGACGCAGCAGGACATGTTGTCATGGAGTAGCCTAATAATTCTTATGAATTTGTCGGTACAACCAAGTTTGCCAAGAACCATCCAAAGAGCATCTCGGGGAACACTGTCAAAAGCTTTCTCTAAGTCTACAAAACAGAGATACAAAGGTTTCCCCTGTTCTCTGCTCTTTTCTTGTATCTGACGCAGTGAGAATATTGCTTCACAGGTTCCGCGGTTTGGCCGAAACCTGAATTGGGTTTCAGGTAGTATATTCTCGGACAGCTCCATAAGACGAGCAAGGAGTACTCTAGCAAAGATCTTGCTAGGGGTAGATAAAAGTGAAATGCCCCTATATGAGTTACAATCTGCGCGGTTCCCTTTGTTCTTATATAGGGCACAGATACGGGATATAACAAATTGAGAAGGGACTTGTTCATCCTCCCACATACGCACGAAAAACTGATGTATGGTTTTGTGCAGAATTTCCCCTCCATACTTAAACAGCTCTCCAGGTAAGTGGTCGACACCAACTGCCTTTTTGTTTTTCTGGGCCTTTATGGCGTTGACCACTTCCTCTAGAGTTGGAGGCAGATCCAGATCACTTGCACGTGGTTGTTCCGGAAGTGATTCTATAAAGTTTAGATCAGCTGATCGATCTACATTGAGCAACGCCCAACGCTTCAAAACGTCTCCGTTGTTGGTAATAAGCGCACCGTCTACAGACCTAAGAGGTACATTTCCCTGATACGGAGTCCCTATCAATTTCCGTACTTCACCGAAAAATGCTCCAAGCTGGTTTGTATCCGCGAGCCATTGAATGTGCTTAGCTTTATTAAGCCACCATTCGTCCTTTGTCGCTCTTGTCAGCTTTCTTAGATTTATAGAACTTTGCTTTATCTGAGCCACCGCGTTACTATCTGAAGAGTGGTTCCGGAGAAGCGCGCGATGTTTTGATATGGCTTCAGTGAGTAAGTTGTCATTTTCATCAAACCAATCCTCATGGATTCGTGGTTTCAAGCCAAGAATTGTCTTGGCTGTGTCAAAGACTCGAGCGGACAAATCTTGCCATCCCTCTTCTAATCTAGCTTTTTCGACGAGTTCGATATCTGGTGTTACGCTCTCTAGAGCTTCCGCAAACTGCAATTGCACCTCTTTACTCTCCAGTCTTTGCAGATTGAGGTTAACTGGCTTAGATCTAGTAGGTCTTATAGGAGGACGAAGGCGTAAGCTCAGTTTAGTGATCACTAATCTGTGATCTGTCCAGCAATTAGCACCGCGCATTACACGTGTCACAGAAACTTGTGATAGGTCTTGCTGTCTCACTATTGCGTAGTCAATTAAGTGCCAGTGTTTCGAACGCGGGTGCATCCATGTTGTTTTGTACTTCATGGGTAGTCTAAACATGGTGTTGGTGATAGCTAAATTAAATTGTGAGCACAAGCTAAGCAGGAGTTGACCATTGGTGTTCATGGCACCAACCCCATGTCTTCCAAGTACACTAGGCCAAGCTTCAAAATCCCGGCCGACTCGCGCGTTAAAGTCACCTAGTAACAGGATCTTCTCACTAGATCGGACTTTAGTCAAGGTTTGTGTCAGCTCTTCATAGAATTTATCCTTTACGTCATCAGTTTTGTCAAGCGTTGGAGCGTAGGCGCTAATGATGTTCAGATGATTGTCATCATCCAATCTGAGGCGCAAACAGATAACTCTATCCGATATGCCAACGGGTCGTGCTTCAAGCTTAGAAACAATTTTGTTTTTAATAGCAAATCCTACCCCTGATCTTCGAGGCTCAGAAATTGCTGTACCTTTCCAGAAAAACGTATATCCCCCACCTTGTTCAACTAACTCTCCTTCTTCGGCCAGGTGTGTTTCACTGAGCGCAGCGATGTCCACATCATAGCGTCCGAGTTCACGAGCTACAATTGCAGTTTTCCGTTCGGGGCACATATTGCCAGCACGGTCGAGGAGTGTACGTACGTTCCAGGCACCAAAAGTCATATTCAAGTGTTTTTTGTACATATATTTACATGGTTTGTTGTTGTTTTTATTGTTCTTATTTCGACCACGAGTTAATGGATGCGTAGGCAGCCGCGGTTACTACCTCCCATGTGTTTTTGGGGTAAACATTTTTTTGGGACACCTTTTCTAGCCCCCTCCCCGGCTAAGCGGGGGAAGCAGTGTCTCTCTAAATAGAGCTGCTTCGTCACAAAGTGTGCTGCCGAGCTTACACTGTTACCCCTGTGCAGTGCAAAAGCGACCACTCTCCCTTTGCCGCCTCCGTGCAGATATCAGACAAACCCCAGCCGGCATCATGGCCAGAGCTCTCCACTTCTACCCATCGCCGCAGGACTTAGTTGTTAACTCGGTATCCAGTAAGCAGAAACATGTCAGATACGCAGGATATATTAAAGTGCATAAGCGGGCGCGCAAACGCAGATGCACTCTCTCGTCCGACCCCCCTGGCCCCAATGGAACGGAAACCCGCTACGATCGGAGGAAGGCTGGATGCAGTGTCTAGCCGACGATAACTATATGACTCCTATCGCCGCCTTTCAGGCCTTTCACAATGCCTAGCTACCTCGCCACCGTAAGTGGATTGCCAAGGGGCCGAGGCAGACTGCACTAAGCGGGAAGCAACCGCTAAGACCTAAGTGTCGAAACACTCAGGTCCCCCCCACCAGGTTTAGCCCACGAGCCGACGTGGTTTCCCGGGGTGTGGCCGCTGCATGCAAGACAGCTACTTGGAGCCACTGGTGAGAGATTGTGAACTACAACGATTTTAACTACCCATCCTACCACCTGTAACAGGTCGGCTGGTAGGATAGAACGCTGATAATCCACGACACCCCATCGCTGACAACGATATTTAGTACCTGTAACTACTGAAATATCAGTTGATATTAGCCAGTGAACACCCTTCGGGGGCTGCCCTAGTCCAGCAGTGGACTTCTCCAGATACATTGAAATATCAGCCCCCGTATCGCAAGCTCTGAACTGCGTTCGCTGTCCAGCATAATGTCAAGCGACGTCGCTACAGATATACGAAAACAAGAAGCTTTTGACGGCATAAAACGCGCTGAAACGCACTAATGTCACTATTTAGTCACAGAATACCAATGATTTAGTATGAAAATAGTTCAGAAAACTTGCCAGGCTTAAATTTGGCAGGTTTTCATAAGACGACGATACCCCCACAGTATTCGAGAGATGCCGGTGTCGGCCGGTAAGCGGCCCTTTGGTTTAGCGTCTCATCTCCGGATAGGTAAAGACGACTTGATTTCGACTTTAGGACTTCACATTTCAGACACGAACAAAACGCGGAGATCGACGCCTCAACTTCTACTCATTAGGAGTCTGCTTCCCAGCAGTGTGTGGTACATCCTCAGTGGAGAAGGTGTCTCGTCATATCCACCAGCTCTCCCACCTTCCATTCGGAGCTGTTGATGTGAATCCGAGGAACTGTCAAGTGAAGGGGAGGCAGCTGGAGTATTCTGCTGGATTCTATGGTTTTTGGTAAGCAACAGTCAAAAAGGCTTAGGACCTACTGAGATTTAGTTTTTTTTTACATAATATAGTCGGTACAATATAGATAAGTATAGAAGCGCTCGTGGCTAGGCTTCCTTAGTCAATCTTCACTGATTATCTAAGTTAAGCGACGTTCTGCGCGGTCACTATTTGGGTGACCACTATTGGCACTTACATCTAAGCGCTTTCGTGCTTCGGAGGACACGTTAAGCTGTCCCGGCTCTACCAGTCGTTAAGCCATGATGGAGGCCTTAGAACTCCGTCACCAGATTTGGCCACTAACTCATATGAACGAAAACCTTTGCTTCGTTCCCTTTTGCATATTTTTTTTATATATGATTTTTTGACGTATTTTCAGGCTCATTATATTTACAACGACAGTTATTGCTATAGTAGTACACAACTTAGAAGGCTCGATACAAAAACCCAGCTGTAAGTACTTACCTTACTTATTTTTTTTTATGTATAACATTCTCAGACTGTGTGTAAAGAACTTCAGGGAGATTCAAATACCACGTATTTGTTCCATTCCATATAATAAGTTTTATGGAGTACTTACCTCATCCGTACACATATAGATATATAAACATATATAATCCAGTATTATAGTTATATAAAGCTAGACTACCACTGACTCACTCACTCACTCACTCATTGACATGCCCTGAGAGACAGAAGGAGTGGAGCTACACCACAATAATGTTCTACGAAAATGTGTATCAACACCAAATGAGTAGAGGAAAATTATAGCGGTTCTCGAAATCCAAGATGGCGTCGGTGTTGATTTGCGCGTTCGCAAACTATGACAGATAGAGGGCGTCCGAGTGGTTCATCCGACTGATTGTAGGCTAGGATTTTGGGAATTGGTGAAAAAAAAAAAAAAAACAAGATGGCGGCCGCGCAATTTCGATTTGAATTTTTCGACTTTTTAGGGTTGTCTTTGGCGGATTACTTTGTTTTACAAAACTCGCAGGTTGGCAATACTGAGTATAGGGGTGGGTAGCCTATATCCTTGAGATTTAGGAAAAATTATGACTTTACAAAAATCCAAGATGGCGGAGGCTGTGGCGGCCATTTTGTAAAAGTCATGGTTTTTGCTAAATTTTCAAAACCATTTTTATGTATGATGGCAACATTCTAGAGGGTTGAGTTGTACCGAGCGGTTGTGTGATTTGTTGAGGAGTGTTGCTTGGTTTAGAAATTTTCCCCATTTTTAAGGTAATTTCCGAGATTTTCCCCAAAAACATGAAAAGTAGAAATAATGACATTTTGAATAGAGACTTGGACTGCATAGGAGCGTTGGCCTCCCCCGAATGACATTTGACCATTTTCGTAACTTTTAGTTGGCAACCCCGAGAGACTTGCAACTTTTTAGTTTTTGGGACTTTTTGACTTTGGCGGATTAATTTGTTCTACGAAACTCAAAAGCTGGCAACACCGATTATGCAAAACGATAGCCTATATCCTTGAGATTTCAGAAAAATTATGACTTTTTGAAAATCCAAGATGGCGGACGGCGTGGCGGCCATTTTGTAAAAAAGTTGGGATTTTCGAAAAAATCACGATTTTCAAACCGAAATATCGGGTAGTTGGCAACCCCCTACCTGGATGAATTGTATGGACCGGTTGTGCAGTTGGTAAAGGAGTGTTGCCTGGTGGAAAATTTTTCCCCATTTTTAGGGTAGTTTCCCCGCTATCTCTCGGGAACGTGAAAAGTAGAAATAACGACATTTTGAATTAAAATTTCCACTAGCTGGCAAGATTGGGCCCACCCAAATGACATTTGATCATTTTCGTTCCCCGCAGCTGGCAACCCCGCATGCTATAGGAGTTTGAATTTTTCAGTCAGACCCGACTTTGGCGACTTACTTTGTTCTACCAAGTTTAAGGTATGACTACCGTTCTTTTACTGACAGGTAGCTTGTATCCTGTATATTTCAGAAAAATTATGACATTTCAGAAATTCAAAATGGCCGCCGTGTCATTTCCGGTTTTCGAAACTTTAACCGATTTACTTCGTTTCAACGGGGTATCCGAAGGAGATTGAGTGGTTTAAATGGAATTTTCAACTTTTTTTCAATTTTGCTGCATTTTTACTGCAATAAGGGGTTGATATTCCAAGATGGCGGCCATGTAGATTTTTTTGGCGAAACTTTAACCGATTGACTTCGTTCCAACGGGGTATCCGAATGAGATTGAGGGGTTTATAGGAGTTAGTAGGGTTTTTAGGGGCTTTTGATAAAAATACGGCATAAGAAAAAAGACGCGAGCTGCTTGCAGCTCGCGCGCAACGCAACCACTAGTTATACTATATAAAGCTACATTACCACTCACTCACTGACTCACTCATTGACATGCCCTGAGAGACAGAAGGAGTGGAGCTACACCACAATAATGTTCTACGAAAATGTGTATCAACACCAACTGAGTAGAGGAAAATTATAGCGGTTCTCGAAATCCAAGATGGCGCCGGTGTTGATTTGCGCGTTCGCAAACTATGACAGATAGAGGGCGTCCGAGCGTGTCATCCGACTGATTGTAGGTTGGGATTTTGGGAATTGGTAAAAAAAAAAAAAAAAACAAGATGGCGGCCGCGCAATTTTGATTTGAATTTTTCGACTTTTTAGGGTTGTCTTTGGCGGATTACTTTGTTCAACGAAACTTGCAAGTTGGCAACACTGAGTATAGGGGTGGGTAGCCTATATCCTTGAGATTTAGGAAAAATTATGACTTTACAAAAATCCAAGATGGCGGAGGCTGTGGCGGCCATTTTGTAAAAGTCATGGTTTTTGCTAAATTTTCAAAACCATGTTTAGGGTAGATGGCAACATTTTAGGGGGTCGAGTTGTAGCGAGCGGTTGTGTGTTTTGTTAAGGAGTTTTGCTTGGTTTAGAAATTTTCCCCATTTTTCGGGTAATTTCCGAGATTTTCCCCAAAAACATGAAAAGTAGAAATAATGACATTTTGAATAGAGACTTGGGCTGCATAGGAGCGTTGGCCTCCCCCGAATGACATTTGACCATTTTCGTAACTTTTGGTTGGCAACCCCGAGAGACTTGCAACTTTTTAGTTTTAGGGACTTTTTGACTTTGGCGGATTAATTTGTTCTACGAAACTCAAAAGCTGGCAACACCGATTATGCAGAAGGATAGCCTATATCCTTGAGATTTCAGAAAAATTATGACTTTTCAAAAATCCAAGATGGCGGACGGCGTGGCGGCCATTTTGTAAAAAAGTTGCGATTTTCGAAAAAATCACGATTTTCAAACCGAAATATCGGGTAGTTGGCAACCCCCTACCTGGATGAGTTGTAAGGACCGGTTGTGCAGTTGGTAGAGGAGTGTTGCCTGGTTGAAAAATTTTCCCCATTTTTAGGGTAGTTTCCCCGCTATCTCTTGGGAACGTGAAAAGTAGAAATAACGACATTTTGAATCGAAATTTCCACTAGCTGGCAAGATTGGGCCCACCCAAATGACATTTGATCATTTTCGTTCCCCGCAGCTGGCAACCCCGCATGCTATAGGAGTTTGAATTTTTCAGTCAGACCCGACTTTGGCGACTTACTTTGTTCTACCAAGTTTAAGGTATGACTACCGTTCTTTCACTGACAGGTAGCTTGTATCCTGTATATTTCAGAAAAATTATGACATTTCAGAAATTCAAAATGGTCGCCGTGTCATTTCCGGTTTTCGAAACTTTAACCGATTTGCTTCGTTTAAACGGGGTATCCGAAGGAGATTGAGGGGTTTGAATGGAATTTTACACTTTTTTAAATTTTAAATGCGTTTTTATTGCAATTAAGGGGAGCATTCCAAGATGGCGGCCATGTAGATTTTTTTTGCGAAACTTTAATCGATTGACTTCGTTCCAACGGGGTATCCGAATGAGATTGAGGGGTTTATAGGAGTTAGTAGGGTTTTTAGGGGCTTTTGATAAAAATACGGCATAAAAAAAAGACGCGAGCTGCTTGCAGCTCGCGCGCAACGCAACCACTAGTCTATAGATATATAACAGGAACTTACTTATTTAAATAAAATAAAAAGTTTTGCAGCCACTCATAATCATAAACTCGTACTAAAAGCTACACTTTCACTATATTTTATCCACATTTTCAGTCTTGAAACTAGCGTTCTGGTTCAGCCCGTCCAAGAGCTTCAAAGCCCTTACAAGCAGGAGTCAAGATGAGCTGATGTCATTGCACGGAGTACGCGCCATCTGCGCTGGAACTGCCGTGGTTATGCATTACTACCTGACCTTCATCAGCCTGGCTATCACTAACCCTGTGGATGTTGCTAAGGTATGTAATTGTACTAGCGAACCGTCCCAGCTTCGTACAGGTATTGAACAAAAATTTTAATTTTTTAGCCAATTTTTCTTTTTGGTTTAAAGTACGATAATCCGTTTCTATCATCATCATCATCATCATCATCAACCTATATTGGTCCACTGCTGAACGTAGGTCTCTCCCAAGACACGCCACTGAGCGCGGTCTTCGGCTCTTCTTATCCAGTGTTTGCCTGGAAGAAATCGCTTTCAGCGATAAGGCCGCCCATTGTACTATACAAAGTTATTTTTAAGATTTGTACGTACCTTTCCTTTGTGTACAATAAAGTATTATCTATCTATCTATCTATCTATCTATCTTGCCAGCTACATGTCTCAGATCGTTCAGTTTCTATAGGTTGAGATAATGATGATGATGAACCTACCATGTTGCCTAACCATGACACCTGGAAAAAAAGCAGTAGCATATAAAAATGTATTTTATTTTCAGAGTATAGACACAAAACCTGGAAGGTTTGTGATCCAACTAGCACTTTTAGTTGATGCTTTCTTCGTAATGTCAGGACTGCTCCTCATGACAGGACTCATGGAAAAAAGCTCCGGGCTGGTGGAAATGATCTTCAAACGATATCTCAGGTAGGATACAATAGATGCTGTTGATAATCACTTTTCAAACCTTAAATTAGTAATTGTAGAAAGAAGTATGGACCAATTTTTCACTATGTTTGCCAACTTGCAGTATTCAATCCAGGTGGCTTCCACATCTGCTGTCATTCCTGTTGAAGCACCCCTTGGGCATTCTAAAAGACTAACTAATTAGATTGTATGGAGATGACATTCCAGGTTGGTAGAATATCAACTCTTCTTCATTGTATCTGATATGATAACCTTTTAATTTCAGACTGATAGGTCCACTGGCACTATGCCTGCTATACATAACCAATGTGTTACCCTACACCATCTCCGGGCCCTTGCAGCCACTTCTGGTGTCTGAGCAGGTGGATATCTGCTCTGAGCACTGGTGGAAATCTCTGCTGTTGATCAATAACTTTATCCGGTCTGATGTAATTGTGAGTAGACGTACATCAATATATATAAAACTCTTTTGAAGCTGTCAGAGAATCAACGCACAGCCTAAACTATAAGTCCTAGAGGTATGAAATTTGGGGGGTAGTATCCTTACATTGTGTAGGGGTGCACTAAGAAAGGAATTTTGAAAAGTCACACTCTAAAGGGTCTATTTAGAACGCGAGCAACGCCGCGGGCGACGGCTAGTTTAGTATAATGTTTGCTTGAGTAGACGTAAAAGCCTGCTGTAGAAGTTCTCGTCTAAACTGGTCCTTATTGATAATGGCGATCTCAGGTTCACAGTCCAACATCGAGAGTATAAAGTACCACCCAAGTCCGGTGAAATTTTTGTAGCTAAGTATCTATCCTACCAAGTCCACGTTTAATATGAAACATTCCCTTAGAGTCCAATAAAATACGACCCGTTAAAACTCAGTAGGCGGATAGCCCATATGCGGGCTGTGAACTCATGACGCTATTGGCCTATAGCCCATATATGGGCTGTGGACTATGAACTTGCCTTACATTACATATCATCACAACAAGGACATCCACTGGACATTATCTTCATACATAAACCCAGCAATAGAGAACGTCTTATCATAACCAAATAACTTAATTACTCTGTTCTTTTTTTTCAGTGTCCCTATCAAACCTGGTACCTGAGCTGTGACTTCCAGCTCACAATTTTTGGCATCATCTTCTTCTGGCTCTGTCGGAAGTGGAGCCAATCAACAGTGTTGCGGCTCTGTGTGGTGGTGTACCTTACGTCGATGATCATACCAGCAGCACTGACGTACTGGTACGAGCTACCAGCGATATTGGCTTATGATATCGAGTAAGTAAATATGCTGTTTTAGCGTAAGAGAATATTTAGCAAGTCTAGAAGTACCAATAGGCTGTTCTTATGAATGTAAAAGTTCCAGGTCTTCTGAAGGTTATTGGATGGAAAAGGCTTAAATACAATCATTTACCCTAGAAATGGAAGGTCTAAACTTAGACTAATGATGGTCCTGAATGTATGAAGCCGATTTCCAGTTCAAATGCAGGTCCTTCTGCATACGTTTATCACCAAATTCTAAGGCCTGTCTGTTATTTTCAGTATGGCACCACTAGTCATCACGAACAGGGTGTTCCAGACGACATACGTGAAGCCTTACAGCAGGGCCAGTGCATACCTGACAGGGTTGGGTCTGGGGTACGCTATGCACGTGTACAAGCCTAAAGACTATCGGAAGAGTATTCCAAAGGTTTGTTGTGCTGCCACCATTCTACTTTAGATAAATAAATAAACTAAATTCCACTAATATTATAAATGTGAATGTAAGTCGTTAAGTGGGTTCTACAACTATTTATATACCTACCCGCAAAATTTAAATAATACATCTTTTTTATTTATATTGCATCTAATTATGTACCATTATGTATGTGTATTGTGTCTATTCTTAAGCCATCACGCAGGCTTTAAGGCGGCCTAAAAACTCCGTCACCAGAGTTGGCCATTAACTAATACAAGCTTGCTTTATCATTTCAGACATGGTCAATCTTTGGAGGTATTCTTGGACTTCTCCTCATATTTGGTGTCATGGGAGCAGGAGGGTCATTGAACCTCATGAAGTTCAATGTCCTGGCAGCCAGCCTGTACATGGCTTTTGACAGAACTATCTTTGCTATTGGGGTATGCCTTCTGATCATTGCCACCGAATATGGAACTTTCCGTGAGTATATAAAGCTACTCATCATCAAGATGCGAAGGCGTTTGCGTGTGCTATACTCGAGTCGAAAGTCAAAACAAATGCACAGACTCGGGGCTCGGATATCATCATCAATATATATGAAACTCTTTTGAAGCTGACTTAGAATCAACGCACAGCCTAAACTATAAGTCCTAGAGGTATGAAATTTGGAGGGTAGATACTTATATAATGTAGGGGTGCAATAAGAAAGGAATTTTGAAACGTCACACTCTAAAGGGTAGAACGCGAGCAACGACGCGGGCGACGGCTAGTTTTGTATAAAAACGAACATCCACATCTCTTTCTTTGTAAGTTACTTGGTTCTTGAAGATATTGACCATGAAGTCTTTGAAATTTTTTCTTACAGCAATAGTAGGAGACTTTATAAGCAGTAAAGTGTTTGTTCCACTAAGTCGCCTGTCCTACGGCATGTTCTTGTACCATCCGTTACTACTTTGGCAGAATCTGTACTCAACAAGAGCGCCTCTGGCTTATGATTTCTTTCATTTGGTAAGTGAGTTACTTACATCAATCGTGTGTTGATATTTGTATAGCTTAATTTTGAAAATGCATTTTATAACATTTTCAGTTTGTCAACGGATTTGGATACATCGTGGTGGTTATCGTGGTCAGCTATTTGCTTTGGTTCATCATTGAAAGACCATCCACTAATATTACCAACTCTTTATTTTCAAACAGGTAGGTACCTATATTTATTTACATCACGAGTAGAACAGATTTTTTTTAAAACAATGCAAAAATGGTCCGTTATCAATTAACTTAATAATAATAGTAAGGATAATTTTTACAACAATTCAAAAATTATTTAACTTAGAATAAAAATAAAACCGGTTTTGGAATGTCTAAACAAAGCCTTATCATATTATGACACCCCACTTGATATTTTTGTACGTTTTTTTTTTAAATTCCGTTTGGACCCTCATATATTTACAACCTCTTGACCGACCACGAAATCTCAGTTCGGGGCGAACTACTAGTTTATTTTCAGTCATAAGTGAGTAGATAATCCATAGAACAGATCTTCAACTAGATACTTGTTGTAATAACCACTCAAGAGGAACTTTGAAAGTGCAGGTATAGTACCTAGGCAACTGTAATACTTAATTTATTTTACAGAAAAATCAAAATAATAACGGATAATGGGATCAGCAATGGAGTTACTAGCAAGACAAAAAAGCAACTTTAAGATCTTGTAACCCCAAGGGGAAAAAAGTTAAAACAGTGTTCGCTTAAATTATTGTTCTTTGTACGAATTATGTATTGTTTTTGTATTTTTTAATAAATAAAAAAAGTTATTTATTTTACAAAGAAAACTACAACTAATACAGTATTTATAATATTTACAAAATACACATGAAACAGTTGAGCTATGTACAGACCGTTGCAAACGATTTATAGATAGCTCAACTGGTCCTAATCAGTTCCAATCGGTTTTATTAAAAAGTAATATTCAACTGACACGTGTCAATATCATGATTATTTTGTATTTTCCATTTTCTTTTCAAAACAAACGACAGCCGATTTGACAAATGACTTGACTTATATTATTACAATTATATCACTTGACATTGGCAAAATTGTCTGTCGAAATGACGGACAGAGGCCATTAATGAAGAGAAGAAGAAGAAGAAGATAAGACCGTAATACAGTACTAGTTAATAATAAAGTTATGGATGCAGTACCTCACAGAGAACGTCTTCAGTGGACGTGTTCTGCCTATAACAATAACACAGAGCACGGCCTCTGAGGAAGCACCCTGTGAGATATTACCGCTGCATTCAACATTGAGACATATTATTTTCTTTTTTTTTCTGATTTTTTTCATTTTTCTTTCTGTGTAATTTTTATTTCTTTGTAGTGTTGTTAGTTTAGTTCTGTAGATGTATTTTGTGTGTTACTTTATAAGCAAATAAATGCCTGTCTATGTCTATTTAGACTAATGAAATGTTTTAACTCATAAAATAAAACATTGTATTAAACAAGAAAGGATCTTATTTATTGAATTTTTCTTGAAAGGAAAAACTAACAACTGAGAAGAGCTATCTTGCTGTCAAAGATGACAGGTTCTTTCAAATTTTTAGCCAAGGTGACTTTCTAGAGTCACTAGAGACTTGAAAATGTCACTCAAACTTAACGTTAAAAAAAAGTTATTTCCACCATTTTGATCATGTCAACTTAGCTAAAGCTGACAGCTTGTTCAGTTCGGCAAAGATTTGACTCATCCACTAGTGAAACGCATTTTCGACGTCATTTGGACGTCATCCATTAAAGTAGGTACCTACCTGATTCGAGTTTTCACATTTTTTGAAACAACACATAGCATTTTTATTTCAATAGTTTTTCTTGTGTTACTGTGCATATTATTGTTTAATTTTGGTGTGAGTCATTGGAATAAATGTGTGTAAAGTGGTTTTTCTGAATGTGAAAAATCGTTTCAGGTTTTGATGAGAAAATCCACCATTTTCTCTTCAAAACAAACGACAGCCGACTTCACGAAGACTTGACTTGACTTATATTATTTAAAATTCACCACTTGACACTGGCAAAATTGTCTGTCGAAATGACGGACACATGCCATATAGGTTTAAAAGAAGAAGAAGAGGAAGTAGGTAGGTACCTATATATTTAAGTGAGTATAAGGACTCAGGGTATCCTCTCCATCCCTCAAGGTTAACAAACAAATTTCACAGATGGTTTATGCAATTCTATATTGGTTAAATTGTTTCATTCTAATTCGTATCAATAGAACATTATTATTTTAATGCCTGGACGATCTATTGTTCCTCAAAATTAATTGCATACCATGTACGACATCATGATGTGTTGTTCTATGCCATTTCGGAGTTACCTTTTAGTAATGCAACACATACAATGATAATAAAATAAAATAGCCTTTAGTTCCATAAAGATGAACTAAAATGTGAGAAAAAAATATTGATAAAGTGCAAATTAAATAATAGAAAATTTGAATAATACAACTCTACAGTTTAATAATAATAATAACAGTGTCAAATTATTACTAAAACAAAAACAGATTTTTTTTTTTTTAAATCAAATATTGTGTGGTGTAAATAAGTGTTGTGAACTGTGGAATTTTCTTTATTCTTTACAAGCATTTAAAAGTTCGATCGAAAGAGAAATAATCGTAATTATTCCGAGTTTACGTCAAGTTTATTGGTAACAAAAATAAAGTGTGATTTAGAATCGAAGAAAGGGTTATTAGAATCAGATTTGAAAGATTGAAGAAATGAATATGAAAATGAAGCTATCACTAACGAAACTAACGATAAGACTCTTGATACTAATGATACTCTTCGTAATGATATACATGTTATCATTAGTACTATACAGTTCTAGATACTGGCCGGATATATACAACTATTTCAACCCAAATATAACTATAAAACGTATACCCACACTCTCAGAACTGGAGTTAAATGTTCTTGAAGTAGATTTTACTACAGAGTTATATACAACTATAGAAGAAGATACTTCGACTGTTGAAGGATTCGATTTTGATATAGACGAGTTCACGAACATACAAGGGGAGTTGCCGAAAACTCGAAAAAACGCTAGAATCGAAAACTTCGAGAGCGATTACAACGAACTTCCTACAAGAAGTGTGGTGGTCGACTACACCTTCTTAGACGACTCGATTGCAGACGATAACATATGGAAGAAGATTGTGAAGGATTTGGTGGATGAGAGTAAGCTCGTGCCGAAGAACCTGGATGATATTGAAATGGTGAATAAGAAGAATGGAGCGAAGTTGCTTAAAATGGTAAGTGTACTTGTCGAATACTCAAACGCCACTTAAATTAAGTTCACGCTTAAATTATTGTCATTACAAATGAGTAATGTCAAACAGAAACAGAGCAATTTTAAGTGGTGCTTAAATTTGAGTGACGTTTCAGTATTCCGGCCTGCGTCTGTTAGAAAAGTTAGAAACACACTGAAGGCCTGCATCCAGTGATGGACTGTATTATATCTGGAGTTCTACCCAAGATGACATTTTACAATCGCTAGAAAACAAATAAACTTCAAAAATGAAAAAAATGGTCACGTGACTTCATTCTAATGAAGTCACGTGACTAATAATATTATCTATTCTGATATCAAAGAATAGATAATATTATATAGAAAGTACAGTACCTAATATTTATTTAATAAAAAAATCTACATAAGTATACAAGTTTTGCAAGGAGAACTTAATGCTAAGAGCATTGTCTACCAGTCTTCCTACACGTGTAAAAAGGTGGTGTGGCGTGTTTTTATGGCTAGGTTAGGTAGCTACCTATACAAGAACTTCATGTGATCAAATAGATAGATAGAAGATAGAAAATACTTTATTGAACACTCACAATAACATGAAAAGCAAAACATAATTAATCAATTCATAGTACAATGGACAGTCTTATCGTTCAAGATATCTACTAGACAACCTAGAACAGAAAGGACCTTACATCTTGATATTTCTGATAATTAATAATCTTTGTGTCACCAGACAAAGCCGAAGACAGAATCTAGAATCCACATTTAATTAAATCCAGTGCCGCCTTTGACTGATGATACAGATTTCACACTCCAAAAATTTTATACAGAACAATGGCTAGATAATCTGATTTCGCAACAGTTAGATTAATATTTTGATACCTGCTGTCAGTCATTAATTACCAGTACCACAGATATTATAATACTATTTAAATAACCTGTATGTATATGTATGTACAGGGTGTTACCAGACCACTTCCGAAAACGAAAGGGGGAGCTACAGCACACCAAAACCCAACCAAAAAAAATCAGTTATCCTGAAAAATAATTATAGCCGGAGAAAACAATGTTTAAAGATTTGTATTTATTTCGCCAGCCCGCAATGTACGCATTCACGTAGGTAAGGTCGAGGCGTAGTACTATTATTTATTCTGTGTCGTAAGTGCCTACTAACGTAGGTAGGTACTAACGTAGGTCACTCGCACGTCGCGTACTTGAATGACCCGCGATGAACTCTCAGCTGTTCATGCTGTAGTAGACGTAATCTGCGTGCTGCGTGTACATTGCTGCATTATTTATTTTATTTGTTTTTTTGCTTCTTTAAATGAGATAATTAGGTAGATATGTCTTATTATGTTGTACTGTGTGTATGTAACTAGAAAAAAAATTAAAAAGAGATAGTCAAGTCAATTTTTTTTTCGCGATTTTTTTCGCTTAATGTTTTCAGTATCATGGTCTGATTGGAACCTCCAAGTTTTCGGAAGTGCTCTGGTAACACCCTGTATATAACGCTTTCCATTGGGTTCGATCTTGTGCTACCCTTCTCCAGTGTTGTCCAGCTGTAAGTTTTAGGTCGTCTTCCCATCTTGTTTGCTTCTTGTTTGCCAATGGAAAGCGTTAGAGGAGGCCTATGCCGAGAGGCACACCAAATTGCGGGACATTATATAAACTTGATTACATAAACTTGATATAAACATGATAACCAGAACTATGCAAACCCAATGTTTGGAATAAAAGGCTATTATTATTATTATTATTATTATATGTATATAAATATAAATATTCTTCGGCTAGCAGGCCGAAGGGCTCTCTGGCTATTTAGTAATGTTATTTTCTGCCATAAAGGCGCGGTGCTCGTAGCGTAGCTTGCTTAGTCAATGTTCACCGATTATCTAACTTAAGCACTGTTCTGCGCGGTCTCTATTTGGATGGGTGACCGCTAGTGGCATTTGCTGAGCGCTTCCGTGCTTCGGATGCACGTTAAACTGTCGGTCCTGGCTCTAGCAGTCGTTAAGTCATGACGGAGGCCTTAGGGCGGCCTAAAAACTCAGTCACCAGAGTTGGCCACTAACTCATACGAGCTTGCTTGCTTAATACTCTTGGACATTTTACACAACGTCCTCTGAGCTTGTACTATGGGAACTAAATTGCCTAATAGCATACCTACTTATATAACTAAAATAAATATTCCTGGATATTTAACACAACGCCTTCTAGTCCCAACTAAGCAAAGCTTGTACTAAACTAGATTGCTGATGGAATACTTCCCCCATATCGGAAGCTCTGAACTGCTTTCGCTGCCCAGCATAATGTCAAGCGACGTGGCTACAGAAATACGAAAACTAGAAGCTTTTGACGGCAAAAAACGCGCTGAAACGCGCTAATGTCACTATTTAGTCACAGAATACCTATGATTTAGTATGAAAACAGTTCAGAAACAACGATTGCCTCCTTTATATACATGTGATTTGTAAATACACTTATAACACCATAGTAACATTTATTTCATCCAGACACCCAGTCATAGAACGAATATCTATTGCCACAAACCATGTCTAAAAAACGCCATCAAACCAGTGAGATCTAGCTACTAGCTCAACTAGGTACATACAGTATACGTATTGGCTTTTAGAATTTGTAGTCCGATTTTCGGGGCAATTCTGTCTGTTCCGCGTGTCGCGTATCGCTGGTTTTTAGGTTCTTTTCTCTTGGGGTTTTGTAATAAAGGACACTTCTAGTGTAGTGGTACGCGTGGTATACAATTGTTGGTTCAAATCTCTATCAAAGAATAGTTGAAAAACTCTACAGTTTTGTTGGTAAACGTGGCTCAAACTGACAACAGGCAATAGCAAGAAAATCAGTGGCCAACTATGGTGAGGGAGCTTTAAGGCCGCCTTAAGGCCTCCGTTAGGCAATACAATACAATTCATTATTTCACTATGCGCATTTATCCAGAAAGAAACTTGGAATATTTACAAAATAAGGTACGTAGGTACCTAAGTGTTTTTACTAAACTAATATTTCTGCAATATTTAACTTTTTTCTCGACTAGGATTTCTCTCGACTGTACCTATGTATTTTATTGAAATAGCATTCTTGCTACAAGGCTTCATTTATAAAAAGTATTTTTATTTAGCTATCATTCGGGTGGTCACATATTTCGTTGGAGTAGCGAGTAGGAAGCCTCTAAAAATTACAATGAAAAATATTATATTGTATGTAGGGCCCTTTCAGATTTCCGGGCCAAGGGGTCAGTATGCGTCAGCCCTAACTCGTAGGTACCTACAATATTTTGGTCCATTCTATTATTTAATTTACACAATAGCTTCTAATTGGTCGGCACGAAACACCAATTATACCTCCCTATTGTCAAAGCTCCTAGCTTTGCCATAGATTATACGCCATAGCCCTAAAATTTAAAACTTGCTACCAAATTGACAGTGCACTATTAGGACCAAATTATAAAAAACAAATCTTCTTCTTCTTCTTTTAAAAAAGACAAATCTTAACAATTGTTTTGGGAGACGTGATCAGTTCCAAAATACTTAGGTAATAAAGTTCTGTGGCGAATTTTAGGGTGCTTTACCACTAAAGCTAAGCTACGCTACGTTGCTTAGGATGTGTTTTTCATTCACCAAATGATTTAGCTCTGGTGGAAAAGCGTCAATAACCCCAGGTACTACTTGTTAGGCATGTTTGGCATAATATTACCTACCCCAAAATATATTTTAGTACCTAAGTAGGTAGATACTTTATTTTAAACGAATTTTAGCTTAGGTATATAGGGACAGCATACAATTTAATAATTTATTGGTAACAGGCGCGTTGTATTATACTCAAAATACTAGGAATGTATAACATAAGGCTATTTAAAAATTTCAAGATCTAAATATTATAAGTACCTACATAAGTTTTAGAATTCAATGCAGTTTTTGTCGTATGAAATATTTAGATAAAATAAAAGACCTCTGTTTATTACTCTATGCCCGAGATTTGACTTCTTTGAGCCACTAATTGTCTATTTGCTATAAATTGCCCGCGGTCAATCCTCAAAGTCGTTGAGACCACGAATTTTCAAGGTAACACCATCAAGATACTGAGACTTGGCACAAAACCACGCGATTTAGAACCTTATTGTGCAATGCACAAGGTTGAATGTAACGTGTGCGAAGTGTTTCTTAACAATGAGAGATCAACATCATCTGCATTAGTGTACAAACACACAGAGAGTACAAACGTTTGAAATAATGAATAAAAACTGTGTATTTTTGTTCTGTGTTCTGTTCATTACTCAGACTAAAAGTGATGAGTGTTACAAAGACTTTTTAAAGTGTTTCAGTGAATTTGCAGACACTTTCTTCCAAAATATATCTGGAATAGAACATGTGAACGTGTCAGAGAACATACCCGAAGGTTTTAAGCAAGTTAAGGACTTTCAAATAAAAAGTATTCGAGAACTTACTGATTCTATAAAAGATGAATTAGCTAAACAATCAAAAGCACAGGTTTCGAACGCAGTTGTAGTTACAGATAATCCAAAAACTCAAATCTACGTAAAATCATATTTTGGTGACATTTTTGAGCACAGTCTTGTACCCGAGTTCGAAAGTTATGACAATGAAGAGCAGAATGATAAAGTGATCGCTGATGATGCAAAAGAGCTGGTTAATATTGAAAGTCGTTTATCAGAGCCAGTAGAAAGTTCTAGTGTCACAAGCAATGATGTACAAATATCTACTACTGAAGACAGCACATTAACATCAAAAACAACGATCACTTTAATAAAGGACGATAAAATACAAGTAGTTTCAGATAAACACTCACTAATAACACAAATACCAGATATTAAAAAAGATGAACTAGAGCAAAAAGTTACAAAAAAATCTTTAGCTACCACAAAAAATACACAAAAGGTAGAGGAAAAAGTATTACCACAAAAAGATCTTCCAAAAACTAACAATAACGTAACGTCAAATATTAATAACAATCGAAAACCCGATGCTAGGTCAACAACACGAAACCACAACGCACAAAAAACACTCTGGAAAAATCAATTCGAGAAAGATATTAGAGAAAACATAATACAAACAGATGAAATTGATTACGATGTAGAAGACTCCACAGACTATCCACAAATTGATTACATAGATCTGTACAAAGACACGACGAATGAGGAAAATGAATATGTACCGACAGACAGCCCGATATCTACAATAGATATTAAAGACGGTATAGTAGAACACGTCGAAGAATATAGCTTGGATATCGAGACCGAACTGGATAATGATACTTCCGTAAGTTATATTGGAATATCTTGTGAAGTTATATAATATACTAGCCGTCGCCCGCGGCGTTGCTCGCGTTCTAGACCCTTTAGAGTGCGACTTTTCAAAATTCCTTTCTTAGTGCGCCCCTACACTATATAAGGAACTTACCCTCCAAATTTCATACCTCTAATAGGACTTATAGTTTAGGCTGTGCGTTGATTCTAAGTCAGCTTCAAAAGAGTTTTATATATATTGATGATGATTATGATTTTCATAAAAATAGATGATAGAATTATTTTTATAAGTCAAGAGTTACTTTTTAAAGGTCATATATACAAACAAAGGTCTAATTTAGGCATTTTAAACATAACAGAGCAATTCATGAACGTATTGGTACATAAATGTATGCCTAGATAAGCATTGTGGTCAGTGACACACAAACCTAAGAGTCAGATAACAGTTAGGTAAATAATTCAAGTTCATTGATCGCTCATCATGAATCTTATTTCTTCTCTTTTAAATTATAGTCATTATTATATAGGTATTTATTTATTTATCTAGGTTTATGTATGTTTGTTTTATAGATATAATAATATATTATGTATTAGTTTATGTAGGTATCATTATGTACTTTTTGATTATATTAATTAATTAATTTTATTTTAATAATTCATATTATTTTTATGTACGCCCGTCCGTGTTTTGTGTATTAGATCCTGTCCATCCAAAGGTTGCCTGGAAGAGATTACTTTAAGCAATAAGGCCGCCCATTGTACCTACCTCCTAAATATTTAACGTATTACCAATTATGGTATTTTGTTGTTATTTTCTTTACTTGTGGTGTACAATAAAGAATATTCTATCTATCTCATCTGATGTTGAGATGATTGATCTACTGAGAGTGTTGTAGAGGCAATGCCAACAACTGATTAACAATTAGTTAGTATCAAAATTGAATCAGGTACAGAAGCGGAGTGTTCCAGATTCAAACTGTTTAGTACCTTAGTATCTCTTATTGGATTATTTTATAGTGATTTCTTTATTCTCAATACTTATACATAAAACAAAACAAGATAACATAAATAATAGAGAGATAGAGATAGAGAAACATTTATTTGGCACACAAGACAGGTACAACACAGTAAAATAATAATTAGGTACACAATAAGAAAACAATAATAAAAGAATAAAATAAATAAAAATTGAAATCAGCACAGAATACATAATATTAACTGTTATATGTTTGTGGGTGCTGACCAGTGCTGATATGCACCAAAAGTATTATTAATAAAATAATCATTTTCTTGAGAGTACCAACAAGTACCTATCAATAGTAACGGTTATAACACTTTTGTTTTCGGTTTTGCTTAGAAACACACTGCTAGAATCACTTTGTCACTTTTTAAATGGTGATTAGTTTTTGACAGAACTTTGAGAGGTGATTATAAGTAAACTGCTAAGTACTTATCGCAAAGATAAGATGATGTTGGTTATTGTTAATCGTGTGTTGTGTTAAGCCTTGGTCGAGCGTTTGCTCCTCGCCGCTGACGCAGACTGCGACGTAACCAAAGACTATACTAGACGTTTTCCATACAATGATGTGTCCGGCGCTGCATGCTGCATACCGCTGCGTTGTGCGTTACGATCGCGAGACCAAGGCTTTAGACCCCACGTAGTATTTGTATACCTAAACGGGGTCAGTCGGCAGCAGTTGCTAAAGAAAAAACTATTTCCAATAAATTCGTCGAACTAAAAAGCAATGTGTCCGACAGCCGGACGGAGCCAGCTCTGCAAATCAATCATTCCGTATTTTTGCACCCGGAAAAACGATTTGAACCCCGCGAAAAACAATTTTCCATTGAATACGTTGACGAATGATAGCGGTGCCTTTTACAGATTTATATACCATTTATTTTAGCTTTTCAAAACCTGTTTTCACACTGTTATTAACAGGACCCATACACGATATCGTCTCAGTGATAATCTCAAAACAGGATAGTTGTTAATAGGACAACCAGCCACCCGATCGTAAGCTCTGAACTGCTCTCGCTGCCCCAGTATAATATCAAGTGACGTGGCTACAGATATACGAAAACAAGAAGCTTTTGACGGCAAAAAACGCGCTGAAATGCGCTGTCACTATTTAGTCACAGAATATCTACGATTTAATATGAAAACAGTTAAGAAAACCAGTTTTTATGAGACGACGATAGCACCGCAGCTGTCCATTAATGCGTTCACGATCACGATGCTTCAGGCTGTAATTATTATCTACATTGTTGCAATTAGGTAGATACATTTGCAATTTACAACCCATCTTTGCTAGTGCATTTGCAACATCAAAAAGATGAGTTTTATTTCGTAGTTTTTGTTATTTCAAGACTTTATTGAATCTATTTACATATATATTAGCTACCCTGTTGCAATTACATTTGCAATTTACAACATATCTTTGGCATTTGTAATACCAATAATTTATTAGTTTCAAAAACTGGAAAAACCGACTTCAATTTGATACGCATTCATCATCAAAATTAAATGATGATGATGATGATAGCAGTTCATTGGGACTGTTCTATTGATCGTAAACACCACAGAAAAGCAAAATACGCAATGTCGTGTATGACGCGTTTTTCGTGTTATTGTTATTTAACTGCCAAACTACTGAACTGATTTTGATAAAAATGTTATGGAACCAATCTTCATAAAAATGTATGAAACAAATCTGGAAGCCCTTTCAGATAAAAAAAGAATTTTTATTTTATTTATTTTAATACTTTATTGCACAAAATTATAAATTTGTTACAAAGAGTGGACTTAATGCTGAAAGCATTGTCTGCCAGCCAACCCAAACGTGGTGGTGTGATGAGGAGGTTGGCGTGCGACATTACAGAGAAAAATATTTTTCAAATTGGTTCATAAATGACGAAGTTCTGAGGTAACAAACATTAAAAAAAAATACAATCGAATTGAGAACCTCCTCTTTTGAGTTCTCCTTGAAGTCGGTTAAAAAGATGAGTCTTATTTCGTAGTTTAAATTATTTCAATACTTTACGGAATCTATTTACAAAAACTTCTGGGAACTGGCTCCTATTGTTACAGTTTGTGAAATACAATGAAACTGGATTCGGCGACCTCTGCCAAGATTTAATTGGCCCAAATTACAGTAATAAAAACAATTTATGAACGAAAAATACATTGTTGTGCACTGAGTTGGTAAAAAACCCGTCTGAATTTTGTTTTGTAGATCGAAACGCATATCGAAGCGATTTGCAAGATATTTTGTATGAAAACCCGATAAACGCTTCTAGCGGGAGATATGCAAACTTTTTTCTCCATACAAAAACTGCGAGTTTATCGATTCAGCAGTGCAAGTACGGTTCTTATCGATCGCTTAGTTGTCGATCGCTAAAGTCGATAAACGTATCGAATCGTATCGTTCCATGCGAGTACGGATCTCTTGTCGACAAAAGATCCGTACTCCCAAAAATAAGGTCAGAGTTTACCGAAATCATTCGTTCACTGCTGCCATGATTTACTAGTTTACTGTCAATATCACTGTTAATCACTTTCGTTTGTCAGAATCAAAACATAGTAAACATACACAATTGCCAATTCGTTAAAATTTAACGAATTTATCTACCGATCGACTAAGTTGGTAACGTACCCGCAACTGTCGATAAAACAATTTTTATCGAATTTTTACGATTCTAAATGTCAAATTATGCGATCGACAAGAACGATACTTGCACTGCTGGCTTGTCGGAAACCAACGTAACAAAACTCAGACTACCGGCTCAGATTAGTTGGTAGATAATGCTAAATAGCATTAAACTCGACTCTGTACGCTTTTTTAATAAGTGCAATAAAGAATTTTTTAATCTAATCCTGCCTGGAAGAGATTGCTTTAAGCAATAAGGTTGCCAATTGTACCTACCTCCTAAAACTTGACTGTATTAAAAATATTGGTATTTTTAATTGTTATATTGTTATAAGTACACTACTTGTACTTAGTTGTTAGTACTTGTTGTGTACACACAACTTATTAGGTAAACAAAAACAATATTCTATCTATCTATTTAATCTAATCCCCTGCGCAGGTAAATAGATAGATAGAAAACTCTTTATTGTACACCACTTTTACAAAAATTATAAAATAAACACAGAGTTCATTATTCTGATGTGAAGAACAATGGGCGGCCTTATCGCTATGAGCGATCTCTCCCAGGCAACCTGAATGGACTGGATTTTATTATGAACGCAATAGACGGTGTAATAAAAAAGACTACATTTAATTAATTTCACCAACTAGGTATGTACATAAATTAAACTCGCGCAGTGGATTTTTGTACTTAAATGTACAAGATACTCATTTACTTATGTTGTTGCCTGTACACGGAGGTCCACAACATCGTGTACTGTCGTGTGGTATAATGAATAGTCGAGGCGATGGACGTTAGCACGCGATACCGCGTCATCCATCACGCAGCTTCTAAACGATGAGCACGAACATGAACGAGGTAATGTTGGATGTGAAAAGTGTAATAGGAGGCCCAAAAGAAGAATAAACCATAATTTTTTAAACAGTTTGGAAAAGCAAGCTGTAAATAGCTCAGGCAGGGGGGCAATCGCTGTCTCATAAAAAGCTGCCAGGTTTGCCTGGCAGGTTTTCTGAAATGTTTTCATACTAAATAAATCATAGGTGTTCTGCGACTAAATTAAATAGTAACACTAGCGCGTTTCAGTGCGTTATTTTTCGTCAAAAGCGTCTTGTTTTCGTACCTGTAGTATTGGCATCTATTCAGTAGATGTGTTACCCTATCTCACGTGCACGAGTGGTTAGGTAACTGTCAGTGTCAAACTCCCGACCTGTCAAGTGTCAATGTCTCCCGACGTGAGGGCGGGAGACGGAGGGGGAGTTAGCTGACGGGTACGGCCACGGACGGAGGCCGGTGGAAGACCAGCTCGGTGTATCAGTGAGCCAGGGATGAAAAGTACAGTATTTTACAGTACCTATATCTGTAGCCACGTCGCGCGTCACTTGGTTAGTTACTAAACTGAACTTCGTATTCCACGAACAACAATGACATAAGTTTTATTTAAAAGTGTTCGTAAGTTTTTTTATTTATGACGTACAATCACGCCGAAACATTGAAATGCCACATCCCAAATATTATTCGTTCACGAATAACGGCTCTCTCACAAAACTGTTGCGTAATTATGTAGGAAAAGATTTTTTCTTCATAAAAGCACTTCTAGACAAAATGATGAATAGATGGTTTGATAAGTAGTTAGTTTTTGTTTATAAATATGACTTATTGTACCTACCTGTAAAACCCATCGAGCCTACTATGCAAATGAGTGGGCTCGATGGGAATTTTTTTTCCCATCTGACCCACCAGTGGGCTCAGTGGGGAAAAAAGTTGACTTAGAATCAAATCATAAACAAAGAGCATAAAGCTATTAAAAATTGTAATAATAAATGAATTAATTGTGATAAAAATAGTTTTTATCTCTTGTACTATACCAAGCAGAGCACATCCTCGGTGAACGAGCTCAGAGAGGTAGTCGCTCAACAGAAACAACAGCTACGCCACACTTCGTTTCCTTCACTATTTGACATTCAAAAGCTTGCTCTTGCTCCTGTACCTAGCCACTTAATTATAACAATACCTACAGGCAGGTACCTACTAGTAGGTATAGTATTATATGATCTATGCTACAGGTATTTAGCTATGTAAATTATGTACCTACATAGTGCTACAAATAAATAAATATTCTTGTACATATCACACAACGCTTTCTAGTCCCAAACTAAGCAAAGCTTGCACTATGGGAACTAGATTGCTGATAGATTACTTATATATATATTTTTTGGTAAATACATACTGATGATACATAGTAACACCCAGACAAAGAACAAAGATCTATGTTTGCCACACAAATGTTTGTTCTCGGTGGGGATCGAACCCACGACCCACAGCACGTAAGGTAGAGCTACTACCGACTGAGCCATGACGCCTGTCATCAAATTAAGTGTCTACAAATGAAGTAAACTTACACTATTAATACCATTTCTACTAATACAAACCCTATTGTATAACTATTGTTATTCCAATTACATCAAATACCTACCTATTTTGCTTTGTTGGTTCATCAATTCCTGTCAGTTCGGTACCTACCCAAATCATCCAGATAGTACCTTCGGTGAACTCAATTAATTATTTCCCCAATTTGTCTTGGGTAAATATTTATACAGAGATAATTTTGGGGAGGGCGGAATTTAGTTGGAAGGGGTGGAGTATCTCGGGGTTGTTTGTACCCACTTGGATGGTTCCCCTTCGGGTGAATTATTAGGTAGTTTATTGAAACATACTGGAGGAGGCCTATACCCAAGAGGAGTCCTAACTATTTTTTTTTTATATTTTCATTTAGTATATTGTAATAGTTAGTAAGAATAAAATGCTTTTTTATTTTAATTTTATTTATTTATTGAAACATTCACAAATTGCAAAGTTGGTATAACACTGAATAGGTATTAGGTGCCCTAGTTGGTAGATAATATGAGTAAGTACTTAACATTGAAGCAGTCAATAGATTTGAAACTGGTGCCTAAATTCGCTTAAAAGGCACTAAACCAAATAATTATGTGTCGGTAAGTAGGTGTCTACCTTACTAGATCATTCAATAAAAAATACTAGAAGATAAAATTTGCACCAAATTTTTTTTATGTTCTTTTAACTACACAATTATCTAAAAGAAAAAAAATATAAAGTCACATAAATGCCTCGTAAATTGAAATGAATTTAGGTGTTTTTAGGCTCACACATAAAAATTAAATATTCCTACATAATCCTCATTTTAAAACCTATTAATTACCAAAAACCCACAACAAACTTTTTAATAAACGAGGATCTTGAGCGCCATCTTTAAAAATATTTCGCGCCATCCGCCATCTTGTATCGGTGTTTACAGCCATAAATAATATTTAATGGCGATTATTAGAACCTTTAGTCCTCGTAAAATACAGAAGCGGAAGGAAAGAATGATATAGGGGGTTTTAGCTTGGTGAAGTTATAAAATAATTGCTCATCTTTGCGATGAAAATGTTTGAAAACTTAACTCATATTTTTTTTAAATTCGTAGGCGCTTATCTGCGTATATGATATCGAGTGCTTTTTGGTATAATACATTTTAAATGTTTTCATCAATGGAAATCAAAATGAAGATGTCTGAATAAAATAATATTTATTTGCACCTGCCACTTAATTTTACTTTTTTAGAATCAAGGTTATTCATAGGTACTTACTACGTAAAATATTATAAGTTGGTAAGAAACAACTCTGTACTGAAATATCCAACTTAATTAAGTATCCTTTTATTTTTCCCAGATCAATAACTACATTGGCAACACCAGAAATATTTCTGACATATTTCCGTGGATTGCGACTATTTTCATCAAAAACGATTCAGCTAACAGCCAGTTTCAATACACATGCGATGGAGCACTCCTTGACGAGAGAATGGTGCTAACAGGTGGGCTCATTATACCTATAAAAAAAATAAAAAAAGGATGTTTGTAGATAGGTAGGTACTTAAAAAAACTAAAAACTCTTTTTATCGTATTTATTAAACTTTAGAACTGGCTTGAAACCGTAAAATTTGTTTGAGAAAAACACAAGTAATGGAACAAGCTGATAGCTCACCTGATGTTAAGTAGTAACTTCTGCCTATAACAATGCATTAAGTACCTCACAGAGCAAGTCCAATGAGGACGTGCCCTGTAAGGCAATGCACTGCGTCCATCACTCTGAGACGTAAAGAGGTTGAAGTCTCATGTGCCTGTAATTACACCGGCGCCCTTACCCTTCAAACCGGAACACAGCAATGCGAGCATCGCTGCTTGGCGGCAGAAATAGGTACGGTGGTAGTACTGAACCCGGACGAGCTCTCACAAAGAGCTCTACTACTACTAAAACACTTTTCGCGAATTAAGTCACTAGCATCAACCAGGGCCTGCCGTAAAGAGTATCTTTGTAAACTCATCTCGGTTACTACTTATAAGCTTTATTTCTTACGGTATGCTTCGTAAGCTGAGTGCTGTGTACGCTACGCACGCTAGGAGTGCTACGCAGGCTACGGAGTGATGTGTACGCTACGCAACACTACAAGTGCTACGCCGCGTAGCCCCATAGCTCTCTACGCGGCGTATGCTGTAAATTTACGCACAAAATAAATGAACCTACATTCAGCTGACCCCGCAGTCTGAGTTTTGTTTTGTTGATCGAAACGCATATCGAGAAGCGACTTGTGAGATATTCTGTATAAAAATCCGATAAGTGCCTCTAGCGGGAGATTTGCAAACTTCTTTCCATACAAAAACGGCGAATTTCTCGATTCTCGCTTGTCTCAAATCAACATACCCTGGTGTGGGAAACAAACAGGATTCTGCAAGCGTTCTAAATCCTCCAAACTGGGACACTATAAATATACATTTTATTCTAAAACTTGAAATGTAAGGTTTATTTCGTCTATTCATCTCTTTGAGCTAGGTTTCTGGGAACTGTGAGGGTTTACGTAGTATTTTTGAATATAAAACTACGGTTGCTTATGTTTAATGCATGGATTGTAGTAGCCCGTAGCTGGCCAGCAAGATTCACATCTAGAGGAACTTCTAGTAACTTAATTAGAAACAGTCATACTGAATTTGTAACTGAAAAGCTCTTAAATTTTAGTATAAGTACTTTTGTCTTAGTAGGTTTTAAACTAGCATCTTAAGAGGCATATTACACTGCGACCGAGATTGTGCATATTATTGACGTTCTTATTCAAAGAAACTATGACTCTTCGGCAATTTTAGCTTGTTGTATAATGGAGATCAGCTTAAAGTATGGTCCATAGCGGCCTCTCTTTTCCCGATTTTGTCTTATACGTACTTAGTTATAGCCAATATTCCAAAGTTTTTGGAAGTTTTGGAAGTTGTTTTTTTCTCAGATTGCAAATTTTTAAGTTGAATTGAATAGAGAGTTGAAGAGAGTTGCGAGTTGAATTTTTCAGTCTCTACTCTACCTACTCGTATCAATATTATCATTTTACATCCTGACCCACTAGTACCTAAATATTAGGCCTTCTTATCCTAGGTACGTATGTATCAATATCAAATCAACAATTAAAAAAACCTTTTTTGTACTTTCAGCTGCTAGATGCCTCATGGTCGACAACATCACGGTGAACCCTGACGATGTGGTGATATTCCTTGGAAAGAAGTCTTTACACAACATTGGTGACGACGAGAAGATTGTTCGGGTACGTTGTTTACTGAAGAATCTTCACAATATTTGCAAAGTACACATGAAACGGTTGAGCTATCTACAAACCATTGCAAACGATTTATAGATAGCTCAACTGGTCCAAATCAGTACCAATCGGAAGCGTGTACAAGACACTGGCTGCATTGTCGCGCTGAATAGCAATACTGATACACTGGTTCAGATAATCACCGGCCCTCGGTCACGCGTCGCTTCGACTAGACGCCCTGAAAGAATGTTGAATTAAGATGATAGACTCTAATAATCTTTACAGATATCACAAGTTAAGATCCACAATAACTTTTCGAACAACGATGGAATGATCAGCAATGACCTGGGATTGCTGGTGATGGAGGAACCAGTAACGTTCACGGAGAGCATCCAACCAGCGTCTTTGGGAGGAGAAGGTTCTGTGGAAATATCTGCAGTGAGTATAAGTACTCCAAGTTTATACTCACCCCTGGCTTTCTTCGGGTCAAAGAAAATGCAGGCATTTACCAGTGCCTAGTGAAAATGAAATTGTATAAGAAAGTACTATGATAAATACCTATGGTAGGTACCTACCTGCTCATGCATGGACTTTAGCACGGCCAGTTTTCATACCGCGTTCACACTCAGCTCGCCGTTGCCCGCATTAATTCCGGACTTAATGCCACAGCAACACCGCCTTTATTCTTTAGGGAGCAAACACATGCCGGGACAGAGGCAAGATCGTGTTTAGACTATGCTCAGGCCAGTTCCCAACCGACTGCAGCTGAGTGTGAACGCAACATTACATCAGCGCGCTTTAGAATAAAATACATCATCAGCGTTAGTGACTTCCAGTAGGCACACATAAAAGGCAATGATAGACAACGATATTCCTAAAATTGTCTCCTATTTGCAGACCACAGCTTGGGACCTCAATGGAGAACTGACGCCGGTGTTTTTCGAAGACAGGAACGAAAACTGTAAGGGGCAGATCGGTGAAGATGGCACTATTTGCGCGACATATGGATATGGTAAGTAACAGCTACCTATCTAAGACCATGTGATGGCTGAAGCCAGGCTAGAGCAATGACCAAGCAGAATACGTCCACTGAGAACGTGCTGTGTGAGGCATTGAATTGCATTCATAACTCTGAAGCACTAACCTTTTAAGAACGTGGTGCAATGCCTAACACTGCACAGTCTCGGACGTTATATGTCTATGTGACCAATGTAATATGCTATAATTATGTGAGATTCGGATATAATGTGCTGTGTGAGATACCAATGCAATTTTTATAGGCCGAGTTAATCATTCATCAGGTTGCCAACCCACTTTTTACCCAACCACCGCAAAAGAAGGGTTATTCATCTTTGCACCTATTTCAGAAGTACCTCTCTGCCCCAGTCGTGGAGGGTTGTACGTAACACGACGTGACTCCCAATGGTACCTCCACGGCATCCACTCAGGTCTGCCAGAACCAGTGTGCTTCACCAAGGAAGTTCATTATACTCCGCTCGAAGACCAGCTTGATAGGATCGTTGATACTATGGTAGACTTTGTGATAAAAGAATAAACATTTATTTAACGGTGATAGGTACTGGTTTTTTTAATCCTTGAATAAGTTTATTGTGTCTATCTGTCTCTCCAAATATAGCTAGGAACTCAGAATATTGAGCTAAGAATCATCTTAGGTCTAATAAATTATCTAAAAAAATTGCTGTCTGTCTACCAAATGTAAGTAAAAGCTAGGAACTCAGAATGAGTATTGAGCTGAGAATCATCTTGAAATTCTCTGGAAAATAAAATATTGTAGAAAAATGTTGGTACGTACGAAGCCACATACTTACAATCTTTTTTTCTGACAATTTAGGGGGGGACAGGAAAAAAAAGACAAATAATTGCTTATAAAAAAAACACATTTTCCAAATTTTTTCATATTTACCTACCTACTCATGATATATTGTTCCTATGAGAAATAGGTTTATTCACAAATCATTGGTTTATCTAAGCTCTGCTCATAAATTTTGCGAATGCAGATTCGAATACGCTAATTAGCGAGCTGATCTAGCTTATGCTCAAAATTCGGTTTACGATCATAACTTAGCGCAGTGCTACGCAACTACGAGGCCCTTTAGCAAGCCTCATCCTCCTTCAACCACACATCTCATATCTGAGAGTCGTGACCATCTCCAGCCAAAAATAATAAATAATACTCATCCCATTTTTCTTTCTGTGTAATTTTTATTTCTTTGTAGTGTTGTTAGTTTAGTTCTGTAGGTGTATTTGGTGTGTTACTTTCTAAGCAAATAAATGTCTGTCTATGTCTATAGGACTAGGGAACGTTGTGTTAAATGTCCAAGGATATTTATTTATTTATTTCTGACGATGGTAGGTACGCCATTTGTGTCTATTTCAGCTAGTTGCAGGGCATTGTCGATGAATGTCGAGCCTAGGAAGCCTAGCATGCAAAACTTCAATCGAGCACAAAAAGTTGGAACCAAATGTAGACTTCTGGGGGTCAATCGCACTAAGTTGTAACAGCTCACCAGTTACTGTTACTGTTACGTTATGGCCGATTTACACTGTGGATCAATCTAGTTGAAAGAACTCCTGGGAGTTCTTTCAACTAGATCAAAATCGGCCATAACGTAACAGTAACAGTAACTGGTGAGCTGTTACAACTTAGCGCGATTGACACCCTGGAACAAAAATTCAGTACAACAGTAGGTAAATAGGTAAAAGCCATCATTAGCAACCTGCAGACGTTAGTTTTTATACATAGGATTTTCCCATAAACTTTAGAAGAACAATTTAGGGCGAGCTACGATATTATCCATCGCTTCTTTTCTTTACCTAAATTAGGTTCTATTGGTTTTCGGTGTTCAAATTAATTCAATAAATACAAATACAGCCCAAATACAAATTCCGTAATAGGAACCGTGAATTGTGTCGCACTGCAAAGCTAATGCAGTCTGGTATTAGTGGAAAAGCCAAGATAACAATGACTAAGCGGTGTGTTAGTGTAAACACTAGGTAAGTATTTGTAGTCTAGATTCTAGATACCGAAGGCTCGAGCTCCAGTTCTATGCCTTGTACGTAGAGATAGCGTGAATTTTTCAGGCCTTTTGTAACTATAATAGGTACCTACTAATATAAATATGAAGTCTGTGTAAGAATAATGTAACGCAAGGTGTAAAAAATTAAGTAAATTTTTTAAATTTTTGATAATACCCGTGTGCAGTCGGGTCTGGCTGCTAGTCTGTGATAAATAAATACTTAGGTACCTAAATAAGCGTAGATTATTAAATATAATTCTAAGTACATACCTAGGTAAGTACACTAGTAATAAAACTATAACTTAGAATGTTATAAATATTCTAAGCATATGCCGACGATAACATTATGAAGAAAACAATTTAATCAACTATAGAAAACCGATTTGTATGGTAATCTCAGTTCAAGGGCGCATAGTAGAATAAGTAGGGGAGGTGTGGGCAGAATGGACACTGACAACTACCAAGCCCTCTTCCAAACTAAATAAGGAAGTACCTACTGACAATGGTGTCGATTATCTAGAATTCTAGAGTCTAGGTAGATTAATTTGATAGCGCTAAAATTATAGCAGTCTTTGCTGTTTTGGTTTATAGGATGGGAATAGCAAAATCAAGCATACCTACTGTAAAAATAATTCTATAGTAGGCCAATGACCAATGAGGCATTTAGACTAGACGAAAACTAAACCCTCGTGCTTTTTAGTACTTTAACCATTTGATATAGCTGTACATCAACCTGATGACTTAAAGTTTTCTAAAAACTATTTTTAGGCCAGCATCTTTCATGAACATAGTTAATATAAGTTCTAACATTTAATCTTTGGTAAAGAGAACTAAAATTAAATCTAATTTAAAAAGCCAGGGTAATACTGAGTCTATGGCATTCTAAGTTACTATGTAATTTTTCAAGTGTTTGCTACGTTTACGTTTGGTCCTTTGTCCCCACACTCCCCTACCAGGCACTCGACATTGCATTGCGTTGACGTGAGTTGCATAACAAGTCATCGAAACCCATTATAATGATTGAGTTTTGTTGTAGTTTGCTCTTCAATGTGGGAGTGTTGAGCGAGATACACTATGTGGGGAACAGAGATGGGCTATAAAAGGCATGCGGATGGCACTGGCAGTAGCTAATTTTTTTTAGTTTTGTACAAAACAATAATTTGGAGATGGGCAAGATGGGCGTAGAACCTTGAAAGCTTAGATAGATAGATAATACTTTATTGTACACAAGGATAGGTACATACAAATCTTAAAACTAACTATGTACAGTACAATGCTCCTATGTACAGTACAAGGGTCCGTTGTGAATGTTGTCATTGCTTACATTTTTTGCATCAGGACGGATCTACCCGCTTTACCTTATCCGCTGCTGAGTTATAAAAACTAAATATAAGCTGAAATATTAAGCGGTCACCATTCTTAGTAGTGATGCTGAACGTGGCTAAAGGCTAACTTTGAACAAACCAGAGCTACGCAATAAGTAGAGCTGCTAAAAAAAGTAGATGTGGTTTCTCGGCTCGAAGAAAAACACAGAAAAACCCTGGATTCTAACAAATACCTTTCTAGGGTGCTTTCCTACGAGGGTGGACAAGAGCGATTTTTTCAAGACAATCGTCGGTTGAAGAAAGATTGTCTAAAACTCTAGAAGACTGATCTACGATTTGGGGCGTAATAAAAACCATGGTCAATATGGTCTTTAGCACGAAGAATGATGAAAATCTGTCAATACTCTTATTCTACTTCAGATATTGTTTAAATCATATTCGTCTCTACGCAAGAAATCCTAAGGTCCATTATCATCCAGTCGAATACTATGTGGTTGAAGACTGAAGCCCATCTGCATACGAATGGAGACACCGCAGCTCATTTGTTCAATGGCTATGACTATAACGTGGAGAGGACAGACGGGCGACAAAATGTCGGAACGCTTGATGATGATGAGGTTTTTCCTACATGGGTACATTTTGGCCAGCGGATTTGCGTGGAGGAAGGAATACAGCTTTTTCGAACCAATAAGTCTTGCGCATCGAAACGATTCACGATTGCCAAGAATTTGCTGACTGTATTGTAACAGTATTTAATAAATTGCTAGATAGTTAGGTTTATCCACGAGATAAATAAGAGGAGATATACTAGGTACCTACATAATAACGAGGAAAACGAGATAAACTTATGCAAGAGCACTTTACCTACTAGCCAAGGTGATTAATTACCGGATTCTCAAGAATAATGACTTTTCCGAGACCATGCCTACCGCTTGGATAAAGAAAACTCCTATTAAAAATCCAAAAGTAGATCTAGAAGTCTGCTGCATGAATTATTACCTAGGCCCATATAATTTTTTTGTCAGATTTTTAGAGGTGTCAATGTAAAAACTTGGAGCACAAAGCCTGACTGAGTGGAAAGTCTAGTACCCCATGCATGAGATTGTCAACGTGAGTTAGAGAAGACAACATTTTGCCCACGACAAAAAGTCGCCCGTTCCCAACCAAAGTCGGGACAAAGCAAAGCGATCGAACACCATTATTCCGCATCGATTACACACAATAGCATCCAGTGCTCGACCGCACATCATACCGGCCATACAAGTCATACGCGGTCATACAACTCCATACAAACACTTCTACAAAACACCGCGTGTTATGTGTCGATGGATCAATAAATATAACGGTTTTTCCAGTCATACAAATTATCTAGTTGGAACTTCATACAAAGTGTGAACTCCATACAAACACTACAGTTTCCGGACAAAAAACTATTTTTCTGTGTATCTATAGAACAAAAACTGTAGCGATACCTACCTACTTGTTGATAGGTACCTAGACCATACAAAATGTGAAACTTACTGTGCTGTGCTAGATGGACTTACGATTTTAGACCATTTGAAAAGCAAAAACGAAGAAAAGTGTGACAGCCACAACAGGAAGTAAGAAAGATTCCAATATTCAATTACCTAGGTACGCTTACCTATAAACTGTAAAAACCTACTGAAGAAAGGTAGACAAAAGAAAAAGTGATTAAAAGAGCACAAACTGACTGATTCTGAATCCAAACTACAAAATTAATAGTGTGTGCTTACAAAAACCGAAACTAGAGTTAGTTTACTGCGCTATCAGATCCTTAAACCTGTCAAACTTAGACGCGTGAATTAATACCTTCATAATGTGGTGGCGCTTCCTGATCTTCTGTGTCCTAGTAACCCTGACATTATTCATCGTCCTCAGCTGTATTCAAGGAAAGCCAGCGATCCACATGTTCCTCCATCGCTGCTGCGAGGAAGACATCGAAAATGATCAAGTTATCTTCGAAAATTTTGGCAACAACTTCTTGAGAGAAAGACTCGTTGGTGCGGAGATTATCGAAGAAGCGAATGGAACGTCTTCTGAAGAGGATTACAGTGGATATAATGTACATGATCCGAGGTTTAGAAATATAACTCTCGAAGAGACCTAATAGGAATCTCAGAAATAACTGAGATGAGACCACTGACAACATATATTATACATATTACACTAATAAAAAAAAACTAATGTATACCTATACTGCCGCGCAAATCATAATCACAGTAAGTCGGGTTTTTGGCGGTATTGAGTTAGATACATGTTCGGAATCCTTGAAACGAGATCTACATTTCTGTATACTCAGATTATCGAAATTCGACCCAGAACCTCGTGTTTCAATAAGCATAATCACAGTAAGTCCCGTTTAGAAGAATGATTTACTTGTCATAATTACAGGATGTAGACATACGTTTCAATTTACCATGGATTTTCAATAATTTGAAACTATTTCCCAACCATTTCTGCAGTAACACGTCTTGCCTTTAATATGTTTGGTAAAAGGAATTTTATTTAAAAAAATATATATAGCATAATCGCAGTAAGCAGACTTACTGTATTTATGCCTTGGGCCACCTAAAAAATGATCTGAATAATACATAGCATAATTATAGTAGGTATACTTACTGTTCTTATTATTAAAGCCGTGAATTAATTATTTGCAATTACCTGGCCATGGTATTGTCACCGTATAACAACTTACTGTATTTATGCGTAGCTTTGGCGTAGTTCTACCTAGAGCAAATGCAATAAATGCTAAAGAAAACTGAATAGCGGGGAGGGGGTGTGCTAAGAGGTAATCAAATCGCTGGCAGTCGGGGAGCAGAACGTGTGCGGTAATAATTATTTGTTTTATTTGTCTCTATATGAGGTAAAGTCTAACACAAAATTATGAAAAAAAAAACGTTACAAGTAAAATAAATTTTCAATCATTTACTTTTCAGACTCCGTTAGATATATTAAACGTAAATTGGCCCAAATATCGACGCTTTTATTTTTTTACTCTTGCAAACAATTTTAATAGCTATTTAAGATGTGTATTAAAAAATAGGGCATTTTATTATTAAAATCAATAAATAAAAAAAGCTTTTCTAGAATTTGCAAGCAATAACACGAATTAGAATTGATTAATTTAAGTAACCACAGTAGGTTAATAGCCAGTTGACCAGATACATTATCTGGTGCAGACCTGGACGTAAATGTCAGTCAGTAAAGAAACGCAACTCTTTGTAGAGCACGCAGTTAGTATTCTACTGTATGGCTTACATTTACTCACACAATACTTTAATTAATAAGTCCCAAACTAAGCAAAGCTTGTAATACGAACTAGATTACTGATAGAATACTCATACATATTTTTTTTTGTAAATACATAGCAACACCCGACACAGAACAAACGTCCATGTTTGCCACACAAATGCTTGCTCTCCGTGGTCGGTGCTCTCGGTGATCCTAGCAGCGCTACCAGGTTCAATTTAAATCAAACTTTGATACATAAATGCACAAAAAATATACTACATAAGCACTCTGTAAAAAAATTTACTCTACAGTGATGAGAAAAATTCGTGGCTCTGATCAAAAATAATTATATGGGACTAAGGTAGATAATTAACAGAACATTCACACAAACCGGAAGAAAAGGCGTTGAAAGATCGACAGAAGTCAATAGGTAAAGAAAACACCTAAAAGCATGCATGTCTTAAGAACCTCCGAGAAGAATCCTCAAAACCCTTTTTTGAAGTCGGTTAATTATAAAAAAAAATTATACACTTTGTGTTATCTTTATTTTGTAACATTTTATTTCATAACCTCAGGATGAGGTAACACCTTAAGCTTATTGTAAAAAATGTTTTAATATTTTTTTTAACCCTGCTTGACTATTAGATTATAACTTATAGATTATGTATTTTTATAATACATAAGCTATGTCACTGCTAAGTTTAATCAAAATCCGACCAGTAGTTTTTACGTGAAAGAGAAACAAACATAAATCCACACTCATAAACTTTCACATTTATGATGTGATTTTTTTGATAGTATTTTAATTTTGAATGCAGTAAGTCACTAAGAAAATGAAGTAAATTTTGCACCCTTCCTTAATATTAAGCTTACTCACTTAGCATAATCACAGTAAGTCTCTCTCCCCAATCATATTCACAGTAAGTCACATACTTACTGTATTTATGCTAAGTAAACATATTTTTCTAATTATTTTACTCCTAGTCATAATCACATTTTTAAGGTTTATATCAATAAATATTTTAGTTAATTAAAAAATAATGTATACAAAAGATAAAGTAAATTTAATCGCACTTGGCAAACAAAAAACATTTTGATAATTCCTCATACATCGGGAGTAGCGGCAAAAAGTATAAAAAAAACTTTGATCGCCGTTTACTCAAAAGTGAAAAATCCGACTTACTGTGATTATGATTTGCGCGGCAGTATAGTATACATTAGTTTTTTTTTATTAGTGTTTTACAGTGAAAAACTATGCAACGACTTCCAAGACTGGTTAGATTTCTAAGAATATGTTTACTTGGTTTAATTATGTAAATTTCGCACAGATATGGATGTCCTTTGTATAGATAAACATAAAATGGTTGTAAAGGTATATAAACATAGAGGTTATTAAGCTATTTATGTGGAAGAACAACGAACACAGTTTTCGTCAGAACGTACCTCGTGTTAGAGTCAATAGACTCTAGAACTTTTCTAAATACCTACGGGTATGTAACTCTACCTAATATGTTTTTGTACATGTGCTTAGCAAACCAAACCAAAAGCAAGCTACCTACATAACTAGTTAGTTATTAAACATTTTGAGCTACATAGGTACCTACCTAAGTACCTATAGGTATGCAATTTAAGTCCCATATCAATCAGCTGAGTCAAGAATATACTTACTTTTAAGTGAAGTCAATTTATTTAGCTAAGGTAGGTACATTTCTACTTAATATAGTGATTATTATATAAACCAAATCTTATTTATCCTAGCTCGCTTTATATTGGGTACTTAGGTTGCGTGACTAACTAGTAATCAATTTATTGCTTCGAGCGCCTATTTAGTTTGATAATACGCAATTAAATACCTACGTAAACAAATAGGTACAATGTTATAGTAGGTAAGTAGGTACCTAGGTACACTCAAGCAGTAAATTCTTGGTACGTCCAAGGGTAAAATTTACCAAGATTTTTTATGCAACTAAATGATGGCAAACTTGATGTTAAATGGTAACAACTGCCCATAACGATGCATTGCCCCACTGAGCACATGCTCTTACTCATCCCACAAGTCGACTTCCATAGGCTGGTATAGGTGCCGACCTGACACAGTTTAATACTTCTGAGCTCGCAGAAGTCGAATTTCATAATCTTTGGCTGAGTAAAGCAACTTGCAAGTTCCCTTCCATTCAAGATCTGAGCTATAAAACCGCGTCGGGCCTTTATTATGGTAAATAGAAAAGGTGATTCTATACGGGTATATGAATGGTTGTGTTCCCTGAGCCCTAATTTGAAGAATCAAATCAAAGATAACAAAATAATGAAACGTGTTTGTTTTCGAGCACTCAACACACAATATTCAATTAGAACGTGGGCTGAGGGGGATTTATTAAAACTTTGTAAACGAACCGAGGTACAGTCAGCGACCAAATTTATTTATTTTACGAGTCTATAAGTACATAACATAGGTACGTAAGTTTAGGTATGTTTTTATCATGTTAACACGGAACATTTGCTCTCGAGCTTAGCATATTCAAATATTTATGAATGCCTATGGAATTTTACTCTATGGACATAAATGTAAACAAAGTGCAAGAAAATGCATTCATTATGAAACAGCACATTATGTTAGGTACCTGTTAGGCATTTTTGACTCCCAGGACAGGCGCCTAGTTTGGGTCGCAGCTGAACAATAATTTTGGTTAACATCGAACGCAACTGTACCTACCTAATAAACACTTATTGGTGAAAAAAATTATTGAATTAATTAATGAGTTTAAACACTTTATATACCTACACCTTACAACTAATAAACAAGAATTAAAAAAAATACAAAAGAAAAATATATTACCTATCACTCATGTAGGTTCGGAAGCTAACTGTACCTACTAAAATTTAATATTTGGTTATTAAACAATTAGGCACTAGATATTGTTTCGTGTAAGTACCTATTAGTTATTTTATATTACAAGCTTGTGAAACGCTCGTGACTTGGTTTGCTATTTTAAATCATAATACAAGAGAAAGAGCTGATTTTGCTCCCAAAATAACAGAGGGCCTAATACGAGTTTTCAGTGTAGGTATGGTGTGGGTGTGAAACGTCTGACGCCCAGCACACCAGTGGGCGCTGATTTGTATGGAGACACTGAGCGGATTCTTTGAGAAGCTCGACATGCGAGTACGGGCTTAGTGTAGACCAAGCTTCTCAAAAAATACGCTCAGTGTCTCCATACAAATCAGCGCCCACTGGTGTGCTGGGCGTCAGACGTTTCACACCAGATTTACACACCAAAACTCGTACTAGGCCCTCTGGACTCGAAGCAGAGATTTTATTGAATAAAAGCATTTTAACTTTGAATTTGTAGTTTGTCTTTGACTGTACTTTCCTGGAAGTTCCTAACACTCAATGCCGATACATTTGGTACGCATTAGTATTCAACACATAACACTTCCTTTCAACTCTCTGAATGGTAGGTAGGTAGGTAGGTACCTACCTAGCTGTGTAAGTAGGTTATTCTACATGTCTGTATGTACGATCAGAAAACTGAGATATTAAAATTATAGTAGGTATATATAAATTAACTAGCTGGTGCCTGCGACGTCATCTGCGCAGGATTAGTAGTGCAATTTGCTATGCGAAACCTTCTAGGCGTTTCTAAAGAGTTCGCGTCCCGTTGGATCCTGTTGATTTTCCGGGATAAAAAGTAGCGTGTGTTAATCCAGGTCACGGAGAATATATTCCAAGTTTCATCCAAATCGGAGGAGTTTTTGCGCGAAAGAGTAACAAACATCCATACATACAAACTTTCACGTTTATAATATTAGTAGGATATTCATGGATTAGCCAGGTAAGCCATCAGCTCGTTCCATCATTCACTTGTATAAAAGAAAACAACGCAATGTAGTTCCAAACTAGGCAATGTTTTAGTAGATACTGAGTCGCCGGCGACCAGTCGACAGTGCGTATCGGCTCTAAAAGATAAAGATGTTATAAGCTTAAAATTGAACCAAAAGTTTATCCGTTTCGGATGTACAATAATAAAAATAGTTATAGGTACAAATAACAATACCTAGGTATAGTTAAACTTTACTAATAACTAAAATGGTTAGAAACCAATAAAAATAACTAACACTTGTCTTATGTATGTAGTAACTAAGTAGCGTACTTGAGTGTGTACTGTGTGTACTACTTGTGGAGATCGCTGTTTAGCGATAAGACCGCCCATTGTATGTCATAGTTACTTAAGTTACTATGTTCCCTGTATGTTAAGTTTTTAGTTGTGGTGTACAATAAAGTATTTGGTAAGTTTTAGAATATGCATTTATTGAGTGAATCTGCAAGTATCTACTAAGGGGATAAATAAAACTCTGTTTTTACGAAAATTCAATGTATTTGAAACTTATATTTTATTTACACAATACTTCATTTACTCTCCGACTACTCCCAAGTATAAAGGGTAGTCAGAGCACGTCCAAACAACATACATGCCTAATTTTCTCATATTTTAACACCTAAAACTGCTTATTTTAATGTGTTTACTAATTGCTACGAGTAGAATATAATCTAATATCCTAACGATGTTTTCCTTCCACGATTATTCCTATTTAGAAGTGAGCAGTCAGTCTATCAATTTCGTAGATATCAGCCATGATTTCTTCCACTTTTGAGCCGATTTTCTTTGCGATCTGTAACAAATGTTACTAAGAAATAAATTTGTAGAAAATATGTAAGCTACACGACATCTTATTTGACTTTACATTGGCGTTCTGTAGGGGGAACGGTTTAATTGTGCTTAGACTGTTAGCGGAAGCTAGTACAGAACAGGACAGGACTAACTAGCATTATTTTTTATTTGTTTTTGTTTTCTGACACTAGATATTTGCTATACTTTTGTACCTACTTTCCTATCACTTACTCTGTTCTGCTCCTTCCTAGCTGACTTGCTTTTTATCTCTCTGTTGTATCTGTGTGTTTGTACCCAATGGGTTGAATAAATGTATTTCATTTCATTTCATTTTTACAAGTTAGTAGTGACTTACGTCTAGCTTCTCAGCGTCGGGCATGGAGGTGTAGTGCGCCACCAGGTCTCCGTCCAGCATGCCGCGAGCAGCGCCACCTACCTGACGACGCGGAGACTTGTATGTCCTGAACATACAAACACATACATATTATATTCATGGACATATCACACAACGCCCTCTAGTCACAAACTATCTTCTAAATATATAAAACTCTTTTGAAGCTGACTTAGAATCAACGTACAGCCTAAACTATAAGTCCTAGAGGTATAAAATTTGGAGGGTAGTATCCTTATATAGTGTAGAGGTGCACTAAGAAACGAATTTTGAAAAGTCGCACCCTAAACGCCGCGGGCGACGGCTAGTCTGTAATATAACAACTAGATTGGTTATAGTAGTATAAGTGTTACCTGTGAGCCCTAGGATTGAGTCCAGCAATATGACAGCAGTAGTTATTCATAACGTTCTGTAACATCAGCAGCCGCCGGTACATCTTCTCGGAGAGAGGCAGGATGTAGCCGAGACCGCCATCCAATGTCGCTGTTGTAATAAACAATGTTTTAATTGTACATAACATATTCATACACGATTTAAATATAATTTAGATGTATAAGATTATAATGTAAAATTGCGTTTCCAAAAATGTCTTCATCGAATTGACAAATCATATTTAAGGCTGGACCAGATGCGTATACGTAGACGTAAGCGTAGACGTGCACGTACCACTGAGTTGTAATGTATGTGTGTGTAATGTACGCAAGCAGTGTATCCTGTCTCATACAGTTTCATACAACTCAGTGTACGTGCACGTCTACGCTTAAGTCTACGTATACGCATCCGGTCTGTTCGAGCCTTTAATGTAATTTAGATGTATAAGATTACATGGCTCAGTCGGTAGTAGTTCTCCCTTCCGTGCTGTGGGTCTTGGGTTCGATCCCCACCGAGAACAAATATTTGCGTGTGGCAAACATAGATGTTTGTTCTGTATCTGGGTGTTACTATGTATTGTATGTATGTATGTATTTATAAAAAAAGTATATAACGTATTCTGTCAGCAATCTAGTTCCCATAGAAGCTTTGGTTAGTTTAGGACTAGACAGCGTTGTGTGATATGTACATGAATTGGTAGTACTTATTAATTTTATCATTGACAAATCATAATTAATTATGATAACTTGACAAACTTGCAAAAAACTATTCGAAGAGATTTGAACTCGCGATCTCCAGAACAGAAGGCAGGACTTCAACGCCTGGACCACGCGTGCTAGTACTCATAAGGTCGAATATGAGCATGACATGTGTTTATAAAACTTCAAGAAATCAAGTAGTTAAGTTCCCATAGCAGGTAAAAGCTTTGCTTAGTTTGATAGAAGGCGTTTTGTGAAAGGTCTATTCACTAGGTAGGTTAGATACCTATTTATTTCTATTTATTTAGTATTGGATAGATAAGTCATTGTTTATGGAAGAACTACTTAACTTTAACTTTGGTAAAGAGTAGTATAAACTCAGCCAATTTTAATGGATAAATAAACGTTTTTAATAGAGACCACATACTTGGTGGGGATTTCTGGAAAAAAAAAACCAGAAATCCGCACTGCTACGTCGTAGACATGCTACATTGTAGCAGTGGGGATTTCTGGAAAGAATAACTGAAATCCCCACTGGTAGGGATTTCTTGGTGGGGATTTGTGGAATATATGAATATAATGTACTTACTGTATACAGTGACGTGTCGCCTGTTGTTGACCTCGGGTACACTCCTGGCCGCGATACGGAACATGGCGTGCACTTGCTGCCCGAGGTGGTAGTCACTCTTCTTTATTAATCGTTGACCTGAAGGGAAACGTAAGAGTTTTTGTACTGTGTCAAGTGATTTATTTATTTACTAGCGGTCACCCGCGGCTTTGCTCGCGTGGTACTCAGTAGTAAAGCAGCATATAAACTATGCTTCCCGTTGATTTTATCGAAAATAATAAAAACGGTTGTTTTTATTTTTCAGCAATCAAAGGACCCCTTATCCTTCAGTTTTGAAAGTATTTTAATCCTGAAACATGTGTCCTGTCAATTTATTTGAAGAATCTATGTACCAATTTGCAAGGGTCTTCTATGAACGGTATATAAAAGAAACGCATTATTGGGTTAAAAACTTTTATCCTAATTTCAGACCCTTTAGGGTGCGACTTAACAAAATTCCTATGTTATTTTCACTATATAAAGATACTAAGTACTTTCCAAATTTCATACCTCTAAGACTTTAGGATGTGTTAATTGTCAGCCAGTAAGCTTCAAAAGAGTTTTATATATTCAAAACTATAAGGGAACCCTAATAATACATAATAAATTATCATTTTTTTTTACTTATTTCAACTAAGTATATAAGACCTACCTCCGTAGCTCTCTCTGGCTTGTGGTTGGTACATGTACATTGCGAAGTTTCCTTCGACCTCGCTCACAAGGAATCCTAGGTTTGTGTTGTCCACTACGAATTCTATATCGTACACCTGGAAATTGTATCAAATATATTATTGCACATGTCACAAACGCTATTTATTATTCAAACAAAACAAAATAGCACAGGAGTTAGGATGGATCCAAATATCAATCATTAAATAAATAATAAGATAAATAATATAAGGTGTTTCTATGTATTATAAGTATGTATTTACAAAAAATTGTATGTATGTATTCTATCAGCCATCTAGTTTCCATCGTACAAGCTTTGCTTAGTTTGGGACTAGAAGGCGTTGTGTTAACACAACTTAAGTGTACGCGAATATTTATTTATTTTATTTATTTAATATAGAGATCGCTTATAGCGGTAATACCGCCCATTGTGCTTCATATCTGTTTTTTTATTATTTCCTTGTATCTTTTTTTCTGTTACTTTGGTGTACAATAAAGATATAATCTATCTAACTAAATATTCATGGACATTTCACACAACGCCCTCTAGTCCTAAACTAAGCAAAGCTTGTACTACGGGAACTCGATTGCTGATAGAATACTTATCTACATTTTTCGTAAATACATACTTATGATACATAGTGACACCCAGACATAGAACAAACATCTACGTGTGCTACACACACAAATGTTTGCTCTCGGTGGGGATTGAACCCACACCCCACAGCACGGAAGGCAGAGCTAATACCGACTGACCTGTGACGCCTGTCATGATATTAATATTCTCAATTAGAATAGTACTTACCTGTGCATTTCTTAGATCTCGCGACACTAGTGACAGTGTCCGATGAGTGTCCTGAAAAAAAAACACACTTAAGGGTATTGCGACTATGACTTGCCCTTAAATATACCACCAACATCACTTTTAATTATACCATACTAGCTTCCGTCGACTTCGTTCGCGTCGGATCCCATTGCATTTCCGGGATAAAAAGTAGCCTATGTGTTAATCCAGGTCACGGACAATATATTCCAAGTTTCATCCAAATAATATCAGTAGTTTTTGCGTGAAAGAGGAACAAACATACATACATGCATACAAACTTTCGCGTCTATAATATCACTAGTTGACCCGACAGACGTTGTCCTGTCATTCAAACTCTTCCTGTCAAACAACTGACAGTTATTTCAAATGTGACATTAAAAAAGGTTTCATGAAAAAGGTTAAAGCACTTTCACCCTCCTCTTTCAACCCCTTAAAACCCTTTTTTCGCATTAAAAAGTAGCCTATGTCCTTTCTCAGGCTCCAGACTATGTACCAAATTTCATTCAAATCGGTTCAGTAGTTTTGGCGTGAAAGCGAGACAGACAGACAGAGTTACTTTCGCATTTATAATATTAGTAGAGATTAGTAGGATATCTTACCTGATATCTAAGTAGCGACACGGATTTATAGACATCACACACGCAGATCAAGTTCTTGATGGCTAGCATGCGATGTACGTATATACCGGTGTCTATGAACGCTATGCCAACTAGATCGTTGTCCTTCAGCTGCCAAATGTAGATCTACAAACAAATAAATAAATATTTACGGACACTTATCACAACGCCTTCTAGTCCCAAACTAAGCAAAGCTTGTACTATGGAAACTAGATGGCTGATAGAATACATACATTTTTTTTTGTAAATACATACTTATAATACATAGAAACACCCAGACACAGAACAAACATCTATGTTTGCAACACACAAATGTTTGTTCTTGGTTGGGATCGAACCCACGACCCACAGCACGGAAGGCAGAGCTACTACCAACTGAGCTATGACGCCTGTCATAAAATACGAAGGTTTTATACTAGCTGATATCCGTGACTTCGTACGCGTGCGAAACGTTCCACAAAAATATCTGTCACCAGCATACGATGAACCTCGTAGCCAATGGCTGCTTTTGGTTTAGAGAGTTCAAGCTGTATTTAAGAATCCACGTCTTTGATTTCAATAAAATATAGCCTGTATTTCAATCCGGAAAAGGGGCTTCTGAATGGTATAAGTTTAGTTGAAATTGGTCCAGTAGTTAAGGCGTGATCCGCGAACAAACAAACAAAAAAACTCGATTTTCGGAATCAGAATCATTTATTTAGTTTATCCATATCTTTAATTTCAGTTTTTTTTAACAGTTTTATAATAGTACTAGCTATCCCCGCGGCGTTGCTCGCGTTCTAGATCTTTTAGAGTGTGACTTTTCAAAATTCCTTAGGGTAGTATCCTTATATAGTGTAGGGGCCTAAGTGCGCCCCTACACTATATAAGGATACTACCCTCCGCATTTCATACCTCTAGGACTTATAGTTTAGGCTGTGCGTTGATTCTAAGTCAGCTTCAAAAGAGTTTTATATATTTCGATAGATAAATAATATTAATATGTGTTGTATACTAACCTTTTGACCTACAGCAGATATGAGGTACCCTAATACCTGCGTCAGGGCTGTCACAGGCCCCTTTTGTTCCTTCGCGTATAGCTCCTTGAACCTGTCACATAATTAACATCGTTTAACCCTCTAATAGATCGTTCGGTTAAGGGCCGATTTTTCAATCATCAGATAAGAGCTGGAATAACAATCTAACGAATATAGTTACCTGGCGGTTTATCAGTCTGATAATTGGCCGCCTATTTTTCAATTGTCATTTATTCTATGGATAACTATCTTACCGAATATTTCAACTCTGGCAACTAACACTTCTGAGAGATGAAACAAATATATTGCACACACAAGCGTTAGAGCAGGACAGACCGTTGTACTCATTTCCGTCAGTTGTGTTGGTGTTGTGAACTGTTGTGTGATTGTGTGGTTATTTTATTTCGGTTCGAAGTCAACATCTGTTTTGTTCCTCTGTTATGATTATGAGTTTTACAATGGAATCTCGCAAAAGAGAGCGTTCGGCAAATTTTGCTACCGCCGAGGTTCAATTACCTACTCGTAAGTTTGGTTGAAAAATTTAAAAATATCATCGAAAATAAAAAGATCGATGCATTTATTATAGCTTCTTCTTCGACTGCCAGGTCATCAGTATTATCGAAAATATCCATAATAATGATTACTGCGCTCCTTGTAAGTAATAAGACAACACAAGAAGTAAACACATGAAATAACCTCAATCAATTCAAAGCAAACTACTTTTTACTTTACGTCAACGTCAAACTATTCATCGAATAAGCGGCTATCTGGCGGTCAAAGCGGCAGATAGATATATTCTTCAGTTAGCGGAGTTATTCGACAAATAAGTCTTATCCGACTATTGAAAAATTCAATATCTTGCTATCTGTCGAATAAACGCTATCTGTGTATTTATCTGGGGATTGAAAAATCGGCCCTCAGTCAAGAAAAGAATAGGTTAAATAAAAAAAAAACTGACCTATTTTTAGTTAGAGGCTGTCCCGGTTCAGGAACAACGTCTATGATATCGTAAATTATTATCTGTGGAATGAATCATGTCTTATTCAATTATACAAATGTCTTGCCTATTTGCTTGACGATATCAAAAGATAAGACAATTGGGAGCAGATTATCTTTCGGGCGCAGATTGTCTATCGGGAGCAGATAGTCTATTGGGCGCACATTGCCTATCGGGCGCAGATTGTTTATCAGGAAAAGATTGTCTACCGGGGGCAGAGTGTCTACGGTGAGCAGATGTTCTATCGGGAGCAAATTGTCTATCGGGAGCAGATAGTCTATTGGGCGCACATTGCCTATCGGGCGCAGATTGTTTATCAGGAAAAGATTGTCTACCGGGGGCAGAGTGTCTACGGTGAGCAGATGTTCTATCGGGAGCAAATTGTCTATCGGGAGCAGATTATCTATCGCGAGCAGATTGTCTATCGGGCGCAGATTGTCCATCAGGAGCAGATATTCTAACGGGAGCAGATTATCTATCGGGAGCAGATTATCTATCAGGAATAGATTGTCTACCGGGAGCAGATTATCTATCGGGAGCAGATTGTCTATGGAAGAGTTCTTACCCTCCCTCTAGAAGTGATGTCTTCACTGTAGTTGTAGTTTGTTCCAATCGCTATGTACCCTCTACGACCCGACCTGAAATTATTGTCAAAAATAATTGTAAAAAAAGATATTGTATTGTATTAACTAATATTATAAACTAGGTGGTGCCTGCGACTTCGTCAACGCAGGATTAGAAGTACAGTTTGCTATGCGAAATCTTCTAGGAGTTTCTGAAGTGTTCGCGTCCCGTTGGATCCCGTTGATTTTCCGGAATAATAAGTAGGTTATGTGTTAATCCAGGTCACGGACAATATATAATATTCTAAGTTCAAATCGGATCAGTAGTTTTTGGGTGAAAGAGTAACAAACATCCATACAAACTTTCGCGTTTATAATATTAGTAGAATGAAGTAAGAATGGTCAATATAAAACTCTTTTGAAGCTGACTTAAAATCAACGCACAGCCTAAACTATAAGTCCTAGAGGTATGACATTTGGAGGGTAGTATCCTTATATAGTGTAGGGGTGCACTAAGAAAGGAATTTTGAAACGTCACACTCTAAAGGTTAGAACGCGAGCAACGCCGCGGGCGACGGCTAGTGGTCAATAATGTGTATTTCTCTTGAAATAAGTTAACTCACGTGGTTCCTTCGTAAGTGAGCGATACGTTCTTGAGGCAGGTGACATGTTCCCATTCGTCGAGATCTATCTTAGTGTTCGGAATGATCTCCCACGACACCGGGGAGAACAACATCACCGAGAACCGATCCTGCATCGGATACGGAAATCTGGAAATAATACGTAATAATCAGTATTTTAAGTTTTAGAATATAATAACGAAAGTTATTTTAAAACATTAGATTGACGTCGCTGTCGTATTAGGACCTTTGTAATGATAAAAATGACCATAAAATAATGTTTTTTTAAATGTTTGTTACGTCACAACACCGTCGTGCTGTGGGTCGTGGGTTCGATCCCCACCGAGAACAAACATTTGTGTGTTGTAAACATAGATGTTTGTTCTGTGTCTGGGTGTTTCTATGTATTATAAGTATGTATTCTATCAGCCATCTAGTTTCCATCGTACAAGCTTTGCTTAGTTTGGGACTAGAAGGCGTTGTGTTAAGTGTCCGTGAATATTTATTTATTATAATATTTATGAACCGATTTGAAAATTCTTTTTTTATCGGAAATGGTATAGAGGCAGATTGGTCCCATAAATTATCAAAATCGGTTCAGTAGTTTGGCAGTTAAATAAGAATAACTGGAAAAACACGTCATCAAACACTTCACGCACACGACATTGCGTATTTTGCTTTCCTGTGACATTTCTGTGATGTTTACGATCAATAGAACAAACCCAATGAACTGCCATCATCATCATCATCATCATCTGATAGCTAAAGCTGTAAGTTAATAAAACTGGAGTCAGTTTTTTTAGTTGTAAAACTTAAAAATGTTTAGCTTCCTTCTCGCGGAGTTTCCCTCAACAAGTTTTTCATGTCATTGTTAACCCTACGTTAATGTGTGCAATAAAGTATTGTCTATCTTTTATCTATCCACCTATAAGATTATTCTTAGAGAAAAGAGAAAAGCAGTCATTCTAACCTCCATAAAACGTGATTCAAATAACTGGTATACCTAAAATTTCAAATATCTCACCTATCACCCTTATTCTCAGTAGATTTCTCTTTATCCTCTCCATTGAACTTATAGTACGTAGTGGCCGGCGCTTGCGAGGAAGCGAGCAAGCAATACGTCCGCGACTCTATGTGGTAGGTCACGTGGTGCGGGGTCATTCTTATAGGCACCTTCCTCACGGCCCAACTAGCGTCGTACGAGAGATGGGTTGGGAGTACACAGATTCGGAGCTCAGACTGAAATAAATATTTAATTTTTAAATATTCTTGGACACAACGCCCTCTAGTCCCAAAGCAAAGCTTGTACTATGGGAACTAGATTGCTGATAGAATATTTATATACATTTGTCTTGTAAATACATACTTATGATACATAGTAACACCCAGTCATAGAACAAACATCTATGTTTTGCCACACACAAATGTTTGTTCTCGGTGGGGATCGAACCTACGAGCCACATCACGAAAGGCAGAGCTATACCGACTGAGCCATGACGCCTATCAACATTAAATAGAATTACGGTTGTAGATAGAATTTGTGTGTGGCAAATATGGATGTGTGTTATGTGTCTGGGTGTTACTATGTATTATAAGTAAGTATTTACAAAAAAAAAATAAGTATTATATCAGCAATCTAGTTCCCATAGTACAAGCTTTGCTTTGTTTAGTGCTAGAGGGTGTTGTATGAAATGTCCAAGAATATTTATATTTTATTTATTTAAGTACTTATAAACCTTTATTCACAAATATAATTACAACTAATACAGTATTTACAATATTTACAAAATACACATGAAACAGTTGAGCTATCTACAAACCGTTGCAAACGATTTATAGATAGCTCAACCTTTAATTTAAACAATAACAATTTAAGTACTTGTTTTAAAGAAAAAAGAAACATATAACAAAACAATTTTTAATAGCCTTACCTTTGCATTAAAGTACAAGAATCCATGTGCACAATTAGTGTTATTAAAGGGTGCGAACGCGTACACAGGGGGCAGTTCACACCTCAGGGGGTGAATGCGCAGCTCGCCCCTGCCCGATACGAACAGGAAGTATGGGGTGTGACCGCATACGAATATACCGTTGTAGCCGCCTACGTTGCCTGGAAGATATTACACGTTTTATTAACCTTTGGTGTGCTAGAAGGCCGATATATGCGAGACAATAGATTTTCTGGGTGTTTCTATGTATTATAAGTATGTATTTACAACAAAAAAAAATTATGTATGTATTCTATCAGCCATCTAGTTTCCATCGTACAAGCTTTGCTTAGTTTGGGACTAGAGGGCGTTGTGTTAAGTGTCCGTGAATATTTATTATTAGACCACGCATACTAGAGGTTAAAGGATATTTTTCAACCTAAGTAACGGAAGGGGTGTTATAAGATTGACAGCATTGTGTGTCTGTTTGTCTGTGCCCTTGTAAGGCTTCGAATGATTTCTTTGTAAGGAATAATCTGGTTGATTCGAGATGGTTCTTAGTATGGTTAAAATTAGTGGAGACATTTTTTTTTTATGTGCTATAGCTAAGCATTTGGCTGCCAGCACACCTGCTGGTAAGTGTAGCTGCAGCCTTAGGTGGAGCACGCTTAGCTATAATCCACCTAGTCACTCTTTTCTTGAAAATTCCTAGGTTATATCTTTCAGGAAATACTGAAGATGGCAGAGAGTTATGAGGATATTCATCAGATCTGAAAACCAGTTTTGAGGAATCTCAGACATAATTGCAGTTTGAAACATGTGTCAGATTTGATGAACTGTCTATAGTCCAAGGTCTGATGATGACCAGCAATGATGAAGAGGATCTAACGAGATTCTCATGATCAGAGGTTCACCTTTGTAATAACTTTAGCGCGCCAAATTAAAATGCGCCTCTAAAACTTTAAATTAGATATATGACAAGTGAATATAACTAAAGAGATAAAATTCGACTTCTGGACATTCAAAATTAAACTTATTTAATTGTTATGAAAAGTGAAAAAAGTCGACTTCTGGGCCTTTAAGGTCATTCAAAGTCAGAACTATAAAACCGTGTCGGTAGGTATAACTTACCGAAGTACCTGAGTTGTCTGATAGGCCACTGGTCGGGGTTGTTAGACCGGGGTCCGTCAGACGCGCCGCTGTATCCGTACGGAAACGAACATTGCACTCGCGAGAAACGCACCTTTAGATTACCGCGCGGGTACTTGAATGCCTGTAAGCACACAAAACACACACCTTGTAAGTACACAAAATACACATCTTGTAAGTACACAAAATACACATCTTGTAAGCACACAAAATACACATATTGTAAGTACACAAAATACACACCTTGTAAGTACACAAAATACACATCTTGTAAGTACACAAAATACACATATTGTAAGTACACAAAATACACACCTTGAAAGCACACAAAATACACATATAGTAAGGACACAAAATACACATATTGTAAGTACACAAAATACACACCTTGTAAGCACACAAAATACACATCTTGTAAGTACACAAAATACACATATTGTAAGTACACAAAATACACACCTTGTAAGCACACAAAATACACATCTTGTAAGTACACAAAATACACGTATTGTGAGTACACAAAATACACATATTGTAAACACAAAATACACATCTTGTAAGTACACAAAATACACATCTTGCAAGTACACAAAATACACCTAATCTATACTAACATTATAAAGAGGAAAGATTTGTTCTTGAGCTAAGTGACCGATTTGAAAAATTCTTTCCCCGTTATGGGCCAGGGACGTACAATTTCATGGACTTTTTTCATTTAACATGCTATGTTATTTGGAAAAAAATAATCCTTACTATTGAGCCTTTTGATCGGTATCATAAAATAATGTTTGCGTTTTGTTTTACAATTTGGTGGGTTCGATTCCCGGTTCAGCCAGGCGATAATTCAAAATTCTTTGAACGCAGTTAAAATTGTTGTAAAGTCTCCTTTCAGTAAAATGTTCTATATACATTATTTAAGATACTTTCCCTCCATGTGGCATGGCCGTGGGACACCCTGTATAAGTACACACCTGGTACACCATAAGGTCGGTATGTGTGTGTATGAGCAGTAACACACGTCCGCTCTTGTGTCCGAGTCCGCATACAGCTATCTCCCTCACACGCGCGCCGTCCGTCCCGCTCGCACCCTCCTCTAACTGCTCCACGCTGCTCACTGTCGATACCGACTCTAAGCTGTCGCTTAGCACCTGTTAACAAAACCATTGTTATTTTATTTATCATTTATCATCAATATATATAAAACTCTTTTGAAGCTGACTGAGAATCAACGCACAGCCTAAACTATAAGTCCTAGAGGTATGAAATTTGGAGGGTAGTTATCCTTATATAGTGTAGGGGTGCACTAAGAAAGGAATTTTGAAACGTCACACTCTAAAGGGTAGAACGCGAGCAACGCCGCGAACGACGGCTAGTACATACAATGATTAGTAATATTCATGAGTTCTACAATAACTTACCCTGGCTCCAGAGCAGGCATCTCTGATCATAGCACACAGTCTCATCTCAGGCAGCGAGTACACTTCTATGTTTCCGTTACAGCGCAATGCAAACAGCCAATACGTTGCTTTCGCTTCGACAAGGTACTTCCGCCACCAGCGGGACATACGACGCGGTACACCCGGGTTTTTGGATTGTTCTGCTAACATTATCTGTGGAAATATATAGTTATAAATAAATAAATAAATATTCACGGACACTTAACACAACGCCTTCTAGTCCCAAACTAAGCAAAGCTTATACGATGGAAACTACTCGTAGATGGCTGATAGAATACATACATACATTTTTTTTTGTAAATACATACTTATAATACATAGAAACAAGACACAGAACAAACATCTATGTTTACAACACACAAATGTTTGCTCTCGGTGGGGATCGAACCCACAACCCACAGCACGGAAGGCAGAGCTACTACCGACTGAGCCATGACGCCTGTCATTAATAATAATTAATTAATAATTCAATAATTTTATTATCGTTGGTATTCTTCGCCTTTTTTTTGCCGTAAGAATATTCAGGTTGGACTTTTGAGATGAGACAATAAGAAGCTAAAAGTACAGTAACAGTTAGCGTAATAAATGTAATTATAACATACCTATTATTACTTTCTTAGGAGACTGATTTAGATATTTAATGTATTCACAGAATTAGAAAAAGTACAGTCAGCGAGAAAATGGACTCACGAAAACATGTCAATTGTTTCTGTTTCTTGAATAAAACCACTATTAAACTGAGGTTAGAGTACTATAAATATCAGGAATCACTAGAAAATTTCCCTATTATATCATCATCATCATAAACCTATATCGGTCCACTGCTGGACGTAGGTCTCTCCCTATATATTCTATATATTTTCCCTGTATATTTGTAGTTGTTCCCTAAATATTTTAAAGGTAACCCTATAGAACAATAAGACTGAATTATTCATGAACATTTCACACAACGCCTTCTAGTTCCAAACCAATTAAACCATTCTTGTACTATGGAAACTAGATTTCTGATAGAATACTTATTTTTTTTGTAAATACATACTTACACATAGTATGTACACCGAAACATAGAACCAGTATAATATTTGGCACACATAAACGTTTTTTCTTGGGGATCGAACCCACGAACCGTAGCACGGAAGGCAGAGCTGCTAGAGACTCAGCTGTGACGGCTATAACATCACATAAGAGTGCAGTATATAAGTACTTACACTGGCCATAGAAGCCGGGGTTTGATCTCCTCCGTACAATAACTCATCTTCATCGTTTAGTTCGTAAACTGTGTCGGGTTCGAACCCTTCCGCTTTTACGTTTGCACCTTTCATCTTCTTACCATCAAATTTACCTGTGAATTCTCCTTTCACCTGAAATAAATATAAATAGATAAATATCCATTTATTTTATTTATATTTTAATTTAAATATTTATTTAAATATTTAAAAGGGGGTATTCCACAGATCATGGTGACCAATATTTGTTTTACGACTTTTGAGATTTCGAAGTTTTTCATTCATGAAATACGCTCGTAATTTTTATATAACGAACAAAATAGGACATTTTACACAATAACATACACCTGTCTCACAATAATATACACCTCATCATCATCATCATTTCAGCCCGTTTGCACCCACTGCTGATTATAGGCCTTCTCTTTATGACGTCATTCTTTTCGGTCCCTTGCGAGTCTTGTCCAGTAATTCCCAGCTAATACTTTTTGCGAATAAATACATTTCATATTTTTTTTTCATTTCTCGTTGTACGATATCATTTGACCATCGGGCAGGTGAGTGGGTGGTCTGCCTCTTGGCCTACGGGCATCTCTTGGCCAACATTCTGTGACCGCCTTCGTCAATCTCCCGTCTTCCCTTCTTGCCCTTCTTCTTCATATACACCTGTCTCACAATAACATATACCTGTTATACAATAAGTTGTAATTAATTATAGTACATACTTGTACGTTTTCTATGTCTTGCGATGCGAATAATCCGCTCATGTCTCTGTACGGTGTCGCGCGCAGTAACGCCGGCCTAGTGGGCAGTGCCTGACGCGTAGGGGCTAGGCGACCCGACTGGAAACAATATATGATGAGAGATGAGAGCACATGGCTTAGTGGAAGCATTCCCACCTTCCGAACTGTTATGGGACTCTCGTAGTTAGGATTTTTAAAAAAGGATTTTAAATTGACACAACTTTATTTAAGGTGTTTTTACTAATAACGAGGCCCTGGCACAACTGTGCACTTCGAAGTTCAAACCGAGACTGATTGTGAGAGTATAACTAACTATAATCATTTCAAATAGCTGGTCTAAGCAGGTGATCTAGGCATCTTCTAGTACATTACTGGGGTGTAACAGAACGTAAGATTGGTAAATAAGTCTAGAAGAATGAATGACTTTTTAACAGACTTCAAAAATCGAGGTACGTTTGTTACCTCAGAACTCTCCGTCATTATAAACCGATTAGAAAACTTATATTTTTATCTGAAAGGATAAACTTTCATATTGGTCCCATAAATAAATTATCAAAATCGGTTTAGTAGTTTGGCTTTTAAATAAGAAAATCGGAAAAAAAACACATAATCCACGTATGGGATTGCGTATTTTGTTTTCCTGTGACTTTTCAGTTGTGTTTACGACCAATAGAAATGTCATAAAAAGTCATGATGAAGCCGTATCAAATTGATAACTAGCTTGCGCCCACGACTTCGTTCGCGACTCGTTGGATCCCGTCGATTTTCCGGGATAAAAAGTTCGCTCCCGGGCTTCGGAGGGCACGTTAAACTGTCGGTGCCGGCTTTAGCAGTCGTTAAGCCATAGCGGAGGCCTTAAGGCGGCCTAAAAACTCCGTCACCAGTGTTAGCCACTAACTCATACGAGCTTGCTTGCGTTTATCAATCAATATTTCAATATTACATATATAAAACTCTTTTGAAGCTGACAGAGAATCAACGCACAGCCTAAACTATAAGTCCTAGAGGTATGAAATTTGGAGGGTAGTATCCTTATATAGTGTAGGGGTGCACTAAGAAAGGAATTTTGAAACGTCACACTCTAAAGGGTAGAACGCGAGCAACGCTGAGGGCGACGGCTAGTAATATTATAATAGGATTTAATTTTACATAGTTGTATAGTAATACTGACCATGCCATCTTTACCCCGGAACTCTCTGAGTGCGAGTACCAATGCCTTCCCACAGCTGGACACCACACATAGGTACGGGTCGGCCGTGCTCGCGTACGACGCGCTCCACTCTAACTGAATCGACTGCAGGTGGTTACCATCTACAAATAACAAACTTATTTTACTACAATAATCATCATCATCATCATCATCATCAATATATATAAAACTCTTTTGAAGCTGACTTAGAATCAACGCACAGCCCAAACTATAAGTCCTAGAGGTATTAAATTTGGAGGGTAGTATTCTTATATAGTGTAGAGGTGCACTAAGAAAAAATTTCGAAACGTCACACTCTAAAGGGTAGAACGCGAGCAACGCCGCGGGCGACGGCTAGTAATAAATAAATAACTGCAATATTATGTACTTAGATAAACTTTTATAATTAATATTTAATTTATATTACACAGTTATTAATTTACGTAAGAAGATTTCAATCGACACTGGTACAAAATTCAATTTAATTTTTGTTTATTTATTCAGTAACAGTAAAAAATGTTGAGTTGAGGAGACGTGAGGTGAAGTGAAATGATATGAGGTATGGTAAGGTAACTGAAGGTAAGGTAACGTAACGTAACGTAAGGTAACGTAACGTAAGGTAACGTATAGCAAGGTAAGATAAGGTAACGTAACATAAAGTAAGGTAAGGTAACGTAACGTAAAGTAAGTTAAGTATGTAACGTATAGTACGTAACGTAACGTAATACTTTTTAAATATTAACTTACTTTTCAGCAGCCGTATAGATATAGAAGTGACTTGGACCATAAATCTATTATTCCCCAGATTCCCTGCGAAGATGGTCGGCGCGCCCGACAGGAAGCCGGAGTTATCTACTTCGTTTATCTCTTGCCCTGTTTGTAGAATCTATAATACAACACAAACAAGTTAAATTTACAAATGTCGCCGATTCACCAGTGCAAGTACCGTTCTTGTCGGTCGCATAATTTGACATTTAGAATCGTCAAAATTCGTTAAAAATGGTTTTATCGACAGTTGCGGGTACGTTACCAACTTAGTCGATCGGTAGACAAATTCGTTAAATTTTATAGAATTGGCAATGGTGTATTTTGACTATGTTTTGATTCTGACAAACGAAAGTGATTAACAGTGATATTGACAGTAAACTAGTAAATCATGGCAGCGGTGAACGAATGATTTCGATAAACTCTGACCTTATTTTTGCCAGTACGTATCTTTTGTCGACAAGAGATCCGTACTCGCATGGAACGATACGATTCGATACGTTTATCGACTTTAGCGATCGATAAGAACGGCATACTTGCACTACAGTTGTTTTATCAACCATCCTAATGTTGTACCATCCGGAACAATAAATAATTAATGATTTTCCTACATTAATAATTTGACAGCAATAAAATTGTAGCCATCACTTTCTCATGAACTGAAACGACTGAGACAGCTATCATTTTAATGGTGTCAAATTGGTTTAGGAAAACAAAAAATATAAAAACGTGCCGCTTCCGATTGCTACTGATTTGGACCAGTTGAGCTATCTATAAATCGTTTGCAACGGTTTGTAGGTAGCTCAACTGTTTCATGTGTATTTTGTAAATATTGTGAATATTGTAAATACTGTATTAGTTGTAATTTTTTTTGTGTTTAGAAAAAATTACCAACAGACTAGGGCCTAATACCTACAATAATTAATGTCTGTAAGAACCAAAGTTCCGAGTATAAAAATATTTAATTTTATTTTCTGGCAGGATAATCAGATTACAGCAAAGATTAAAAAAAAAAATACCTATAACATGACAATTAAAAGGTCGTCAACGAGTTGGTATTCAGTTAGTTACCATGGTAGAGTCGTCCTGAGTTAGAAGCAAGTAGGCGTGGCTTCCGTCTGTTTCTCTAGAGCCTTCTGCACCCTCGCCGTACACTGTCCACATGTCGATGTAACCTGTACATACATACATACATATCCAATAAATCAACCATAGCAAAAAGTTTGGCTAACTTAGAGGTTTGACTCTTTTACCGAAATGTATGGGAAAGTTTTCTGCGATTTCTGACATTTCTAGTACTCAAACATCAGTCGGTCCAGTAGAGATTGGACTTGCTCTGTGAGGTAATGCATTGTTGATCGAGTGAGCGAAGCGAACGAGATCTTAGTGACAACTTGGACGAAAATGCTTTGTATGTTTGTTCGACGAGATCTTTTGAACCGCTCATCCGATCTTCATAAAATTTGGTAGGAATACGTATAGTACTCTTAAGTTTTACTGGTTTGTTAAATGAAGTAAATCGGTCAAGGGGTCGTGAAGTTATGAAGGTCCAAAGGGAGTAAAAAAAAAAAGTCGTACAATAATTTCAAGTGGGGTGTCATATGATAGGGTTTTGTTTAGACATTCCAAAACCGTTTTTATTTTGATTCTAGGTTTTATAGTTTTTGAGTTGTAAAAATTATAAAATTGGCAAACCCAGTATAACGTGAGCGACTATTTCTTGGAGTTTCAATGATTTTGTAGTTCAAGTAAGACTGGTACATAGCTAGATGATGATTTCGAAGCGATTTGCAAAGTTTATTACAACCATTGGTCAATAAAAATTGTTTGGGTTTTATTAACCTCCGACCATCACGAGATCTCAGTTCGGGGCGAACTACTAGTTATAGGCAGAAGTTACTATTTAACATTAGGTGAGCTATCAGCTTGTTCCATTACTTTTATCATAAAAAAAGAGACTTTTGATCCTTATAACAGGATCGATTGGCATCAAAAAAAGTTTTTGTGTAAAATGACCATTTTCTTGCTGACTGTACATTTTTTCCAAAATCTGTAAATGCAATTCAGAATATCTTAAAAATGTATGGATAGTCTCTTAAAAGCGTTTTCCTGTAACTATAACGAATAAGCTACCTGCCCTTACTGTCTCGTCTCAAAAATTCACCCTGTATATTGTATATTGTTTTATGTTTATTGTGACTACATGATATATCTGGCAATGTTTTATCTACAACTTGGCAGTATTTTATCTACAGACTGGCAATGTTTTGTATATGACCTGGCAGTATTCTGTCAATAACCTGCCAGTGTTGTATATAGCCTGGCAGTTTTTTGACTACCACCTGGCAGTTTATTATCTATAATCCAACAGTTTTGTCTATTACATAGCAATGTTTTGTCTACATCCTGGCAGTGTTTTATCTACAGACTGGCCAAGTTTTGTCTAGAACCTGCCAGTTTTGTCAATTACATGGTAGTGTTTTTTATACAACCAGGCAGTATTTTGTCTATAACCTGGCAGTATTTTGTCTACCACCTGGCAGTGTTTTATCTATCATCTGGCAGTATTTTGTTTCAGAAACTAAGTATTGTATCCTCAATCCTGGCATATCTCAAGCCCTTTAATTCACAAACCTGGTAAATCAAAAGCCGTCACCAGCTGCGGGGTGATACTACGTTGTAGCACGGTCAAGGCGCCGTTCTTGCCCCTCCCGCTGCATGCCACTAGTTCGACCCGCTGCTCGCCGGGCGCTGCTGACGTGCCGCCTAGTTGTGGCTCGCCCATTGATACTGAACCGATCGGGCATACGTTTAGTAAAGAGTCGCATACCTGGGGAAGGAAATGTGCTAAAATTTACTCAAAATATACTTACATATTAATTACTCAGACAGGCGTCTCGGCTCAGTCGGTCGTAGCTCTGCCGTTCGTTCTGTGGGTCGTGGGTTCGATCCCCACCGAGAACAAACATGTGTGTGGCAAATGTAGATGTTTGTTCTGTGTCTGTGTGTTATTATCTATCTTTCTAATATTCCTTATATAAAAACTTTTTTGAAGCTGACTGAGAATCAACGCACAGCCTAAACTATAAGTCCTAGAGGTATGAAATTCGGAGGGTAGGATCCTTAAATATAGTGTAGGGGTGCACTGAGAAAGGAATTTTGAAAAGTCGCATCCTAAAGGGTCGAAAATTAGGATCAAAGATTTTAAATAATGCGTATGCTGCTACCACGCGAGCAAAGCCGCGGGCGACGGCTAGTGTATTATAAGTATATTATTATCTTCTATCAGCCATCTAGTTCCTATAGTACAAGCTTTGCTTAGTTTGGGACTAGAAGGCGTGTGATATGTCCGTGTATTTTTTTTTAAATTTATTTATTTATATTGATTCTTTTTTAATTACTTTTCTCTCACCTCAAATACATAGCTAGTGAGTTGTGTAGAGGTTCTAATATCGCTTCCATACACTTCCAACTCATCTTGATCGCTGATCTCTATAACATTAGACGCTGCACAGTCGTTAATAGAATCGTACTCCATTCTCTGCTTCTTCGCCGCTGGATCTTCCTTCTCTGCTGCATTCTCTTGCTGTTCTAGAATTCAAAAAAACAATATAACTATTTATTTTATTTAGACGAAAATCCGCACTAATTAATCGATCGTCGATCGACGGCATCGATCGATGTTCCCAGCTGTATTCCATCAGATCCTACCATCGATAGGTGTAGTAGCATCCATACTAATCCGACTTTATAAGATAATTACAAACACTACAACTAATTATATACCAACTTCAATTTGATCCAAATCGGATCAGTAGTTTTGGCGTGAAAGATTTTTTTTTTTATGATAAAAGTAATGGAACAAGCTGATAGCTTACCTGATGTTAAGTGGTAACTTCTGCCTATAACAATGCATTACCTCACAGAGCAAGTCCAATGAGGACGTGCCCTGTAAGGCAATGCACTGCGTCCATCACTCTGAGACGTAAAGATGTTGAAGTTTCATGTGCGTGTAATTACACCGGCGCCCTTACCCTTCAAACCGGAACACAGCAATGCGAGCATCGCTGCTTGGCGGCAGACATAGGTACGATGCTAGTACTGAACCCGGACGAGCTCTCACAAAGAGCTCTACTACTACTGATTAACAAACATACATACATCCTTACAAACATTCGCGCTTATAATATTAGTAGGATAGTAGGAATGATTCTCTAACGATTGTACAATGTTTTGTTAGCGTATCTAATCCAACTAACTAATTTACTTAACTTAGTCTTGGGCACGCTTCTGATTGCTACTGATTTGGACCAGTTGAGCTATCTATAAATCGTTTGCAACGGTTTGTTGATAGCTCAACTGTTTCACGTGTATTTTGTAAAATTTTGAATATTGTAAATACTGTATTAGGTAGCTGTAATTTTCTTTGTGAATCAATTTACTTTTATTATAAAAGTGTCAGATATTTACCATTCTCGACAGTTAAGTCCACAGTGGCTTCCAACGGCTTATCAACTGAGAACAGCATCCGATTCTCTCTCTCTGTCACTCGCAGCAAGAGAGAGTTGCCCAGACGAGAGCCGAGAAAGAGGAAATCTTCTTCTATCACGCACATCTGCAAAGATAATATTGTACAGCTTATTGTGTTCGTTTTACCTATACTACAAAGTTGACGTAAACCATATTTTTGTATAGATTTTCCATACAAAATTATAGTTTCTTCTTCTTCTTCTATTTATGGCCTCTGTCCGTCATTTCGACAGTCAATTTTGCCAGTGTCGATAGACAATGCTATAGTCAAAAATATAGTTATAGTCAGTCAAAAGTCGAGGAGCTAAATGGACATTGGTAAACTCTAGTCGAATAAAATGCATATTGGTAAAAACAGTCGAAAAAAGTAGAAGTGCTTGAATCAGTAAAAAATGCAGTCACAAATAGTACAACACAATAGTAACAATATTTAGTTAGTAGTGCTATAAAAACACGCCACACCACTTTTTTGCACGTCCAGGAAGAATGGTAGACAATGCTCTTAGCATTAAGTCCTCCTAGCACTACTTGTTTGTGTGAATTTTTTAAATAAATAGTATCAAAACTAAATCAAAGGTAAAAACCGAATACGGCACAAATTTAAGACGCACAAAATGACTTTGTTTTTAATTATTTTACTTATAAAATGTTTTAAAAACAGTCGAAGTACTCGCAACAGTCAGAAATGTAGTCCAAACCCGACAAAAATAAAAATACTGACAATATGATAATCCTTTTTTATTAGTTTAAAAATTTACAATAAAGAAGTTGTCTAATAGAGACATAAAGCATACAGGTACAATATGCTATTACATTTTTGCAGTAATATACGTACGCAAGTTGTTAGCACGGATGCAGCGGCTCGGTCCAAGTGGAAGCTGCGTACAGAACGCACAGAGTCAGCTAACAGTGTCAGCACGTACAGCTGACCGCCGCGCAGGGATAGAGCCAGGCGACCTTGTCCTAAAGGCGAAACGCAAGCTCCATCCAGCGTTATACATACACCTTCTTGGATCCCTGGAAATAGTTTTTATTGTACACACGGCTTTAGGTCAAGTTACACAATGACATCAATTATAACCAACTAAGCTATATAAGCTAAAGACCGGCGTGATGTGGGTCGTGGGTTCGATCCCCACCAAGAACAATCATTTCTATCAAGCATATAGTTGCCATAGTACAAGTTTTGCTAAGTTTGGGGCTAAAGGACGTTGTGTGATATGTCCAAGGTACTTACTGAGTGGAAAGTTAGTAGTGTGCGTCGCTATACTGTTCAGTGACACTCCATAAGGTGGTACCGACTGGTTCAGGTAGATCAGTGAGTTCACAGCCATTATCAGACATCCACCTGCAAAGTTATATAATATTAGTAGAGCTCTTAGTAAAAGAGTTAGTCTAGGAAAGTACTAGGTAGGTGGTATATTTAGTGGTTACAAAGCGATGCTCGCGTTGCTGTGTTCTCGTTTGTAGGATATGGGTGCCGGTGCTATTACACGCACATAAGAGCAAGGGTTAGTCTCATAATCCCTTTTGACCCGCCCCCTTCAAGGGGATTATGAGCGTTTTTGTCTGCCTCAGAGTAATGGACGTGCCTTGCGAATTGCTCTGTGGGGTAATGCCGTTGAAAGCAGAGGTTACCGCTTAGTATCAGGTGAGCCATCTGCTTTCATCCCTTATTCTCATAAAAAAATCGTAAAGTAAACGTAGGTAATTACCTAAAGTGATTCCCGTCATACCACGTGAATATTCCTGTTATACCACGGAATACACTCAAGTAATGGGGTATTCCTGTAATATCACGTGGATATTTCTACCATATCACACAATACCTCCAATAATGGGATATTCCTATCATATCACGTGACACACAAAAAATAAAGTGATATTTTTACTATATCACGTGATATACGATATACCCAAGAAAAGGGATATTCCTACTATATTATGACTTACCTAAAGGTTTCTCAATGGGCACGGCTTGCAAACAGTCGAAAGGCAAGCCAGCTATCTGCCATATCACAGGATGTACTCTCGCACTCATGTTAAGCGACACGCCTGCCATAGCGCACGTGTCGCTTCGGACTGCTGTGCGTCTGAAAATTATTAGGATACGAGAATGTAGGTAGAAATTAAAGCTCGTATGAGTCTGGTGACGGAGTTTTTAGGCCGCCTTAAGGCCTCCATCGTGGCTTAACGTTTGTGTTTTAATCACGCTGCAACTACTGATTCCATTTGGCTGAAACTTAGAATACATATTATAGTTCATCACCTGGATTGACTTTTTATCCTGAAAAATTAACAGGACGAAGGGGACGCGAAAGAAGTCGTGGGCGGAAGCTAGTAAAAAAATACTTCGACAAGATTGTGTTATTTAGTGTCAGACAGGGACTTTTCACACAACGTATTATTATTGTTATTTATTTAATACTAGCTTCAACCCGCGACTTGGTTCGCGTCCCGTTGGATCCCGTTGGTTTTCCGGGATAAAAAGTAGCCTATGTGTTAATCCAGGTCTCGGACAATTTATATTCCAAGTTTCATCCAAATCGGATCAGTAGTTTTTGCGTGAAAGAGGAACAAACATACATCTATACATACATTCTTACAAACTTTCGCGTTTATGATATTAATATGATCTGTAACATAATTTTTAGATGGACTTAGGCTTAGGTACGCGTTACCTAGACCACAAATAAGGTACCTACTTAGTACATACCCAGCAAAAGTTCTGACCGGCTCGTACAAAATCAAAAGCGTAGGCTCGTAGTAACCATGAAGAAACTGGATATCCAGAATATTGTCTATCTTCTCATCCAGGTCTTTGAGAACTATGACGTATGACGCGAGCGTTGGCGAACGGGCCACTTGTTGAGGGGGCGCCTGCAATAAACACCGATTATCTAAGTTAAGCGACGTTCTGCGCGGTCACTGATGGGTGACTGCTAGTGGCATTTATATCTGAGCGCTTCCGTGCTTCGGAGGGCACGTTAAACTGTCGGTCCCGGCTCTAGTCGTTAAGCCATGACGGAGGCCTTAAGGCGGCCTAAAAACTCCGTCACCAGAGTTGGCTACTAATTCATACGAGTTTGCTTTTACAGCGTAGAAGGCAAAGCCCCAATCGAGCTTCACAGCCTATGATCTAGTTCTAGTTGAAAGTTAGGACTTGCCTTTAGTTTTTTTTTTAATAATCTGTCTCTGCAAACGTATCTACTGATGCGGAATTCTATTCATTCAAAGAAACAACTACAGCTAGGGATACGACTGGGACAGCAACCACGGACCGGAGGACGAAGGCAGGCCCTCGTCTGATGGACCGACGACTGGTATTGTGCACATACTTCGACGCGACTGCTAGGGATACGATTCGGACGGGCCGGAAGGCAGCGCGACATTGTTGTTGCAGGAAGTTTGTGGGTAGAGGAATTCAAATTGGAAATGGAAGGAGAGATCCTATCCCACAGTAGACTTCTTCAGAGTGATGATATTGTGGACAGGTAGGTACGATTTAACACAAAATACCTATTAGTTACACTGTGAAGCATTGCCGCGTAGTGTAAACCGTTCTATCCTCATATGTACACTCTAGTTTCCATAGCTTTGCTTAGTTTGGGACTAGAGGGCGTTGTGGGAAATGTCCATGATTATTTATTTACCTACTTATCTATTGTAAATCACGTGATATTATTGTGAATCTATCTTGCTAGTACATACATATACCTACATACATACCTATTAGGTACCTAGTTGCGATACGAATATAGGAGTGAGTGGAAGAAAAAAAATGTTGTGCCGACCTCACCTAGCGTGGGATACCTATTTAATGATGATGATACCTAGTTGCGATACTATTGAGTTTTACTTTGGTTCATAATCAGGCCCTTGCATCTTATCTAGATGATTCGTACAGCGTCAGTGGCCACTTTTTACCCACTTTATGCACGGGACACTGCAGTGCCTGGTATCCATGATTTATACAGTATGCTTGTGAACTATACCATCCTCTCAGTCTAGTCGGTATCCGCAGGAAAGACAACGTCAATACCTACGTGCGGAGCTGACTAAGCAAAGTGTTTCCTCGCGATGTTTTCCTTCACCGTTTGAGAGCATTGGCATTGCGATAGATATTCCGAATAGAAAATCCATTCGTGCACGAGTGGGTTTGAAACTACTACCTTAGGATCGGAAGGTATTTGGTTCATGCACAAAAAATTTGAGAAGTTATTAAGCAATAGGTAAGGCCACCCATTGTAAGTCCTAAAACTTGTTTTTTATTACTAATTTTAGTATTTTCATGTTATTTTGTTAACTTTTAAGGGTTAGAGACTGTGTGAAAGCTCAATTAATCATTATTTAACTAGCCTAATGACTTTTCTGAGGATAAACCCACTTTGAGGTTTTTGACACAAAACCTAAGATACCTAGCCCTAACTATTACTTAGATATCATCTATCTAGTGGGAAAATACCTACAGAAAGGGATTGGGTACCTCGTGGTTTGGAGAATGGATTTATGTAGGGTTTTGTGTAGGTGAGTGCTCGTGGCGTAGGTTGCTTAGTCAATCTTCACCGATTATCTAGTTATGCAACGTTCACGTCACTTTGAATGGGTGACCGTTAGTGGCATTAGATCTGAGCGCTTCCATGCTTCGGGCACGTTAAACTGTCTCGGCTCTAGCAGTCGTTAAGCCTCGACGGAGGCCTTAAAGCGGCCTAAATACTCCCGTCACCAGAGTTGGCCAATAACTCATGCTTGCTTTTTTATGTAGGTTAGGTTAGGGATGGGTATATTTATTGCTTATTATTTTTTACTTAATTCAAGTTTTGTAACTATATTTTTTTTATTAGCTTTTTTTTAACTAAATAAAATATCCTACTCATCTATAATCTCAGGAGTTGGGATAAACATTTAATTTTATTAAACCCTGATCAATCAAACGATAAGTTAAACCAAAGAGTATATTTACAGTTTTCTTATTCTCCAAAAAGGGCTTCGCCTCCAACAGATCTCCTTCTTCCTGCAGATCCTTCCGGAAGGGGAGAACGGCTAGCTTCTTGCCGTAGAGCAGCATGACAGCACAACGGCACTCGGGGTCTACTCGGATCCAGGGAATGTGTGGGTGGACTGTCCAGCCTCCCTGAAAGGGATGGGCATATTTAGATTCTAATTTACAATCATTATATTACCAATAGCTTTTTATATTGGTATGGAAGATTTTTTAGAAGATGTTGATGATTGCGGGAAGTCGATGGATGGAAAAGGCCCAAGATGACTAAACTTTAATTGGGCTAGCCTCAAAAAATTGCAAGTTTTTTGATGGGAGTACCTACTCCAGTTTCTACTTGAACGATAATCCTACAACTGAGTAAAGATCATGCAGATCTTTATTATTTCTCAAATTAACATACCTTCATATCGTCCTCTTCAAAATAATGCATACTGAGCGTGATCAAGTTGTTTGTATGTAGATCATACTGCAGCACTGACATCTTGGCTTCTCTAAATGAGACCAGGAGTAAGTCCCGTCCTGCGCTCGGACACTTGACGGAGGCCAGAGACATGATGTTACCCCATAGAGTGTAGGAGGCTAAGCATTCTAGTTTCATCTTGGGTGGGATAGGCTGACCAGCTGTGAAAAACAAACGAAGGCTCATTACATTTGGATACTGAAGTGTAGTGCTGGTAATAATTAAGTTGGCTGTTCGTGACGTGCAAAGATAATTTGCAAAAGGTTTCATTTGGTATTGGAACAGCTAACTTCATGACGGTCCAGATTGGCTGACCTGTTATACTATAGCTAATTTATTCTGTGAGTGGACAGGCTGTAGCCAACGACTCAATGTAAAAATACACTAAATATACCTCTAGGTATACATGGCTTGATTTTTATGCCGCACACGGGAAAAAAGTACTGTCTGTACTGTCTGTACTGTCTGTACTGTCTGTATGACAACTTTTTTTAATGAGGTACGTGAATATACAGCAGCATGTTGGATGGAGAGTAATAGTAATAAAGTACATAGTAAAAGTAATAAATAAAAGAAGTTTCAGAGCAAAGCTTACCGGCATTGACCTCCTTCGTAAACCCTTCAGGGAGAAGTCGGAAAACCTTGATGATGTTAGCACCAGCAGTGACGAGGCATACATCGTCGCTGGTGAAGAAGCAGCAGCTCACGGCGTGCTCTATACCCGTGGCTGGGTGAGTTTGGCGGCAGATAGAAAACATTGTTCCACAATCTAGCGTCCCTTTGAGGTTATGCTTCGGCAATTCACGAAATTACAAACTAAGCATTTCTAGTTAAAGGAAACTCTTGAGAAATTGCCGCGTGGTATCACAGCATTTTGAATGGGTTTTAGTTGGTATTTTATTTTGGGAAAAATTAAAATAACACCACACACACAATACACAATCTAAACCCAAACGTCAACACAATAATGAGTTCCGTTCAAAAAGATTGGAAACAAACTAAAAGAGTTTTTAATTTCGTTCGGAAATTCATAATAATTTTACTAATTTTTTTGGTTGAACGCACCCTTTCTATCTAGGTGAACCATAGACAATTTTTTTTTTCTCTTCATTCTCGAACAACAAAACAAACATGTCCGACTTGTGACTGTGGAAAACTCTTTTCTAACGATATGATATCATTTTTCTCTAAACTTTCATTGAATAACGCACAGAAGTCGCCCATAGAAGTCGCTCAGCCAGCTTATATGGACAAAAGTGCAACACTCCAAGAACTCGGGTACAAAGATGAGAACGACTTGAGAGAGACAATCTACGGTTTGTTATGGCCGAATTTTAATGCTTTGCTGGCATAAATCGAAGCTTAGAATCGTTTATATGTGTTCTAATGTGTACTGTGTTGTGTTTTAGACTATTTACGCACGATTCGAGACCCGGAAAAGCCCAGTACTCTCGAGGACTTGAAAGTGGTCTATGAGGAAGGTATTTTTGTGAAAGAACCTACGGCGGACAAAGTGCCTGTAGTCAGAGTGGAATATAATCCAACAGTGCCTCATTGCTCGCTAGCGACTCTTATTGGACTGTGTATAAGGATTAAAATTCAGCGGTCAATTCACCACCCAGTGAAGTTGGATATTTACATCAAGAAAGGGGCACACACAACTGAAGATGAAAGTAAGTTCTTGAGAGTTTAATAGACTTAATTGTACATGTCATAGTAGTATATTCTGTCAGTTTTTACATTAATTATCCACCTTATTACTTCCTTATATTGTGGTAGGTAGGTAGACACATAGATAAAAGATTAATTTGATTCTTATAACTTAAATGACCTTGAATATGTTTTGCTCTTTGAACTCCAAATTGGCTACAGATTTCCTATAAAATACCCAATAATATAGGTATCCTATTGGGCTTTATATTGACAGACTAGGCTATGTAACAATGCCAAACAGTAAAATTGAAGAATTCTAAGTCACAGTTGTCATAATGACACAAATGAACTTGTTATCTAAGTACGGTCAATAATATTTTGCATAATAACATAGTGGTGTGATTTCTAAAAGCCAGATAAAGCATCTGTCTTGACCTTTCTCAATACACAAATTTAAATCATCTTCGCACAATCGTCTTTTTGACGAACCTCAATTATTTTCCTATAGCTATTAGTGGACCTAATAAGCAGGGATAATGAGTAGAATTACAGATCCTGCTTATATTCCTCAGTTTCCTTACACCTGTTTAGATCCTAGGGCAAGGTGGGTATAATGTATCTACTAGGTACGTACATTATACATACATACAAAGCAGTACTTAACCTACCTACCTGTCTTACAATAATCAAATAGTGATTGAAGCTTCCACTTTTCTTTTTCCCATAATTGGCAATAAGGATAAAATATAACAGACCTTCAACTTCTTGGTTTATGGCTTTTGTAAATTGTTGTTACAATTCTGCCAGTGCTGTTTACTCTAGTGTATAACATACCTAGGTATGTACATAGTTATAAATATCAAATTCAAAATCAAAGTAATTGGACTAATTCAGCTCATAAAAATCAATTAAGTCAGTTCTTCTCAATGTGCCTACCTACATTACGTTAAAATCGAAATTAATTTGTTTCACTATGATATGATGACACATTAGCCAACTCATTTATCTCTGTACAAACAACATGCTAGACTGACCTTGTTACACTCAGTTTGTACTACCAGTGCAGTGCACTTCGGTAAAGCGATCGTATTGGATTACTTACACAACGCTGCTACGGAATTTGATCTCTTAATGTCCTTGGCAATCTTAAAATAGGTAACTTACAAGTTACTTGTAACTGGATTTTGATCACTGCGTGAATATCTTTCACACTTTGCATTCTGTTTTAACTTCGGTACATACCTCCTTCCTACCCATGACTAAAAATCTATGTGGAATTAGAGTTTTTTAACTGGTTTTAAGTGGTTTGATTGGTTGATTCATTATTTCGCTATCTTTTGATTTGTTTCAGTCAATAAACAGATCAACGACAAGGAACGAATTGCAGCAGCCATGGAGAACCCCAATCTAAGTAATCTTGTCGAAAACTGTATAGCCGACGAGGAATAAACGGTCACGGTCAAAATGGCCCCTGAAGTAGCGTTTACAAACATTAGCGACAAAAACGAATTCACAAAATTTACCAAATCACTCGCGTATAAAAGCGTTCAAGTCATAGTTGAGTCTAGAAAAGGAATCAAAATAGAAGCTAGTACTAAATCTGTTACTTCAGACACAGACTGGTTCAACCTACAAATACCAGACTCGTCCGAAGTCAATCAGGCTACGAAAAACGCTCTGCCTTCCGACAGAGTGTTGGAGACAATAAAGTCACAACTGCATGTTGAGATATCTGTACAAACTGAAGATGGAGACGAAATGGTCTTGGAACTATGGACGCTAGGACTTGACGAGACGCAGTTCGATACGTCCTTAAAAGCCATGAATACAGTATACTTCCGCATGGGTATACTACTCAAATCGCTCATAACCATCACGAGAATAACACCCGCGTATCATCTGTCGAGAAAGCAGAGAACGGAATCTTTTACAATCTTCTACAGAGTTTATAACGGAGAACCCAAGCTCAAAGCTTTGGGAGATTCTGTGAAGAAAATACAAGCTGGAATGCTAAAGACCCCTCTTGGTGGTATTTGCTTCTCAGTTGCCTATAGAACCAACTTTTCCATATCTCCAAACAGGTCAGAGAAAAATAAAACTCTGCTTTTGAAGAGCGACCATTTTGAACTCAGTCCTAAACACGTCATTTTCGAATCCAAAAAAAAGAAGGAGCCTAAAGAAAAGGAAAACAAAAACACAAAAAATGTCGATCTAAACAAGCCATTACGTTTAGCAGCGTTTGCAGACGAACTCATTTTGCAAAAGACATTTAATGACTTCCTTTCGAAATACCCTATCCCGAAATGCAGATGCGAACCAATCGCGACTGAAGACAGCCCAGTGATTACTAAAAGTACCCAAGATTTAGATGTTACGCCAGTATCTAAAAGCCCAACATCCTTAGAGCTGCCTCCAAAAAAATTCGCAGGGTTTCGACACGAGCTGGAACCTCCACTGAAACTTTTACATTTTCCCTTCGCTGATAATCATCCTATACGCGAACTGGCGGAGTTTTACAAAGACTTCTTCAACGCTCCTCATTTAAAACTAGCAGAGGAACTGTCACAGTCGAATAGAACCGATCTGAGAGAGAATTTGGAATTGATGAATGAAGATTTGTCTAAAGATCTGGAACATTACGAAAGTTCTGTTTTAGAATTTGATGAGCTTCTGGCGGATATGTGCCGATCAGCGGAATGGAGTGGGAATTAGGGATCAATGGTGGTGGATTAAGACTGATTATTTTTTGGGAAAGGCGTGTGTGAATCATTGGCTGGATCCGAAAACGGAATTTATCTACAGGGATGACTTTAGTCTACAATAACTGTTATCAAAATGCTCTTAATTACTGTTTCAGTGCAGTGCAGTTGAAGAATAATAAACATTTGTAAATTATGTGCATAGTAGTATAAAGTAAATAGTAATCTTTTACTTAATTACATAAGATTTCATTAGTTTCATGTATGATATAAACACATCTAGTTCTTTTCCAGATTCCATGTTTTACATTTAAATTATCAGAATGTGTTAATTTTATGATGTTTTTAACTTCCTATACCTATCAATGTACAAAATCTATATTACATAACAGTTGATTATGTTCTATATTGATAAATTATCTAATCAAATGTTTATTGAATTAGTTATTTTATAGGTATGTTGCTCATTATTTGAATGATTTAGATTTAGTTACGGAAATAAAATTATTGAATATGTAGTATCTAAATAATTGATCTACTTCTTATCTTCCATTTCAATCATCACAGGAGCATAGACTTCACACGGTAGGTAAAATACAAATACCTGTTTAATAGAAACCTGTAATATTTTATACAATGGACTTTCCATTCAATAGCGTTCTGAATACGGCACGGAACAATCAGACGTGCGCTAGTAATCTGTGCATTTGTTGCACGGAGACCACAACAAAGGTGAATCTGTGATTGATCACTAATAATAAAAATAATACAAAAAAGTGCGCCAGGTCTAACTGAACGGGTTTTTTGTGAACGCATTTTTTTCTTGACGAAAAAACCATAGACAAGATGAATATTTTTTGCAATGTCATTCACTAAAACTTTCAATAGATGTCGCTATTACTAACTACAGGCTAAAAAGATAGATGTCGCTTATCACAACTCGAAAACAATTATTTCCAGCATGATTCCTCGAGTACTAGGGTTCTCTCAAAAAAAAAAAAAAGGGTTGTAGAGAGAGAACAACCCTAGTACTTAAGCTATTATAGTGTAGCTGAGCAGTTTTGAAACAATAGGTACCAACCGCACATACTAATGGGACTACAAGAAATAGTTCTCCCTCGTGGTCCTATTATTGGGATAAAATAATGGGACCACGAAGAATCGGAGAATAAAACTAAGAAATACTTAGAACATAGGTTTATTAAAATTTCCTGAAGGATTTCTTGGAGCCCTTGCCTTTGGAAACCTTCAGCACGTTGAATCTGACTGTTTTGGATAGGGGTCTGCATTCTCCGATGGTCACAATATCTCCTAACTCCACATCCCTGAAAAGAAATATCCATTTTGTAGACATGTTTCATTCATTCAAGGGGGATGCTTTGGAAGGCTGGATCAGATTTTGGGTTAGAAACACGTTCTTCGTCAATTGGTGTTCGGAAGACCGTCGTGTGAGTTTCATCATTTAGTAATGGTCAAGAACAATAGGACCACAGGCAATGAGGGACTAATTTGAGTTCTCCCTTTTCTAACATCAGCGGGGCTATGTTGCCCACACGAGATATTTGTCTGTTCTGTTAAAATGTAAGCATTCCGTACGTTTCCACTCCAAAACATTCACAATAAAACATGCACAACTCTGTGAAGATATCGATTTGCGTTTCCACCGGCAAACGCTGTCCATGTTTGACATTTTGAATCTTGTGCATATGGTTTTAAGGATTTTCTTGATTGTAAAAACCAATCGTTTGTAAGGAATGGGTTGTGAAGGTTTTATTGTGAACGTTTTTAGTCGAAAGACGCAGTTGCAACATCTGTGGTAGTCTTGTCGATAAAACGCGCCGTCTTATTGTCAACCTCCCGAGGGCGAGATAGTTATTTCATAAAAGTTTTGCTAGGACTTAAATAATTTAAAAAGCTTACCTGAAGCACGGCGAGAGATGAACAGACATGTTCCTGTGTCTCTTCTCGAATCGGTTGTACTTGGGTAGGTAGTGGAGGTAGTCGCGACGGATGACAATAGTCCGCTGCATCTTCATCTTCTGCACAACTCCTGTGAGGATACGGCCACGGATAGAGACGTTGCCGGTGAACGGACACTTCTTGTCAATGTATGTGCCTTCGATGGCCTGGAATGATGTTGGGAGTCAGTGTCATGTAGTGATGGTATTACAGTAGGTTAATATAAGCTGTTTTTTTTTCAATTTGTATGATAATACACAATTTTTTTTTTATTATTATTATACTCGAAGTCTTGCCCATGATCTTCAATTATTCAGATTTTTGCTTTCCATGTTTGGGTCTAAAATACCTATAACTTTTAATAATTCAGTTATTTATATGAGGAGGTATGATTTGGACTGTTCAATCAGAAATTGGGTTAGAAAATGCACTTGTCTTCATCATTTAGTAAGTCAGAAGACCGTCGTGGGGTTTCATCATTTGAACAGTCACAAATAGGAATTCTGTTATTATTTACAAATATCTAGCTTAAAATGTAAAATAATTTACAAATAACTTATATTGTGTAAATTGTTAGTTTAACCCAAGCTATACCACAGAGCACATTTACCCAGAACAATAAGTAAATATCAAAATAATAGCTTATCTTTCTGTGTACCATTTCAGAAAAATACTGCAATAAAAAATTGTCTTAGGCGTTTTTTTCTGTTCCAAATAGGTAAATTTAACAAATATTAATTAATTACATAGTTTTCTAAGATAGTAATTACATCTGAGTTTAGCACCATACAAAATATTGTACACAGAATACATTTTAAGGGTTACATCTATTTTTCAAGTAGATAGGTATACCTTAGCAAACTAATGTTAGTGACAATATTCATTAAGCTGATCCGAAAACCTTGCACCAGAAGCCTGCGTCTTGAAGCTGATGATTATACAAAGACATAGCTGGATGGAATATGAAGAATAGCCCAATGGAATATAAGAGTCGGAATGGAAAGATGGAAATGAAATATTGATGATGATGATGATGAACTTAACCCATTAATAAACAGCTTTTAAATGTTTTTTTTTTACCCTGATCTTAGTCTGTTATGAACTGATACATTAGATCCTTTGTCTGGTGTAAATAAAATGTTTAAAGAAACTTTATTTATCTATGGATTTTTATTTATAAAGCCAGACTTTTGAGTCATCTTCTATCAGTAATCTCTCAATGCTCTTAGCATTAAGTCCTCCGAGCGATACTTGTTTAAGTAAAATTTATAAATAAATAAATAATCCGGTCCCATTGTCCCAGTTTTGCTTATTAAAGGACTAGATGACATTGAGATGATATCCATGAATATTTAATGTCCCAGAAATTGATGAAGATGTTAAGAAAAGAGATAGATAAAGTACTTATAATAATAGATGACATCAAGCCAGCACCGTAGCATCCCACACCACCACTTATAATACTGAAAACAGACCTCAAGCGGTGTCTTGAAACCTAGACCGACATTCTTAGAATGTCTCATGTCCTTCCGCTTCAGCCCCCCCTTCTTGTTAAGGAAGACTGTCGCCTGTTTTTGAAACGCTTTCTCTGTCTATGGAAAAAGAGTCACACATTAGTAGGGTTATTGAATTTACAAGTTTTACCTCTCGTGGGGTCTTGAACCCCAGCCCCAAGTCTTTGTGGTACCTCAAAGGCTTGCGACTACGCTTAATACCAATCCCTTTCTTACGGTTCAGGAAAATGGTTGGTTGCTTTTGGAATGAACGTTCCGTCTGCAAGAATCAGGCTAAATTAGACTAACTACTACACAAATGAAGAGGAATATCGCTAGATAACTACCCTGGGAAGTTATAGGAACTGTGAAGCTCATAGATGGCTTGAATCCAGAGGTAAACATAACCTCTTCAATGTTTCAAACATGTTTACCTAGAAATTGGAGAATGACAGCTCAAACACAACTTTACAGTTAGAATGCTGTGGGCACTTCTCATTCATGGTATTTTCATGGTATCTAATGTTAGATGACTAACCTAGCGGCATAGGTATTTCATATTCAAGGCGGTAAAGTAGATTCTAACCGTAAGGAATCGTACAATACAGAAAGTTCTTGATAGAACATGTATTTGGTCATAGTAAAGTTCAATTTTTGAGCACTTTTCAAGTAAGAGATACGGAGAATCGCGTTACTAGCGAACATCCACGTGCACCAACTTTGAGATCCAATTTTCACTATTTACACTTTATTCTACCACTGCCTACTATATAAATCCATTTAGCCGATAATAATAATGGACTTTGGGAACGATTACGCGTGGAAAAACACAGTTTTCTCAATAAATTTTCAATAAAATCAGCACGTACCTGGTCCGCCATCTTGCTTGACAACGAAAAGAGAATCCTAGTGTTGCCATGACATAGATTGTGAATTCTTCTACACGAAATCTCCACAAAGTAGCATTCACAATGCGATTCATACAAACGATATTATTATGTTTTGTTGGGCTAGCGTTTACACGAAAAGACACTGTGTGAAAGGCATGTAAAGATCTAAAGATTTGTTGTGCTTCGCGTTTTCCCCGCAGATAGACATGTTTCACAATCCTTACTACATCGAGTATTGTTAGCCAGCTAGATCGGTCAACAATAACATCTTGTAAATGTTGCGATAATTACACACAATTTATACAAGCGATCCTTACAAACAGTTTGCACAAGATTTTATATCTCTAGTAATCTAAAGTTGGCCAAAATGTTTCAGTGTTGTAGGTAATTTGATTGAATAAAACATAGGTAATAAAATATATTTATTAACTTTGAGTATGAAGCCTTTCGAACACCCAACCCAAGAACAACAGAATCCTTAAAACCAACTAAATACTACTAAAATGGTAGCGTATTGTGCTAGTGTTTTTTTTGGTGTTTGCCTGTAATTTGACTTGACTTTGACATTTTGTGTAGTTTTCCTGTCAAATTCGAAACCCACAGATTTTGGAAGGATGTCAAAACTTGGTCAAAACGGTGAATTGTTGTTGTGAAAAATACTCTTCGATCTTATTTTTTGCGTTTTGCTTAAATATTAGCTATTCTTATGGATTTTTAGATAAAAATATTTGTTTTCGTTAATTTCGCGAATCGGTGATGTGATTTGTGCATGATAATCGACTATCGAATGTATACCAAAAGGGATGGAACCAGCCGTTGTGTTTTAGTTTATTTCACGTGCATTTGTGATGGAAGAAGTCCGGCAGTTGGTTCAGGAGGAGGGTAGAGAAGCCAGGAACCTCGTCGCTTTCCATGTGGCGGTCGATACACCGGGTACGAACAAAACGGATAAACTGTTGATGATCCAGTTAGTCGTGGGCGGAAGACGTTCTTTCATCCATACAGATCCTTTCAATAAATTCTACATCTACAATAATTTTCTCATTCCTTGCCTTTAAGATTTTATGGTGTGGGCAGTTTATTCAATCAATACTTATATTGGAATCCTACAAAAGTTATCAAAACTAACTAGGTAAGAAATGAAGGTAGGTACAAAACCTACCTTACCTAAGTACCTACCTATAGTTACTATAGGTAGGTAGGTACTTAGGCTGTATGAAGGATCAGTATATGTATAGTGGGTACCTAATTAGAATATTATACTCATACAATCTGTATCAATAAACTAAATTCCATAGTATTGATCAAACAAACCTATAGGTAATTTATTCAAAACCCATTTCACATCCTGGCTTCACGGACAATTGATTTTATTTCAATTGGAGCAATCACCTCAACTGTCTTCACTACTCATTGGTATGTAACATGGCAACAATACCCATATTTAAAAACTTTTCTATGGCTTGCATAGAGTTACGAACTCAAACATACTCAAGCATAGAGTAGTTATTATCATACTAACACCCAAATACTGAGACTACTTGGATTAAGTTCATGCTGAAATTATTGCCATCTTTTACTAATCGGTAAGGAAAAAACTAACTACAGACAAACAGATACACACTCAACACCGTTGAACTAATAACTCCCCTTCTGTTTTTCAGTCCGGGTTCTTAAATAGCTTAGCATAATCCTATTCTTACAATCCCAGACTGCAAACTTGACAACAGATGTGCTCCAACTGTGCTGAGACAAACGGTTGGGATGCTATGAATCAATACTATGTTTATTTTTAGCTCTAGAATCATTTGTATAGGGTGCCTTCTGGTAAAATCGGCGTAATATTAAGTCCGGATAAATCACGTAACTAAGCAATTATCATTTAAAAATATTTATTTATTTATTTATTAGTTTATAGACGAGCAGCTTTCGCTGTTATGTCTACGTCACACAGTGTTGAAATGTCTTTTTTAGTCACTTTTTTTAAGCACTGTTTTATTTATTCGTAGCCAGTTGTCGAGTTTATTTTTGAAGGCATTTATGGAGTCAGCAGTAACAACGTCCTCAGGCAGCATGTTCCAGTTGTGGACCACTCTGTTGCTGAAGAAGTCATGTGCAGCGTGTGTATTAGTAGTATCACGAACTAATTTAAGATGATGGCCACGTGTTGCTCTGTCTTCCTCTCTTCTGAGGATATCCTGTATGTTCGGCAGATTATATTGGTATGTCAGGATTTTGTAAGTTTCGATGAGGTCCCAACCCAATATCGCCGAATTACTTAGCATCCGGACATACTATTACTCCGATCTTACCAGAAAGCACTGTAGGTCTGAATGTTTTATTTTTCGTTGCAGCTGTATAGGGACTTTGTCTAAATTTATAAATAAAATATTGTTAAACTACATTGTAAAACATTATAAATAAATAATGTAGCGGCTGTATAGGGCCTTGTCAACAAACAAATAAACCAAATAAACTATACTAGGTAGGCATATCAGTATCGTTCATAGCGACTGGAAAACACCATGCATTTCTATCATCAAAGTTTAAAGTATTGATTGTGTAGTATGCTTTTTCTTTGTTTGCACATCTGTGGTCAGCCTTCTGGCTATAAGCAGATCTTATTGAAGATTTTTAGTGGTGATGCAGCCAGTGCAGGGCTGAACTCCAGGGAGTGCAGCCCCATTTCGATTCAGTTTTGTACATTTGGCTCTAGTAAAGTAGTAGTAGAATATTTGGAATAAGTTTTTTTTGATACATTTATCATTATATTTAGGGATCTCTCCAGGAATGTTATTGTAAAATCGAATTGCGTTTCCTATATAAAGCTTTGGTTTGTTTTCTGTAGTCTAAACTCTAAATGCTGTATTTAATAGTTTGTCGTTGTATATCTTGACAGTGGGTCGTGTACCCCGCAAGCCGCCACGTGGTGCACCTCCACCGCGCGCGCCCGCGTCTCGCACTCCGGCGCGGCTCCGCTCCGCGTCCGCCGGCCGAGACAAGCGCTCCGACCTGCGGGCTAGGTACTGGGCACTGCTGTTTGGAGATCTACAGCGGGCTGTAAGTAGTATACCTACCTTTTGGAAGCAGGTATTGAAGTATTTAGGACGTCCATCCAGCGGGATAAGTTCTCCGAACTGCGATCTAGGTACTGGGAGACGTTTGGAGATCTACAGCGGGCTGTAAGTAGTACACCTACTTTTAATTAGGAATACCTTTTGTTAGCGGTGGATATTGAAGTAATTAGTAGGTCTATCCAGCGGGACAAGTTCTTCAAATTGCGATCTAGGTACTTGGAGATGTTTGGAGATCTACAACGAGCAGTAAGTAGAGTATACTCTATTTACTGCTCGTACGACTAAACTGTTATTAATATATCAATAACAGTTTAGTAATTTACCGGTTATTGATTGAGAAGTATACAATGTACGTCTTAAATATTACAGCGTTTAGTTCAAGGCTTTAGTTAATCGATAGCTAGTCATTAAATAATCACCAGAATCGATTGTGTTTAGTTTATGAACAACAGCTGTTAGGACAGAACACATTGTATTAGCCAGCTTCGAGTAAACTACTGCGTTCGGTATCAGGCACGCAATCGACGACATCGATTGGTGAATCGATTGATATCATACTAACTTGTAGGTATCCTGGTATCGAGTTATTACGAATTATTTCTCAGTTAATAATGTGTTTGCTCTCGCAGGTCGGCGAGATATACAACACAGTAGAAGTCCACGAAAACTTAAACGAGTGCCAAGAAGTAATCCTAGTTTTAGAGAACTACACACGCGATTTCAAAGCGCTGTGTGAATGGTTCAAACTGAAATGGGAGTACGAAAGCACCCCACCTCCCCAAAGGCCCCAAAGCCTAGCCTGGGAGATCCGTAAGACTGATTTCGTTAGACCAGAGTCCAGACGAACCCACTCGGTTAAATCCTCTCCGTCTGTCTCAGGCAAAAACAGCCCTTGCCTCTCTGGACATAACACTCCAAGTGGCAAGAACAGTCCGAACCTAACAGGCAAAGCAAGTCCGGGAAGTGGGAAGATCAGTCCTCGGAACGCAGCTAGTCCAAAAGGCAGCGTTGAGTTCTTTAGCAACAAAACTACGTCGAAGATTTCAAAGTCTGAATCGAAAGTCGCGAAAGAAACGAGACTTTCTGATATCAAAGAAAAAGACGTCAAAGATGGGGAAGAATTTAAAACTACAGTAAACGATGTAGCTAAAGAGATCAAGACGGATGATAAAGCGAAAAAAGTTAAGGCTAATGATGCTCCAGCTAAAGAAGAAATAGAGCCGCCTAAACCAACTGTAGAGATTGGAAAAGCTAAAGAGTGCCCTAACGCAGCTCCGAAGCAAGTGGTTATTAAGTCTCCGAAACGGGCAGTTACAGAAGACAAGAAAGCTATTACCAATGGAGAACTGACGAGCCAAGCTGTTGCAACTATCAATAAATTAAATGCTATGGAAACAGAATTCCTTACTAACCAACTAACGGTCAATGCAGCTAAGAATGAAAACCTACTAAACCAAGATGCGGAAGAAAATAAGACTCTTGCTTCTAACGGTGATACCAAAGATGTAACAAATGAAATATCGATTGTAATCGAGTCTGTTGATCAAGAGAGTAACTCTACAGAGTCTCCATCAAACACAGATGATAACTTTGCTGATATTTCTAACGAAAGCTCCAAATGCGAAGATAAACTTCCAGACACTAAAAATGAGACTAAACCAAGAGAAATAACTGATAAAAATAAACAAGAAATTATTAATATGAAAGACATTGATAAGAACAATGAAGGTTTGAAATATGATGATTCAATGGCTAAAATCACTAATGATAGCGCCGTGGATAAAAGCAAACCGAAAGAACTCACAAATAATGACTTACATCAAGACGTCAAACCTAAAGAGGTCCCGAAAACTGTCACAAAAGAGAAAGCCAAAACAAAAATAGATCTTAAAACGATCGATAAAGAACCTCAGACACAACCGAAGAAAGAAGATTCAAAGGATGTTAAAAAACTTGAGGAGATTAAAGATTCCAAAATCGATATAAAAGTTATCGAAAAAAAACCTCAAATTGACCAAAAAGAGATTGAAATGAGACGAGATGACCAGTACAGAAGTCTTCTAACAAGACCGATCTTCGAACTCAAACCGACGTACAGACCAGCGTATTCCCAAGCAGCCGCTAAGCCCAAACTGATTTCTATCAAAACTGAAATCAAAGCCCCTACCAAGGCAATCGCTAGAAGCAAGACCGTGGTTGAAATCAGACAATGTCCGACCAAAACTCGCACATTTGTTAACCGCAACCAGAAAAACAAATGCAGTTATCCATTCAACCTTACTACAGGAAGAACTAGCCTGTTTGATGGAGGAACTAAAGTAACAAACACAGCTAAAAAGCCTGCTACTGACAAACCGATAAACAAACCTCAAGCAACTCAAATAGCAGCTGGTGACAATCGAAACCAAACTAAAACGGAACCCAAAAACCGTCCTCCAAGACCGGCTTCTTTAAAAATCAACGACAAAGATGATAAGCAAAAGAAACTCAATGCTGCCTTCGAAAAGAACAAAGATTTCAACCAATACAGCAGTTCCGAAACTGTAGTCACACAGATTGATATGTCTAGAATTGAATCTAGCGAAAGTCTAAAAACGATTGTCCCTGACAACGATTACGACGTAACCAACTCAATCGAAGTTTTAAACATAGATGGAAATAAAAATGATAATGAAGGATGGTTGACTGTTAAATCTAGACGTCTAAGCCGAGAATCGAAGAAATCCAAATCTCATTGGTCGAATCGTTTCCACCAGCCTTCAGCTACAACTAGTCTACCAACATTAAACATGATAGAATCTCCTAAATCAGAAACTAATCCTATCATCACATCTCAACTAGATCGGGCTAAATCTGAACAGCCGCAGAAGCCAGAACCTAAGTTTGAAGTCGTAGAAAAAGTCACAGTACCCGTTGAAACGAAACCTAAAACCCCTGAAAAGGTCAACGATACATCGATGATTCGACAGAAATCTGACGTCACTGGACTGAAGACTCGATCATCTAGAACTAAAGCACTGAAAAAGGATAAGAAGTTGAAGGATTCAGAGGAGAAGTTGACTAAAAATCGTCTGCATTCGTCATTGGAAAGTCTCACTATAGGACTAGCTAGATCTCAAGAAAGCACAGCCAACGCATTCGACTTCGACAAATGGAGAGCTGAATTCAAATCTACCTTCAAATACTTGGAGTACGACGATCAAATCCAAGATGATACTGAAATTCTGAAAACGGCAGACCCGTCCGAGATGTCGGAGATAGCGGAAATGACGTCACAAATAGAAGAAAATGAGAGGAAGATCAGTTTAGCGCTGGATTTTCAGACGGAAGTTGATCAAAGAAAGCTTTGTGAGGAAGAGGATCTTCTAAACAGACAGATAATGGAGTTGCAGCAGGTTTCAGATATTGATATGGATACGGAGACAGATGATACAGAGGTGAGTAGATTAAGTTATAACTTTACCAACCAAGCAAGCTTGTATGAGTTAGTGGTTAAGTTAAGCGACGTTCTGCGCGGTCACTATTTGGATTGGTGACCGTTAGTGGCTATTACATGTGAGCGCTTCCGTGCTTCGGAGGGCACGTTAAACTGTCCCGGCTTTAGCAGTCGTTAGGCCATGACGGAGGCCTTAAGGCGGCCTGAAAACTCCGTCACCAGAGTTGGCCACTAACTCATACGGCTTGCTTAACTATGGTTTGTTCCATTTTCAGATTAGCTGAAATGCCACTGATATTTTTTTGTGTAATATGGCTTTATTTCCTATCCTATTTTCTAAATACTTTATATTAATTTTCAGACTGACGCAGAGATACTTTGCGAGGATTCAGCTTTAGAATCGTCATGTCAGTCGACAGACACACTGAGCTCTCTCTCGGCTAGACTCGAGGATCAGTATGAGACGGCTCTGGCGGGCATGTCGTGGGCTGAACGTGTCGACACACTGGGGGCACTGGAAGAACTTGTCGCTAGAGATCCTGGTTAGTACCTTTGTATTTACAAAAAATATTGGGAAATTCATTAAATGAATGAAATCGTTTATTTGCTAGAAGTAGTAGTCTTCAATAGTCTTCTTATTCTTTTTTCTTCCTTTTACTTAATCAGTTCAGCATAATATTAAACTGTTTAGATGCAAGATGTTAAATCTGGGTATAACCAAGTCAAAAAATTATTTAATGAGGTAAACAGTCATATGTTTGTTAATACCCGACTTGGTACAACATGCAATCTCATAGCTTTTTGTGAACGAATGAATGAATGTCAACAGTTTATTGTACATACAAAACACATACATATTTTGTGTTGTACCTACTTATAAACATTTGTGTGTGGAAATGATGTTTGTTCTATGTTTCAGTGTTATTATCTATCATAAGATATACTTACAAAAAATAAAATTTCCTAAGTATTCTATCAGCAATTTAGTTTCCATATTACAAGCTCTGCTTAGTTTGGTACTAATGTTTATTTGAATTTATTTTTAGATAAATGCTAGCGAGTCTTGGCAATATTTCTACACAGATTTTAATATGTTGATTGCATATATATCCAGGTCGTGCCCAACAGCTGCACACGAAGCTATCGCAAGGCATGAAGCGCCGCGGCAGCTTGCAGGACGCGCTGCGCCGGCTGCAAGCCAAGCAAGCGCGGGCACAACTACAACGTACACACTTCCATACTGAACGGGCCAAAAAGATACATCAACTGCTGGCTAGAGTTGAGGAAGTTAAGGTTAGATATATACAACAAGCCGTCGCCCGCGGCTTTGCTCGCGTAATACCAGCATACGCATTATTTGGTTAAAATCTTTGATCCTAATTTTAGATCCTATAGGGTGCGACTTTTCAAAATTCTTTTCTTAGTGAACCCCTACACTACACTACATAAGGATACTACCCTCCAAATGTCATATCTCTAGGACTTACAGTTTAGGCTGTGCAGTGATTGTCAGTCAGCCTCAAAGAGTTTTATGCATTTAGAATGATGTACTTACTAGCAGTTCGCCTCGGCTTCGCACGGCAATGGTTGCAATCACCTTTGCAAATCGCATCGATACCGCCATCTAGCTAGGTACCAGTCTTACCTAAACTACAAAATCATTGAAACTCTTGAAAAATTTAAAAATTGAAAAAAAGTGGTAGCTCACTTTATATTCGTTCGCTTCGCTCACTCGATCAATAAAACAAAATAACATTTGTTTATTTTTATTTACAGGTGGCCAAGAATCAACTTATTGACGAAAAACGAATAAGAATGGAGAGACGCCTTCAGAAAGCCGCTGAAAATCGCGATCAACACTTAAAGGTATCAAACTGATCTCACCACTCACTTTGTATAGCTATCTTTTGCACTGTACTCCAAGATCTGATGATGACAAGAAATGATGAGAAGGATCTATGGAGATTGCCATGGTTTCGAAGCGCTCGTGGCTAGGCTTGCTTAGTCAATCTTCACCGATTATTATAAGTTAAGCTGTGTTCAGCGCGGTCACTATTTGGATGGGTGACTGCTAGTGGCATTTACATCTGAGCTCCGTGCTTCGGAAGGCACGTTAAACTGTCCCGGCTCTAGCAGTCGTTAAGCCACGACGGAGGCCTCAAGGCGGCCTAAAATCTCCGTCACCAGAGTTGGCCACTAACTCATACGAGCTTGCTTGATTGCCATGGTTTAAAATGTTTGTAAATTGAATGAAAATGAAATAATTTATTTTCTAGGTAAAATAAGCTCTTATAAGGTTTTTAAAAAGTTTCACATATCTCACCAAATACATTGGCATGCAAATATTATAATACAACTAATACCGCGTTCACACTATGCCATTGCCGCTGCCGGCACGAATGCCGCGATTAATTCCGGAATGATTGCCACAGCAACATCGCCAAGTTCATGCCCTAGCTCTTTGGTGAGAATAAAGGCGATGTTGCTGTGGCAATAATTCCGGAATTAATCGCGGCATTCATGCCGGGCATAGTGTGCACGCGCTATAATGAAGTAACTTAGGTAGGTATCCTACTACTTATTAATATGCACTTTTATCGCCAATAATATAGTTAGGTAACATAATTTTGTACGGTTGAATATCAGTTCTATCAATTAATTTCTATTATTAGTCATTCTGTATTCAAAATTCGTTCACACTGTAAAATGTTCTGTTAATAGGCCACATTCTTAGCTAAAATTAACTTGTTCAGGATATAGTACGCAAAGCACACGACGAAGAAGAGAAACTTCGTGAGATCGCGTTTATAAAACAACTCGAGGCGGAGAATCGAAGGCACGAATTTCTGGAGCAATGCCGCTCACACACCACTAGGCTAAGGGAGATGCGAAGAGAAAGGTTGGATAAGTTGGTAAGTCAGAATAATAGTAAAATATATTGCAAAAAGTTTAAGTCAAGAGCTACTCGTGCTTTGGGTCGTGGGTTTGATCCCCACTGAGAACAAACATTTGTGTATTTCAAACATAGATGATTGTTCTATGGTAGGAAAAATTTGTAATAATTATGTATTCTATCAGCAATCTAGTTTACATAGTTTCCATAGCTTGATAAGTTTAGGACTAGAGGGCGTTGTGTGAAATGTACATAATCATTTCAAATAAAGTGCTATGTTTGTTTATTTATTTATTTATTTGAGTCCCCAACATCATATAAACCGAATCACTGAATATAACAACAACAAAATAGAGGCATGCCAAGTGTTACAATAATTATAGGAGACAGACAACAAGCTATAAAGATTAGAGCAAAATAATTGCTAGTTTTTATTATTTTGTTCTTGTGCTAGAGGCTAGTCTTTTTTGTTATTCTAAATATTTTAATTACATGTTTCTTAAAGTTGCCATGTATTATTTAAATATTATTATTTGTAGGAGCAAAAAGCGGCTCGCGAGGCAGCTGTAGGCGCTCGTAAGAAAGCGCTTGAAGCGGCTAGAAAGCAACACGTCGAGAGTATGTTGGAACGACGTAAGGAACGAGACGCACGCGTCGAGGGACTCAAGGAACTGAAGAGACAGGAACGGGATGATGCAGCCAGGGAGAAGGTAATAAAGCGCACATATACAGCGCTTTAAGCCGCTGAATAATTCTGGAAGTGGTTAGACACCGCTTGAAGTGGTTAGTTAGCCCTTGAAGTGGTTACACACCGCATGAAGCGGTTACACAGCGCTTAAATCACCTACTTTAATAGACAAATAAATGATTTTTTACTTTTACTTTTGTTAAAAAGCGCTTGAAGTTGTTAGTTATTGCTTGAAGTAGTTAGACAGCCCTTGAAGTGGTTATACAGTCCTTGAAGTGGCTAGAAAATCCTTCATGTGGGATATCAAGAACAAACATTTATTTGATGGCAAACATAGATGTTTGTTCATTGTTTAGATGTTATATGGACTCTAAGAATGTATGTATTGACAGGCGTCATGGCTCAGTTGGTAGTAGCTCTGCCTTCCGTGCTGTGGGTCGTGGGTTCGATCCCCACCGAGAACAAACATTTGTGTGTTGTAAACATAAATGTTTGTTCTGTGTCTGGGTGTTTCTATGTATTATAAGTATGTATTTACAAAAAAAAATGTATGTATTCTATCAGCCATCTAGTTTTCATCGTACAAGCTTTGCTTAGTTTGGGACTAGAAGGCGTTGTGTTAGTGTCTGTGAATATTTATTATTATAATTATTAAAACAAAATTATAAAGTCTACTTTTCATAGTAAACCCTATGTTTATTTTCAAACTAGATGGCGTTGTGAATTATTAATATTTAGTGATAACTTGTTAAAATTAACTTTTGGTCCACTCCATTCAATATAGATCGTTATTCCAACAGGCAGAAGGTGTAAAGTCTCGCCTGTCAGCGCTAGCGGCGGCGGCGGAACTAGAAGCCGTAGCTCTCAGATCTCGTATACGAGATAAACAGGACGCCAGCCAACAGAGATTGGAATCTCATCTGCAAGCTATCAGGGAAAAAGCCACCACTGGACCAAGGCAGCCCGTTAGTGTCATAATATTTTTTTTTATTAGTTTTTATTATTAGCCTCCTATAACTCTGATTTAATAATCTAATTAATTATTATATATAGGTAATTTTAGTTAAATTATTATTCCTGTTTTTTTTTTAGTAGAAAATATTTCGTAGGTATGGTTTTAGTTTTTCATTTTTCGTTTAGTTTTTTTTTTTTATATCTTAATCTATAGGATGCTTAAAACTCGTCATCTTATCATCCTGTAGAAGTCCACTGTTGGACATAATCCATAGCAACTATACGTATTCTGTGGCCACGTTCTGTGCGGTCACTATTTGGATGGGTGGCCGTTACATTTACATCTGAGTGCGTTCGTGCTTCGGAGGGCACGTTAAACTGTCCCGGCTCTAGCAGTCGTTAAGCCATGACGGAGGCCTTAAGGCGGCCTTAAAACGCCGTCACCAGAGTTGGCCACTAACTCATACGAGCTTGCTTACTAATTTCAGACTACATCAGAAAGCCAAGAGCCAGAAAAGACGGAAAAAAACGAAGAAGAAGAAGCTAAAGCCGCTTTAGAGAAAGTGAAAAAAGAAAGAGAGAAATTGAAGAATATTCGGAAACGAGCTAAGAAAATGAAGCAAAAGTTATTAGCAGAGTAAGTATTTGTACCTACTATATCATATTTAATTGTATTTATCCTTTATTTATCATCTTCTTCTAAATATATAAAACTCTTTTGAAGCTGACTTAGAATCAACGCACAGCCTAAACTATAAGTCCTAGAGGTATGAAACGTAGAGGGTAGTATCCTTATATAGTGTAGGGGTGCACTAAGAAAGGAATTTTGAAAAGTCACTCTAAATAGTCTAGAATTAGGATCAAAGATTTTAACCAAATAATGTGTAGCAAAGCCACGGGCGACAGCTAGTTTATTCATATGTTTGAGAAACTTATCGTACTAATATTATAAACGCGCAAGTTTGTAACTATGTATGGATGGATGTTTGTTACTCTTTCACGTAAAAGCTACAGATCCGATTCCGATGAAACTTGGAATATATATTGTCCGTGACCTGGATTAAAACATAGGCTACTTTTTATCCCAAAAAATTTACGGGAACCAACGGGACGCGAACGAAGTCGCGGGCGGCACCTAGATAGATAGATAGATAGATAATATTTTATTGTACACAAGGGTAAGGTACGTACAAATCTTAAAAATAACTTTGTATAGTACAATGGGCGGCCTTATCGCTGAAAGCGATTTCTTCCAGGCAACCGTAACTAATATAGGTTCCTGTTGCCGTGTGGGTGTGTACTACAAAGTGTTCACTATTTCAGAACTCAATACTCGAAAGTTCTAGAAGCAGCTCAGATCCACAACTTGATACACCCACGCTCTGCCAAAATGCACAAACTGATCAGTCAAATATTCAACTTGATCAAGCCGTTCATGCCTGATACTGATTTAGAAATTAAAAATAATTGTAAGTACATAATTTGTTTATAAGATTCACAGTTTTTTGAAAAAGAATTAAAATGGGATACTAAAGCCGGAATACTCAAACGCCATTTAAATTAAATTCACGCTTAAGCGATTGCCATCTCTTACAAATGAGTAATGTCAAACAGGGCCAGAGCAATTTTAAGTGGCGCTTCAATTTGAGTGACGTTTCTGTATTCCGGCCTTATAATAGTTTTTTTTTTATTATTGTTATTTTTTTAGGTGTGGATGAAATGCAAAAAATGACAAATAATAATGAAGAGGAAAAACCTAAGAAGAAAAAGAAGAAGAATAAGTCCAGGTAAGAATAAATAATTAATAATATTCATGGACATTACACACAACGCCATCTAGTCCCAAACTAAGCAAAGCTTGTACTATGTGACCTAGATTTCTGATAGAATACTTAAGTATTTAATTTTTTTGGTAAATACATACTTAATACATAGTAACATCCAAACACAGAACAAACATTATGTTTGCCACACAAATGTTTGTTCTCGGTGGGGATCGAACCCACGACCCACAGCACATTATTAACAAGTAATATTCATAAATAAAATATGTTGTTCTCAGTGGGGATCGAACCCACGACCCACAGCACATTATTATCAAGTAATATAATATTGATAAATAAATTATGTTATTTATTTCAGAGATCGTCATTTAAGTGCATGTGATTCAATAAGTAGCTCTGTTAGTGACATGAGTCGAAGTAACAAACAGACAGCGCCATCTGTTATCGACATATTAGCACTGGAGAAACTGCTCAACGAATTGCATAGAATGTGCACTAATACTGAAAATAGGATTGTTATTGTAAGTTTATTTTGATATATCTATTTGTTATAATAGTTTTTTTTTTGACAGTGAAATGTTACACAACGCTTGTACAATGTGAACTAGATACTTATAGAATACTTATATAATTTTTTGGTTAATACATAATACTTATAATACATAGTAACACCCAGACACAGAACAAACATCTATGTTTGCAACACAAATGTTTGTTCTCGGTGGGGATCGAACCGACGACCCACAGCACGGAAGATAGAGCTACTACCGACTGAGGAATGACGCATACATGTCGATTATATAAGTACATATATCCAAACTGGCTTTGGGACTACCAAAGTAGGGTAGGTAGTACTTTTGTCAGAGTTATTTTGTAATAGCGCCATCTATTATTGACATACTAGCATTACTTTTACAACGGATGCTCGTCCGTTATAGAAACCGGGCATCGACAATTTTTTTATTCATTTAGTTGCAAGACGAGAAGACTTTATTCACCAAAATACACGCCATCAAGACCCTGGGGCAGTTGCTTTGTTTTGCTGTCGAAAGGGAGGACTTAGCTGAACAAATTACCAGCAGGTTTGTATAACATTTTACTAAGATATTTGTGTAGTATTAGCATATTTTTGTATGATAAGAAATACTAGAAAAGTTAAGAATATACCGAGTTCAGACTATCTCATGCCGCTGCGGGCATTATTGCCGCGGACTGCCACAGCAATATCGCCTTTATTCTCATTAGAGAGCAAGGGCATGAACTTGGGCCGGGACACACTATGCTCGTGCCCACTTCCCTGCCCAAGTCCCTGCCGACTGCGGCGTAGTGTGAACGCAACAATACGTAGGTAATAGCACGCAGACTTAGACAAACATCGATGTTTGCCATACCACGCCATACTCAAACGTTGTTCTTAGTCGAGGATCGAACCCGCGACTCACAGCACGGAAGGCAGAGCTGCTACCGACTGAGCTGCGACGCCGGTATAGATTCTATTCGGTAGTAGTGTTACTTTCTGTTCCTCAGTGATCTAGGATTCGTTAGCGCCATCTATTGGAAGTATGACGCACTTTTTTTAGATTAGTTCTCATGGAGCGTGCTAGATGGCGCTACACTCAAACTCACCGGTGCCTTTTCTACCCGTCTGTTAGTATGTGACTGGTTTTGTATAATATAATGAATATGTATTGTCCACAGAGCTCTCAGTACATGTATGAGCATTCTATACAAGATAACAGACGCATGTCCGCTCTCTGCTTACATATGGCTCACTCATTCTGGCATTGTGCATACTATAATGCTCATGAACCAACAAATGGTAAGTACTTACTACTTATAATCGCGAAATAACTCTTATCCTACCCTACTAATATACTATACTAGTTTGTTTGTATCCATGGATGTTTGTTACTCTTACAACGCAAAAACTACTGATTTGGATGAAACTTGTAATATATAAAGTTCGTAACCTGGAGTAACACATAGGCTACTTTTTATTTCGGAAAATCAACAGGATCGAATGGGATGTGGATAAAGCCGCGGGCGGAAGCTAGTAAACGTAAATATTTATGGACGTTTCACACAACGCCCTCTAGTCCTAAACTATGTACAGCTTGGAGTATGGGAACTAGATTGCTGATAGAATACTTACATAAATATACATACTTATAATACATAGTTACACTCAGCAGAGAAGATCAGATATACCTATTTTTGAAAAAATTACGAGTTTTGAATGCCTAAATAAATATTTTGTTGAAATAAGTACGGCTCTAAAATATTTGTTACAGCGCCATCTATCACAAGTTAGAAATACTAAATTGGTAAGCACTACGGTAGAACTCCAAACGCACCACGTGTAAATGATATTGGTTGAACAGTTTCATAGATGGCGCTAGCAGGAATGTTTTATGACAAAAGCATTAGAAATCAATAGTATTCATCTTTGTTCTCTTTTTAAAGTAAATTAGTTCCATATAAGTACCTACATCAAAATGACAGATAAAGGTTATAAATAAAAGAAGAAGGTACTTACCACATTTTTCTTTAACCAAACAATTAGGTGGCAGAATAAAATCCAAATTTCTGTCACCGTGTATACATAGCATTGGGATTACGCATTTCCAAATGCATTCAAGTTTGACCGGGTTTGAACCCACGACCGTACAACCAAAAAGCTAATAGCCCATCACAAAGAATTTGGCGAAAAAAGGGTGGAAAAAATGCATAGCAAAGTTAGATTAAAAAAAATTGTTCAGTTTTTTGCTTAACCGGCAAAAACAAATAAAACGCTGAATTGCCTTTTACTGTTCCCTGAATTACAACCCTAGCGTAGGTAAAGCATATCACCATAGAGTAATGTACCTACAGATAGAGGTCGAGAACACAATCTAGCATTTTTATTTATAAAACAACTTTCAATTTCATATTTTGGGATATTTTTTGTGTACTTGCCTATTTGGGCTATTTGGTTACATTTGATATCAAGACACATTTGAAGATACTTTCGTCAGAAATGAAAATTAAGCAGTTTTTTCTAACATTAGGTATACGGAAAATCGACGAATACGATGAGACGCATTTATTAGATTTCAAGTTTACTAAAATTATTGTTGAAAGATTTTGATGAAACTTTGCTAAGGGAGGATTTTGAGTATCAAATCTTGAGAGCTCTCTACACTCTACGCATGGAGATTACTGAATTGTTTACAGATGTTTATAATAAATAAATAAGTATTGTTGATATCACACAACGCTCTCTAGTCCCAAACTAAGCAAAACTTGTACTGTGTGAACCAAATTGCTGATAGAACACTTACATAATTTTTTTTTGTAAATACATTTTCCCCTGCCTGCAGTCGCAAGGTCGCTACGGGGATTATTGGACCAAAGTTCCAGAAATCCCCTGCTGCAGGGGAAAACTGGAATGAGCCTTATGATACATAATAATATTCGATATATTCCAGAAATCCCCGCTTAGAAATTCCTACCAGTGGTCTTATCTGGATAAAATATGGTTCATACCCGGATTCTGTTCATACTATCATTGCTCTACTACATATGACAGCTCTACAAAACTTTTCTATTTGCGTGAAAGGGGTAACGCACATTTGCCGGCCGGTTAGTTTTGATGACTTCAATCAGTTGTCGTCAACCTTTGGCTCGAACTTTAGCAATTTTGTAAACGTATGGAAAATTAGGTTTACGATTTAGGCAGCGTTTTGTACTGATTGAAGTTAAGTGGGGTCTTGCAAGTTTGTATTGCTTAGACGTACTTATACCTACATTAGATGTACCTAACAGTTGACATTTTACAATCGCTATATATAGGTATAGGTAGGTAGTAGAGAATAGAAAATTATTGAAAATGTATGGAAAGGGGATTCTAAACGAAGTCAATGGCAAAGCATATTTATTTGCATAATAACATTGTGTATTTTAGAGGTCGTATATTATGTAGCATTAAATCAATGTTATGACTATTTAGAGTTCGGTTTTTGACGTTTTCTATTCTCTTGTGATTTAAAGTCACCCGCGGTGTGACGGCTGAGCTGATTTTGATGAAACTTTGAATCGATACTAGTTTCAATATTGTTCTAAATGATTTACTAGAGCTAGTCTAGTAAATCATTTGCGTTTTCTATTCTCTTGTGGTTTAAAGTCACCCACGGTGTGACGGCTGAGCTGATTTTGATGAAACTTTGAATCGATACTAGTTTCAATATTGTTCTAAATGATTTACTAGAGTCTAGTAAATCATTTAGGACAATCTAATCATTTAGAAAAAAATAACGTAAAATGTCTATGTCTAGTTACTAGACTATAAACTTTTTACGTGAGTTTTTTTTTATATCTCTACATACCTAGTTACATTTAGCAAAGTCGCGGCAGTACCTAGTACTTCTCACTGACCACAGCCACCGGTGGCCTGCGACAGCCACTTTGTTTCCTTTTTCATGCATTTTATAGGCTCGCCGCACACGTGCACTAGCTACACCACATGAAGCTATAAAAGTGGTTGTTTTGGCCACTGGTGGCTGTGTCTATGTAATAAGTACGTAGAGACTGGTAGTTATCTTGCTATGAAGTAAATGTAGGTGAATTTATGAAATACAGTGAACCGTGTTGGGTTTCGTGACGGGAACGACAAATGTGCCCTCCAATTAGGGTTGGCACCTTCACAGAAACAAAAAATAATCACTATCCTACTAATATTATAAATGTGAATGTAAGTTTGTTTGTTACGCTTTCACGCGAAAACTACTTAACCGATCGTCATGAAACTTTGTACACATATTCTTGGAGGTATTAGAAGTAACATAGGATACTTTTTATTCCGGAAAATCCACGGGATCCAATGGGACGCGAACGAAGTCGCGGGCGGAAGCTAGTATTACATACGCGAAAGTTTGTATGGATGAATGGATGTTTGTTACTCATTCACGCAAAAACTACTTATCCGATTTGGATGAAAATTGGAATATATGTTGTCCGTGACTTGTATTAACTCATAGGCTACTTTTTATCCCGGAAAATCAACGGGATCCAACGGGACGCGAACTCTTCAGAAACGCCTAGAAGAATTCGCATAGCAAATTACCAACGACTACCAATAACAATCTGATATACCTACTGTAGTATAGAAGAAAGAAAGAAAGAAAGAAAGAAAATACATTTATTTCGGACACACTATACATACATAACAGCACAACAAGAAGAAAACAACATGGGTAGGACATATAACATAACTTAGGTACTAGTACTTAATTAAGTGCGAGGTAGGTATATGTATTATATACCTACCTGTCTAGGCGCAAATCATGTCGTGCTGGTGCATGCGTGAGCCAAAACGGGTCACAGCTCAGCCTGATGCCACTTCACATCGTGAAGTGGCGCTGGTTTTCAGCTGTGACCACTGGAGTGACCCCACGGACGATGAGCAATGCCTACGTAGGCAAGTACCTACATAGGCATTGCCCATCTTAGAGTAAGCGTATAGTATCTTCAAAATAGTATCAAGATGTATGTTTCACAGTGCCTAGATATCTATTTACTACCAATTCATAAGCATTCTGGTAATTCCTTTAGAAGTAGACATCATCATCATCAACCTATATTGGTCCACTGCTGGACGTAGGTCTCTCCCAAGACGCGCCACTGAGCCCGGTCTTCGGCTCTTCTCATCCAGTGTTTGCCAGCTACATGTCTCAGATCGTCGCCCCACCTAGCCGGAGGGCGTCCTACACTACGCTTGCCTAAACGCGGTCTCCACTCGAGTATTAGTTTGCTCCAACGATTGTCGGTTCTGCGGCAAACATGGCCGGCCCACTGCCACTTCAGCTTACTAATCCTCTGAGCTATGTCGACCACCTTGGTTCTCTGTCGGATAACCTCGTTCCGGATTCTATCCTTCAGAGAAATTCCGAGCATAGCTCTCTCCATAGCTCGCTGAGCGACTTTCAGCTTGTGGACCAACCCTACTGTCAGTGTCCACGTTTTGTAGAAGTAGACAAAAAAAGTAAATTCTGACGCGTTGGTTGCGCCAACCCTGTGGGATACCGTCGGTAGCGCGGTAAGTGGGTGGCCGCCCTAAAAGCGACGTTAATGCATCTCTGTGCCTCGTTCACACGCGCCACTTGACTTGCGCTAGTATAGTACTCGTCTACTAAACTACTCTGTACTGTCACTGACGTTAGAACTGAAACAGTACGCTCTGTATTGTACACATTTTGTAATAATCTGGGAATTAATACATGCGTACTGTAAGCATCCTAAGAATTGATGTGCCTTGATCACGAATAATGTGAAAATCGCCAACGTATCGTAACGCGAGCGTATCCGAGATACACTGCGCGGTGATACTACAACGGTTGGCAGTCGAGCTGGCATTGACGCGCAATGTAACTCGAATACGTTAACGCGGCGACTGTCAGATTTGTTCGTGATAGAGGTACTGGACGTCTCTTTCTCCGACGACACTTTCAAACATTAACCAAAAAGAAAAAGGAAATAATATTTATTGTCTTTTTGCACTATTCTAAGATTCTTAAATTATAAACACTAAATCCCGTAGGTAGACTGATTTACCTATAGCTGAAGCACTGATCAAGTATATGCTTAAGTAAAGATTTCTTTATCAGCGTACGGGCTTAAGGATTCATTCGACTTTGTATTTCTTCACAGCAACAGAAACAAGACGATAGGTTAGTTATAATCATATTCATTCATTCATTCATTCATTCATTCATTCATTCAATATATATAAAACTCTTTTGAAGCTGACAGAGAATCAACGCACAGCCTAAACTATAAGTCCTAGAGGTATGAAATTTGGAGGGTAGGTTCCTTACATAGTGTAGGGGCGCACTAAGAAAGGAATTTTGAAAAGTCACACTCTAACGCGAGCAACGCCGTGGGAGACGGCTAGTGAATCATAAAAATTAAAAAAAAGCTTATGCCGTGTAACATCCGCAATAGCAGATTTAAAAAAATACTTTAATCTCAGATTTCGCTACCGTGTGCAATAAAAATACAAAAAATGCGAACCGTAAGCTTTTATAGCGCTGTTAAAATAAAATAAAAATACTTACCTCTAATTAGATTTTAACCCACTGTTTGGAACAAATTCTGGACCGTTTTTGTGCGGAAAAAAATCGATAAGTATTTTTCTTTTTTTTATCGGTACGGATGTGGTCTCATACCGACACGACGTTAAAGGTACTAAATTAGGTTTTTAAGGTGAATGGTACTTTTTGTTGAAATTTGCATTTTTTTGTTTGATAAATTGCGATTCGTAAATTTTATCTGGACTAGAGTTATTTTGGTTATTTTGGTCATTTTGGTTATTTTGGAGAAGATTGGTTGTGGTTATAAAGAAATATTCTTTAGTTGGGCTTAGTTTACGTAAACATTTACGAAATTGTTTTTTCATTTTTTTTTTTTATTTTTTTTTATTTAACCTATTGTGTCCCACTGCTGGGCAAAGGTCTCCCCCAAAGTCTTCCACTGGTCCCGGTCGTTGGCGTTGTTCCACCACTCTCTTATGTGAACGTCGAGATCGTCCCGCCAACGTCTTCTCGGCCGGCCCGGTCGTCGCCTCCCGTTCTCAGGCACCCAAGGAGTGACGATTTTCGCCCACTTCTCAGGTTGCATCCGACATACGTGGCCCGCCCACTCCCACTTGAGCTTCGCCGATTTACTGCCTACGTCGGCAATGCCAGTCATCGAACGCAGCATTGTATTCCGCACCCGGTCGATCCGTTTTAGGCCGAGAACACTGCGTTCCATTGCCCGTTGGCAAATCTTAAGTTTAGACTTCTGTAACTCAGTCAGTGACCAAGTCTGAGCACCGTAGGTTAGGACGGGCAGGATACACATGTCGATGAGTTGGCGCTTAAGCGATAGTGGAAGGTCGCCCTTCATGTGCACCTTCATGGACCAGTAGCTCTTCCAGGCGTTCTCGATGCGGCGATCGATCTCCTTATCCTGCCTGTTTTCGAAGCTCGCTAACTGGCCCAAATAGATGTATTCATCGACATACTGTATTACCTGCCCATCTACCTCGACCCTACGTTTCGTGCTATTGGTCATAACTTGAGTCTTTGACCGGTTCATTTGAAGTCCAACCTTAAGACTTGCCGTGCTCAGATCTTGGAGCATAGTTTGGAGTTCCTCTGATGTTGGGGCAAAAAGAACTATATCATCCGCGAACCGCAAATTCGTAAGGCGTTTATCTTCGATGACAATTCCTTTTGTACTCCACGAAGCTGCTAGGGTTTTGAAGACTTCTTCTAGAGCGCTTGTAAATAATATTGGTGAAAGTGGATCACCCTGCTTAACTCCTTTTTGAACGGTAAATAATGGGCCATTTGAGTGTAATTTTATATTTGCGGTACTATTATTATATACTAATTTAATTAAATCTATGTAAGTTTTTTCTATTTGTTGGTTTTCTAAGGCTTCAAATATAGCAGAATGCTTTAAACTATCGAAGGCCTTGGTGTAGTCTACAAAGGCTACGTAAAGTGGTTTATGGAATTCGGAATATTTTTCTATTACTTGATTAAGGGTGTGAAGGTGATCTGTAGTAGAGAAGCAGGGTCGGAAGCCGGCTTGTTCAGGTGGCTGATGCTGATCAAGCTTTATTTTGATACGATTTTGGATTGCTTTAATGAAGGCTTTGTACACGTGTGATACAAGGCTGATGTATCACACGTGTACAAAGTTTATCAATAATTTTAAACTCTTCAGTGTAAATTTCAGATTCTGCCCTCTTAGAAATCAATAATTTAGTTTTAGTAGACAGTTTAGTTTTGTTCTTCCCACCAGAATCCCTTATGGTTTTGCTGCTATTTTCTATCCCTTTAACAATAGCTTGATATTGTTCATCGACATCTTCGGTTTCATTTAGTTTTAGATTTGAAAATTGATTAGAGAGCTCAATATTAAATTGGTCGGAATTTTTAAGTAATGTATTTTTGGAATGTTTTATAATTTTTCTTTTAAATTGTTTGTATCTGTGAATTTTGAAATTGAACTTGATTTTGGCACGAACTGGTCTATGGTCGGAGCTGTAGTTTATTTTGTTGATGACGCTAACATCTTTAATGATAGACTTATCTGAAGAAAGAACAAAGTCTATCTCGTTTCTGTATATTCTATTTGGTGCTACCCAAGTCCACCGCCTCTGTGGTTTTTTGGTGAAGAAACTATTGGCTACACTCATACTCTGCCCAAAAGCGAAATTAATTAATCTAGTACCTCGCTCATTGCGGTCTCCTAATCCAAACTGGCCGAGTATGGCGTCATTATCATTTATTTGCCTAGTCCCAAGTTTCGCGTTGAAATCACCGAGGACTATGTTCCAAGTACCTCGGTTTTCTTCGCATGCTGTGTTTAAAAGGTCATAAAAACATTCTATTTCTTCATCAGAGTATGTTGATGTTGGTGCGTATACCTGGATAACAGTGAGAGTAGTTTTTGGTGTCAATTGAAATTTAAGTGCAGCAATACGTTCAGAATATCCCACGAATTCGATTATATTATCTTTCCACTTCTTAGCCACCAGGAACCCCACACCATGCTGTCCGCTGGTTTCTCCGAAGTGGTAAAATATGCAATCATCACGCTCCTCAGTTTCCTCTCCCAGTCTTCTTACTTCCGCTAGGCCGACTATATCCCACTTTAGTTCTTTGAGGGCGTTTTCCAGTTCTATTAAGCGCTCGTCGCTCATTAGCGTTTTCACGTTATACGTTAGAACATTTAGCGTTTCGGTGTCCTTTATAATATTAGCCGAGGTCGTTTGACGGATGGATCTCGCTCGGAGATTCTTCGCACCCCTGACCCCAGGGCCGGCATGACGCCCGTCAACGCCAGCACAGCCGCTGGAGCCCCCGAGCACTTGGGGCCATCTTTGTGTTGTTCTTACCATATTTGGGGGGGGGTTTGGACCATAACCCGCCACGCTGGTCCATTGCGTGTTGGCGGGTGATTTCGTCAGAGCCTCGTTCGTTAATCGGCAGGGTGCACCGCTTGCAGGTGAGGTTGACTTGGAGCCCGAGAGATAGTATTTGGGCCCCCTTACACCCCTTGTTTTTTCATACAGTTTTTTTTTCTATCCACCTGAATTCCGGATTATATTTTGTCAGTAGCTGTCGCCCGCGGCTTTGCTCGTGTGGTAGCAGCACACGCATTATTTGGTTAAAATCTTTGATCCTACTTTTATACCCTTTAGGGTGCGACTTTTCAAAATTCCTTTCTCAGTGCATCCCGGCACTACATAAGGATACTACCCTCCAAATTTCATACCTCTAGGACTTATAGTTTAAGCTGTGCGTCGATTGTCAGTCAGCTTCAAAAGGGTTTATATTTTTAGAAGATACATTCTTTATCAATTCGCGTCACTTCCAAATAATCTTACAAAACCTAACGGATCAAAATTAACTACCCACATCAAACATTCCTGCATTAAAACAATAAAAACAATACGAGTACATTGTTGCAGCACAGTTAAATACGATTCGGTATTCTCATCCTTTGAAAGTTCCGCTAAGTACAATGCCATGCATTTTAATTAATTTCCGTTGCCAGTTTGATTTTATTTTATTTTGCTAACTTCAAAAAACTGAATTGTCAAAAAGTACTTATAAAAGCCATGCATGACTGTATATCTCATCATCTCGTGCCAGGTTCAAAAGTGAGTGTCACTGAAACTCGTATCCGTCTATGAATTTAATATCTGAATTTCTATTAAAATAGAATAGGTATGGGATTTTAGATGTTTGCCGAAATATGTACATACGATAATGTATACGTTACAAAATTATCATCTATTTGGTTCCTTGCGTTTTGCAAAATAAAGTAATATTTTAAAACAAACTTGTTCCAAACAAAGAAATGTGTCGCGAAAATACAAAAAAAATATTTGGAAGTATCGCAAGTGACCGCAACCTCATAAACAACTAGATTTACCGCGATAAAAACATGCGAGAATAAAAAAAACACGAATAAGGATAAAACAATTTAAAGATGGCGTCAGAGATAAGGACGTTTAACAAGGCCGCGCGATCACGAGTCAATAAACGATATATTAATTGCAAATAATGTGTGCCCGGGGTTATAAAGTTGGTTGAGAAATTAGGCAAAGATCCAGGAATATGTCTGCGTAGGTGCGGGATCAAACCATAAACGCGTGTCACAAATAAATAAAAAGAAACTTAATTTAACTTCTTCTACTTATGGCCTCTGCCCGTCATTTCGACAAACAATTTTGTCAGTGTCAAGTAAAATATTATTATTTGAAATAATATAGGTCAAGTCATCGTCAAGTCGGCTGTCGTTTGTTTTGAAAGCAAAATGGTGGGTATTTTCTACAAAACTTGGAGACGAATTTTTCACATTCAGAAAAACCCATTTATTCCAATGGCTCACGCTTTATGTTACGACCTAAGTATTATTGGTTAAAATTCCACCAAAATTAAACATGCAGACCAAAAGAAGATGGCGGGAAGAACTTGACCATTTCTTGACCGACTGGCAGAGCGTAGCCCAAGATCGGAGTGCGTGTGGAAGGAATGGGGGGAGGCGTTTGCTCAGCAGTGGGACACAAAGGGCTGAATATAATAATAATAATAATAATAAGAGCGAGTAACTAGCCCGTGTAAACGCGCCCATCCCTAATGGCGGCCCGACTTGATGTACCGTCTCCTAGTCGTATAACGCTATCCTTTTATATTTTTACACCTTTATTATGAAAATAAACTAAACTACCCTCTAGTTTTCTGCGTTGGGATTATTTGTCACTGCTCTGTCTGGATGGCCCCCATCCGATGGACCGATGGTATTCTGAATGTCAGTGGACGAAGAAGGATCCAAATCTGCCTGGAACCCTGTGAAAGATGTCCAGCAGTAGACCGTCAGGCTTATATTATACTAGCTTCCGCCCGTGGCTTCGTTTGATCCTGTTGATTTTCCGGGATAAAAAGTAGCCTAAGTGTTAATCCAGATTACGAACTATGTATTCCAAGTTTCATCCAAATCGGACCAGCAGTTTCAGCGTCATTGAAACACAAACATCCAAACATCTAAACTATAACATCCTTCCTACTAATATTATAAACGCGAAAGTTTGTAAGGATGTATGTGTGTTTGTTCCTCTTTCACGCACAAACTACTGATCCTATTTAGATAAAACTTGGAATATATTATGTCCGTGACCTGGATTAACACATAGGCCACTTTTTATCCCGGAAAATCGACGGGATCCAACGAGACGCGAACGAAGTCGCGGGCGGAAGCTAGTTTATAATATTTGTGAGTTTACTTAAATACCTACATTTTTTGTTTCCTAAAACAGAACAAGGACATGCTGACCGACCATCGCGAAGACAACCTCATGAGGACCCTCGCTGAAGCATTGTCCGTCGGTCTGAATAACGTGCTTCATGAACCTCACGCCATCACCAAGAGCCATCTGGTACAAAAGCGGGCAAGGGGGCATAACCTTATAAGGTCAGTGGAAGTTATCAACCTGTTAAGCTATCAACAATAAACTCGTCAACCTGTTAAGCCATCAACATGCTAAGCCATCAACATGCTAAGCCCTCAACATAATAAGTGATTAATCTGTGCTCGGCTGTCAACATGTTAAACCATCTGGTTGTCCCAAGCTTATCAGGTCTGTGGAAGCTATTAGCCTGTTAAGCTATCAACAATAAAGTCAACCAGTTAAGCTATTGACATGCTAAGCTATCAACATAATAAGCCATCTATCTGTGTTCAACTGTAATCGTGTTAAGCCAACTAGTTCCTAATCCTCACGCCAAGAGTCATTTGGTGCATAAGCGGGCAAGAAGGCATAATCATCAGTTTTGCTATTGCAAACTACGGAAGTCTCCGTACCAATGAGTTTTTTTTAAACCACTTGTTTCGTGTGGGTATGTTTCTATTAGCAAAGAAATCGCTGTCTAATAAGTCATCAACTTGACAAGCTATCAAGTGATTAAGCTATTTGCTTATAGTTCCTATTCGCTGAAGTAATTGACCGAATGAAGTGACTACACGTACCTATAGCTCTATGCAGATTAAACTATTATTATCAATGGATATTGAGCTATAATTTCTTTACCAACAAAGAAAATATGGCAACACTGTCTACATTAGCATGTCATAGCACTATGATACTCGCGGTACCTACTACCAGAGTGCTTTATTTAGTTAGGCGCGTTGTAATCTCATTTGTGTAATGTGTTTGTGACTTACCCCTGAGGAGGTATGGGGCGAAAGCGGGTCACGAAGTTACTTCAACTTTAGTGTTTTTCTTTTACGAAAAAATAAGAAACGTGAAAACTTTTTGTTTAATAAATAAGGTTTTTATTAGTTACTAGGTGCCGCTCGCGACTTCCTTCGCGTCCCGTTGGATCCCGTTAATTTTTCGGGATAAAAAGTAGCCTATGTGTTAGTCCAGGTAACGGACAATATATATTCCAAGCTTCATCCAAATCGGATCAGTAGTTTTTACGTGAAAGAGTAACAAACATCCATCCATCCATCCATACTTACAAACTTTCGCGTTTATAATATTAGTAGGAGTAGGATAAAAGTGATTAATAATAAAAAAAAGTGATTAGTCTTAAAAGTAATTGAAGTGAATAATTCGACCATTTTCTTGTGGATGTAGTCGACTAGGCTGAGAGGGTGGTATAGCTGCTACAAGCCTACAGTATCTAGTTGATAGAAATTTGGGTAAAAAAATCCCCTTAAAAGTCATTGATATTGTAAAATATTGTATTCTATCAGCCATCTAGTTTCCATCGTACAAGCTATGCTTAGTTTGGGACTAGAAGGCGTTGTGTTAAGTCTCCGTGAATATTTATAAAAATAAATAAAAAAATACCTAATTATTTGGCTAAACAAATAATTTAGTGGTTTTTTTTTTTTCAAAACTTTACAGAAACACTAAAAAGACTAACATCTACTGTCAAAAACACATCTGATTAATGATATTACTTACTAGTAACTGTCAAAAAACACTTTTAAGTAATGAAATAAAAACGATTGTCAAAAAAAAAAACATTGGTTTCATGAATGTACCTAATAATAATTAATTGACATAACACCACTACAAGTCAAATCATATTTAATTTAATCTCACTTTTAATTAATATATTTGTACGAAATCGTGCAAACCAGTCAGGTGGCGCCCCCACGGATCTGTCAAATGTAAAACAATACTCGTGACGGTTATTGGTATAGAAAAGTTTACCCGCGACTGCATTGTAAGCAAGGACTGTTTACTGCCGTCACTGATTAATGAATAGTAATGACGTATTAAAGCTTCATTCACAGCATACACTGTAGATGATGATGATAACACTAAGTACTAATGTAAGCGACGCGGATTTTTTTGACTAATCAATTTTTTTTTGGATTCTATGATGGTTACATGTTTTTTGTGTGAGAAAACGTGGCGAATTTTGCAATTGATTTGCATTTATTTTAATTATTAATTACATATTTTGGTAACTTATATTTTGTGAGAAAAAGTATCGAATCAAGTACCTATGTATTTACATTTTTTTTTTGTACCAGTGACATGTCCCGTAAACAAAAAACTGATAATTGTAATCTAGTTTTTTGTATCTATTGAATCCAAAGTTATAAGCAACAAAGTACAAATTCCGTTAATAATAAATTAGAGTGACACGGGGCAAAACGAACCATGTTTACTTTCGTTTTTAATTAAGCGCTATGAACGCATGGTAAGTCGCCATTGTCGGGATCTGTGCGACGCGGCGTGAACTGAATTGACAGTTTACGCAGTGATTGCGAGTCAATGAGCGTGCTCCATTCTTGAGCTCAGAATTTAGATTGAGAGAAATGGAATGGCGCGATGATTAATGCTTACTGGTGTTTATGTTTACTGAGGACTTTTTTATTAGGGTGGCTATGAAATAAAATAACAACATGTTGGTTGGTCTAAGTTGCGATCATACAAAGCAACATTAGACGCATGAAACTTACAGTTTTCAGTTGATTCTTAACGTGACTTTTTCTAGGTTTCACTCGTGAACAACTGGTATCTAGGTCACCTAGTTTATATAAGTTTTAAGTGATCTTACTGAATTCATTTAAAATACATATATTACAAGCCTAGTTTTATGTTTTACGTCGTTATGGTGTGCGTGTAAAAAAATGTCACATTTAATTTTCATGTCTTTTATCTGATATGAAAATGTACCAAATATTACCGAATTAGTTTTGTCTTGAAAAAAAAATAACATCAAAGAGTCACATTATTCCACAAATTCAACACAAATGGCACTTTATTTAATAATTTCTTTTCATCCCAAAAAAGCGTCTAGTCGAGTGATTGTCACAACATACCGTCATACAATCGCCTATTCAAGTACAAAGGGCTTGTGCGATGTCGCGTACTTCATTGTGTCCATATGGGCAGTATGTACGTTGCCCAGCCTCCCCTTCGGAACGAGAGAAAGGACTTAGGGACATACTTGCACCATCTCCCCCGAGAGAAAGTAATTTGAGATGTATCTGTGAAAGTTTTTAATATTAAAAAAAAATAGTTTTCTGATGTGTACATTATTAGGAGTCTGTATTTACGAAAAAAAAAAGATTTACTAATCGTATAACATTGTCAGTGTTTGAGCTCGTTTCGCACCACCCAGGGGACACGTGCAGGGTATATAAGTATTCTATCAATGTCGTCCAAGAATATTTATTTATTTTCTATTCTATACTATTATAAAACTATTATCTGTTTGCTTGTTCGCGGATCACGCCTTAACTACCGGACCAATTTCAACGAAACTTATACCATTCAGAAGCCCTTTTTCCGGATTCAAACATAAGCTATATTTTATTTAAATCAAAGACGTGGATTTTTTCTTAGATACAGCTTGAACTCTCTCAACCAAAAGCAGCCATTTGCTACGAGGTTCATTGTGTGCTGGTTGACAGATATTTTGGTGGAAAGTTTCGCACGCGTACCAAGTCGCGGGGTATCAGCTAGTATTTATATACAAAATCGCTAATATAAAAAGCATACGCAAAACTGAGCAATCACGGCACCCATCAACAATCCAAGAGTCCTCTACGCGTACCGATTGTAACTTAATATCGAATTAAACACTCCATCTCGATTCACCCTTCACTCGATACCATTATACTCTCGATACTGAGAGAATGATTGAACCTCTGGAGGGAGATGAAAGTATCGATACTTCTATTTACTAATGGGGCTATTGAAAATGTAGGTGGTAAATTCAGCTGAGCTTTATCTCCGCGGTTAGTGTTAGGACTATTTGTGAAAGATTTCGGCGAAATACCGATATCGTGTCTCACCAAGAGTCTGACGAAAGACGAAAGCAGTGACATGCCACATGTCGGAACGTCGGACGTGCCCTGTGAAGTGGTGCAATTGAAATCGCTCAACACGAGTTTCATTGATTGTATTGTCACTTTTTCTCATTAAAAAAAATCGGGTCAGCCGTTATGAAATGTCTTAAAATTTATTTAAATCTAGGAACGCTTTCATTTATTCTTCAACGTGGTTATTCCAAGTCAGTAGGTAGGAACCTACTCATACTCAGTAAAATCACAAAGAAAAGAGTGAATAGGTGGATTATAGCTAAGCGTGCTCCACCTTAGGCTGCAGCTACACTTACCATCAGGTGTGCTGGCAGCCAAATGCTATAAAAAAAAAGTTAATTTGAGATAGGTAGCTAGCCGGGCCCTTCGACGAAAACACCCAGTCCCTCAAATTCTGTGCTAGAAATATCACGACAAAATTGAATATCACAGTCCGCCTTCGTAACTTTGCAAATGAATGCAAACATTTAATTTTGTCGTTTGATCTCGATAGAGCCGGCTCTGTTATTAGTCAGTATGACATAGATGTCGCTTTGTTGCTCCGCCCATAGATTTGGCCCATTAACTGATTGCCTGGAATACTATTGACAGGCGTCATGGCTCAGTCGGTAGTAGCTTTGCTTTCCGTGCTGTGGGTTGTGGGTTCGATCCCCACCGAGAAGAAACATTTGTGTGTGGCAAACATAGATGTTTGTTCTGTGACTGGGTGTTGCTATGTATTATAAGTATGTATTTACAAAAAAATAATTTATATAATATGTATTCTATCAGCCATCTAGGTCCCATAGTACAAGCTTTGCTTAGTTTGGGACTAGAAGGCGTTGTGTTAAATGTCCGTGTATGTAATCCCGTACCTATGCTGATTTACTGATCAAGCACTGATCCGGACTCGAGCATAGATTTTTGTTTGAAAATCTACTCAAACCTATGCTTGAGTAACGATTTCTTTACCAGTCGCCTAGAGTAGAGCCCGAATGGGCATTTAGAGGATCCTCTACCTATAAGTACAATGGTCTACCTACATCGTCTATTGAAAAGTGTCGTAAAAACATAAAATATAGTAAAAAAATTATACATTTCGAAGCATGCGAATTAGTTGATAAATAAATGACGTATAGCAGAAATGCTTTATCCATAAAAAATCTAAGAAGCAGCTAAAATTAATAATAAAAATATAAAAAGTAAGTATCCAACAGAAAATGACTTAAAAGAAAATCAATTGACTTATTGTTTGCAAAGAGGGTAGTTAAATCTTCATAATTAGGCCGCATGTGACGTCCGCCCACCGATTCACAAATTAAAAAGTCGCGTAATTTGAAAATGGAAGCGGCCAGTGCCCCGTTGTGTTTGTTTGGGGGCACAGTGACAGCGATTAGCGTTTTCATAAGCTTATGTTATTAAAATGTTTGTTCGTTCAAGTTGGTGTAAGTTGATATTTCTGATGGTTGAGTTCTTAGGTCGCTTCGTGGTTTTCATGCTTCTGCGATAATTTGATATTTCATTCCATGTTTTAAAAATACCTTTGTAACATTATTTTTACCCATCTATTTCTTTTATATCTTATATGTCTAATGTACAATGTAAATGTAATAAAGATTATCATAGAATGTGAACAGCTCTCCTAGATAATCTACTCAAATCTCTATAAAAAAATAATTATACTACAAATTTTCAATGCAGTGTTGCGTGCGTTATACTATAAATAGCACTAGATATTGTTTCATAAAAAATAGGTTTTTCTAATTACATAAGTACCTATCTTTCATTCGATAAAGTACTCAGCGATATATCATCCTCGCTGACAGTTAGACCACGCCCCATCCCCAGTAACTCAACGAGGACAATTTTAATTTATTAAAAAACATCAGGGGTCGATTATTTGATATTCAAAGTCAATATTTATTTTTTATTATCGTCTATGTTGTACATCTGGACATTATGGATATAGTTGTGTCGTTGACGTGTTTTTTTTTTACAATGTTTGGAGAAACATTTCATTGAAATTTTATGCAAGCTTTTATAATATAACTAGCCGTCGCCCGCGGCGTTGCTCGCGTTCTAGACCCTTTAGAGTGTGACTTTTCAAAATTCCTTTCCTAGTGCACCCCTACACTATAGAAGGATACTACACTCCAAATTTCATACCTCAAGGACTTATAGTTTAGGCTGTGCGTTGATTCTCAGTCCGCTTTAAAAGAGTTTTATATATATTGTAAATAAGTAAATATTCTTGGATATTTTATACAACGCCCTCTAGTCCCAAACTAAGCAAAGCTTGTTCTACGAGAAATAGATTTCTAACATAGTAACATCCAGACATAGAAAAACATCTATATTTGCTGTTTGTTCTTGGTGGGGATCGAACCCACGACTCATCTATATTTGCTGTTTGTTCTTGGTGGGGATCGAACCCACGACTCATAGCACGGAAGGCAGAGCTATTACCGACTGAGCTGTTACGCCTGTCGAACTATACATCAAAGTATTTAAAAATAATATCCTAAAAACATTTTATCATTGCGAACTACATATTTGTATCGGCGCCCTCGACGTAAAACCCAGCGTTATTTTATTATAATGATACTCAACCCTTAAAAGGGGTGAAAGGGCTCAAATTCAATTTGTGTACCGAGATGTCTGCTCGATTTAACAGCAGGTGACATGTTTTGTGTAGAATTCAATGTACAAATTCATTTTAAATACTAGTAGTAGAGCTCTTTGTGAGAGCTCGTCCGGGTTCAGTACTAGCACCGTACCTATTTCTGCCGCCAAGCAGCGATGCTCGCATTGCTGTGTTCCGGTTTGAAGGGTAAGGGCGCCGGTGTAATTACAGGCACATGAGACTTCAACATCTTTACGTCTCAGAGTGATGGACGCAGTGCATTGCCTTACAGGGCACGTCCTCATTGGACCTGCTCTGTGAGGTAATGCATTGTTATAGGCAGAAGTTACTACTTAACATCAGGTGAGCTATCAGCTTGTTGGTATATACAGGGTGTTACCAGACCACTTCCGAAAACGAAAGGGGGAGCTACAGCACACCAAAACCCAACCAAAAAAAAATCAGTTATCCTGAAAAATAATTATAGCCGGAGAAAACAATGTTTAAAGATTTGTATTTATTTCGCCAGCCCGCAATGTACGCATTCACGTAGGTAAGGTCGAGGCGTAGTACTATTATTTATTCTGTGTCGTAAGTGCCTACTAACGTAGGTAGGTACTAACGTAGGTCGCTCGCACGTCGCGTACTTTAATGACCCGCGATGAACTCTCAGCTGTTCATGCTGCAGTAGACGTAATCTGCGTGCTGCGTGTACATTGCGGCTTTATTTATTTTATTTGTTTTTTTGCTTTTTTAAATGAGATAATTAGGTAGATATGTCTTATTATGTTGTACTGTGTGTATGTAACTAGAAAAAAAATTAAAAAGAGATAGTCAAGTCAATTTTTTTTTCGCGATTTTTTTCGCTTAATGTTTTCAGTATCATGGTCTGATTGGAACCTCCAAGTTTTCGGAAGTGGTCTGGTAACACCCTGTATGTATTCTATCATTAGTATATATATTTTAACATAGTTCAGTTAGTATTTTTTCGATTATAACTTTATGTAATATGTACACGGACCTACCTCTATAGTCACCTCTCTCTAGCCTCGAAGGTTTGCTGTAAGAAAACTCTTTTTAGGGTTAAGCTCGCCTTTGTACATGTTATCTATTTCTGTCTTCTGTTTAGGTGTTATTTTAGAGTTCAATAAAGAATTACAAGAATTAAAAATTCTCTACAATATCTAGGGTAGTTTACAATTTCGTGACACTCGGTCGCACAATTCCACAATCGAATTAGACAAATTGTAAAATTGCCCGCAATTTCTTGACACGTGTCTGTGACAGAATGATCAACTTCGTCCACGCTTCAACTTTCCATTCAAAAATCACCCTTATCACCTTACCATAAGGCTACATCAAATCATTGACGCAAAAGCACACTCTAATTTTCCATTCAAAAATCACCCTTATGTCTTAGTTCATAAGAGTTATTGAAACAGGCACGTGCTAGTGCATAGTTTTCATTTATACCTTTGGGATTACGAATGATAGAGTTTCTCTGGAGAATTTGTGTAACGGTTCTATTTTTTCTATGACACGTGCCAAATATAAAAAAAAAAACATGTGTGCAATTCATACGTGGTAGAAGTGAAACCTTCAAAAACCAATATGCAGTACTTATTAAGTTAGAAAAGGTTCTATGCTTATGTTGCCTAAATCACAACTAGATGGCGCTGCTAAGTTTGGTCGGATCCTAGAACGCGCTATCGAAGTGTTTTGTGGGGGCTGAACTGTCGCTTTTTCGTTTCATCAACTTTCAAATCACAACGATGCTAAAGAAGTTTTCACTTCAAAAAATACTAGTAGGTACTTTGGGTACTTGCTTTCAAAGCGGGTTATACACTGCGGGGTATATTCATATTGGTCTTCTAAAGCTGAGCTAGCTAAAATGGTTGCTAAATCTGTTGTCATCTCTTTTCGTTGTCATTCAACAGATTTTTTAAAAGCCGCTCTATGACTGTTGCATATCAATATATTTAAAACTCTTTTGAAGCTGACTGACAATCAACGCACAGCCTACACTATAAGTCCTAGAGGTATGACATTTGGAGGGTAGTATCCTTATATAGTGTAGGGGTGCACTAAGAAAGGAATTTTGAAACGTCACACTCTAAAGGGTAGAACGCGAGCAACGCCGCGGGCGACGGCTAGTTATGTATAAAGGGGTTAGTGCATAATTGCATATCTGAAACTGTGAAAAAAGACTGGAAGAAGTGCGATCTTTTTCCATCATCAGAGAAGTATTCTTAAAAACATCACATGCCCTCTATTCATCTGTAAAGTAATAAAAATCACTTGCACTAATACCTCGTGCACTTAGGGGAGGTGCGGCGCAAATGGACCACTAATAATTAATGACGTTATATTTTTTTCGAGTGTGTTTTGATTCGATTTCACAGCGCTGCAAACGCATATGGCGCATGCGTTGTAGGTGCCTGTGAATGTTTTATGTTTGTGTAGTGTCGAGGTAATCAGATGGAAATGGTTTGGATTGCTTGTTATTAGTGCAATATGCGCTAAAAGTTCGGATATTTTGTATTTATAACGGCTAGATGTTTCGAGAATAGCCAAAAATGGCATTATTACTACATAATATATTTAACTTTAACTGCCTTAGATACGGACTAATGGTAGACTAGAATAGTAACACTTTGAGTTATTTCTCAATAGTTTATTTGTGAAAGTTATTTAATTTAATAATATAAGTGTGATTCTTAAGAGAGAGTATAACGAAGTGAAGGATTATTTAAACAAATATTTGCCCTAAAAGCTTTACCCACATTCTCACGCCATCTACGTACCTATAATTAAATAATTTCCTAACATAAAAACAAAATTACCGTTGGTCGCGTGCCTCAAATGCGGTTTCTATGTACCCACAAGGGAACGGGTTCGATATCCCCGTATCCCCAGTGATGTCTGTCTGTCATTTGAAATGATATAGTTAGTTTGGGGTGGGGTCGATGTCAGATGTTACAGTTTTTGCGGTTGTCAGTATGCTGTTGGAATTCTTCGTATGGGGGTCCCTGGGGTTAATCAAAGTTGTGATCAGCATTCATTGATTTATTTGCAGAATGTAACCGAGCAGCTATTTTTAGATTGTCTATGATGTCTATGCTATTGTGTTGGCTTTGTTTGGACTGCAAACTCAAATATCTTCGTCAGTTTATTGCATGGTGTTATGACATAATGTTTTATAATGAATCAGCGTAACTAAATAAAAATTGCCGAGAACACTTTTTTACTTGTTTTAGTAACTAATTATTGTCTAGCAAGCAAGCTCGTATGAGTTAGTAGCCAACTCTGGTGACGGAGTTTTTAGGCCGCCTCAAGGCCTCCGTCATGCATGGCTTAACGACTACTAGAGCCGGAACCGACAGTTTAACGTGCCTAAAAGTGTAGAACAAATTATCATAGCTGTTCACTAAGAACTTCAGTTAATTTCAAACTATTTAAAGTCTTATTTACTAAAAAGCTGACCATTAATTCCTCTCAATTCAGATCTCAATAAATATAAATCAAAACAAAACAAGCCCTTTATAATTCAACCATTACAATGACCACGCCTCCGACGTCTCAATCGGACGTCATGCTGTGTCCTGCTGCGCTGTTGTGCCACTGAGTTACTACTTACTCTAATGTTGTGCCCACTGTACTCTGAGTCCCACTCAGCGGAGCAGCGGGATGCGGTCAAGCTGCGTTCTGAAATTGTACGCGATTGCTTTGATCGATATCGCTTATTAACAGCTGAGGCTGACCCTCTGTGATTATCAAAGTAATATTTAAATGGTTATTTGCAAATTTCAAAGCTAAATTTGTTAATCCTCTCTCTGTTTTGGTCGTGATTTTTTGGACATCATCAGTATCGTGCCAATAGCTATATTGGATGGAATACAATGCTATGTTCCGAGCTTGCTATTTCTATTATGTCAAGTACTAGGTATGTAATGTACTTTTGTAGTATTCAGTTTTTCAACAAAAAAGTTTCAAACAGCCGCGTTACCCGCAAAAAAGGCTAGCACATTTCACTTCCCGTCTCCTTATCGCCATCCCAAATGGGGTCTCGGAGATTTGACGTTAAGTGTCGTGCGAATAGCCAGGTGCTCTTCACGCGGTCCCGGGTTCGAATCCGTGGGACGGGTCACATGGCGCCAATTGGGGGTGAAATATTAGGCGTTGTGATTTCGACACTGATTGCTCTGGCTTAGTTTAATCAGCTGCTGTTGATTTTAATTAAAGGAATGCAGATTGAAGCTGATCTGCTTTGTTGAAACCATTTTGATAAAATTTGTATCAATATGCCGTATGTAGATTGAAAAGGTTCATAAGCATACATTTCAATAGGTCAACGTCAGACTTGTCAGTGTATAGATTTGATAATCAAGGAATGTATATGTTTAGACACGGGTAAATTTTTTGAAACGACACAGCACTTTTATTTTAATAGTTTTTCTTGTGTTATTGTGAGTGTTGTTGTTTAATTTTGGTGGAATTTCAACCAATAATACTTAGGTCGTAACATTAAGTGTGAGCCATTGGAATGAATGTGTGTAAAGTGGTTTTTCTGAATGTGAAAATTCGTATTAGGTTTTGAAGAGAAAATCCACCATTTTCTTTTCAAAACAAACGACAGCCGACTTGACAAATGACTTGACTTGACTTATATTATTACAATTATATCACTTGACATTGGCAAAATTGTCTGTCGAAATGACGGACAGAGGCCATTAATCGAAGAGAAGAAGAATGTATATGTATAGACTCGGGTAAGCTGTGGCTTACTTTGGCGATTGAGGTCTAAGACCAATTGAAGGCCTATTGATACTTTTCATGTTGTTTTTTCCTAGTCCAGAAAATGTTGACTACTGTCTCTAGTACTTCTAACTTCAGAATTTTTTGTGGCGTAATTTTTCTTACTGATATTTTTTTATTAGAAAGGATGATTGTTACCCGCACTACCCTCTTTTTATTGTTTTGTTTATACCGTAATTCGAGTGCTGCAACTCGATATGTTCCTTAACCGAATAATCGAATCGGACATCCATAAAACAATTCAATGCATCACACAGTACTATTATCGCTTCCATCGCTAAGTAGTCGCGACATCACCCTATACTTATACACCCTGTAGGGTGTGGGAATGAGACGGGGGTACGTTGATGCTTTGGTGTGAGGGAGAAGGAAGAGGTGCTTGAAATGTAGTGGCGTTTCAGCGACAGATTGGCGCGCACATGTCGTGTTGCGATGTTCTTTTTGCTAACTTAGTTTTAGTGATGGGAAAGTTCTCCATCGATTATCGATGCAATAAGTATTTAAAATGCCTATTATTTTATATTATTATTGGTATAAACAATAACTTTTATATCGAATTCTGAAGAGATTTCAACAGATCCTTCATTAAATTCCAATTAAACCCGCGTTGAGTATCCTCAATTATGTAGTTGACATTTTAATTTGTTATTAACCATGTGTTACCGAATTTAACTAGTACTGTGAACACAATAACAAAGTGATCTCCCTTTAAAATAGATACAGTAAGAAAGGTGTTAATAGACGCATTCTGAGTCGAAATTTGCCTTAAAAAAATAAGTTAGCGTATAATTACTTACTAGCATACAAATTATGGCTTGATCGTAATACTGATCGTAAAATAAAAAATATACAGTCCGGCAAGTATAAGTTGGCGGTGGCGATTTGAGGAACTAAAACAGCCATCTTGAAAATTCACTTTGACACTTCCGAGTTCATAGTAAACATTGTTGCGAATATTTTGCTAACTACTGTGCTATCATCATGCCTAAAGTGATAAAAAGTGGTACAAGAGAAGCAGTTATAAAAGTACATTCGTTTTGAACACAGTGGCGCACAGCCGCGCCAAGTTATACTTGCCGGACTGAATGTTTGTAGTTGTAAGTAATTGCTCTGTACTGTCATTTTACCTCATCACTACACACATTTTGGGTAGTAAGCACGAAAGGGGAGCCGCGGGCGAGTAGCGCACCACTTGTTTGTGCGATTTAATTTCATTTATCAACGCATTACTTACTCAGAGAATTACTTACCGGGATTACCCGGCTCACCCCGCCTGTGTACCACAGTGCGAGTAAGTAGGTGTAGTTACCTCACTTCTTCTTCTCTTCAATAATGGACTGTGTCCGTCATTTCGACAGACAATTTTGCCAATGTCAAGTGATATAATTGTAATAATATAAGTCAAGTCAAGTAATTTGTCAAGTCGGCTGTCGTTTGTTTTGAAAAGAAAATGGTGGATTTTCTCTTCAAAACCTAACACGAGTTTTCACATTCAGAAAAACCACTTTACACACATTTATTTCTTACTGTTTAGTATTCACTAAACTGTCAATGTCAATGTCATGACAACGTAGTCCTGTCATGTAGGATCTACTGTCTCTTCCATCTTGCTTTCCTACGAGCTGCATGAGCTCCGTAAAGTATAAATCTAAATCAAATAAATAAGTGCAACAAATATTCAAAAACTGTTTTGTGTCCACTACGCAGCTTCCTAATAGAAGATCCCAAACACTTACCGTACTTTGTAGGTACCTAGTGTTCTTCATGATTGAAGATTGTGCACGCCTTTAAATACCGAAGCGTTCTAAACAGTTTTCATGGTTTTTTTATCATACCATAAGTTTTGGAAACATCATACATTCAAATAGATAGATTAGTTTATTTGATATACACACAGAAAACAGATCAGGTATAGAAAGTATAACAAACATAAAGGTATCTAAGAGAAACAGCAAAACAAATTAACGATTTTGCTTTGTAGTTTTGGTTATCAGCAAAACCTATTCGCTGAACATATCCACACAAATTCTGCACACTTTATAAGTGAGTTAGCGGACTTCTTTTACACTGTGTATCTATGTAAATATCAATTTTAGAGTTCCGCAACGCAAAAAAGCTAAATAAAATTATATATAAATAATATTATCCGTGCGCTTTGAAGCCGTGCCAGGGACGTAATCAAATTTTTTGTTTTGGGTAATGTACTCATAACATTGTTAGTGCTTCGGTGCTCCAAATTTGTGTATGCTTTGATTTCAAACAATATTTTTTAGAAAAGATTTTTCAATCAGCGATTTTAGACAGTAGGATGAGAAGAGCCGAAGACCGGGCTCAGTGGCGCATCTTGTGAGAGACCTACATCCAGCAGTGGACCGATATAGGTTGATGATGATGATGATGACCTTTAACACCGTACTTAATTTACCTATAAAAATTTATTTATAAAAATGTCTGAACAGTCTCTATTCCACGAAAATAAATAAAATGTTTTGTTTTTTTTTCCTAAAATATTGAACCCCTTATAACATTAACATACGCACAACGCACAACTAAATCCATTGAGCTCGTAGGGGGCGCAGTCGCAATGAATTTGTTTAAACTACATTTGAATTTTATTTGCGTTTATTAAAACGTAATAAATTTGATGTCTCAATGTGCTGTCACGCCTCGGACTAACAGACGGACGGTTTGGGTTCGGTTTTACGATAGGGACACCTGTTTTGTGCATTTGGATTTATGAATGCAAATATTAAATGGAGCTTTGTAATTGATTTAGTTCAGCATCTGATCGTAATGGACTATATTTTCAACCGATTTCTGGTCTAGGTATACATATTTTGTTATTTATTTTGCATTTCGATTGATGGTTCGTTTTTGGTACCTAACCTAATACAACATCATGATGAAATTATAAAAAAATAGTACAAATAATGCATTAATATTATAATCTAAAAGTTTAATTATAATAAACAATAACTTAAAGCTAGATAATTGCCGTTGATTTTGCTTGAAATATTTTGGATTCGCTTCATAAGTATTTTCTAATGCCAGCTTTTTATTTGTACAAAAGTAAAACATTATCAAAACAAGAAATTATTAATAAGTATTTCATTAACAAGCGCTTCCATTAAGCTTATTGCATTCATCTCCGCAACAAAAATAGCAACCACTTAAACTGCATTAGGAAAAAAAAACATTAAACACATCAAAACATCCAAATTGAAGTTCACAGTTCAAAATACTTCCTTTCATATCCCGCTTTTAACCAATTAAAATAAATCCACATTTGAAATTAACATACCTCACACACTTTCATCCTGTGTCCAAACTGCCCTGACCTCCTCAAAGCTTCCCGTCTCATTTCGATTCCTCCAAAAACGTATTCTTGTCACTTTCTATTGCGGTTTTATGTCAATTGGACGTTTTAAGATGCAACCACAGAGTAAATAACAATACAAATATATGGAAGCTTCTCTTTGAGAATACTAAACCAACAATTTCATCGATGTGTGATTCGTACGCAAACGATTGTGAGACTTAAAATTTGATAGTGAAAGCGCATTTTCTATTTGACAAATGTAGGAAATTTTTGTTGGTCCGGGAGTTGTCGCGTTTGCTGTATTGAACCTAATAGTGAATGGAATAAAGCTGGTTTTACATTAAAAGGAGAGGAACTTTGACGTGTGTCGTTCACACATGCATAAACTACGCTGTAAAAGGGGCCGAAACGCGTACGCAGTTTATCTAACAGAAATTAAGAACGAAAACATTTTGAACGAGCCATAAATTTTTCCTGAGGCGGAGTGCTTTCAGTTGCGGTGTTGCCAGATGTAGTTGAGGATTTTGCTTGTTTTGTAGAAGATTTGTCACTTACGTCTTGGCCTCTTTACTTTTTTTTTATTCTCTTAGTGAAAATTGCAACATTAATTTTGTAGAACTGACAACAAAGCTTTGTTGGAGTTATATTACTGAAAATCGTTAGTTACACTACTACATGTCCAGCAGATGGTTTGATTTAGCCCACTCTCCTCTTTCGAATCTTTTCGCATAATCAACGTATTCATATTTTTTTATGTAAGTAGGTAAGTAATACATATTTTTTTTCGGAACTTTTAAAAGTGTTTTTATTTAAGTAGGTACTACCTACTGTTTATTTTTTTATGACACTAAACCAATAAGATAGAAAGAAAGAAATAAATTATTTATTTACAGAAAAGCACTAGGTAAAAAAATCATTTAACTAAGTAATTAAAAACTAAGCAAAATTAAGCAAACCTCACAAGATTCGGGTAATTTTCTGCCATGGCAACTCAAAACCTTATAGATGCGCAGGCGCCGCGTGCTCTCGGCTTCCATTAGAGCGTTTGAATATAGAACTCGGCGCGATTGGGCGACAGGTCCAATGAATCATTGGCGCCTACTAGACATGCTTCTAATAGTTTCTATAGGGTGTGGTGGAATGTACAAGATCGGTTCTTTAGGGTAATTTTAAAAGGTTCGTGGTTTTTTCGTTATTGATATATCGTGTGTTATTGATATGGAGCTTAAGGAGGTATTTTTATGAACTGTGTAGGAATAGATTTGGATTTTTTATCAATATATATAAAACTCTTTTGAAGCTGACTTAGAATCAACGCACAGCCTAAACCATAAGTCCTAGAGGTATGAAATTTAGAGGGTAGTATCCTTATATAGTGTAAGGGTGCACTAAGAAAGGAATTTTGAAAAGTCGCATTCTAAAGGGTAGAACGCGAGCAACGCCGCGGGCGACGGCTAGTGTGTTGATATTCATGTCTAGCCGTTTTAATGCTAACTATTAAGTTTAAATTTTTAAATATTTTTTTAGAATGCTAAAAATGCTAAAGAGATTTTTAGACAATTTCAATCGTTAGCGATTTGAAAGTATTATAAGTATTGCTTGGTTTTGTATATTGTCAAAATTACAAGCTTAAAAAATAGATAATAGAACAATATAATTAAAAAAAAAATTATATTAAAAATGATATCTTATCGATGACTTTTTATGTCGAATTTCGCTTTTTAATTTTTCTTAATCAAATTAATTTTTCCTTACGCAGCCAAGAAGTTCTCGAACGAATTTAATGAATTACATAGATAACATTTTATAAATACTATTTGCTGCAGTAAAACTTAACTTTAATGTAAACGTAGTATAAATTATATTCTCTCTAAAAATAAATACATTTCTAGATTACGCGTGTAGTGAATACTGACACGTTGTTAATTTATTGAACCAATGAACAGCTCGTACATACATCATATTTGATGCTATTTTGGATCAGAACAAGTGCTTTGTAAAGACTGTAATTTGAAATGCCAAACTTTTACAACGTAACAGAACGGTTAAATAAATGAATCTGAAATAATCAGGCATTTGCTTGTTATTAAAACTTTTTATTGACAGACTTCAGATCAGAATGAACCTTGGTTTCTTCAGTAGCATACATCCTTACATACTAATCATCTCCTCAGCGCCCTCTGAGGGTCACTGGCGTTAACTATTTTTAAATTCAGAACCATAGCACCTTGCTACATTATATTTGACTAACGTGACCTTTGAAACTTTGACGCCACGAATACTAAAGATACTGTAATCTGTGGTTGCCGCTATCGAACAATTTACATAAACCCAACAAAGTACTGCCTTTATTTAGCTCTTATTTTCAAAGGAATAGAGATGAAAATCGAACGTGACCAAAACCAAAGAAAATTCACAAAAGTACGTTACGCTCGAATGACCAATCGGAAAGCGGCATTACGAATTCCATTTTCGAATTCTTGACGTTCCGACGTCGCCATGTTTTTATTTTCAACGTTTTTTAATTTTATTGTTGTTAATGTTCCACTGGGTTTTAATGTTGTGAAAATATTTAAATTGGACTATTTTGTGGTCGGCTTCTACCGGAAACTGAATGAGATATTTATTATCTAACTATCTGATACCCGCGACTTCGTACGCGTGTGGAACTTTCCACCAAAATATCTGTCAACCAACTAAATAAACGATTCTGATTCCGAAAATCGAGTTCTTAGATACAGCTTGAACTCTCTAAACCAAAAGCAGCCATTTGCTACGAGGTTCATCGCATGCTGGTGACAGATATGTTTGTGGAAAGTTTCGCACGCGTACTAACTCGTCGGTATCAGCTAGTCTGAGATAACAATATTAAATGTAAGATACGCGTTCATCTCGTTATTAGCCAATTTCCGTGTCCAACCACGGTTACAGGAAATATTAAATCTACGACAGCTTAAATCCGCTGATACAAACGAACCAACCCTCTCGAGATACTGTCGGAGCAGTGGCTCTCAAACTGTGCTTGTTACGTCTGTGTTCATTCAATGCTGTAACCCGAAATAAGACTAGACTCAACCATAAGTGTTCTTGTTCAAGTTTAAATCTTCGCGCGCAACGAACCCTTTACTGTACCTACGTGTGTTGTCGTCACAAATTCTAATGCCCTTCCATGACACCTGTTAAAGTTTGTAGTAAACGTGTCCGTCGAAATTATAGATTTTTATTACCTACATTATACCAAAGTCCCCTACAATACCAGTGCTATACAGAGTTGAATATCGTGGAGTTTCTGTATGAAAAAATATGGTTCAACTCTTCTTTTGTTCTGTTATTCGTTATTGTATACAAAATAACACATAAACAAAAGACAGAAATAGATAACATGTACAAAGACGAGCTTAACCCAAGAGTTTCAACTCTTCCGCTTGAACTTATTTTACCTAATAATTCACAACGAAAATTAAGACTAACACAGTGTTTAAAAACTACACATGCAACAGTTGAGCTATCTACAAACCATTCCAAATGATTTATAGATAGCTCAATATTGATAAGTTAAATAATATAAACTTTCTTAGAGAGAAAACCACAGGTAAGAAAGATAACATAACATCTGATACTTAGGTACCTTATTCTTTTACTTTTGATGACACATTACTGAGACGTTAATTTTTCTGTGGTAGACTACAAAATTGACGCACGACGTTTGGGTATAAGTCAAACTTTGAGCACCACTGGCCCTACCTCGGTACAGTGTGCCAATATTGACTCGCGATATAATTGGATGCTGTGAAGACGCTCCTGTTTTAATTTGCGTTTTTAACCAACTTCCCTGTATATTTTGTATTTATTCGGGAAAAATTGCAACGAAAGCACGTTTCTTTTTGAAAATTTTTATTCTGAATTATTTTCAATCAGTATTGTATATCCCAAATCATTACCGCTATGAAATATTTATCTTCTTCTAAATATATATAAAACTCTTTTGAAGCTGACTGACAATCAACGCACAGCCTAAACTATAAGTTCTACAGGTATGAAATTTCCTTATATAGTGTAGGGGTGCACTAAGAAAGGAATTTTGAAACGTCACACTCTAAGGGATCCAGAACGCGAGCAACGCCGCGGGCGATAGCTAGTCATCAATAGAAGTAGTACTACTTATCCGGATCCCCACCGAGTACAAACATTTGTGTGTTGCAAACATAGATGTTTGTTCTATGTCTGGGTGTTAAGTTATAAGTAGGTACATACCTATATATTTACAAAAAAAATATGTATTTAAGTGTTAGATCAGCAATCTAGTTCCAATAGTACAAGCTCTGCTTAGTTTGCGACTATAGAGAGCGTTGTGTGTAATGTCCAAATTTTTTTTATTTTTTTTTTTATTTTGTGTAGCTGTGTCTACTCCTATCTCCCTAAGGCAAGTCAACGTGTCCAGTCAGACAGAGTCAACATCATCTGTTTGCGTTTCATTCGGATTTACGAACACCACTTAGCGGAGTGGAAAAGTGGAAACGAAAACAGAGATTAAAAATAACTTGTGTAATTATTTACGGTGTTATTAATATTGGGTGGAAGATAAAATGGCTGCTAAATTTGTTGTATCTTTTCAATTATCAATGGCTAGCGGAACGTCCCGGCTTCGTACGGGTATTTAACAATTTCTTAGGTAAAGAGTTTTTTAGCTCACCTTGGGATTACATTATTGGAGTTTTAGTAAGGATCCCTAATTTTTTGGAAAATATAATATAGCCTATGTCACCCGGGGATAGTGTAGCTTCCCAATGGTGAAAGAATTTTTAAAATCGGTCCAGTAGTTTCGAAGCCTATTCAGTGCAAACAATCAAATCTTTCATTTTTATAATATTAGTATAGACTAGCCGTCGCCCGCGGCGTTGCTCGCGTTCTAGACCCTTTAGAGTGTGACTTTTCAAAATTCCTTTCTTAGTGCACCCCTACATTATATAAGGATACTACCCTCCAAATTTCATACCTCTAGGACTTATAGTTTAGGCTGTGCGTTGATTGTCAGTTAGCTCCAAAAGAGTTTTAAATATTGAAAGATATAGATTTGCATAATAGAACCAATGCCGCCTTGTTTAGATTACTTCCAATGAAACTCTCTGACCATATCTCTTTGTTGCAGTTTCCTCTGCCTCTCCGGCGTGGTGTCACACCCGAAGCTCTGCAAGGAATCGCGCAAGAACATTCAAACGCTGCTCAATGTCTGCGGCGATATTCTACTGCCGTTGGATTGCGATGTAAGTATTCCTCTAGAGGTTTGAGTTGGATCTCATATTGTACTTCAGTACCATATTATTGGATCCTTTGAGCCAGTGTTCTAGCATTTCTGTAATCTGTGCCTTCGAGCCGGATAGTATCTAGTCAGAACGACCAGCCAGTGTTCTCTATCATTCCTGTAATCTGTTCCTTCGAGCCGGATAGTATCTAGTCTGAAGGACCAAAAGTGTGAACGTCACAATTGATTTCAGTAGTGTTTTGGACTGGATTCGTTCATCAGACATTGTTAAATCACTATCAATTTATAGTCTCTGTGTGCCATTTATAAATAAGTCTATAATAATAAGTAAGTAATAATAGTCTTGGACATTACAAACATCAATGTTTGCCACACAAATGTTTGTTCTCGGTGGGGATCGAACCCACGACCCACAGCACGAAAGGAAGAGCTACTACCGACTGAGCCGTGACGTGACGCCTGTCACAAATTTATCATCACTGATAAGACGTGACAAAAATTTAAACATTTTTATCACAGTTTCCATTGTTTTTGACTCCGTAGCTTGTATATTCCTACCAATATAAACACCAGTGAATGATCTGTACCTTCTGTAGGGTCCAGAACGATCACAAGCCCAGCAGAACCTCCGCTCAGTGCTGGGTCCGACCGTGTTCAACATGCGCGATGAATTCTGCATTCTCTTCGCGGAGGGCGCTACCAAGGCACAGAACGACGTGTTCGTGAATGCTGCTAGAATCGCTCATGTGTTACGAGCTTTGGGAGAGATTGACCATCGGATTGTACAGGTTAGTTTACTAGGATGGACTGGATATTACAGGGCAAGGACCAAAGAGTTGAGGATTCATTCTCAGCTCAGTTTAAGATATCAAAAGCAAGCTCGTATGAGTTAGTGGTCAACTCTGTTGACGGAGTTTTTGGGCCATTACTCGTAAAGTTTGTTACAAATTTTTGTGTATCTATATCTATCTATACTAATATTATAAAGGGGAAAGAAAGATTTGATTATTTGTTTGCTTGCATTGAATAAGCTCCGAATTCCGAAACCACTTGACCGAATTGAAAAATTTGTTTCACCGTTGGCGTTGGGAAACTACACTATCCCCGGGTGACATAATAGGAAATGTGGGATCATTACTAAAACTCCAATAATGTAACCCAAGGTGTAAAAATTACCTTAAAAAAATTCCTTACTTATGAGTGTTTTTTGTTAAATACCGTGCGAAACATGGACGGGCCCCAAAATAAACGTTTTCTATTCTATTCTATTTCATATAGTGTCTTATAATTTAGGAGACTCCTAATATCAAAAAACTCTTAATAAAAAAACCACCAACGTTTAAACATAAATCAGCTATGGGTCAACATCTACTTACCTTTCCCCACGTATTTGCTAACTCCTTAATTAGTCGGGAGTATCATCCCTGTGTTTGCGGAACACTCGTTAATAGAATGCGAAGTGCGGTGGCACACATCATCAACATCCACCTGTAGAAGTCCACTGCTGGACATTTCGTCACTAGCCAGCGCCTGCGGGTTTTCTCGCGTGGGAGCAGCATACAAAACCTTTGATCCTAATGTGGCTAGGCTTGCTTAGTCAATCTTCACGATTATCTAACTTAAGCGACGTTCTACGCTGTCACTATTTGGATAGGTGACCGTTAGTGGCATTTATATCTGAGGCACGTTAAACTGTCGGTCCCGACTCTAGCAGTCGTTAAGCCACGGCGGAGGCCTTAAGGCGGCCTAAAAACTCCGTCACTAGTTGGCCACTAACTCATACGAGCTTGCTGCTAAAATCTCCCGAGAATAAGAGTAGTTCGGGGTACAAATACAAACTGACTACTTCAGTAACGTAAACATGCCAAATTCAACTAACTAAACACATTATAAGTGGTTACATCCCCTCTGACTCCCTCCACAAAACGATTCCTCTCAAATTTTGATATACACCGCACGGAAATACCGGCTGTACTGTACAGTGTTGTTACACTGCCGCGCAATGTATCTCGCGTCAATACGAGATTTCGTTTAGTTTTGTTCATTGTATGACATTCTGCATTGTACACACATCCCTATTTCAATGTTGGTTGAGTGGAAATTATAATGCCACGTGCGGATAATTTAATCACTTGAAACTGAGCTGACGATCCTAGCAATAGAAGTTATTGAGAGTCGGTTATAGTTGAAATGTTTAGGCTTGAATAGGTCATGGGTTTGAAACCTAGACGTGCACTAGTAGATTTTGTATTTGGAAGTACATATTTACAAAAGGAAAAAAACCATCCAAAGAAATCCTATTTCTCTACCGGACTTTTTCCTGATTATAAGTTACTAGCCGTCGCCGGCGGCGTTGCTCGCGTTCTAGACCCTTTAGAGTGTGACTCTTCAAAATTCCTTTCTTAGTGCACCCCTACACTATATAAGGATACTACCCTCCAAATTTCATACCTCTAGGACTTATAGATTCTCTGTCAGCTTCAAAAGAATTTTATATATATTGATTTAGATAGAAGAAGAAGATAGAAGAAGATGTTTTAGGTAGGTACAGTAATCACAGCTGTTCTTTGGTCCAGTTAAGGCACTTCTCACTTCCTTCCCATCCGAGCCAAGAATAGAGTCTGCAGACCTACCTGCGGATGTATTTGGAGACAAAGATCGATTGTGACTATTGCTACTCGATTTTGGCCCTAATATCGGTGTATTCGTGAACAAATATTAACATGATACGGGTTGGGTCGGCAGAATCAGCTGCCGACTGTCCAGCAACAACAAAAATAAATTCTAAGTACCCTTAGGTCACTCCAAGGTTACGAAGCTTCTAGGAAGCTTCTGGGAGGAGTTAGACTGGCTACTTTCCTAATGCTAACGGATAATGAACCAACTTTGAGCCTAGGCTCGTATGCCAAAACAGATATAAAGAAAGAAAGAAGAAGAAAAGAAGAATAGATTTGAGTAGAGATTTTCATACAAAATGTATGCGTGAGTCGGGATCAGTGCTTAAGCAGTAAGTCAGCATACGGGCCTAAATGCGGAAACGGAAGTCCAATCAATATCATTTTTTTTTTATGGTAATAGTAATGGAACAAGCTGATAGCTCACCTGATGTTAAGTAGTAACTTCTGCCTATAACAATGCATTACCTCACAGAGCAAGTCCAATGAGGACGTGCCCTGTAAGGCAATGCACTGCGTCCATCACTCTGAGACGTAAAGATGTTGAAGTCTCATGTGCCTGTAATTACACCGGCGCCCTTACCCTTCAAACCGGAACACAGCAATGCGAGCATCGCTGCTTGGCGGCAGAAATAGGTACGGTGCTAGTACTGAACCCGGACGAGCTCTCACAAAGAGCTCTACTACTAGCAATACTGTGTGATTCAAGTTATACATCTCAATTTCGTTATCAAATATGCCACTGAAATACAGGACACTGATTGTGTCAGTATCGACACTATCAAAATTATCTAAGTTGTCAGAGATATGTATTTCTGTTTATATTACACTTTATTAGAATACAAAGCGAGCCAAGCCACGGACAGTAAACTAGCACAAACTCCCCGAACAACTAATCCATTAGCTCGGATCGATCACGGTCCGTGGGGGCGGCGGCGGCGGCCCTTCGCCGTTTACCTATAGGTACTTATAAATATAGCATGGTACGGTCCCCCGAACGATGGAACGATGTCATTGAAGCTATAGAATGTAATAATACGAGTAAGCAAGCAAGCTCGTAAGAGTTTAGTGGCCAACTCCGTCGTGGCTTAACGACTGCTAGGGCCGGGACAGTAACGTGCCCTCCGAAGCACGAAAGCGCTCAGATGTAAATGTAACAGATGTAACTAGCGGTCACCCATCCAAATAGTGACCGCATAGAACGTCGCTTAACTTAGATAAATCAGTGAAAATTGGCTAAGCAAGCCTAGCCACGAGCGCTTAAGTAAGCCCGTAATTGATTTTTTTGCTGACGATACCTGGGTCAGTAACAAAAGTATTATATACAAATACTAGCTGCCACCCGCGGCTTTGCTCGCGTGGTAGCAGCATACGCATTATTTGGTCAAAATCTTTGATCCTAATTTTAGACCCTTTAGAGTGCGACTTTTCAAAATTCCTTTCTTAGTGCACCCCTACACTATTTAAGGATACTATCCTCCGAATTTCATACCTCTAGGACTTATAGTTTAGGCAGTGCGTTGATTGTCAGTCAGCTTCAAAAGAGTTTTATATATTTAGAAGAAGAAGATATATTGGAACAAAGCGAATGCTAACATAAACCCAAACCCAGCTAAATAAAACCTTACAACAGACCTACTTCAAAAGAACGCCTACAAAATAACAAGGCCAGCTTCATAGCGCTGTTGTAGAACTCCCAAGCGTCCAAAAACTTTGATGTCTGCATCCATCCCCCAGTATTCATAGCATGAATAATTGCGTACCCAGGGGACCCCTGAGCACGGTTAGATGGAGTCGGTAATAGATAATAAACAGAATTACCGGTTTATTAGCAATGTGGTTGCAGATGCGGTTTTCAAAGAGGGGATGCATGTTATGATTGATTGTTTAGTTGTAAATGTAAATAGAAGACTTCGAGATCATCATCATCATCATCAATCATCATCAATATATATAAAACTCTTTTGAAGCTGACATAGAATCAACGCACAGCCTAAACTATAAGTCCTAGAGGTATGAAATTTGGAGGGTAGGTTCCTTATATAGTGTAGGGGCGCACTAAGAAAGGAATTTTGAAAAGTCACACTCTAACGCGAGCAACGCCGCGGGAGACGGCTAGTATACAATAAAACTCTTTTGAAGCTGACAGAGAATCAACGCACAGCCTAAACCATAAGTCCTAGAGGTATGAAACTTGGAGGGTAGTATCCTTATATAGTGTAGGGGTGCACTAAGAAAGGAATTTTGAAACGTCACACTCTAAAGGGTAGAAAGCGAGCAACGCCGCGGGCGACGGCTAGTATCCAAATATAGCTCTAAAAAGTAAGGCGTATAATTAATCAATAGTAAATTCTTAGTTGAAACGACGCGCGACCCCAGGGCAGAGCCCTTAGTCTGAGTTCTGTTTTGTTGATCGAAACGCATAACGAGAAGCGACTTGCGAGATATTTTGTATGAAATAAGCGATAAGCGCCTAATAAGCGGGATATTTGCAAACTATTTCTTCATACAAAAACTGCGAGTTTCTTAATTCTAGCTTGTCGCCAATCTATATTATCCAATCTATAGCATTATTCATATAAACCTTGTGGTTTCCTTAGTGCTATAGTACAAATTAAGTCATTATGTATTTTTAAAACAATAAATAAATTTAAAAAAAATATATAGGTATATAACAAAACTCAGGCTACGGGACTATTCAGCGCGGCAATGTAGCCAGTCTCTTGGGCACGCTTCCGATTGCTACTGATTTGGACCAGTTGAGTTATCCATAAATCGTTTTCAACGGTTTGTAGATAGCTCAACTGTTTCATGTGTATTTTGTAAATATTGTAAATACTGTGTTAGTCGTAATTTTCTTTGAGAATAGATAATTCTTACTCATTAAATTAAATCACAATGATTATTAAGAATCGTCTCATCTATTACTCCATCTAAACATTGTCATTGACAGGGGTCATGGCTAAGTCGGTAGTAGCTCTGCCTTTCGTGCTGTGGGTCGTGAGTTCGATCCCCACCGAGAACAAACATTTGCGTGTGGCATATACATACTCGTAGATGTTTCTTCTGTGTCTGGGTTTTACTATGTATTATAAGTATTTATTTACAAAAAAAAATGTATATAAGTAAGTATTCTATCAGTTTTCTATCATTGTATCCCATAGTACAAGCTTTGCTTAGTTTGGGACTAGAGAGCGTTGTGTGATAAATGTCCAAGAATGTCCAAGAATATTGGACTTCTTAACATCACGTGAGCCATTAGTGTGTTCCATCACTTTTTATCATGAAATCTGTACCAAATTATTTACAGCCAAAAAAGTTTTTTAGAAAGTATTTCTAAGTTAAAAAGTCTTATCACGCGCTTCCAAAACTCGTCCGAATTTGTTCGAAAGAGAAGAGCAAATCTCAGCCGTAATAAATCTTATTTGCGAGATCGCTATGCGTGTCCACAGCACATCTTACTCACTTGACCCCGAAGAGACGGGTGCTACTACGAAACTAGTCCACGATTGTATTCTCAAAAAATACTCCGACTCCAGCGTGACTCAGTTTTATTGACACTACATAATGATAAATGACTGTCCGGCTTCATCGTCACTTACCATCAGGCGAGATTGAAGTCAAAGAACATCTTATCTCATATAAAAAAAATAGGAAAAACTGTTAACAAGCCTTTACCGAGTAACAGCAACAATGCTCAATTCTCAATCAAGCAAGACCCAAGCGTAGATTTTATTGACAGTTATGAATCATTAAAAAATTTATGCTTGAGACTAGATTTGGGCTTGAATTTCGTAATACATAGGCCTTAGGTAGTCATATTGATATTCTCAAAATCCGCTAGTTGATATGGCTGCTAAATCTGTTACGATTGTCACATTTATTCGTACTGTCAGTCTTATATTTAACTTATGAAAACGATGCAACTTTTTTCATATATTATTTTATTAAGATGTTTCGCAGTACCCTTGGTCAGTACATCTAAACATGCTCCATCTCGTGACTCCTCGCATTATTCCCCGCACGGATTCTCCTTAGATTTGTACGTCCGGTCATCCCCTATTAACTACCCTTGAGTTGCGGCCAGCTAGTTTTGTAGCTTTTACAGATATACGAGATTTGGTTTGTCTTGCGTGACGAACGAGTCTTATGTAGGAGTGAACGAATCACTCACGTGTAGGTAATCTTCAATGGACTTAAAGCTGTCTTTATGCATAGTTTTGTCAATCTTACAATTCGAGTTATTTTCGCCACGTCAACGTTATCGTCTGCTATTCTTGCCAATGTTGTTGCAACCCCAAAATTGCAGCAAAAATATTGGTTCCCTTTTGGACACCTTTACACGTTCACTGAGAACGTCTCTCTGAGGCGTTGCTCTACGTCCACTTTGAGACATATATGTATCATAGCTGTCGCCCGCGTCTTTGCTCGCGTGGTAGCAGCATACGCATTATATGCTTAAAATCTTTGATCCTATATTTAGACCCTCTAGAGTGCGACTTTTCAAAATTCCCTTCTTAGGGCACCCCTGCACTATATAAAGATACTACCCTCCCAGTTTCATACCTCTAGGAGTTTTAGTTTAGGCTGTGTGTTGATTGTCAGTCAGATAGACATCAGATAGACCTGTCTTATGTGCCCGTAACTGAACAACTTGGCGGCAGACTCCGGACAAACGCTTTCCACAAAAAGCACTACTGCCAACTTGTACGTTCATATGTTGACTTTTTAACAGGAGGCTTTTGGGGAAGGTGGCTGGCCGTTGGAGTTCAGAGCGGCGGTAGCTATGCTCCTGTCCCAACACGCGCCAAGCGATAAGGAAGCACCGAGGAGCGATCAGCTATGTGAGTATACTCACACCCTTTAACTCCCTTATAACTATAGTTATAGGTTAGTATACATTTTAAGATGATCACTTCATAGTCCTACTTAATACTAAACGCGAAAGTTTTTACGGATATAATAGTTGTGTATACGAATAAAATCACATCTATTACTTCCAAGGTTCCTAGTTTTATTTGTTCCATATTTTTTATTGATATTCTTTTCATCTTTCATAGAACAAAATATACAAAATGTCATGCTGTTCGATCCTTAGGTCGAATACCTGTTACCAAGTAGGTTTCAATGAACGCCTTACACAGATCCTATTTGGATGATACTTGGATGATACTTGTCCGTGGCCTGGATTAACACATAGGCTACTTTTTATCCCGGAAAATCAACGGGATCCAACGGGACGTGAACGAAATCGCGGGCGGAAGCTGGTTTGAAAATATTAGCATTAAGTTTTTAAGTTTCCTAGGTAATTAACTACTTTACTTACTGTTATTATTATATCTTTGTTCTTATGTCCTTTGCTAAGTAGTCACAACAATGTCTCTTTCTTGTAGACCTATAGACCCTTCTAGTTGACTTAGTGATTGAAATCAACCCTTTTTCCTAGGCCCCAGCGTAATCCGCCTTGATGCTAAAGTCTCTCTGACCTTCGTCTTGGACCTCATCGAGCTTATTGGCTATGTCACCGTCAACAATCCATCTTTACGAGTAAGTATTAGTACCTATATACGTATTACTTTGTTTTCTTATGACAAATGTCCGCAGATCACAGTGTCACAGTGTTTGTCACTCATGTAAGATTTGTCATTATAGCTTTATTTTTTATTTATTCGTATGGCGCTCAAACGATCGTTCACAATATTATCTTATATTGTTGCTGAACGATTGTGGTGCTGTGAGGTTCTAGGAACAGGTACAGCAGCCAAGTGTTGTTGCTCGTTTAGCGCCACCCAGGGGACAAGTGTAGGGTTATGATGGCAATTCCTACGGACGTGAGCAACGATCATCCCCCGTCATTATAGCTTAGAGATATGTACGATTTCAATTCTTATATTTTCTTTTGGTATTTTTATTTTTACATAGAACCATTGTCTCTGATAGAATATACAGTTTGCGTAATCTTACTGTTTGCTGTAATTATTATGATTTATATTTTGTAAGCCACTCAATCTAATGTGTGTCAAATCGAGTCATATTTTATTACAAATAACAATGTTGCTTAAAACCTGCTTACGGATATCCGTAAGTTGTTTATAGGTTCTTGCGATAAGATCTACACCGTTGGAAATTTTATTTTAAACCTACAAAAGCAATAGATGCAAATGTCTCAATACTAACAGCCAATAATGAAGTCCGTTCCCATGCGGGCTGCACCTGTGGACACGTGTTTATATGTTGCAACTTGCAACGTGCTTAATTTGTATTCCTTTGTTATGTATGGGCGCCTTTTTATAGTCTTGAGAATTGTATTTTGTAGAGCGTTTTCAATTTAAAACAAATTCTTGTTTGGGGTCAAACAAGACAGTCTTAACTGACTGGATTTTCAAGCAGGAATCATTTAGATTAGTCATACATTTCCTAAAAAAATTTGCAAACGTAATGTTTGAAGTCAGACATACTTAAAGATGGTTGATCTTTGTTTGAGGATTACAGCCGCTATAATAGATTTTTCTTAAAACTAGTAATACAAATATATCATACTAGTCGTCGCCCGCGGCGTTGCTCGCGTCCTAGACCCTTTAGGGTGCGACTTTTCAAAATTCCTTTCTTAGTGCACCCCTACACTACATAAGGATACTTACTACCTTCCAAATGTCATACCTCTAGGACTTATAGTTTAGGCTGTGCGTTGATTCTAAGTCAGCTTCAAAAGAGTTTTATATATTATATTGATCATATAGGTTTATCTTTCTCTTACTAAATCAACTCATCATTGTATCGTGAATTGATAATTTAGATGTCAGCAAACATTTACCAGAATTTTGTGCGAAACAGTCCGTTACGTGAATTTTCTGTCAGTTTCTTACTTTCCTTCATTACCTAGCTTTTACAATATTCCCAAGACTGCAATAACTTCCCACGGACACAGGTGTCTTCCGGGTGTCACCCAAGGAACACCCTTCGCTCCCTTACTGTTCATTGTCTACACGACTGGGACAAAAGACCATTAGCGTGAATTGTGTATGTCGTCGGTTTTAATAATTTATTTGATGACTTTTTAACGTGTAGCGACTGATGGGTGTAAAGTGGATTGGGTTGTTTAGGTAAATGATTATAGTTGTTGAATTATTTAGTAGGATAATTGGTTTTTTAGTAGTTTTTGAGATTCCAACTAGGTTCCAAATGGGTTTGTCTTATAACTAAGTAGACGCTTCTTGCGTTTTCTTCCGTTATTTTACGTTCAACTTGTACTAGTATTCCGTGGTTCAATATATTTAGTGTGGCATTAGGAACTACTTATTTGTATTAACCATAATTCGGGTATTGACTAAAATGAAAATAAAAGAAAAAGAAGACTAAAATTAAGATAAGTTATATTCCACAAATCGTCTGCTAGTTTCGGTTTCGATTTCTGAAGCCTTTCTCCGAAAATTTGTGGCCCCTGTCACTACCGGCAGGGGAATTTTTAGATAAAAACTCCAGAAATCCCCTGATGGGTACATTTGCACCGTAAACCTCGTCCGTTACGTAGTTACTTTTGGGATTCTTTTATCTAATTACCATATGAAAGCAATAAATGTATTGAGGTAGAGAAAAAAGCGAGGAGTAGCACAGACAAAGAGAGGCCTATACGCAGCAGTGGGTGAAGTCGGGCTGTGGATGATGATGATGATGATGAAAGAAAAAAGACCACATTTTCAATTTAACTTCCTCAACTAGGACACAATATGTGGCGGCTGGAGCGTAGTCAAGATGCTGTGCAATCTGCCAGCGAACTGGATGGTGTCTCCGCCCAACATGCACAAACTGCTTCCAACATTACTGGTGCTGGCGGAACGGCCAGCAACTGCTTCCGTCATAGCTTCCGAGATCAGCATGCAGGTATGTTTCTTACCTACTCCAAAAAGCAGTTAATTCGGCTGATTATAGCTGTTAGTTGGTAACTAATTAATATGAATAAATTTTCGTTTAGATGTTTGGATGTTTTAGTGCTTCAATCACGCTGGAACTACAGATCTGATTTGGATGAAACAAATATATTTAGTTTGAAGCCTGGATGAACACATAGATAGATTCTTTTTTATTGCACACCATAACAAAAGAAAAAAAAGATACAGAGAAATAACGCAAAACAAATAAGCTACTTTTTATCCCAGAACATCAACAGTATCTGACAGAACGCGGACGAAGTCGCGAGCGGAAGCTAGTATTATGATATAAATCTTTCAGCTCCCTTTGTGTAATTTATAACTTTAAAAACTGAAAAAAAACCGACTTCAATTTGATACGCCTTAATCACGAATAGGTATTCACTGGTTTTTATGGGACCAATCTAGAATCAAAAAATAATTTTTCGTATCGGTTCATAAATAAAGCAAGAAAACTCGTAAGAGTTAGTGGCTAACTCTGTTGACGGAGTTTTTAGGCCGTTAAGGCGGCCTAAGGCCTCCGCCCTGGCTCGTTAATAACGCATTTCTGAGGTAACAAACATTAAAAAACCACCAAATTGAGAAGAGGAGGTCTTTTAGTGAAGTCGGTTAATAAACCGAAATGTGAACCTCCTCCTTTTTTGAAGTCGGTTAATAAAAACAGGTTCCTTTTCCCTTATAAAAGATAACTCCAGTGAAACACAAAAGTTACGCGAGTCAATTTGTACCGTTGAATATTTGATGTCCGCTACGACGCAGGTGTTGCTATCTGTTTTATTATCCTAACTTCGCTAATCACCGGTACACAAATGTACGTTGGAAAGTCACTTAAGAGAGCACCAGTGGCCTAGTGGTGTTAATTTCGCAGGTTCAAAATTGGTGTTGGAGTTTCTGTATTCATTAAACCGGAGGCCATTATTGAAGAGAAGAAGAAGAAGAGAAAATGGTGGATTTTCTCTTCAAAACCTGAAACGATTTTTCACATTCAGAAAAACTACTTTACACACATTTATTCCAATGGCTCACACTTTATGTTACGACCTAAGTATTCTTGGATAAAATTCCACCAAAATTAAAAAAATTTACTCACATAAACACAAGAAAAACTATTAAAATAAAAATGCTGTGTTGTTTTAAAAAATGTAAAAACTCGAATCGTGTGCAATGTCAACGCGTGCAAAATAATTATTGACAGGCGTCATGGCTCAGTCGGTAATAGCTCTGCCTTCCGTGCTCTCTTAAACAGACAGAACAATGGGCGGCCTTATCGCTAAAAGAGATCTCTTCGAGACAACCTTTGGATGGACAAGAATTACGAAATCACACGACGGTGGTGTACAAAATGTTAAACCCAATAAAATTAAAAGTTATAGAAAACACAAACCCTACTATTTAATACTAGCCGTCGCCCGCGGCGTTGCACGCGTTGTTGACCCTTTAGAGTGTGACTTTTCAAAATTCATTTCTTAGTGCACCCCTACACTATATAAGGATACTACCCTCCAAATGTCATACCTCTAGGACTTATAGTTTAGGCTGTGCGTTGATTCTCTGTCAGCTTAAAAAGAGTTTTATATATATTGATCTATATACTTTACTATACTAACTACTAGATTACATAATCAACAATATATAAAATACAAAAGTGTATGATTGTTTGAATAATTTGATAAATTTAGATGTTCCTTCCAAACAGATATTACAAGACTATATGAGCAGCGACGTCGCACAGAAGGTGAAGACGATACAACTACTGAAACTCGAACAGAAGGCAGCTTTGAACTCGAAGAAAACATAAGAAGTAAGAACTAACCATCAAATTCATAAAGGATGTAGGGGCTCCTCTAGAGGCTGGTTCAGGGGTCGCGCTAGGTGACTGCTGAATGACTAGACTGTTGAACTTCTCTTTATAAATTTGGAGGTTTTGAATGATGTAACAATCAGCAGAATACTCAAACGCCTCTAAAATTAAGTTCACGCTTAAATTATTGCCATCTCTTAAAGATGAGTAATGTCAAACAGAGGCAGAGCAATTTGAAGTGATGCTTAAATTTGAGTGACGTTTCAGTATTCCGGCCTAATTGTTGCCATATCCAACTATGGAACATCGGTAGATAGGTTACTATAGTAACTTTGTTATGTGTCATAAAGATCAATTGTACTGCTAATTTGGTCAAAAAATTTGACAATATTGACGCAGATCGTATCTCAAACCTCCCCTAACACCCCGCTGCCCCCAAAATTTGGGGTCTATCTGGGGGTAGACCAGGGTTTATCAGATCAAGACCCTCAAACTGAAATCTAGAATCCTCAATTGATTATGGCTTATATATCATGCAGATAAGCAAGCAAGATCGTATAAGTTAGTTGCTAACTCTGGTGACTGAGTTTTTAGGCCGCCTTAAGGCCTCCGTCATGGGTTAACGACTGCTAAGCCGGGACAGTTTAACGTGCCCTCCAAAGCACGGAACGCATGCAGATGCAAACAATAATCTAAATATAAATACCACGATAAATGATCGAATAACATTACAATGATGATGATTTTCTTCATCAAAAACATTAATAATGATTTTGATGTGCTTCATTAAATAGTAAATACTTATCAAAAGTATCGATTTTAAATGAATCCTACTAATATTATAAACTAGCCGTCGCCCGCGGCGTTGCTCGCGTTCTAGACCCTTTAGAGTGTGACTTTACAAAATTCCTTTCTTAGTGCACCCCTACACTATATAAGGATACTACCCTCTGCATTTCATACCTCTAGGACTTATGGTTTAGGCTGTGCGTTGATTCTCTGTCAGCTTCAAAATAGTTTTATATATATTGATGATGATGTCATAGTTTAGATGTTTGGATGTTTGTGTCTCAATCACACTGCAACTACTGATCCGATTTGGATTAAACGTGGAATATAATTATACAGTTTAAAACCTGGATTAACATAAAGGCTACTTTTTATCCCAGAAAATCAACTCGGGATCAAACTGGACGCAGACAAAGTCGAGGGCGAAAGCTAGTGCATAATACCTATATGTGTTAGCATGTCTAATTTGGAAAGTTATTCATCTATCTTTTATCAATATATTTAACAGAATCTCAAATTATGTGTACCCTTCGATTCCATTTGTTTAATTTTCCTAATCTAATTTGACAGCATTAAAGTTAATGCCATCTCTTTCTCATGAACTGAAACGACAAAGACAGCTATCATTTTAGTGCTGTCAAATTAGTTTGGTTTAGAAAAATGCACCAATAGAATCGGGCCAAGTAATTATGTACTTACAATATATACGTACATAGGTGTATATTTTTTTCTTTTTAGCTAATCTAACCTTTTTCTCAATAACCACGACAAATATTTGAATGGTTAACAAGTATTTAGTTAGTGGGTATGTGTGAAAGAATTTTTAGATTTTTTTTAATCAATTTTGTTCTCTTTTAACTCTTAACGGATTATCAATTAATATTATAAACGCGAAAGATTGTAAGGATGTATGGATGTAATTATTGATGATTTAGATAGGCGTCATGGGCTCAGTCGGTAGTAGCTCTGCCTTTCGTGCTGTGGGTCGTGGGTTCGATCCCCACCGAGAACAAACATTTGTGTGTTGTGAACATAGATGTTTGTTCTGTGTCTGGGTGTTTCTATGTATTATAAGTACGTATTTACAAAAAAAAATGTATGTATGTATTCTATCAGCCATCTAGTTTCCATCATACAAGCTTTGCTTAGTTTGGGACTAGAAGGCGTTGTGTTAAGTGTCTGTGAATATTTATTTATTATAATATTTATGTATGTATGTATGTATGTTTCACGCAAAAACTACTAATCCGATTTGGATAAAACTTGGAATATATTGTCCTGGTTTAACACACAGGCTACTTTTTATCCCGGAAAATCAACGGGATCCAACAGAGCGCAAACAAAGTTGCGGGCGGAAGCTAGTATTAAATCTTAAACCCAATATTTGATGTTAGATGTGAATTTGTACTCGTATATAAAATGTAAAGTCTTTGTATACCTATTTTTCTATGTAGATTAGATCCAGTTAGATTTGTACCGCTTTTTTGATCTGATACTTGGAAATCTTGCGTTTTTCTTAACTCTGATTATTATTTTTTTGATTTTGATTATGTAATAGATTAATCTGAAGACTAACAGGGTACATAACATTTTGGAATTCAGTTCTACGAGTTGCTAAAATATTTCTTTTCCTAATTTAGTCTCAAAACGTACATTTTAGAAACTAAATTATATATTTTTTTAGATATTTACAAAATCAATAAGGTTTCCAAATATCAAACTTATTAGAACATTTTGAAATTATTTTCTGGCTCCGATTTAGTTTCAAACTGTATTTAAATTAGTAGTAATTCGTAATTATTTACTAAATATAGTGAACTTATGAATATTGAGCCAACAGTCGTAATCAGGGACGTACGTTCAAATATAATCAACGCTCCATTGATATATTTTATCAATGATTAGTGTAAGACGAACTGAGACATCGCTAATATAGCAAAAAACAGGTCCAATTATTATTAAGTGACGTCTCTGAGTGCAGCAGTGAAACTCAAAATTATGTGTCCATGAAAGTAACTTATATTATGTCAGCATTTTAATATCTTAACGTTAATTGTCTATTTTGTAGCAGAATACAATATTAGTCATAGATTTCTAAATGTGTCAAGTATAATGTAGTCATTCGAGAACATAACTTGGCTTTTGTTGGTTAAGATAGTAAATGTACTTACTGAAATAAAAGGATTTCGGAAAAGATAGTAAAATTCAACTACTTGGACAAACAATTCCAACTAGAGGACTAGTGGGAACAGATCTAAAAGACAGCGAAAGCCAAGTCCAACTCGATATTTTTGTTAGAATGAAAAATGAGTCACCATGTAAAAGTATCCACTTAAACGTTTATTTAATTCTCACTGCCTTCGTTGAGTTTTCCCACGCGTAAGCCAATAGCATCCCCACAGCTGGGACTAAGGCCTACTTTTGACAAGAAGCTATTTTCATTTGCGATAAGATTTTTATAAATGATAAATGAAAGGAGTACTGAGAGTGTGCCTTGCGGAACACTATCTTGTAAATGTACGGTGGTCAATATATTGAACGTATTAACTATACTATACGTTAGGAATGCTGTGATAACACGGATTGTAGGGAAAATATAACTTTTGATTGACTTTTTGTGACTTGCAACGAGTTGCATAGATCACTTACTCGATCGAAAGCTTCGTCAATGTCCGAATGACTGCTATTGGTTTCAAATTTGATTCGCATTCTCGTTATTATAGACTAACTCTGATATCACATGTGTTTTAAGACGACAACAGAACTGTTAACAAGTGTACTTAAATATCGGAATTGAATTTACTAAAAATCAGCGTGTCCGAGTTATTTCTATAGTGACAGGAATTTAGTTGTGATAAATTTCGACTATTACTAAAACTGTGATTTTTTTTTAAATTACTGCTTAAAACGTATATTTTTAAAGTTTTTTTTTTATTTAGTTACAATGTGCGCAGTATTTAGTCGTCTAATGTATTTCATCTGTGATTTCTTTTATTTAGCGTTTGTAATTTGCGTTACTATGACTATGTAATTTTGTGTAAGTGGCAAAAATAAATATTGTGTAACATTTTCGACTTTCTTTATACCTTTTTTATCAGCTAGGTAGGTACACTAAAATGTAAATTTTTTGAGTAAAATTTTTTTTTTTATTAAAGTCTTTTTAAAATATAAATTTTATAACAAAGACAGCATTTTCAGACTCCAAAGAATACAATAGTCATTCATCCATAAAATTTTAAAATCACCCTCTTGCAATCGTCAAAGAAATATGTCGATAAAACCCTCAATCGGAAGCGGGTTTCCACACTGCCGCGTCGGACGATTATCTGACGTTTTTCTACAAATCAACAATGTCGGCTGTTCACTCGTGTGTACTTAATGCTGTAATGTGCAGATTTTTGTGCAGGAAGTATTTAAGCAGGAAAATTTTCTTTGAAAATGGACGCATACTTTGTAACGTTACTGTTAAAGCAAGCTCGTGAGTTAGTAGCCAACTCTGGTGACGGAGTTTTTAGGCCGCCTTAAGACCTCCGTCGTGGCTTAACGACTGCTAGAGCCGGGACAGTTTAACGTGCCCTCCGAAGCACGGAAACGCTCGGATGTAAATGCCACTAACGGTCATCCATCCAAATAGTGATCGCGCAGAACGTCGCTTAACTTAGATAATCGGTGAAGATTGACTAAGCAAGCCTAGCCACGAGCGCTTGAAAAAACACTGTGTTGTTTAAAAAGTATGTTTTTTGTGTCTCAAGCTGATTTTGCTAGAGGTAACAAAAATATTAGTTACACGATTTGGCGTTTTTGTAACGACACGACATAAACGATATCGTGGATCTAGTCTCACACATACGCTTTCACCCTGTGTCGTTAACGGCAACGATATTTTTCGAGCAAATGACATGTCGTTGTCGTGCGTAGATGTCGTGACAGCAAACGCCTAGCGCATTGCAGTCTCCAATGCAATAGGAAAAAATCTGATCTAGTTGTAGTAATAGTAGTACTTAAGTACTGCGGGTATATATTTGGTCCTTCGAGCCGGATATTACAGTAAAGTACCTACACGGTCGTGACTATACTATTCGGTAACACACGAAGTCACATCAAGACAGTTACACATCGCGAACGAAAGAGCGAGAAGCGCTTTCGTGGGCTTAGGCAAAAAATACTGTAGGTATAACTAGTGTTAGAGAAATACTTGTACTAGTAAAATGTAGAACAGATTAGTAGAAACGTTCAGAGAAGATCAGAGAAGGACTATTGATGTGAGTTATACCTGTTTTTAGAGTTACTGATGCCTGAAATAGGTTTTTGAAAAACTTTAATATACCAATCTAGACGTAGAGTGTGACGTTTCAAAATTCCTTTCTTAGTGCACCTCTACACTATATAAGGATACTACCCTCCAAATTTCATACCTCTAGGACTTATAGTTTAGGCTGTGCGTTGATTCTAAGTCAGCTTCAAAAGAGTTTTTTAGGTTAGAAACCACGGCGTACTTTCTTGCCCGTTCTTCTAGACTCAGGTGGTGAGAAAATAACTAGAATCACCTTTATAAGACGATTCTAAATGATCCATAATATCATTTATTTGATTAAGAGATTATTGACTTTGATTTTTTACCATTTATTTTCCGTTTCATGTATTTGAAATTTTCAGTGCTTATCGTGTCGTGTCGTGCCGTGACATTTGTCTACGATGTAAACTGTACAGGGTTGGACTACCGTATGGTAATAGGGCTCCGTCAATCCAACTCTAATGGAGACTAACAATGGTGTGGAGACGACGCAATATGTTAAATGTTTGAAATAGAAATAAGGTTAGTTTTCATACTTTTATTATTTTTACTTTTTTCAGCATTGCTATTCAAAGCGCCAATGCAGCTAGTGGTGTCGATTCTGTTGTTGCATTTTTCTAAACTAACTTAATTTAACAGCGCTAAAAATGTTTCCGTCCTTTTCTAATAAACTGAAACGACAAAGACGGTTTTAATTTTAGCGCTGTCAAATCAGGTTAGTTTAGAAAATGGAACAAAATCGACACGAGTGTCGGGCACGCTTCCAATTGGTACTTTGGATCAACTAAACCGTTGCAAACGATTTGTAAATAGCTCAACTGTATGTGTAATTTGTAAATACTGTATTAGTCGTAATTTTCTTTGTCAATTCATGAATTTTTACGTACACATATTATATATACGGATATAGTTTCTCTAATGTCTTATTTGCAGGTCACTGGATCTAGTGGACATGCACTAATAGTATCTTCGCTTTACCTACTCTACTGCAAAGATTTGGGAATACTTACTAAAAGGAAAGAAGCTTTGGGTAAGTAAGAACTTATTTCTAAAAGATGTGATAAGCAAAAAAAAAATATAAGTACAGACAAACAAAAAAACGAATTACAGTTTAGTTAGTCACTAGAAAAATATTTGTGTCGATAGAGAAAATTTGATTTTTATAAGAGCGACTCCATAGGTCTCATGTTCGATCGTGGGCAACGGTGTTGTCGGCGTGATGGTGATGCGGTCTTGTATAACATGGACGAGATTATGTAATAATGCATTATTTATATTTACATTGCAGGAATATTATATTTGTGTGTGACAAACATAGATGTTTGTTCTGTGTCTGGGTGTTACTATGTATTATAAGTATGTATTTACAAAAAAAAAAAAGTATTTATATAAGTATTATATCAGCAATCTAGTTTCCATAGTACTAGCTCTGCTTAGTTTGGGACTAGAGGGCGTTGTGTCTAATGTCCAAGAACATTTATTTATATTTATTTATTTTTATTTATACCTACCTTCAAGCTTAAGTAGTATTTAACAGTAATTTCACCTGAAATAGTGAAAAGTTTTATGAAATTGTAATTCGAAACAAGTCCCTGATATTGCATCCAAATCTCACAACAATTACCTAGAGCCCCCTATTCTGTTGTTAAAATTATAGCCGTGTTTGTCATTTCAATTTATGAGAAAGGGACGGCGACATTTTTTGTGCTGTCTATTAACTTAGTTCAGAAAAATGGAACAAAAAATCGGGGGCAATATTACTCGAGAATTTTCAATCAATTTCCACCATTTTTCTTGATATTTTGATCTCGCAACACAGTTTTTAAACTTCTGCGGATGTTATCGTTTTCTGCTAACTTGTGCCTTGTTTCTGTTCCAAAAATAAACTTGATTACCTACTAAACTTATTATAATACAGAAAAAATGGTGTTAAGAAAATCTGCAAGATAAAAACTAAAAATAAATGAAGTTACCACAGTGTTGTTGAACGCCGTCCATAGGTGCGCACTAAAAGCTTTCAGCCCGACTGACGTAAACATATTTATATATATATTATTATTGTTTTAGTTTTATTTTTAGTGTGAAATGTGAATGACGTGTATGATATGCATGATGTGTTTGATGTAGAACTAAGTTTAGCTGGTTTTAGTTATACAGGGTGGGATTAGTCGTGTCTCTGAATACCTCCCTAAGCCAATGGCTAATGGCATAGCTTGCTTAGTCAATCTTCACTGATTATCTAAGTTAAGCGACGTTCTGCGCAGTCACTATTTGAATGAGTGACCGTTAGTTGCATTTATATCTGAGCGCTTCCGTGCTTCGGAGGGCACGTTGAACTGTCGGTCCTGGCTCCAGCAGTCGTTAAGCCACGACGGAGGCCTTAAGGCGGCCTAAAAACTCCGTCACCAGAGTTGGTTACGAACACATACCACGAGCTTGCTTGCTAGCCAATGGCTTTGATTACTGCCTTTTGGCTACCTGCCTTATAACTAATCAAAGCCATTGGCTAGCAAGCAAGCTTGTGAAGCAGACGCCATCAGAATTTGATCACTTTCAGAATTTCGAAATTGTTTCTTATTACCTAGCTTGACTTGGGTAGGTACTTTAATTGTATCTTTTATTTGCAATTTTAATTTTAAAACTCAGTGAAAAAAAAAAAAAAAAAAAATACCTATGTAATTTTCATGAATAATAGCTGTTACTGTATAGTGTATGCAATATACAATACGTACTTAGATACAGTTTGACTACTATGGGGTTGACGATGTAATACCTACTTAGCATAGTCACCTTAGAAGATTCACTCTACTCTTGAAAACTTCCAAATAATAGTTATTTCAACTGCAAATTCTGCAAAAGACAAGATTATTATATCGAGCGAGGTTTATTAACAGGAAAAAAGTAAGTAAATATACTTCACCCTCATTATAAACAAACAGACAACACGCGTCGTTAGTTTTATATCTATCTACAGCGCTATCTGTAACAAAATGTTGAGATAAGCGCTATCTTAGATAGGTTTATTGGAGGCACGCGTTTGAAAGTACACTGGGATTCTATTTTATGTTAGGTATATAGTACAGTTGCTGATTTGACTAGGTCGCCGTTGTGAAAGAAAATAACAAAGTCGTTTTATTCATACACCGATCACTCCCGAAACATCTGGGCTATTCGTCCCACCAGTGGGACCCAGTGGGACAAACGGGAATTAACGCTGACATTTGTTAAATTTTGATATTTTGATTTTTAAATATATTAAATTCTCTGATTTCGAAAATTTTGAATCACGGGGAATTTTATACTCATATTTTAATTTAGACCTAGGTATCTACTTTTTTAAATCAATATACCTAGGTACTTACCTACTAGTTGAAACCTTTATAAATACCTAAAAATAACAATATTTGCACTTTTAACATAAAACTTCTAATAAAAAAAAATATTATAGCAGAAAATTGGTTAAATATTTTGATTTATTTACTCGTTAAGTTAATTATCAGTCGTTCTTATCAAATTTTTATACAGTTTTGAAGCAAATATCAAGTAACAACCTTTATCTAATAAATTAGTAGCTATCTATCAATGTACTAGCGAAAAACCATTATAGTTCTAAATCATATCATGGCACAATTTTGCTACTCGAACCTCCACCATACTTTTAATTCAACCTAATACAATAATTCACAACCACTTTCTACAGACCTCTACCGCCTTCCAGCTACAAAAACACCACAGATCATGCACCCTGGTCGCACCTATCTACCCTAAGATCAACGACTCGACACGCCATACTGTAGATAGTAGATACATATCTCTAGTAATTAGATGATTCTAATAAAATCATTGGAAGGCGTGTAATCTCTCTATCTTTGAATGTACGGTCAATAATTAGGGCGAGGTGGTCTGAGAAATGAGTGGATTTTGATTTTATTACTTGTAAATACCGAGGCTCTCCGGGTTTTCAAAATTCTTTCATGGCGTCTAGTCGAAGCGACGCGTGACCCGAAGGCCATTATCTGGTCCAGCGTATCAGCATTGCTATTCAGCTTGCATATGCAGCCAGTGTCTTGGGCACGCTTCCGATTGCTACTGATTTGGACCAGTTGAGCTATCTATAAATCGTTTGCAACGGTTTGTCGATAGCTCAACTTTTTCATGTGTATTTTGTAAATACTTGTAAATTGAATTTGAAGTCAAAATAAGGAAAAACGACGGCACGTTAAACTGTCGGTCCCGGCTCTAGCAGTCGTTAAGCCATGACGGAGGCCTTAAGGCGGTCTGAAAACTCCGTCACCAGAGTTGGCCCACTAACTCATACGAGCTTGCTTGGTTACCTAAGGCTCTTTAACCACAGGATAGGTCGGTAATACTAAAGCCTATAATAAAAACTATAAAAGCTAATCTACTAGCACTGAAACAGAAGTACCAACAATAGAACAATGCCTATGATTACAATATTATAGTCGATGGCACGCGTCCAGCTGACTCCCCTATGCAATTAGCTGATGGACACTGACGTCGGTATTTGTGGGGTGTCTCTGGTTCTTTTCTGGTCACTGCTTTAGGACACTGACCATCCCACTTATTAGCTTGGACGCTTATTACATAACGAATAATCAGTAGTAAATAAATAAAAAAATGGGTAATATTTGACTTCCCAACTGGGCCCACCACGTTTCAATATTCATTAGGTAAAACCTTACTGATATATTTATAGTAGTAGTAGAGCTCTTTGTGAGAGCTCGTCCGGGTTCAGTACTAGCACCGTACCTATTTCTGCCGCCAAGCAGCGATGCTCGCATTGCTGTGTTCCGGTTTGAAGGGTAAGGGCGCCGGTGTAATTACAGGCACATGACACTTCAACATCTTTACGTCTCGGAGTGATGGACGCAGTGCATTGTCTTACAGGGCACGTCCTCATTGGACTTGCTCTGTGAGGTAATGCATTGTTATAGGCAGAAGTTTCTACTTAACATAAGGTGAGCTATCAGCTTGTTCCATTACTTATATCATAAAAAAAAAATTTAGAACGGTCACTAAATAGGTACCTATAAAATATTTTTACTAATATTAAAATAGTAGGTACACAGTCATATTTACAGACAAAAATTACAATAAATCTTCTATGGAAATCTATGGACCTATATCTCCTTCTACAGGTTGAAGATGATGACGATGAAAATTAAACGCAACAGCAAAACAATTTCCCGCATTTACGAATCAATGCATCAAACTGTAGGGGTAGTTCAACAACCCCACACATAACTTTGAAATCATGATTCACTGACCACACCTTGTAATCACCGTTGGAAGTTAATCTTCATATAATTGTAACTGTCCGTCCTGTTGATGACGTCATAGCCAGGTGGGGGAACTGCTGTTCAATCTGTGGTTAACATGAGGGTGGCTAAGTTAGGTGTACTGTGAAACTGAAATGATGGTTGTATATTTTTATTGAGAAAATGGTTGAACTCTCAGATTTGCCTTAGGTTGAGTGGTCACCTTTTTCTATAGCAGCTGTACTTAACAGAGCAAGTCCACGGGCGTGCTCTGTGTGTTATGCACTGCTCAGTTTAAGTAGGTAAGTCCAGTTGCATAAGAAACGTTCTTTGTTAGCTGTTTTTACCATACTTGAAGATATATTACATGCATTTTCATTTTGAACGCTGGGTAACGACTCACGAACTGCAAATTTTTTTTTTGCAAATAACTATACGTACTTAATTATTGAGGCGTATTTGATTTGCCTAACAACCTTTTTACAAAGGCCTTTTTAAGTCTGACGTAAACCATAACCACCAAGAAGAAACCAGTGTCATCCAGATACATGGACATATAGATAGATACTCCACTCCATCTATTCTTTATTATTCGTAATTTTCCTGCCGCTGTGATGTGGCATTGGCATCCATTAGAACTGTTTACTCTCGCGACACACTACACTTGTTTGCTCAGTTGTTGCTATTCTTTGGTTAGGGGCCCAGATGTACTTGAGTTGTAACTTAATCGTACTTTTCGCAGGGTCTAACCACGTCTAGGTAATAATAATAAGAAGCAAGCAAGCTGGTATGATTTAGTGGCCAACTCTAGTTTTAAGGCAGCCATCCATTTATTTCTATTCGCTTTTATCCATGCTAAGGTTGCCTGGAAGAAATCGCTTTCAGCGATAAGGCCGCCCATTGTACTTTATCGTAATAATTCAGTCTCTAAAACATTGTTCTTGTGTACAATAAAATGTTATCTATCTATCTAAGGCCTCCGGCATGGCTTAACAACTGCTAGAGCCGGAATTAAGCACAGAAGCGCTCAAATGTAAATGCCACTAACGGTCACCTATCCAAATAGTGACCGCGCAGAGGGTCGCTTAACTTAGCTCGGTGAAGATTGACTAAGCAAGCCTAGCCACGAGCACTTCCCGATAATAACTGATTTAATAATATTATAATTCATGAGTTTTTTCGTAAAATTCATTATTCACGTATATTATACAAAAAAATCTCGAAAACTGTCAATCCTAAAGATGCTCTTCATCATAGTGCTGTGGAAACGGTGTGCACTGATTTTATGAGCATAAATTCCGACAAGCTTTAGATTTCTAACAAAAAAACATATTTTAAATTGGAGCATTACCTAAGGACACACTAAAATCATACAACACATCGGGGTCCAACACCCATATTTCAATTTTACTATCTTAAAACCACATAGGTACACACACGTACTAAATCCTAGTTTAGTAACACTGTAACACCACCTGTGCTTTTAACCACTGAGAGAGTTCCCAGCTTAACACATTTCCTCTCAAAACTTTGACAAACACCCATTACCATCAACATTCAAACAAAAATACAAATCCCTAAGTAGGATTGTGCGCGGCCAAATATTTTATGCTAGCACACGGACATACCAACATCTCTGTATATCAGCTTGCAGTGTAATATAAACTCTATTGTTCTAACTCTTTGGTTCAATGTAGATGAAACGTCAATTCACTCCCCAGGAATCGATACAATAGTTTACAGCCGAATGAAAGAAAGTGTTCGGTGCTGTTACTAATTAGGTTGTAGCTATTGGCATTTCATCTTTATAGCCAAAGTTTGAAAAGCTTTTTTCAAAGTACAATAAATTCTCTTTAAAAAGTGAACTTAGGCAGAATCACGTCACCAAATCTTGAAGCAGAATACATACAAGAAGAATGCAGGCAAGAACGAAATATCAAGCCAGGTAGACCATCTTTCTAGAGCAGTCTTCAGTCAGAAGGTCTTCATATACCAGCCAAAGCATCCTGAGCCAGAACAAACATCTCACAATCAGTGTTAGATATTAGTAGTGAAAGATCTTTACAGATCCCCACTTAGTTATTAGTATTATTTGGGTATTTAGAGTCTATTTTCTGAGCCCAAGTTTAACTCTTGACAAAAATGTCCTAAGTGAGAATCCTGTCCATTACTACTGTTAAATCATCTATACCCTCACAGGGGTAGTTCGATACCCCTTACTCTCAACTGGGGGAGTAAAAGCATATTTATGTTAGTTCCTGATTGACGATGATGAGATCCCCTTGGACTTTGCGCGACGAATTTTTGTTTAGAATGTCTACATACCTACTGAACTAATGCAGTATTTGAAGAAATCGTATTAAGCGGAAAGACCACCGTTTGCAGGACTTTTGCCTGTCCTTACGTAACTGTAAGTTTTACTTGTCCTCAATTAAGTTTTTATTTAGTATTTGATAAACTTATTTTATAACCTTACCTAGGTACTTGTGCCTAACTCACTTCGAAAGCGAACCCACTACACTTTAAATGGTAATTATATTTCGAAGCGTGCATCAATTGTGGGTCATTCTTATACACTGTAATGTCATAAACTCACTTAACTTAGTTCATTTCACTACCACGCTCGTCAGTGAAGCGCCACAGGCGTTATCGAGTTTCAGATAACGCTGCAGATTCAGCTCTTTGAGATTCGAAATATGTTTGCAGAATGACCCTGTAGATATATCTTATCTAATGTTGCTTAGACGCTGGATAATTTATCTAGGCCTGATTTATAATGGATGGTTTTGTAGCTTCCAATACTACTCATTACAAACTAGCTCATAAAACTGTAATTTATCAGCTGTCAGTCTGTCCGAGGATATTAATGGTTCTAATTATATGAATATTCAATATTTGGGGTCGAGCGATACTTGATCTATTGCGTAATTGGGGACATGACATCATCGATATAATTAATGACTACGGAATATAAATATTATTGTTACACAAGGAATAAAACGGGCTCAGTGGCGCGTCTTGGGAGAGACCTACATCCAGCAGTGGACCGATATAGGTTGATGATGATGATGATGATGAAGGAATAAAATGTCTGATGACTCCAAAGGAAGAAATAGATTAGATTAGAAAATTCTTTATTGCACTTTAAAAATCGTACAGAGGCGAGTTTAATGCTATTTAGCATTATCTACCAACTAACCTGGGCGTAGTGTGGACATTTGGTCCAGGGGCCTAGAGATTTAAATCTAATAGGGATTATTCTCGGGTTTGTTGATAAGTACACTGGATCGTAGTATTCATTCAATCATAATTTTTAACTACTTCTTTTACGTATTATAGGCAAGCGTTACCACAATCTCACCTTATGTTAAGCAATGGTGCGGTCGAATACGGTGTAGCACATTTACCTAGAAGATACCTATTCACTCTCTTCTTGAAAACGTTCAAATTATAAGCCTATATTTTTATTAGGTACCTACTACTTTTATGATTATACAATGTGTTCACAATGAAAATTTCACGACTAATAATAAGTGTAAAGCGTACAAACAGTGCGAAGCCAATTAAAAAAAAAAAAAAAGTGTAGGTATAGTGTGTGTTTTATAAACAGGTAAGTACTAACTGAGTACTGACCTCTTTACAAAACACACAGTATTTTGAAACAGTACGTATTTTTTCATTTTAGCCGAATTCTTCTCTTTTCCTTTTAGCCGACTTCAAAAAAGTGTTTAATGTTTATTTACATCAAACACCGGTGTCCTGTTCCAGCTCATTACATTAAAAGGAAGGGTTAACCCGCCGCGGGGCACAAAAGACCAATCTAGTAACGAGTTGTGTTGTACTGACGGATTATGGCGCAATTAGGTGATTGCAGGTTAACCCTTTTGAGTTTCATCCTAGCTTGTTTGGAGTTTGACTACGAAAATAGCATTCAAAATTAGTTGAGGCTTGTGGAAGACTTAGTTTTCAATGACGTCACAATATTGAAACAATTGCGCTAAAAAAATGTCTCAGTTCATGCTTTCGTTTTCCGTTATTACGAAATTAGAGACGATTAGAGCGACTCTACCTATATCTATTACGTTTTTAACTTATTATTTACGTTTAGTAGTTCAATTTTGTAATTTATTCGAGCATTGTTTTTTTTGGCGCCCAACGTGGGGCACCAAAAACTATGCATCCGGCTCGAAGAACCTATCAAAACTATAGTATAGTATAGACAATATGAGCATGTACGTGCTCTCCAATATCTCAAACAAATTATTGAGATGTCACTATAAACAATCAACACGCTTTCTACTACTATTTTTATAGCTTCTAAAATAATGTTATAGCTCTAAAAACAACGGATTTCCATACATTTTGTTCAATAGACGGACTGTGAATCTCCGATTACCATTCCTACTCACGACTGTCATTAGTATTGACGGGATCATGCGCGAGTGGCGCCCCCTGCCACGCGTGCGGTATTACTCGCGCTAACTGACCACGGCGTTGAAACTGACGATTGTTATTTTAGGATGTCGAAAAGACTCTTCGATCTGTATTAAGGCGGCAGTCAGAGGCACGTCTTAAGAGTATAATAGAGATAGGTGCATAATTCTTCAAGCATATTGCTGGATAGGAATACTTTGTCATTTCAAGAGAAGTAACCTTAAATACCTACCCTATGATTCACCCCGCTAGAATCACAGGAGTTTTATGAAGATTTGTATTTGTAAAATCAAATAAAAACCTAATTTTATCCCCAGAAACTCTTGAAAACTCGGATGGAGATATTTTTACAGCTTTTTATTTTCCAAAACCACCCAAACAAATTGCTGTCTTCATTTCGCGGATTGCGTACAAAACCCACTGATCTGATGGACGACATTCAACAACGCACGTCAAGCAAACATTCATCCTCAAGTTATTGGATGGTATTCAGCCAACGACACAAGAATGGTACCATTGTCTGTGACAACGGAGGCGTTGTCATGACAAGATGAGAGATGACAGATTGCGATGAGAGTCTGGTATTTTCGATTTGAGTGTGGGAATGTTTTGATTGGAGCTCGAGACTTTTTAAAAACATTAGCAAAGTATCTAATTATTCGAAACGAAGAAATTCATAGAAGAAAATGTCACCACTTAGCTGTGAGAATTAGTAAGTTTAACGCTAGCGAGCAGGCCTGGCCAAACCTTTGCAAAACTGACCACAGATACCTAATCAATGTTCCTGAATGGCGACCACGAACTGGAAGGTGGGCGTGGTATGCGATTGTCCATTTGTTCAGCAGTGGGCTTCGATGATAATGATAATGATGATTTCTTTTTCGACATCTTCCAATTGGCTCTCAATACAATACAGAGATGTGTTGATAATACTAATCACCCAACGTAATCAGCCAAAACTAACAAGTCATAAAGCTAGCGTGCTGACACCAGATGGCAGCACGCGCCATTGCTCGCAACTGCCGCGATGCGCGTGATAATTAGGGGCATAATACCATCCATACACGCTCGTTATACCCCATGCATGCCCCATGCAATCAGTTAACTGGATGTCCAGAAAGTACCTACAAATTTGTAAAGCTTTTTTTAATAATTTTGAGCTTTCCCTGAAATTTCTTTTTATTTATTCTTCTTATTTTCCAGATTTTTTGATTTGGATGTGAACTTTTTTTTGATGATGGACATGGATTGAACCATTTTGCAAATAATCTTAGATTTTGAGCCCCCAGTCCTCTCCGGTTCCGCTAGTTTATAGATATTTTCGTCTCTACGACTTGACCATCTAAGTGCATGACGCATTTAGGTCAACAGGTCAAAGTATTTATCAGTGGTGTAGGTAGGTAAGTAGGTACCTACTAATCGTCAGGGCGCGACAGACGTAGTTTAAGTAGCATTAGGTTTTTCCATTAGCTGTTCTATTGTTTAGGTGTAAATAACATGGTCAGGTAACAATGAGGTAAGTAGGTATTATTTTTTTTGTTTTTTTATTACCTTGCGCGCGACAAAGAAGTCTAGTGGAAATAACGGGTTATTCCCATCGAGCCCACCGGCGGCCACTGGTGGGCCAGATGAGAAAAAATTCCATCGACCCCATTCATTTGCAAAGTGGGCTCCCTCGCCTTGTTGTTACACTGCTAGGCAAGAACCTCGCTCATGTGTCATGCAGAGAAAATAAGAGTAAAAAATTTCAAAATTTTGGTGATGTTTCAAAATTCCTCCTCTTCGGGAGTTACTCGATGAAAACAATAAAATTTTTCTTCAAACTTACGAATACAAAAAACATCCTTTGGATTCTGTAATTTTTTTCTTTTTTTATACCTATAGCTTTTGTTTAATAAGAACAGCTAAGCGTTTAGCTGCTTTTTTTAAAATAGGTACCTACCTATGTGTTTTTTTTTAATCTTAGACCCAGTCCTGCGATTTTTTTTTAATTTAGACAAATATTGCACTCTCTATTGCCAGTAATTTGTGACAGTACACTGCCTATATTTTTACTACAAACCAATAAAAAGCGGTCACAGTGCAGAATTCCTCTGTTCTGTTGTTATCGATGGGTTAGGGTTGTGTTTATAGTGAGGTGCTGCAGCGAGGCGCTTTTTAATCCTCTTAATGGAAGAGGGTGAAAAAGACAAAGAGGTGTGGAGAGGATCGAAATTGGAAAAAAAATTGGAACTATCATAGTAAGAACATATTTTTTTTTACCGAAAACAGGATTTATTAACACTAAGTGTCTTACAAACTGTGCTGGATTTTTTCTACAATTTGTAATTACAAATACTAGAAGCAACGGTGCTGTTCACAGTCTTGCATAACATTTTCCTTACACTTGATGACGATATCTCCTTCATCTCCTACCATCTCCATTCTACCACTGTTCTTCTGAAGTGCCTCTGTCCCCGCTTTGGTTTCGGCGCCCTCGAAGCGTAAACTTTGCACAAGATGTATGTGTCACGTCTTTGCTCTTCACCTTATACTACAGCTAAATAAAGAGAGTTGTTGTACAATGGACGGCAAACGTAGGGCTCGGACTTGTCACTGACAAGTTCTTTTAACAAGGTATTGTTAAAACATTGTACCTATCTCATACTTAAAACTTATTTCTCTTTTATTGTTTTTCTTCTTTTCTTGGTGTGCAATATACCTAAGAAATATATCTATCTATCCATCTATTACATTATGTAGAGCAAATATAAAGTTTTTTTTTCTAAACTGTATCTAAACTAAACTACTTAGATGATTAATACGGAGCGGGACCACTCGGCACACTGATTCCTGGAACTATTTAGATTAGGCTTGTTTGTAGTTTGTAGCATCTATACCGTTCTCTCAGCCTAGTCGGCTGCATCCACAGGAAGAACAAAATCATGTGCAGAGCTGACTAAGCCGCAGGCTTCCCTACGATGTTTTCCTTCACCGTTTGAGGATACACCTACAGGCATTAATTGCGCATATAAAAAAATCTAAAGAGAAAAATTCACAGACACTTCAGAACAAGTAGGAAACACACCAATAACATGGCTCCAGCATCTGACTTTCCTCCACAAGCTCAAAACAATTGAAACCAAATTAGATTCCAATATACACTCCAAGTGTTTGCGAGAGTCGGGCGGACGCAATACCATTCAAATCGAGCTCATATCCTGCCGTGAGAGGTCTCGCCGTATTTTGCATTTTCAAGGACTTTGTTGACTTTGGCTGGTGGAAACCGGTCGAAATGTATTGATGCGTTTATTTCAAATAGTTCTATGTACTTACTCGTAAGTAATTTATGGAGATAAGTATGAAAAAGACTGTGTGTGGTTCAATAATCTAAAAATGACCTGTCGAACAGGGTTATTCCCATTGTGCCCACCACTGGTGGGCTAGAAGAGAAAAAAAATCCTATGCAAATCACCGGGTTCAATAGAAATTGTTTTTTCTCATCTAGCCAGCCACCAGTGGGGTAGCCGGTGGACTCGATCAAAATAGCCCATCGAACATTTTGAATACGTTGCAACAAAAAACGCCTTTTTCTTGCGAAATAAAAAACAATTATTAGGTATACCTTGGTTGATCTAGTGCGTGACGAACTCTGATGACGGAGTTTTTGGGAGAGCCAACACCTCAGCGCAACCATTTGCTGTTCAGAGCCCCGAATCTGTGCATTTGTTTTGACTTTCGAATCGGGTATAGCACACGCAAACGCATTCACAAAGCGAGAAATTTTGTATGAAGACCCGATAAGCGCCTCTAGCGGGAGTTTGGGGAATTGCCCAATTCCCAACAAAATTTCTTGCTTTGCGAATGCGTTTGCGTGTGCTATACTCGAGTCGAAAGTCAAAACAAATGCACAGACTCGGGGCTCAGTTTCTACAAGCCATTTCGTACACCATGCATTGACCACAACATCACCAGAAAATCTTAACTGGTTGTAGTGTTATTTGCATCTATTCAGTAGATGCGTTACCCTGTCTCATGTGCACGAGTGGTTAGGTAACTGTCAGTGTCAATATCCCCGACCTGTCAATGTCATCTGTACGTGATGGCGGGAGACGAGGGGGTCGGGGAGAAAGCTGACGGAGACGGTCACGGACGAAAGGACTGTGGAAACTGGAAACCAGCTCGGTGTACCAGTGAGCCAGGGATATAAAATACAGTATTTTTCAACACACTTGCTCATAAAGTGGCTCTATGGTCACCGCAATTAGGCACATAATGACACCCATAATCAAATTGTGACTTTTTCATTGCTATAACTCACAAGTGAGTTATAGATTTTTTTTTTAAATTTTATTGGTTGAGTAGCTTGGTTACTAAAAAAGTTTTTATTCAAAAAAAAGATCGTGTTCAATAGAACAAATAAATGAATGTTCTTATTGCTTGCTCATTTCATGCAACTTCTTATTTAAAAAGATAATTTTAACTCGTTCGTGTTTAATAAATAAAACTTTCACTCAGATATAACTTTTGTTTTCTCTGTAATAAAAGAAAACTTTAAATTCCCCATTTTTTACGTGGCAGAATAGGCGCAAACCATAAGCGCGGAAAATAAATAAAAAAAACCTCATCCCTTTAGTCTGTGGCCGATCACAATGCGCGCGCATAGGAAAACTGATTAATTTTTCCCGCCATAGCGAAACATTTTTTACAACGCGTTTTCACTGTTGAAATTATAGTTATTTTATTCACAAGTGTGTTGAAAAACGTCGTATGATACACGTGTGTATTGGTGATTACCGTTCTCGGCTTTCTTAAGACCCTCGCCTACGGCTCGGGTCTCAATGGCACCTCGGCGGTAATCACCAATGTACCACACTAGTACCATAATGTACTATTACACTATTGATAGTACAAATGCCCGAAGCCCGCACGAAGCCGCCAAAGAGGCCGCCTGCCAAGACCAGGAGTTACTGATACTTGAGCTATTTGAGATGCACTTGAAATGACTTTAACACTTGAGTAGGGTTGGGCGTCACCTTCATTTCAGTCGTACCTATGAGACTTCTATGAGAGTTTTGTCTTCTTATAAGATTTCTAATAACGTGTTAGATGGAATTTTTGTACCTATACCTATCTGAGATTTATTATTATAACTCTCCTTTTGTATCGCGTAGTCAGGTAAAAATCCAACTGTAGAGTAAAATATTTATCACTTATGTGGGATGTTATAAGTTTGACGGCGCTGTGTGTCTGTCTGTCTAAACCCCACTTTCGAATTACAATTCAGTAAAAAATGTAATCATACCTAATCGTACCAAACTTTCTCTGTGAGGTAATGCATTGTTATAGGCAGACGTTACTACTTAACATCAGGTGAGCTATCAGCTTGTTCCATTACTTTTATCATAAAAAAAAAACCTCATGACGATTCAAAGCGATCAGGGAGATTTTATTGAATAAAAGCTTCTTGACTTTGACTTTGAAGTTAGATCGCGGGTTTGTAAGAATAAAAGAACCAGCAATGGTTTCGTAATGAGATGAGTTAATCCCATCTCTAAACTGTTCTTATCAGCCGACGGAACTCTAAAAAAAGATGGCGCCGGCGCCGCTTTGATCTGCCAGACGTGGGAATGCGCAAGAAGGGATCGCGCCGGCACTCTGGATTGATAGTGGATTGATTTAGGTAGCTTTATTTTGGTGTTTTATGCTTTGTTGCGTATATAGTACATGTATGTAGTATAATATGTGTTATACCTATGTAGTCATCTGTTTCTTCTCTGTCAATTTTTCTTTGGAGCTTACCTACTAACTTGTATTTGACTGAACTTACTTAAGTAATGTTAATAGATTGTTTTAACTGGTTTTCTGCATTATTCTGCTTGGTTAATGCGACTGAAGAATAAGTACCTAGTTATTTTTAACAGTGTCAGAATCTTAATGAATACCTAAGTCACGCTCGAGTCGAAGCTTTTATTGCGGACTCGGCCCGATCTTTGACAGGCTTCGTACTTATTGTATACATTAGAGGCATTATAGACAAATAATTGTGACTAACTATAGATAAAACCTTAGTTAATTTACCAGTAGGAGTTAGGGCACGCGGGTAGAGCATTTAGAAAATGTATGAAAAAAACATCCATCTTTCCTTAGATTACTCATAATGTAGCAAAGATGTTTCTTTTCTGTTTGACAGAACTCTAATGCATTCCTTTTCCAAAGTTTGTAAACAAGCTTGTAATGTATAAATCCACTTAAAAATTGACAGTTAAAAAAAACTCGATGAAAGACTCGTACAACCATAGACGCGTATCTATCAACGACAATTTTTATTTTTTAATAGCACGCGCCGAAATATTTACGCCGCTCAAAATGTTATTACAAATATTTAAAATAGATATAGTTTTGGTGCGCAAGCGTCGTTGTACGGACCAATAGGAGCGAAGGGACGCCCACTTAAGTAAGGCGTGGTGTGGGATAACGTAAGGTTATTTTTTAAGAGGTTGTTATAGGTACCTGTATTTCTTACAGGTCAAATAACTAATACAGCGTTTAACGCATATTATACCTTTAGTTGGTTGAGTGCTAGTGGTTTTGCGTGTAATTTTTGCACTGGGTGACCAACTATGGGTGACAGGACAATGCTATCAAACTAAACACATATTTTTCAAGGTTTCTTAATCATAATTATGCTTTTTTCTGTTTGCACTATTACGCTAAGATTTAAAAAAAAACTTGCTGTCTTTGACCGACTTCGCATGTAGCCAAGAAATCAGTGCCAAAATCATAAAAAAAATACACTCACAATTTGGCTTTGAAAATAAGGTTCAAAATAAGACAATTTAAAGTTTCTGGGAACTTGATTGCCTATCTGGTTTCTGTTGAAATTACAAAATTAATGCTTTGGAGCCCATAATTTAACTTATGGACCCTAAATTGAGCTGACCTCATTGGCTGTACCTACTTGCTCATTATGTTATTAAGTATTATGACTGCATGACTTTGGAAGATAAATAAGCGAGAGTGAGACAGTAGGTTAAAAAGAGAGGTTAAATATGGCTTGCTACTTCTTACGTGTTACTAACTCGATGGTTACCTACTAACTTGCTGAATTTTTTTTTTTTGGAGATGTTTTCAAAGATACGCGCAGTCTCTATGACCCTACGCATAGGTTTTATGTAAATTTAAATAAAAGTTTTGACTAAACTCAAATATGTAATACTACTCTATTTGATTTACACTCGGAAATGGGCACTGTTTCTGAGACAAAAACCAAAGTTGTAAAGATACTGATTGTCTTTGTTTGAATATAAGCCATATTTGAGAAGGAATAGAATACATAAAAAAATAGTAGTTCGCTACTACTAGTTGGCACGTGACCAAGTGACTATAAAAAATGCAAACTCATCGCCTCTTCTGTGAATCCTTCGTCTTTAGGTAGGTACTAGAAAATAAAAATCCTTCTCTATACCTACGTGTCTCTACCGTCTCTACAAAGCTTTTACCTACCTAAATAAATTAAAATAAAACCTCAAAACAAAACATTCTATTGTTTCACAAAACGCGTTTTCGGCTTCTTTATCGGCTGTCAAATCTGACGTTTCGAAAGGAGCCATTGTTGCGCGGCGGCCAATCGAGGCGCCTCCTTTGAAATTCTAATATTTTCTTTTTCGATTCCAATCGCTATTGTTTTCGTTCTATCATTTTATTTTAATTTGTTTCATATGAAATGAATGGGAACTCTTTTTGTGATCTTTGTAGGTTATCTAACGTATTGCCAATTTTCACGATAAAAAAATAGAATGGAGCGCATCTTACTCAATTTCGTAGTGAAAGGTAACTAGATGAAAAGATTATAGCCTTTTATTGATCACCGAACACGTGTGCGGCTTTATAACTAACAGATTAAAAAAATCTAATGCTCATTTTTATGAGACATAAAAAAAATTAGATACTTTTCTTTAAAAATCTATAAAAAAATATGCGACTTAAGCATTGTTTCAATTTACAAGTTTAAGGCCCGTATGTTATGTAGGTATGCTGATACAGAAATCGTTACTGGAGTCGAGATTTTCAAACAAAAATGTATGTTTGAGTCCGGATCAGTACTTAAGCAGTAAATCAGCATACGGGCCTAAAGTGCTTATGGTAAGACTATTGTTAAGACATGACAAGGTCTGCTGGGTTAAACGGGCGTCAATGAATACATGCTAATGACTGGATGATAGTTCCAAAGTAGGTACAATTTCTTTGAAAACCCTAAAATTAGCCATCCATCGAAAGTGGACTAATCCTTGTTCGAAATTGGTCTAATTCTTTGTCAAAATTGGTCTAATTCCAAGTCGGCATTGTGTACACTAAAAGCTTTTTCTGTCTACTCACCGCGGAGGAAACGCGAGGCAATTTTAAAGCGTCGTACAGTCAGCTTCAAATATTTATAACTAACTAAGGTAAATATTTGATTTATTTATAGATTTTTCGTAAAATTGAATAGTACCTAGCTTTAATTTCATGAACACTACACAATGGTTTTTTCACAGGGTCTATTGGCTGATGGTTTCGACAGAATAACAGCGCCTAACTACCTTTGGGTGGTGAGGCATACGCTGAGTCGAAACCCGTTTGCTGCTGTAGCACACAAACACTTGCCAGCTTACCTAGCTACCTACCTACTCAATCCACTCACTTCATTTTTCTTTCTGTGTAACTTTTATTTCTTTGTAGTGTTGTTAGTTTAGTTCTGTAGGTGTATTTTGTGTGTTACTTTATAAGCAAATAAATATCTGTCTATGTCTATGTCTAATTTTTTTTAGTAAATGAACCATATCACATATTCTTAAATTTTTCAGAAATACCTGTTTGCCGTCTTTGACTAGTTTTAGTTTTATCTATAGGCAAGTATCTGAGGGAATGTCTTCGGTACCTACCTCAGAAGTACATTAGGGACACAGTCATCAAGCACAAGCGAGAAGCGCTCGTGGCTATAGGCTTGCTTAGTCAATTTTCACAGATTATCTAAGTTAAGCGACGTTCTGCGCGGTCACTATTTGGATGGGTGACCGTTAGTGGCATTTACATCTGAACGCTGCCGTGATTCGGAGGGCACGTGAAACTGTCGGTCCCGCCTCTAGCAGTCGTTAAGCCATGATGGAGGCCTTAAGGCGGCCTAAAAAATGCGTCAACAGAGTTGGCTACTAACTCATACGAGCTTGCTTGCTATCAAGCACAAGTTCTGAGCTGTCCAAGTTCAAACAAGGACTAACTTTGACGGCCTCAATACTTTCGTAAGGTGAAACTACGTGCCTCCATTTATGTTTGAAACTCATTGGTGAAACCTAAAGTCTAACTTTTTTCGCTGACTGTACATTAGTCCTCCCTTGATGTCGCCGACAATATTTTGACAGGCAATTTTTAGGGTTCCACACGCCAAGTTAAAAGGTTTTTTCATTTGGAAATGTAATGTTTCCTTTATGCAATTTAAAAGTCATGTAACAGCAAATTTTTATCAGCTGTCATCTTCAAAGTTGTTGTTTCATTTTATCTAAATTAGGTAGGTACCTACCTACTTATAGCAAAGAAATACAAAAAACTCACCTAGCTACAAAATTTGAACATTTCACGAAGCTCAATGAAAAATTAATGATCTAGCTAGAGGACCCTACCTATGTCTAGTCTTTAACAGACTAAAAATAAGCAGGTACCTACTGTAAGTAAGCTTGACTTTATTCTTTTTAATATAGGTATAAGTTTTAGGCACAGTAAGTACACTCAACTGCAAATAAATACTATCAAAAAATTGTATGAAGGCATCATCAGTACCTACCTACCTAAGGAATAATTTCGTTTATCATTTTAGTCTCGATCAATTAGGACATAACATAATTAACTCTCGTAAGTAGTCTCAGATTGAATTATTTAACACTAATAAGCCATGACGGCCATGGCGGAGGCCTTTAGGCGGCCTAATAACTCCGTTTCCAGAGTTAGCCACTAATTCATATGAGCTTGCTTCTTAATGTACAAGAAATATTATATACAACCTATTACTGCCTAATTAATTTTAAATATTCAGAATAACTCCATTCTAAAAGAGTCATTATACCTTCATCAGCAATAATACAACATTGGATGAAGGAAGATATTGGAAGGGGTCAGCATCTGGTCATTCTCAATTGTATGGATGAGTTTTCCTTAGCTAACGATTAGGAATACCAGGTGGTTCTCTCACGCTCCCATGTTTCAATAGAACCTGTGGGAAAACTGAGTTTTCGCATGTCAAGTGATCTGTAAATAATCGAGAGGCCATGAGAACTTCATTAGAAACCATATTGTTTTGGCGCCCTCTCTGATACGGTACAGATGTTACTCTACTTTGGCAATTTTGGAAAAAGCTTAATGTGCCTTTACACAGGTTGTAACTATAAATTATGTATCATAAGTACCTATGTATTAAAAAAAAATGAATATAAGTATTCTTTTAGCAATCTAGTTCCTATAGTGCAAGCTTTGCTTAGTTTGGGACAAAAGAGCGTTGTGTGATGTCCAAGAGAATTTTTTATTTATTTATAACAAGAAGGTACGAGGTAACAAGCATTCTGATATTCTAAAATGTAGAATGTACCAACATGGTAAATATCTTTAAAAAAAAACTAAATAAGGACGGAGTCGTGAACATCAGTCTGTTCTTATAGAGTTAGCTACAATATTTTTTCTCAAAACATCTCCATCGACCGACTTACTATGAAAACTGTAAATGTAATCATCTCCTTTGCCAAAAGTTTGCTAGAAGAAAACTCTTACTAGGGTCAAGCTCGTCTTTGTTTTAACTTGTTTGTATGTAGTTTTCTGTGTGCAATAAAGAATTAAAAAGTCGTATACTCCATAATTTTTGCGCTTCAGCGGTTTTGTGTGACTTATGAGTTTACCGAAGTAGAGCATACTCCACTCCTCCGGTTCGCTCCCGTGTCGAATCGTCTCGAGCGCGGAGGCGTGTGAATAGCGTCCGTGACGAAACGTCACGTGTCGTGTCGTGTCGTGATGGACTGTCGGTGTAGTGACGATGAGATATTATTGAAAATTCTAATAACTACTGATATTTCACGACTTGGCTTGGCTTGGCAACAGGGTAGAAGTCGATGCAATAAATAAATATAAATAAATATTCACGGACACCTTCTAGTCCAAAAAAATATATAGTCAATAAATTAATTACGTGTTTTAAATTATTACAAATTTCTCATTAATTTTATGATATAATTATGTAATTACTGATAAAAAGAATAAATTGCTTATATATTTATCCTTTTACACTGAATTTTTTAATACATAGTGCATTTTTTTCAAATTACTTTGTTTACTTATAAGTGGTGCACAATAAAGAATATTCTATCTATCTATTCTCAATGAAGACTCCTCTGTTCAGCATTTACCCACCCGCTTGCCTCTCGGTCTGCAAAGTTCACATTTTATGAAGAGCTCCCTTAACTAATCAGATTTACTATCAAAGGGTATACTTTAGTTTCCAAAATTGTATTACTTAATGAAACTGCAAGTTATTATTCAATTTGTGTAATACTAGTGCCGCCGCCGGGCGGGTGTGGCTTTTAAGGAAATTGTCTGAAGGCGGGCTTCTTTCACTTGCGTACACTGCAGTGCATTTTAACGTAGTTCTGTTATCGTTTAACATTTTTATAAGTCTTCGTGATCCCCTGCAATATTTGCTTCTTAGATGTCACAAGGAACTATAGCATTTTGGCATACTTATGATTCTTTTGATTTTACAGAACATGATATTTTTTATTCAATCGATATGAAAGAATGGTATCTTTCTGAAGATCTACTTATTCCGTTGTGGTGCTGTGACGGACAGTTTATTTTTCTCCGGTAGATATTGTTTTGTCCGCAAGTGTATTTTTGTAGTAAGATTTTTTTTTTACTTACCTACTATGAGCTATGTTAGTAAATTTATCAGAATCACGACACGCTACTATTTTAGTGCCAGACAGTTGGTCATTAACGTTCTACAAAAAAAAATGGTACCAGTCAGAAAGCGCAGTCAACCTTCACCGATTATCTAAGTTAAGCGACGTTCTGCGCGGTCACTATTCGGATTGGTGACCGCTAGTGGCTATTACATCTGAGCGCGTCAAACTTTCCCGGGGAAGCCAAAAACTCCGTCATCTAAGGTTGGCCACGCATACAAACTTACTTATAGGTACTACATACCAAGCAGTATTATACGTATAGCTAGATATTACTAGATATGATATGAGTTTACATTGTATTGTCTGTTGGCAATATTTGTATACCTATAGGTATACGAGATTTTACTGATAGAGTAGGTATATAAGTTTTGAAGCAAGCAAGCTCGTATGAATTAGTGGCCATCTCTGGTGACGGAGTTTTTAGGCCGCCTTAAGGCCTCCTTCATGGCTTAACGACTTAAGTTTTGAAGAGTACAGTGAATAAGTACGGTAATGTGAACAATTTATTTTAATTTACATTCTTTTCAAACTATCTCCATAACTCAAGCTGGGCAGTCCACCCATTAATCTAATCAACACAAAACAAGGTAATGTACGTATGCGCGGCGACGCGTGGCGGCGCGTGTGTGGCTGCCGTGGACACGTGCTGCCAAATTGATACCATTGTTTCGGACGCTCTGTGTAGCGTTTATGGGTGTTCATTCATAATTTTGGGAGGTTAGTGGAGTTCATGATAGAAGGAAAAAAGAAAAATAAAGGAAAAATTAAAAAAGTTTGCAAGACTTTTTAGAATAGAATTCGCCCTGTAACAACTGAATCCGGATGTTGAAAGAAATCATGTCATTTTGCACTACCAAATGAACATCTGTGGATTGAGTTTGGATCAGAGAGTGGTCGAGAGGTAGCCCTAAAGTTACTTCTAAAAAAAGAGTTCCTAACTCGTCAAGCGACCTATTCTTGCAAATAAAGCTAAAATAAAATAAAAAAAAATACTAGGTACATTCATCGAAGTTCCTGGTAATGTTGGAATTGGTGAAAATATCTCTTCTTTTAGTAGGTTTTTCCTAGAGTAAAACACCATATAAAATAAATGTGTGTTGACTACAAAATAATAAAAATGTTATCCTTATCGGCGCGTGTCAATCGCCATATTGCATCAAAATTGGCGGGAACGTCCATTACAAAGATGGCGGATTTTTCGCGGTTATTTTTTTGGCGCGATGATAAATCGTACCGCTAATACTTCCGCTTCCGGTGCTAATGGAGGGGATAGAAGCACGGAGATTGATGTTTTTTATATATTTAGTAAAGATCAGGATCGTGTATTTTTTCTAAACAGTTTTTTGTCAGAACCTTTGGATGTTTTTTTAGAGAGAATGTATAAAATGGCGCCGAAAATGCAGGAGTAAATATAAAGACGGGCATGCACGAAAATGCCGTGCCTATGACGGACATCTCTGACGGAATATTGGACATAAAAAACATTTTCAACACACTTGCTCATAAAGTGGCTCTATGGTCACCGCAATTAGGCACATAATGATACCCATAATCAAACTGTGACTTTTTCATTGCTATAACTCACAAGTGAGTTATAGATTTTTTTTTAAATTTTATTGGTTGAGTAGCTTTGTTACTAAAAAAGTTTTTATTCAAAAAAAGATCGTGTTTTCAATAGAACAAATAAATGAATGTTCCTATTGCTTGCTCATTTCATGCAACTTCTTATTTAAATAGATAATTTTAACTCGTACGTGTTTAATAAATAAAACTTTCACTCAAATATAACTTTTGTTTTCTCTGTAATAAAAGAAAACTTTAAATTCCCCATTTTTTACGTGGCAGAATAGGCGCAAGCCCTAAGCGCGGAAAATAAATAAAAAAAAAACCTCATCCCTTTAGTCTGTGGCCGATCGCAATGCGCGCGCATAGGAAAACTGATTAATTTTTCCCGCCATAGCGAAACATTTTTCACAACGCGTTTTCACTGTTGAAATTATAGTTATTTTATTGTTATTTTATTCACAAGTGTGTTGAAAAACGTCGTATGATACACGTGTGTATTGGTGATTACCGTTCTCGGCTTTCTTAAGACCCTCGCCTACGGCTCGGGTCTCAATGGCACCTCGGCGGTAATCACCAATGTACCACACTAGTACCATAATGTACTATTAAAAAAATACTAAGTAATTTTGGATTTAAAAAAGAACTCACGTCGTAAATACTTTTTTTTTCGCTTCTTGGAGATGGCTATAGTTTTAAAACTATACCGCCTAGTCGTACCTATATACTTGCTTGCTGGTTTCAATAAAATATGTATAAAACAAACAAAAAAAAGCCTTTGAAGTCAAAAGTTCAGTCAAACTAGAAGAAAAAAAAGGGGGATTTTTCTTTTTAATTTGCTAAAATTTAAAGTTGCCTACTACTTTAGTGGTGTACCTATAAGTTGCTGTAATCTCCGTAATCGATAGTATCATTATAAGTGCAAACATGACGTCAGGATTATCGATACGATACGTCATCGCGTCCGCGCTGACTGTACGCCATATTGCGTACACTGTGTAATGGGATTGTGGAAATTATGGTTTTGTGATGCAAGACGGTGCCAAGAAAAATCTTTTTTTCTTTCAAGTTTTCTGTAGGTTGAAAAATACTGCAGTATTTAGCGTAATTGTCGTAAGTAAATAGGCAATAATAACACAAATAATATATTTTTTTAGTTTTTTGGACCACCAATGTTTTTCAACATCTTTTTCTTTACCAAATGAAAAGATGTAATTATGTAGGTACTATGATCTATTTACCAATACTTTAGCTAGTGCTAAGTTAGCACAGCTTTAAACATAGCTACTTATCAGCTGTTATTTTCTTAAAATTATGTTTCCTTTTCCCAGGCAAAAAATATTTCTTATCTTGGTATATACACTCATCATCATCATCATTAACCTGCTGGACGTAGGTCTCTCCCAAGACGCGCCACTGAGCTCGGTCTTCGGCTCTTCTCATCCAGTGTTAGCGCTACATTTCGAAATGAAATGAAATGAAATGAAATTGTTTATTTGCTAGAAACCGCAGAGCGTCACCTCATCTAGCCGGAGGGCGTTCTACACTACGCTTGCCTAAACGTATCCACTCTTTGCTCCTACAATTATACGCCCTAGTTTCTGATGAATCGAGTGTAGTAAAATGAAACCACGGCGTCTCTCAATATGTTTTTATCTTGCGTCTATATAGCATACCACCATCCAATATCAATAGATCAATGGCTTACAATAACCTCATGCATGTTTCATGTATCTATTGCATTAGATTGTGGTCGCCACGACGCAAGCCACCTATTATTTATTCTGTGCGGTACAGTCAGCCATATAGATCTGTTTCACCATGTGGGCTACGCTATCCGAGCGAATGAAATCGATTATTTGCTAGAAGTATAGTTATTAGAGGTTATACTTAGAGTAGTAGGTACGCACAATAAAGAAAATAAAAAAAATTAAATAGTTATTTGTTATACAAGAGTGCAAAGTTGCTTTTTAACCGCGTGTTCAATTTTGATGACCGAGCAATCGAAGGATTCTAAAATTGAATCACGAGCGCAGCGAGTGATTTAAAATTAGAATCCTGAGCGTTAGCGAGGGAATCAAAAGAGCACGAGGTGAAAAATCTTTGCACTCGAGTGCAACACGTAACTTTTCATTCCACCTCAGCGAGGAAATGACTAATTTGCGCATTATTAACAGTTTCAGTCAATTCTGTTGGCGTCAAACAAACTTCCTCGTCGCTAGAATCACTCATTTTAGTTTTTTCACTTGTTTTCAAGTTTCTTGTTTTTAATATAAGGTTTAACAATGACGTGAAAAAATTCCGCGTAAAGAACCGCGTACAAAGCAAATTGAAAAAAGAACACCAAGAAGGTTCCGAGTCTGAGTTTTTAACAAATTAAAAAAAAGTTGTATGATATATTCGGCACCATAGAGGTAGCAGTAAATAGGTTTAATGTTTTTTTTAATTCACAAACTTAGTGCACACGATGTTCTAAATTCAATTTACTTTATCCTCTAGAGAATAAAAACGGCTTTTCCACTCAGATATTGAAGATTAAAAATACTCTTTCCGAGATGGTGGGATGAAAAAATTTTTTACCCGAGAAGAGGTAAAAAAATACACGACATGAAATGAATTAATTAAATGAAAATTGACAAATCTTCATAATATCTTTACAAAGTTGATTAACAAATTAAGTTTTTAGGTAATTTATACTAATTACATAAAGTCTTTCGGAAATAATAATACAAAGGTACAACGTACCTACCTACTTTGAGACAATCATAAATACATAGTTTATCATCTTATATTTCTGACTGTACCTACTTGCGGGTGCATTATTGTTATTGGTTGTAAGCAAATATTGCGGGGTGGTTTTTAATGATTTTTAGTACCAACATAACGTAAAAAAATAACTCTTCTTTTACTCCGGGTAGTCGGGTAAAAAAAATCCATTTATATTTACCCCAATACAAATAATTAATACTGTTCTTAGACATCTATATTTGCAACACACAAATGTTTCCTCTTGGTGGGGATCGAACCCACGTACATGTAACCCTCTATAAGTACCTACTAACATTGTAAATGTTAATAAAAAATAATTTATATAGCATAAAAATTAATGAATTTTTTTTTTATTCATTAACATAAAAATTTATTAATTATTTTTTTATTCATAGTCTTTAAGAACATGCTTAAGCAGGTAAATAGGTTTATTTTGTATAATACCTACAAAATAGGCTTTATTTGTGTTCTAAAAGAGATGATGATTTTGATAACATTTTTTTTTGATAGTCTAGGTATAATTTATGGCCTGTAAGTGACCATAAGCCACAAGAATTTATACCAGGCTTCGACGTCAGGTTAATGTTTGGTGAATAAAGGTTAACAAATAAAATAATTATAAAAAGAAGCCTTCATTATCTTATGAGCTTATTTCATCACATTATTGATATCTCAAGGATTATTCGTATTAGTTATTAGTTTTTACATTACCGCCCTAGGGGTGGTCGCGTTAAGTCAATCGGATTATATATGCACCACCACATACGGCTTAGTTATAGTAACAGCTTACGTGTGCGGCTACCCTTATCCGTAGTATCAAGGTTTTCTTTAGAGTTTTAAATTAATTTTATAGTTTCATACTTTTGTCACTGTGGAAGAGTATGTACTAGGTATTATTGTGTTGTGTAGTTTTTATTAGCTAGTGCAATAAATTCTTTGTAATTACTATATTTGTTAGTAGGTACTTAGATAATTAAAAGATGATCCAAAGTCAGACCCGCCGAAAATTACGTGGTAAGTTCGAAATATTTATTATTTGTGAACAATTGCATTTTGTTGTGGTTGCGTAATGCTTTTATATTGATTACATCTGAAAGTAGTTTCCGAAATGTAATGCACAATGAAAAGGAAGCGACCAAGGATTCACCCTTGCGGCACACCCCAACGCATTAACGCAAGTTTTAATCAAAAAATCGTGGGTGTGAAATCCAAACAAATAGGGGAAGTTCTTTCCCATAACGATAATGGAAAAACACAGAAATAATACTAAAAACACAGTTCTGGCCGTAAGGTGCGCGTGCGACTGCATCAAACGGCAATCAAAAGTCAGGAAACTATGTCAATAATTACTCTGATTTGAGGGAAGTGATTTGACGGACGATACGTGATGACTTTTTGTGATTACATTTGATTAGTGAGGGTGTTATTTTGTGGGAAATATGGACGTAAATAATGGTGCGCTTTTTGCTGACTTTTATTATAAATTATAATCAAAATACATTGCTGTGGTGACGTTGTACTTTTAGTAAATATCAATGACCAAGAATAACAAGTAAATATAATAAAAGATGCCTTTCAATTAATATTCTTCAACGCGAATTTCGTAAAAAAATAGTGTGTGAATTGATGTATTGTCTATAATTAACTACTTATGTTGGCCAAATTTCATAGCGAGGTTCAAATCCAATATAATATTTTAGTAGGTACATACCTTATTGTATGACTAAAGTTATCATCATCTTCTTCCTACCCTTGTCTTCGTACAACATGTCTTCGTCTTCCACTCTCCTCTATCAGCCGTCATCTCGGTGTTTACTCCTTTCTTACTCATATCTATGACTAACGTATTGTATGATTTTAACGTTTTTTTCCAGGTAAATTTATAAATGACCAGTTAATCGATCAGATTAGTTTACTGATCGCAAACCGGCTCAGAGACAGTGGCACACATAATGAAGTGTAATTCTATAAAGTGCGTACAATGAGTGTAATGGCTGGTGATAAGTCTGCACTAGCGGGCCATATGCCGAGTGCTGGCTCTGAGGGGCTGTAGTCTTGATACTTGCGATAGGTATGGTACCAAACTGCAGTGCAAGTACCGTTCTTATCGATCGCTTAGTTGTCGATCGCTAAACGTATCTAATCATATCGTTCCATGGGAGTACGGATCTCTTGTCAACAAAAGATGCGTACTCCCAAAAATAAGGTCAGAAGTTATCGAAATCATTCGTTTACTGCTGCCATGATTTACTAGTTTACTGTCAATATCACTGTTAATCACTTTCGTTTGTCAGAATCAAAAGATAGTAAACATACACCATTGCCAATTCGTTAAAATTTAACGAATTTGTCTACCGATCGACTAAGTAGGTAACGTACCCGCAACTGTCGATAAAACCATTTTTAACAAATTTTGACGATTCTAAATGTCAAATTATGCGATCGACAAGAACGGTACCTACTTGCACTGCTGTATAGTCAAAGTCAAAAATCTTTTATGCCTTCAAAATCTTCGATCATTTAGAGTCGTCTTATAAGTAGGTAAGTATATTAAATGATTCTAGGTGGCAGATGTCACCAGACTAAAGTCTATAGGAGCCCACTCATTTGCATAGTGGGCTCGATGGGAGTAACCCGAAAAAAATACGGTTTTAGAATAAGCCCCAAGTTCTAAAAAAAGATACTATGCTCGGATTTTGAGAGCTACGAAACCTTACATAGTTTTTGCACATCCAGTAAAAAAGTACACTGGAGTAATAACATTTTAAATAATCCTAGAAAAAACAGTGATTGCAAGTGGATGGTCACATAACACTATATTCTGTGTAAAAGTATCAAGATTATCGGTAAGTAGTCAACTAATTCCCACCCCACGCGCAACATCCCCGCACGTCGGGGGTGATTTGACTGACAACTAAAAGAAAATATTTTCAAAGAGTCATGAATACATTAATTATCAAATGGACTATTCATTCTATTAGAATATGATTTAATTTATAAAATATGGCTGATATTATTCGCAAGGTATTGTGCATTATTTTGTAATTATTCAATAAAGGAGTTAAGGGTTGTTTTTTATGAAAGGGATGATTTTGTTGTATTTAAAAATGAAAATAAAATAGCAAAAATCTTTTAAGTATTATTTTTTACTCAGGATGCTTAGATATTCAAGACTAAAGTATCAACAATCTAAAGTCATTAAAGCCGTGTTGGCCGAGTGGGATTGCACCTCGACTTTCGATCCGAAGGTCGTGGGTTCAAATCCCGGCCGTGCATCAATGGATTTTTCGTTCGGAAAATTTATATGCGCATTAACACGAGCTTTACAGTGACGGAAAACATCGTGAGGGAACCCTTGGCTTAGTCAGCTCCACACGTATTGACGATGTCTTTCCTGTGGATATGGCTGACTAGGCTGAGAGGATGGTATAGGTGCTGGGCCTACTCCATCTAAACATTGTCCCAGGCACTACTGCGTCGTTAAGTGTAGGCATAGGTTGCCTCCTGACGCTGTATAAATCATCTTCAATAGATGTAAAGGCCTATTATTATATTATTCGTGCGACAAAAATTACTGTCAATTTTAAAAAAAAAGGATGTTTGAAAATTAATACTTAGACAGTATTTTTAGTAATAAGATGAGAAAATGCATTATCACTAACACACACATGTGCATGTAATTGTAACTAGTAAATAAATTGATATTAATGATCTAAACATGAGAATCATCGGACGAGTATTTTTTATCTTCTAACTAGATTATGGGGTCGTACCTACCTACTATATTTTTTTTTACAAATATTTGTGTAACGGGAAGGACCCGATAGGTAACTGCCTGAACTGGCAACCCAGGATAGACTGTCTTGACGCAAACAAAAAAGTGAAAACCAAAAAAGACTTGGCAAAAGGACAAGCCTCCAGTGCAAGAACAAAAACAAAGTTTTGACGCACAGTGAGAAGGCCACCACAAATAATTATTTTGAGGTCGCTGGAAAAAAAGGAAACAAGATTTTCTATTGGATTAGAAATGTTTCCATTGGAACAGGGATGGACAAAGAAGACCTTGAACTGTGCTTGCTATGTTTCTGCAAAAGTGGTTTCAATAGAATACATAGCAGTTTTTTTTAATATTCTTAGGCGTTCTTCCAAAGTCAACGCGAAAATGATAAACATTTTTTTAATGTTTATTGATCTTATTTGGGATCGTTTGATTGAAAAATACTCTTGGTGCTAAAAATTACAGAAATCACTAAAGACTTTTACAATTTCTGACATTTTGTTTTTCTATTATAAACAACTTAAAAATAAAACTAAGAATAGAACTTGCCGAAGAAAATAGCTCTCACAAAAAATGTTTTATTGATAATGAACATAGCTTTCTTTGTTCTACATCAAATTATCTACTAATAATAAAAGCAGACGGGTTGTTGTGGCATTCCTCGCTGGCGTCTCTTATCAGGATTATAAATTGTGAGGACCTTCACGTCCTTAGTCCTTGTACCTACCTATAGGTACATCTTTATATCGATTAGGAGTTTAAGCACAGAATAAAAATAATGTCTAGGTCTTTTACGTATTTCATTGTCATCGCTAAATATTTATTATTTAATGAAACTTCGCGATAAATTCATTAGATTTCTCATTGTTTTTATTCGCTTCCGATTGGTACTGATTTGGACCAGTTGAGCTATCTATAAATCGTTTTCAACGGTCTGTAGATAGCTCAACTGTTTTATAAATATTTTGTTAAAATTATAATAATATTTATTTTTTTATTGACAAAGAACTACCTGAGTTACCTGACTAACTTTTTTTTAAATATGCTGCAGAATTAACGACAACCTAGTTTAAAAAAAAAACTAACCATATCTATGGCTAGCTACTGAAAGATGACGTCATTATGTTTTATGACATAATTACAACTCTATAAGCTACTATTTATGGTTTCCAAGATATTCAAACTTTTATGGATAACTTGAAAATTTTGCTCTCGAATGTAAGTTTGCTAAATACCAGTCTATTTTATCGTAATTCTAAAAACAAGTAATGTAAATACGATATCCTATCACAGATAATTCTCTTTATTATCTAAGTGTGTGCAAACAGGAATAAAAGCATACATTACCCTATCGGCTACCTAATCCACCATATGGATAGGTACTTGAGTGGTTGGAACTCCATATGTTAACATAGTTCTACCTACTGGAACGGATTTCCGAAAAAAAAAGAAAATCGTGTTATTTTTACAAAGACAAAAAAATATTATTGTGACAAAAAAAAGAATCTGAGATAAAAAAAACACGATACTATTTTCTTTTTTTGTCATAAAAAGTAAAATAAAAGTTACAAGATAGCTTTTGGAACTTTTATGAGATTCCAACAAAATCGCAATGATATTTTCACTAGACTTTAATAAGACAATGAATGGAGTAGGTACGTATCTCTCAGGTTTTGTGACCCAAAATGTTTTGATGTGCGTCTTTCGACGTAGAATAATCTTCTTTGAAATCGAGAAATTTCAAATTATTTTTAAAACATCTACAATTTGTGTTAGGAATTTTAACTATTTAATGAACATACAAATAATCTAATTTTATTTAAACTATCAACTCTAGATTCTAACAAATAAAGTTCATTTTACATTGTTTCCCAACTAGATGATTGGGTATAAAATATCAGGCTGATAAGGGCAAGTACACACTGTCAATGATCAATGATAACGGCCGGTGCACACTGCCGATAAAACGGCTCGAGCGTTTTGTAAACATAACTTTATCTTTACGATTCGAGTGTTTTAGTCCTGTGTGTGCAGGGCCTTATTGAGGAGTAGGCGCCAGGGCGATGGTCCTCGATCCATGTTCCTATGAAATGTTATGCATTTGCATGGAACCCTAAGTTTCATTTAGAAAAAAAAACCTGACAAGCCGGCTAAAATAACTACCAAGGTCCCTTAAGAACAAGCTGATAGTTCACCTGATGTTAAGTAGTAACTTCTGCCTATAACAATGCATTACCTCACAGAGCAAGTCCAATGAGGACGTGCCCTGTAAGCCAATGCACTGCGTCCATCACTCTGAGACGTAAAGATGTTGAAGTCTCATGTGCCTGTAATTACACCGGCGCCCTTACCCTTCAAACCGGAACACAGCAATGCGAGCATCGCTGCTTGGCGGCAGAAATAGGTACGGTGCTAGTACTGAACCCGGACGAGCTCTCACAAAGAGCTCTACTACTACTAAAGTTGAGCTATCTATTTCAAACTAAAGCACTGTCATATTTATTTTAAAAGTATCTTCTACGAGTATTTAACAAGCTCCCGACCTGACAGCAGCCCTGTGTGTGCACTGGACCTAATTTATGTTGTACGGTGTGCATAAGCCTTGACATTTATTGGTGTAGATATGCCTTAAAATATGTTGTAATAGGACTCTTGGGTATGCTATAAGATCAAACGAAGGCCCATAATTACTACATGACTAGCTATTACCTGTTTATTGATTCTAGAGTCTAGATTCTAGACTAAAAACCATAAACAGGCAATTCTAGTGTAGAATTTGACTCAATAAAAACAAACTCAGACTCGTATGCCGATAGAGAAATGACTCAAGCATAGATTTGAGTAGACATTTTCATACGGAAATATATGGTTGAGTCCGGATCAGTGGTTAAGAAGTAGGTAAATCAGCATACGAGCCTTTTTCAATACTTATGGAAAAAATACTGGGTTTCAAATTATTTTATAAATTGTAAATATTGTGAATATTGTAAATACTGTATTAGTTGTAATTTTCTTTGTTTCAAATTGTATTGTGCTCAAAAATATTTGATTTCAAATTATATTGAACTACGCGGTAGAGTAAAAAATTGCACCAAACTTGTGCATATTTTGTGGTCCGAAAACTTGTTTGGATCAAAATGATATTTTTTCTAAACCTTTGCATTGTTATTCTCTAGACCGTGAATGTTTGCGATTATGCATAATTACATTCAGTGATTTTATAAACTTCAAAAATATTGAAAATGTGCGAACGAGAAGTGTCCTACTGTACATACTTACTAATTTACATAAAATTGTAGTTTTTCTCGCGAAAATTCACGTCACACAAGAAACTGCTTCCAAACGTAATATCTAAATGAAAAGTCGTGTTAGTCCCACAGCCAAAAGGCCAATAATAGCCCCCAATAACATTAAAGGAGCCTATACATTAGCCTTAAGCTCCTTACACGCTACGTGAAGAAACTTACGCTCCGTAGAGTTCAGAAAATGTGATAAAAATTTTACTCACGAACTGATAGAAGCTGGGTAGGAGCAGTGCAGAGATCATGACACATGAGTGCTCCTGTGTACGCACTGCGGTGAAAGACGATGCTGTATTTTCGCTTAGAAAACTTTACTAAGTAAAAAATTATGACAGTTTACAGTTTGGGAGGTTTCGTAGTCAATAACGCAGGGGACTGGAAAATACTGAACTATATTTGGATTTAACTTAAGATTTATATGTTGTACTAGCCGTCGCCCGCGGAGTTGCTCGCGTTCTAGACCCTTTAGAGTGTGACGTTTCAAAATTCCTTTCTTAGTGCACCTCTTACACTATATAAGGATACTACACTCCAAATTTCATACCTATAGGACTTATGGTTTAGGCTGTGCGTTGATTCTCTGTCAGCTTCAAAAAAGTCTTATATATATTGATTCGTGATGACGTATCCGCTGAGGCACACTTAATAACTGGAAAGTATAAAGTTTTAAAAACTGACATTATTTTTAAAGTTGTTATGTATACCTATTAGACGCCAATCTCTGAAAATAATTAAAAAAACATTTCGACTTGAAAAACCCTCCTTTTATTTAAATTCTTTAAAAGCTTTGCTATACTTACTTTTTCCTCTGCCAAGTGTTTTAAAACATTTTCGCACGTTTCTAAAACCCAGTGCGTAATAAAGCTACTTCCACGCTAACCGGATTACGCGCGCCGCCGCCTTGACGAATCTGAGTGACGGGCTGTACGGCATTGTTAAGGCGTGGACGGGGACAAAACAGCTTTTTACAGTATGAAAAGTAACAAAAATGTGTTGATAACAGACACTTTTTGAGACAGTTTGGTCCCATTGTCAATTTATTCAAGTCTTTTAAGAAAATTAATGATTTTTAGGTACAATAGTTTAATTACTGATAAACCGGGCACCGATACACTGAGACTTCAAGATCTTTACGTCTCAGAGTGATGGACGCAGTGCATTGCTTACAGGGCACGTCCTCATTGGACTTGCTCTGTGAGGTAATGCATTGTTATAGGCAGAAGTTACCACTTAACATCAGGTGAGCTATCAGCTTGATCCATTAGTTTAATCATTTAAAAAAAAATATATAGAATTGTATTTCAATCCGCGCAGACTTGTAATATTTACACAAAAATTATGTAATGTAAAAAAATTGTGTAATAAATAAATATTCCTAAATATTTTACAAATCTTCAGATTTATTAGCAACGTGTTTCTGCCATCAACACTCAGTAAATTTAATTTTTTGAAACCTAGATATTATATCACCTTGTGAGCTAATACCTAAGCTTGCACTAATAAGACATGTTTTAAAATATAAAAAAATTAAGGAAATTATACCTATTTGCATGACGAATTGACGATATTTCGATAAAAATCCCCTGATGTTTGAGTTTGCATTAACACTTTGAGTATTACATCAGGCTATAAAAATATAACGAGTTTCTGACGTACTTAACCAAAAACCTTTGTCACTTTAACAATGATATCTTCATTCTAAGTACAAGAAGTCTTACATCGGCTACTGAAAGCATAAAATAAATAATAGTCCAAAGAGCGACCAACGCGAAATGGTCAACAACACGCTTTCAATAAACAAACAAGTTTTTGTTGGTAACTGAACACTGCGACAGGATTTTCGTAATCGCATCAGGGGCCGAGCGTTAAATCCGCACCGTGTGTAGGGGCCTTAATGCGGATTGCTATGTTGGTATTCAATGTTTTTTTGAAACTTTTTTTTATAAGTACAAGGAAGTATAGTAATTTATTTTGGTACATCGTAAATAGCTTTGCAAAATCATATATTTTTTTATCGAATTTTGATAGACACGTTATGTAGAGTAAACCTAGTCAAAATCAAGTAGAGTAGTAGTAGAGCTCTTTGTGAGAGCTCGTCCGGGTTCAGTACTAGCACCGTACCTATTTCTGCCGCCAAGCAGCGATGCTCGCATTGCTGTGTTCCGGTTTGAAGGGTAAGGGCGCCGGTGTAATTACAGGCACATGAGACTTCAACATCTTTACGTCTCAGAGTGATGGACGCAGTGCATTGCCTTACAGGGCACGTCCTCATTGGACTTGCTCTGTGTAATGCATTGTTATAGGCAGAAGTTACCACTTAACATCAGGTGAGCTATCAGCTAGTTTCATTACTTTTATCATTAAAAAAAAAATAAAAAAAATCACTGTAATACTTCTTTGATAGATCAATGACTACCCAAATAATTACACTAAACTAGTACCCCATATTTTAGATCTCAATTAGTATATTTCATAGAAAAAAATACCGAAAAGTAGAACCTTTTAGCTATCGATAAAATCTCGATTAAAAAAAATCGATAATGTGTCAGATAATGGCGCCAATCGAAGTGTTAAACGCGCCCCATATTTTGACAAAAGAGGTTTCACAATAATCCTCTTTCTTTTTTTCTTGAAATGACAAGCAGAATGACAATGACAGAGGCCGCGGCGGCGTCTTTTGCGCTTTTGTCGGTTGCCAAGTATGTTATTTTCTTGATACATACTCACATAGAAAAAAAATCTTTTCAACCGACTTCAAAAAATTAGGAGGTTCTCAATTCGGTTGTATTTTTTTTTTAGTCTGAGGGTGAGGTGTAATAATTTATGTAGGTAGGTATAGTTTTTTTTTGTACTGAAAGCAAAATAAATACATCCATTCAATCCTTTCATTCGTTATCCTAGGTTACCTATCATTCATTCGTCCTAGGTTACCTACCTAGGACGACTTTCAAAATTGTAACTGCAAAACATTTGGGATTGTAAAACCGTGGAAGTAAAATACTTAACTAAATGCAAAACAAATAAATCTAAACTCTTTTTTTTTAAATAGAACATTACAGGCACATGAGACTTCAAGATCTTTACGTCTCAGAGTGATGGACGCAGTGCATTGCCTTACAGGGCACGTCCTCATTGGACTTGCTCTGTGAGGTAATGCATTGTTATAGGCAGAAGTTACTACTGAACATCAGGGGAGCTATCAGCTTGTTCCATTACTTTTATCATAATTTAAAAAAAAAAAACGTACCTAGATCAACATGTCAACCCATTCTTCACACTGGCAAAAGGTCAGTTACAAAAAATAATGTCTAAAATGTACTAAATACACAAAACCATGTTCTAAATGAACTAAACACGAAGTTATAACTTTCTTCATCACGATTTCTAGAACAAATTAATTTACTAAGAGGCCGGAGTGTCTTTATTGACATTCATAAAATGGTCAAGTGCGAGTTTCAGCTGAAGAAGAGGTTCTCTACATCTGCTAGAGTCTTTACGTGGGTTCATTTTAAATTATGTATATTCCAAGTATCATCCAAATCGGATCAGTAGTTTTTGAGTAAAAGAGTAACAAACATTCATACATTCTTACAAACTTTCGCGTTTATTATAAAAGGATAAAACTAGTAAAGTATCGACAAAGTACCTACTTCTATTTGTAACAACATAATTCACGAAACTCGGTTACGGAACTCTAAGATCAAAACATCTCTCTCAGTTGTCTGTTCCAAATTGAATTAGTGCCTGCTTCGGCAATTAACAGACATTACCTACAGTACTTTGTATATTTAGCCGGTTTCGTCTGTTCTGTCGGTATTCCTATTGTTCCCATAGATGGCGTCTCTCACGATTTTCCTATTTTGATGTTTCTTCTTCTTCTCTTCTTCTTCTTCTCTTCAATAATGGCCTGTGTCCGTCATTTCGACAGACAATTTTGCCAATGTCAAGTGTTAAAATTGTAATAAATAAGTCAAGTCAAGTCATTTGTCAAGTCGGCTGTCGTTTGTTTTGAAAAGAAAATGGTGGATTTTCTCTTCAAAACCTAACACGAATTTTCACATTCAGAAAAACCACTTTACACACATTTATTCCAATGGCTCACACTTTATTTCTTTTTTCTTTTTTTGACGTCTCTAAAGGCATGCGTTTTTTTATTTTTTGATCACACAACATTTTTGATTACATGTCATAACAGTTTGTGGTTTTTTTAACCTAATTCAAAAAAGGAAGTTTTTAATTCGGTTGGATTTGTTTTTTTTATATTTTTTTTACGTCTTGTATTTGAATGAATGAATGAAAACACTTTATTGTACACCTTACAACAATTTTTTTTTATTTTGTTAACCTTTATCGTCCCACTGCTGGGCAAAGGTCTCCCCCATAGACTTCCAATGTTCTCTGTCCCGAGCCTCCTCCCACCATCCTCTCTAATTATATTAATAATTATATTAATTATATTAAACTACATAATTATATTAATAATCATATTATAATTATCTTACAACTAATAAACAAGAATAAAGAAATATAAATAAACATAATGTACAATGAGCGGTCTTATCGCTTAGAGAGCGATTTCTTCCAGACTTGAATACTTAACATTTAAAATTATCTTTCTATTATCTATTAATTAACTTTTTGTACACGAATTTAAGGGTTCAGTAGACACCTTCCTATCTGTTTACGCCAAGCATTAGGTAATAATATGCTTATGTTATGTATTCTGAATTGAAGGGTAGGATGTGCAAAAATAGTCACATGAGATTCACCTTCTAACTTCACGTCTCTGAGACGAAGGGACGCAAGGCATGTGCCACAAAACTTTACAACTACTAGGCAATAGTTTTTTTACAAAAATTTTGAGTGCCTTTAATATGTCGCCGAAGTTATTTATAGTCCAGTCGTTATCTAAAGTTTTAGGGCCCTTGTACACGTGACAGTGTCTCAGCGACCGGCGCCAGACGCCACGTGTGCGGTGACCCTGATTTTTTTGTCGCATTCCATTGTGTTGATAATCCTAATTAGCTTGTCTGCTAAATATTTTGAGACAAAAAACTTTTTCTTTGTGTGATTTGGCTATAATAGAAGAACATAGGTCTGTTCATGAAATTGACGAAAAATTTATGCTCGAGTCCGGATCTACTCTCACAAATACTTAACCCTCGACAGTCGAAATGAATTTGCCGCAATCAATACTGAGACGTCATGCGTCCGGTCAGCGGCTTCCTGTTCCGGACCCGGATGGCGCACTTCCGGTTGGCTCGCCGGGGGAAATTAATATATTTGTGTTGCCAGCTTACGCTGAGAAAGCGATTCGAATTGCTAATGTCTTGGGATGTATTGTTTTTCCAAGATTTACAGAACATTAACTGCCTTACTGTTGGAGCTAGTTTTCCTTCTGTATTTGAGGTTTTAATGAAATAGTAATATTTATAACACACTTTTACAACAACAAAGAAAACAATCATATTAATTTTACCTATATGTATAGGCACATTACATATAATAGGCTCTATTAACGAGTTTTTTTTTATGAGTTAGGTATAGCTAAGCATTTGGCTGCCAGCACACCTGGTGGTAAGTGTAGCTGCAGCCTAGTGTGGAGCACGCTTAGCTATAATCCAACTATGTATTCACTCTTTTCTTGAAAATTCCTAGGTTATATCTTGAGCTAGCTTTCAAGACCCATTTAATTTCTCTGGAATATTCTTTTTGAATTTACACATGTCACTCATTTTTTTTTTAAATATGAATATATCATTTTCTGAAATATGAATATATCAAAGTATGTTAGCATACGTCCTTCCGTATCCTTTTAACATAACTACTTAAAATTCACTTCTTCCATTAAGAACGCCAACGTTTCTATTTTAAACCTTTCTTCTGAACATCTGTGTTCCTATCCGTTACTACCAACCCTTATCTATAGATATTTTATCTATGGTTCGAAAGTTAATGACGTTCGGTGCGAACTTTTGGCGCCATCGTTTTTTTTTTCTTTTGGCCAGCTTTTTTACTTTAACTTTACTAAGCGTCGCCTCACACGTCGCCTGATAACTAATTAGTAAGAAAGTACTTTTGACAGGTGATTTTTTAAGGATTTTTTTAATAACTACCTATGCCTATATATTTTAATAGGTAAGTACCGACACAACCAGCTGACGCTACCTTATTATTACTTAGGTAGGTACATAAACATTGCAAATTCTTAACGTAGTTCCAAAAAAAACATATTTCCAACAAGGTGTAATTACCGGCACATGAGACTTCAACATCTTTACGTCTCAGAGTGATGGACGCAGTGCATTGCCTTACAGGGCACGTCCTCATTAGACTTGCTCTGTGAGGTAATGCATTGTTATAGGCAGAAGTTACCACTTAACATCAGGTGAGCTATCAACTTGTTCCATTACTTTTATCATAAAAAAAAAGGTACTTCAAAAAAATATAATATACAGGATGTAAAATAAACCAATATTCAGCATCTGTACTTTTATTAGTGAAATAGATCCAATTCTAAATAAATGCACTCGCAAGCGAAAAATATTTTCCAGACCGAAAATAAACACACTTAACCAAATTTTTATGGCATCATTCCACAGAATGGCGAATACAATCGCACAACACTGAAGCTAAATGGCGCCCTCAGACACAAGCACACAGCCTTCGAACTCGCACAACATCAAACAAGAACCAAGCTATGATTAATCAAAAACAAACCACCTAAAACAGCAAAGATTAACATGGCCAGATTAAGAAAAAAGTCAAAAAGAACTGACGGATCAAAATCATAAATCATGCTCATTATATCCGAACCGGATTATTTTTTACCGAATAAAATGCTCAAAAAAGCATTAAAAGGCTATAGGGGAGCGCCATTTTGTAAGGGTACCATCGACCAGGGCGGGAAAATACGCCTGAATCGGCCAATCGACGCCCTCGTTTCCTAAAGGCGTTGTGCTATCCAACCAATAGAAAGGAAGGTCATTCTGCTCATGCGCTTTCGAGTCGATCCATACAATTATAGCTATAGCACGGCAGTGTGGGCTTGGCCTCAGCCGCGATACGACGTCCGTGTCAAATTTTAAAATTAAAAAATAATAATGACGAAGTGCCTACGGATTTTTAGTGAAATTTAACTTGTGCCTCGTGACTCTACCATCAGTGTTTGTGTATCAGTGATCATACAAGAAAGAACGACCTAATTCGAAATAATCCGACTCTCGGATATTTTAGCCTGATTTTTGGATATTTCGGCCAGGTTTTCGGATACTCCGAACGTTTTCGGATAATATCCGAAATATTATTGCGTATAATCGGTGGCGATCTGTGAAGTGATGGTGATGGCTAGCGGTGGCGGTGGCGGACTGGTGCAGTCGCCACCAGACATGCTGCACCACCACATCATGGACACCTCCTCGCACGTCGAGATGATGCCCAGTGAGTCAACAACCAAGAACTCTATAAAAACTATATTTTTTGTTATACCTAACCTTATTAATTGAACCTCTATGGTTTCAGAAACGCTATAACAGTCTCCAAAGTACCACCAAAATAAGCCACTTCGAAAAAAAGTTACAACAATAACAATATTAGATACTCCTTGACTCTTTCACAATTATTAATTATTTATTCTTGCTCGCGGCTTTTAATGGTGTAATATAAAAAAACTGTATAGATAAAGCAGGTTTGGTTAAAAAACTCAAGACATTCGTCTTGCTGTGACTCTTTGGAATTTCAAATTAGGCGCACCTGTGATGATCATGTAATAAACAACAAAAATTCACATTACCTAACATTAGTAGGTTATTTTTAAACTTACGATCATTGAACATACTTAATTTGTGAGGATTAGCTATATGTTTACACCGGTTCTACAATACTTAGACCCTTTCTTTTTAATACAATATAGGCAACCGTTTGACCACAATCTCACCTGATGTTAAGCAATGACTTGGTCGACGATGTAGCACGGCTACCTAGAAGATACCTATTCACTCTACTCTTGAAAACTTCCAAGTTATAGTCATTCGTGAACACAGACGCCGGCAACGAGTTCCACTCTTTGGCTGTCCGCATAATAAATGTAGACGCAAAGCGTTTACTGCGGATAGGTGGCATATCCACCATGAACGGGTGTCTCGTCTCCGTACGCCTAGTGGTCCGGTGATGGAATGGGGAAGGGGGAACTAGCTCAAACAGTTCCATTACACACTCCCCAAATTGTATCTTGTAAAATACCGACAGGCTAGCTACTTTCCGACGATGCTCGACCGTACTGCTCAAGCACTGATCTGTACTCCAACATACATTTTCATACAAAGATCGATGGTTGAGTCCGGGTCAGTGCTTGAGTAGTAATTCAGCAAACAGGCCTTGGATTATGGAAAAACATCTGCCAAAATCAACTGCTTATGAGCCCCTATACAAAACAGGTGAAGAGAGCCCGCAGTATTATTATATTTTTTTAATGAACTAGTTAGCCAATCTGTATATATAAATATACTACCCGTCGCCCGGGGCGTTGCTCGCGTTCTAGACCCTTTAGAGTGTGACTTTTCAAAATTCCTTTCTTAGTGCACCCCTACACCATATAAGGATACTACCTTCCAAATTTCATACCTCTAGGACTTATAGTTTAGGCTGTACGTTGATTCTATGTCAGCTTCAAAAGAGTTTTATAATATTGATGATGCCGATTTTATTCAATAAGGAATCAAAGAAATGATTATCCGTCTGTTAGAATATATTTTTACCGTCTATTTGCTACCAAATTATCAAACATTTTATGTAAAAATATGTTTATGAAACATCGAAAAAACTACCTAATTTAAAAATAGATAAACGTCGAGAAAATATGATAAAATATAAGCTTATTTTTCCACGTGGTAGGTCCGTGGTCAATGTATACGTACTCATAACAACTTAACCATATTGAACAAGATGCAAGAATTCAAATTAGTATATCTAAATTGGCCCCAAAACGCGAAGTACGTTTTGAATTATTGCTTTATAGGCCTCACGGACCCACAAACATGTTTCTATTTCCATACAATTATAACTAGATATTTATTCTATTTCAACATATTGAAAAGACAAATGGCGTATTTTAGTTTAACATTATAAAAGACTTCCAAGTTTTGTCATAACGCGTTTAGTGTTAAATGTATTGAAACTTTTTTCTAAAACTTGCAAACAAAACTAATGTAACCTAATCACTCTACTCAACCGTATATGGGACCATAGGGTAATGAATTTTGTAAGTTGGGGTAAGAAACAGACAATCTGTGTAAGGGGTCATTCTCAGAGCAATACTTACCTTACCCTAGCTATGGAACTGACTTTGGAGGGCAACATAAAATGTTCGTACTCATAGCTAAGAGCTTCGATGAATTAAACAAAGTAATGGCTTATGATACAATGCTCACACGTTGATGGTTTTCTTGGTGAATCAACTATTAATATACCTAATCAATTATGTATATTATATTGGAGAATACACACATAAGCATTGATTTTGGGTCACCAATATTTAAACAAATCTTAGTAGGTAATATTTTTGTCTGGTAACTAATAAAAAAACAGCTAAACGAAATAAAACTGTCTACGGAAATCAATAAAACTTATTACATATATAGTAAAGAATATTAATTTAAAGCACATATTCATTCATGTCTTGTGCAATTATAAACGTCTGCTTCTTTTTTAAAATAAATTACTTAATCTACCTCTTCCTGTCCACGTCTTAAGTTCCTCTCCATCCAAAGGTTGCCTGGAAGAGATCGCTTATAGCGATAACACCGCCCATTGGGCTTCATATTTGTTTTTCGTTATTTTTTTTCTTTAGTCTACAATACTTATAGATAAAATCTATCTATCTATCTATTTCGTGTTAGTGACCCGGACTTTTTTACAACTTTTTTTACAATTTTTTATAACAATTCGGTAACATGATTAGTTTTAAACTCTACAAAATCTATAGATCCTTGGGGTCATACAATACAGTGATCTGTCCAGTTATGTGACTCCGGGGTCTGTCAGACCGAACGCATTATTTCTGCTAATGCACGCGGCGCATTAGAGGGTTACGATTTATCGCCGTCTTAGGGTTAAGATTTGGGGAAACTATATTTATTTTTCGTTAGTAAATACTTTTTTGAATAATCTGTAAGGTAACTAAAAAACATTCTAATTAATAGTTTTTTTTTAATTTGAATATTAAAAGGAGCACCTGTTTCAAATAGATTTTTTATTTCTGTATTTCCTCTTTTCTCAAAATTCTCATGCAAAAGATTTTCGGAACAATTTATTTAGAACTAATAGATTCCGCCCGCGACATCGTTCGCTTCCCGTTGGATCCCGTTGATTTTCCGGGATAAAAAGTAGCCTATGTGTTAATCCAGGTCACGAACAATATATATTCCAAGTTTCATCCAAATCGGATCAGTAGTTTTGGCGTGAAAGAGTAACAAACATCCTCACAAACTTTCGCGTGTATAATATTAGTAGGATAAGTAGGTACCTACTGAAGTACATCAACTTTATTTTCTCTTTCGTTAGTTTTTGAAATTTAAGTTTTCGAAAGTATATTTTACGCCTCGTAAGCTTATTATTATAAAGTAGTTATCTATTAATTTCATATCAATAACAAATATCTAGATAATATCAGACATTTAACTAACACACGATTCCACGAAAAAAATCGGCGTATTTTAACTAATTAATTGCAAAGATACTAACAATTTTATAAATTATCTGTTAGATTATTAATTAAATTAAATGAATCTACACGATCTTTGTTTGATTTTGGTAAATAATGGATTGTACGCGGCTTCGAGTTAGTTTACAAAAACAATATACCTATCTACGTACCTACCTACTTTTAGGACATAGAAACCGAAGTAGGTACCTACCTATTATATTAATTTTATTAAAATAAAAATAAAACATCTGAAAATCCACTCGTAAGTTGATCTTACAGGCAAGTCCAAGTCAGAAGCTATTCGTCATTCTTTGTTTCATTCTAATCGGTACAGCCATGATTTTTCAACATTTTAATGTTATTTTTATTTCGTTAAGTAGGTACATTTTTTTTCCAACAAAAATTACTATGGAGCTTATGACAATACGCACATTCTTCACAAAGCTTAATACTAACAAAGTATACTAAAATATAAATCTACGTAGATACCTATCTTCTACATACTTAACCCTAGTATTTGGGCCTCCACTTAGCGCGCATGCGCGGTAGGTAATAAACCCTAGGCGCACGCTAAAAGGCAAACAGTGTGGAATACGCACCTACACTAAAACACATGAGAAAATGTTAAATGCTATTTCAACTGAGCTTACAGTAAAAATTTCTTAGAGCTTGCATTGTTGCAAAAAGTACTTACCTAAAGTACTTAGACGTACCCTAGTAGTCAACTGTGGTGACGGAATTTCAAGACAGCCTTAAGGCCTCCGTCGTGGCTTAAAGACTGCTAGAGCCGGGACAGTTTAACGTGCCCTCCGAACGGAAGCGCTCAGATGTAATACCACTAGCGTTTAGCTATCAAGATAAGCGGTGAAGTCAGGTGAAGATTTACTAAGCAAGCTACGCCATGAGCGCTCCTACCTAAGTATACCTAAGTACTAGTACCTATAGTATTATATGATCTGTGACCTAAGTAAGTAGGTATCTATGTTGTCTGTGGTAAGTACTTTCTTGAAAGAGACGACATGAACGCATCTGACGCCCGACGTACTACGCCAAGGCGAAATTATACCCTTCTTTAAGTATAATTTAAGATCGTGTTATTGACCACGAAATGACTATTTATAGAGTAGTGTCAGCGATCTCGGTGACGTCATCTATAACTATATTGACATTATTGTTTAAGAATAGACAAACACCGCTTTTGATTCGAATTATAATTTAACACGAACAAAATTAGCACCTGACTTACGACATTTATTTGTTTTAATGTTTTAGTTTGACATATAAAACATGTAATAGTTTTATGTCAGAAAATCTGTCTGCCATGACCTAGGCTTTAAGGCGGCCTAAAAACTCCGTCACCAGAGTTGGCTAACTCATACGAACTTGCTTACTTTTACTGAAAAAGCTGAAACTTTCTATGACAAGCTCTTTCAAAAAGCTCTACTGCTAAGGAAGATTGATGAATAACTTATCATTTATTAGCGCACGGATAAACCTAATAATTTCTAACACCTCCCTCAAAGGGTTCCCTTCCTGTCGTAAAACACGGTAAATTAGTAATGCGCTGATCTGTCGACTGGACACGTGCGGTCATTGTCAGCCGACTGCGAGGTGGTGGGAGGGAGGGTTATAGTTATTTGTATATTAGTCAGTAAAACTGAATTCTTTGAGGTAAAAGTCACATAGACAGTTATTGTGGTGGCGAAAATACTGTACCAGTGCTGTGTTGATTTTTGTTCAATATTTTTGTCTTTAAAGAGAATTAAAATAAGTACCTGCCTACCTTATTAATTTTCGCCATATAAATACGAAAAATATTTTGTAACTTAAAAATGACTTTATAATATTTATTTTCAAGCTTTTTGTAAGGTTTTTTTTAATATAAAATATACCACCCCAGTGCAATACCTGGCTAGTGGCTACCGACTTCACACCCCCATAAAGTATCTATGGTGGTCCGGCACCATAAACTCGTGCCATCCCCAGGAGTTTTACCACCATGCCATCGAGTAACATTTTGAATGCTTTTTAACCACCTTCCAAAAAAGAGAGAGATTCTCAATTCGGCTATATATTTTTAATGTTTGTTACAACAGAACACCGTCATTAATAAACCGATAAAAAAATAACTTAACGATTGATCCCATGAAAATTTCATGAAAATCTGTCTTTATTAGTGGTTTTTACGGTCACAGAACATTAATAAATAATAATAAATAAATAAATATTCACGGACACTTAACATAACGCCTTCAAATCCCAAACGAAGCAAAGCTTGTACGATGGAAACTAGATGGCTGATAGAATACATAATTATTTTTTTTTGTAAATGCATACTTATAAAACATAGAAACACCCAGACACAGAACAAACATCTATGTTTACAACACACAAATGTTTGTTCTCGGTGGGGATCGAACCCACGACCCACAGCACGGAAGGCAGAGCTATTACCGACTGAGCCATGACGCCTGTCAATTCCAATCTCACATTCCCAATGAACTGCTATCATCATCATCCGATGTTGAAACCGGAAGGTACCTAGTCAAAATTGTAGTCGGTTTTCTTAGTTTGATATGTGATGGTAATAGGCCTTTACATCTATTGAAGATGATTTATACAGCGTCAGGAGGCAACCTATGCCTACACTTAACGACACACTGTAGTGCCTGGGACAATGTTTAAGTGGAGTAGGCTTGCCCAGCATCATGTGAGGATAAAATCCCTAGGTGTATAATTATGTATAATTACTAAAATGGATGAGTTATTTTAATGGGCAAAATAAATTACCAGTCATATTATTCACATGCAATCCATTTCTATCTTCAAAATGCGAAAACATTTATATGTCAGACAGACAGACAAACACGCAATTCTTTAATTGCATGTAAGTAAAGTATCTACTTTCACGCATTCTAAACTTATATTCTAAACTTGCTTTTACTCTTGACTTTACTCGACACACTAATATGTCAGACAAACAGATATTGAAATGAAAGTACGTAAAGTATCTAACTTTGGCGCATTTTTACTATTCTAAACTTGCTCGTACCCTTGACTTTACTCCTTGGACGAAATAACAACTTTACTCAACTGGAGATTTTGACGGAGCCTAGGTCTGGTGACTGAGCATATCTGTTTAGGTGATATAGGTTGATGATGATGATGAACCAGGATAACATGAGTTGTAAAGTTAGAAGGGTAATCTTGTATTTAAGGTCTGGAAATGTTAAAAACTTTACACATTTTTGAAGCTCCATTTTTTGTAGCGATTGTAAAATGTCAACTTGGTCACAGATCATATAATACTATACTAGTACTTGGTAGTTTTTATGCAGCTAATGATAATGATGATATCCTTCCACAATATTTTTAATACGTGAAAATACTAGACGGCTAATGAACTAATATTAGTGCAGCAAAAAAATCAAGCAAACTCGTATGAGTTAGAGGCCAATTCTGGTGACGGAGTTTTTAGGCCGCCTTAAGGCCTCCGTCATGGCTTAACGGCTGTTGGAGCCGGGACAGTTTAACGTGCCCTCCGAAGCACGGAAGCGCTCAGATGTAAATACCACTAACGGTCACCCATCCAAATAGTTACCGCGCAGAACGGATAACTTAGATAATCGGTGAAGATTGACTAAGCAAGCCTAGCCACGAGCGCTTCAAGAGTAGCAAAATATGCGGCTAAGTTGGAATTGTAGAGAAAATGACGACTGTATACTAAAATACACCTAATTTATTTAACTTTAAGTTACTTAAATGTTAAATTTTCACCTGTCGATAGTTAAGTTCAAGCATAGAGCATGGAGCATGGAAAAAACTTATTGCTTGTCCATAGAGATAGCCTTATCGATAAACGATTTCTGTTATTGCGCGTACCGTGTCGTGTTATTTAATTACTCGGTGCGTTTTTTACTAGAACTCATGTTTTTTTATGATACTTGAGGTTTTATTTTTTAACACGTTCCCTGCCAACTACGAAAATATACGTAGTAGCGTATCAAAGATCCAGGGCCACCTACGAGTTAATTCGTAGATGTTTAGTTGAGGCTACCTACAAAATTAAAAGCTTTGGCTGTAAACAGGACGGGAATCGATTAGTTGGCATTGGAAATAAAACTTTCAAAATAATATGAAAACTCTACCTTTTTTTTTTCATGGCAACAAAAAAATGACTTAGGTATATACTCGGGATGATGATTTTGTATGGATGGCAATAGGTATAGTTTTTTTTTACTACGAATATATTCGTATGGCAGGGAACGAGTTAACAAAGTTTTTTTATTGAATTCTTGTTATTGACGTTACCCGATCGAGTGGTTTTGCAATTGCGACTTTGTAAGGTTTAACTTACTTAATATCCCACGTTTTATAATGATTGGAAATTTTGCCTATTTGAAAATACCCTTCATCCATCACGCCGTCTTGTCTTGTCTTCATTTTTCATCCAATAACCATTTAAATTTTTCTTGTCATGTATGTGTTTAGGTATTATATATTACCTAAACATTTTTTAAAAGGTAGGTACCTATTTTGATAAAGAAAACTAAACAATCGTTTAGATTTGTTTTTTATAAATGACCTATTACCAAACTTTTTAAATACCATTGTGAATTAATATTAATGCATGCAGGTATTAACAATCTTTAACAGCTACATACATATCGGTTTTCAATTATTAATTATAACAACTATCTGTTTTTAATTATTGAATTATTGTACAAAACTGTGAAGACAAAATCAACAGATCGATAAACACTTGCCCCTTACTCTAAAGCTCTATGCAATAACTGCTCATAATAATTCCATGCTCTCTGACTTCGCGTACAAGACTTGCAAAATTGTATGTATTCCCATTGTCAAGTTTCTTATCAACGTATTTACATACAAACATGTATGTGTGTTTGTTTTGTCGATACATTACATACATCTTACTGTTTACTACCGCATACCAAGATAAGATATGATAGTGTGCTTAGAGAGCGTGTAATATTCATGCAAAATGTATTGCAAAATAAACTTAAAGGGCACGACGTTAAGAGCCAATTTATACAGTGACATTGATATTACAGAAGCAAGTTAAGGAGAGGTAGAATTAGAGCCTAATTTCACCGTTTCCGATCAAAAGTTAGATCCATAAAGATTGCTTGAACGATGTCAAATGTTGATTAGAATTTCATGGTACAAATTGATCGCGTTTACAAAAGCGTCTGTCTACTAAAATCCCCCGAAATTTGAGATAAAAGGCTTAGAATCCCCTTAATGGGATTTTGAGACCAAGTAGTTCGTGCTTTTCGAACGTAACTCTCAAGTGGTCATCGTTTTCAATAGTTGCTAGAAAAGTCAAAGAAAAGAGGAGGTTCTCAATACGGTTGTATTTTTTTTATTTGTAATATTTTTTTTCATGTTCAAGTTTCACTCTAGTTGTTACACTTATAGATTATTTAATATTTTTTGCAAATTCTACTAATATTAGCAAAAATACCTATGTACCTACATAACTAGTTTCTTTCCCCTTAAGTAAATATCGAGAATTGTTTTGATACACCCTGTATAGCCTTCAGTTTATTACGTTAATATTGGTTGCAGTGCAACTTTGTACCGGATAGTAGTTTTATCTAAAGCATATTCTTATAGCCGATGGAATAAACATCTGTGCTTGCAAATAGTAATTATATTTACATATCACCTGCCAAGTTTATTAAACCTAGCTTTTGAAAGCTTTAAGCTTTAGTAGTAGTAGAGCTGTTTGTGAGAGCTCGTCCGGGTTCAGTACTAGCACCGTACCTATTTCTGCCGCCAAGCAGCGATGCTCGCATTGCTGTGTTCCGGTTTGAAGGGTAAGGGCGCCGGTGTAATTACACGCACATGAGACTTTAACATCTTTACGTCTCAGAGTGATGGACGCAGTGCATTGCCTTACAGGGCACGTCCTCATTGGACTTGCTGTGTGAGGTAATGCATTGTTATAGGCAGAAGTTACTACTTAACATCAGGTGAGCTATAAGCTTGTTCCATTACTTTTATCATAAAAAAAAAAAGCTTTTCGCCACAATAGTTAAAATATACATTTTATTCATAAAAAAAATACGAATGGGTAATAATAGGATTTCACTTTGTGCGCGTGCGGTTTTGTTAATACCTTCTTTTGTTAAGTTACAAGGCTCGCTCCATCTTTTAGTTGTATAAAAAAAATGTTTTAGTAAAAGTTATCATTTTCAAATCATCAGTTACAAGCAAGTTATAAGGATCATTTTCAAAATGAACTTCGTCTGCACAGTTCTATACTTGAATACCAAAGTATTCAAGAACGAATTATTGACCGAAAAACCGTATGACCGAATGAAAGCTCATACAATCCTTCAGAAGTTGCCGCTTATCACAAAATCTCGACTTCCGAATGCTCCGAAGGCGCTAAAGATTTTTATTTGGATTAAATTACACGAGGAATTTAGATTGGTTGAATATATTTATTTTGAACGTGGTTTAATTAAGTATGTCATTGCTGTGTGGGCGGAAACAATAGCGGTAGTAGCTCTCTGCCTTCCGTGCTGTGGGTCGTGGGTTCGATCCCCACCGAGAACAAACATTTGTGTGTTATAAACATAGATGTTTGTTCTGTGTCTGGGTGTTTCTATGTATTATAAGTATGTAATTACAAAAAAAATGTATGTATGTATTCTATCAGCCATCTAGTTTCCATCGTACAAGCTTTGCTTTGTTTGGGACTAGAAGGCGTTGTGTTAAGTGTCCGTGAATATTTATTTATTTATTTATTGATGGCTTTGAGATAAACAACGCTACTGAAGTTCTTTGTGTTATTGGCAGTAGGCAGACGTATTGTACGTTCCCCTGTATTTAAATAGTCTGGAAGAGATCTCTTTGAGTGGTAAGATCGCTCACTGTACGTTATTGCTATAGGTAAGTGTTCGGTGGTCTGTAAAGGGTGGATATAGAATAATATTCCATTGATTCACGCCTAAACTAAACACACCTAATAGCAGGTAGGTAAAAAAAAATAATATAGCATTTTATTGCTGTCAATCAATAAGTTGACAGCTGTCAGCAGTAAAGTTAAATAAAAAATCGATATATAGCGGAAGCAGTTACGAAATTAAAGATCAACTTGTTCTGAAGTTGACAGGAAGCAAAAAGTAACTTTATATATAAGTGCATAATAAAATAAAGTCTAGGTAAGTATTGCTATGAACCTAACAAAATTGCAGTAGGTATAACAATGATAACAAATAACAAAAATAAATATTATCCAGCAAAACCTTCAGACTCGGAGAAATCGAAAGTAAAACAGTCCTTATTGAAACCGGTCGTGACATACTGACTTCTTATCTAACGCGTAAATTCTGACAATTACCCAAGGGCCCGAGGTTTTTGCCTCCAAAAGACACAAAAAAAAGTAAAAAAAAAAGAAAAGAAAAAACCCCGCTCTGCCACTGGCGCCGACCACAGATATCATTCGAGTTTTGAGACGTTTCTTTTGTTTTTTTTCTGTGCGTGGACATTATAGGACCTTTATGGAGGAGACATTGATAAGAGGATTATTCGGGATGTTGTCGATATGTGAACTCGTTTTTGTAATCTGTGGAGCTTATGTCTGAGGAAGGTAGCTTGGTAGAGTTTTAAAAATTACCTACATTCTTTTAACTTTAAATAAACTAAAGAGAGAAAAATAAGTAGAGTTTTAAAAAGAAGTGCTAATAAAACTAGAGCTAAGTAGAGCTACTTATATAAAACTTTATTTCATTATTCGCACTTTTGGTGTTTTTTTACCGTACAGAAATAATTTTAATGTTTTTTTTTCCTTCAAAACGCTATGTAATCTTCTTACTCGCTTAAGATGACTTGCGAGAGTTTTCAATACCTATAAGTTTTAAAATATACTAATATCCTATAGCACCTAGGTATACGTACATTTTACGACGTTATAATCTCCGCCCTACTAACCACAGGTAGAAATAACACACAAAATAATCTAAAACACTCAAAATATTTTCAAAACTCGAACGTCCATCATAATTTGCCAAACAACGCCCACTTTGACAGCTGTCATATTAATTTGACATCTGTATTCTCCCCTTTTTTTTTCTTTCTTTTGGCCAGTGCATTTTTTGCAAACTCTTTTGTGGAAAGGAATTCGTGGTGACGAATCGGCAAAATATTTTGTTATCTTTGTAAAGGCTTTCGATAAGGCGGGCGTCTGGTTTTTTCTTAAATCTTTTTGGTGTACTTATCTTATAATAAATCTTTCTAGTTAATGTCCTTGTTACAATTTACACCAAATTAGTAAAAGTTGACGACTTTGAAGAACAAACCCACGCGTAGTTATTAGGTATGTATAATATATACATAGTTATTTTTATCAAAATTCTGATAAGTACTGTATAAACATTAACAAGAACAAGTAAACTGTAATAATAATTTTGACAAAAATATTAGTAAACTAGGTAGATACAGATATCTACCTAGATAATATTATAGGTGAGTGTAGGTAATTTTAGAGAAATTTTTATTAATATTTTTTGTTACCTATTACAATAACAGTGTTAAATTCATTTTAAATACAAATGCATATTTAAAAAAAAATCTAAACAAAACTTATAGTAGTGGGATTAGGTGAGTCCGAAAAAATTGTATGCCCATAGCCTATTAAAATAGTAATTTGACACTTACTACCAATCAAAAAAACGTCACTGTCACTATAGGATTTAAAACAAAAGAAAAAACCAGGCGCCGACTTGCCGCCTGTAGATGTCGCGTCGGCGATATCCGGTATGGTGTAGAAAAAAAAAGTTTTTTGGGTCATCGACCATAGTGTTAGTACGTCAGTAGGTACCTTTTGATTAACAACTATGCTTCTGCTTTTAGAAGTTTCTATGTGGTCAAGTGACCACTTGAAGTATTCAAGCAAAAAATATCTTAATTATATTTAATTTTAGTTTTTGGTTTTTTTTTAGTCTTATAATAAATAAATAAATAAATATTCACGGACACTTAACACAACGCCTTCTAGTCCCAAACTAAGCAAAGCTTGTACGATGAAAACTAGATGGCTGATAGAATACATCATACACTTTTTTTTTTGTAAATACATCCTTATAATACATAGAAACACCCAGACACAGAACAAACATCTATGTTTACAACTCACAAATGTTTGTTCTCGGTAGGGATCGAACCCATGACCCACAGCACGGAAGGCAGAGCTACTACCGACTGAGCCATGACGCCTGTCAAATAATAGGTAGTACCTATACATGAATTTTTAAGCAAAGGGTGAATAGGTGGATTATGGCTAAGCTTAGGCTGCAGTTACACTTACCATCAGGTGTGCTGGCAGCCAAATACTTAGCTATAAGTAATAAAAAAAGTATTGCAATAAAATTATAGGTTATATTTTGAAGGTAGGTCTATGCGGGGTAGTGTGAGGCACATCCAAACATTACCTTTAGCAGATTTAACATTTTTCATAGTTATTCAATACATAATGATTTGAATTCAAGTATTTATTGTATAACGCGATGAGTCCTGAGATAATGTCACACAAAGTACCTATTTAAAGTTTCATATGTCAGCTTAAAATAAGTTAAAATGGATTAAGGTGTGGAGTATACTGAGCTTTTTTTTTAATTTGAATTGTACAAGAATTAATGAGTGAAGTATGAAGATTTAATTTCAATTTGAATTGAAAGTTGATAAAACCATTTTATTATTGAAATACTGTACGATTCACCTACAGTCTTTTACTTACGCTGCAACCTACATTTTGACAATTTGAAATAAGTAAGTAATACTAAGCTAGTTACCAAAATATAAAAAAATCAGATAAACACAATCAGAGTAGGCAATTGTCGAACTTAACTTGTTTTGAAGTCTATAAATACGAGCTAAAATATGTCATGATTCAAAAACTCAGTGTACCCCCACCTCAACTAAAAACCAGTTTGACAGATCCCTCGCTACCGTAGACGAGAGGATTTTATGACAATGTGAATGATCTGACAAAAAACCGATGTAACTCGAGCAGCCTCAGTGTGCTACCAACCTAATTACTTAAGCAGTCGACAGGTGATTTCAATTTGGGGATATTTAGGAATACCTTTTCTGTATTTGTGTTGTACACGCCTTACAGGGCACGTCCTCATTGGACTTGCTCTGCGAGGTAATGCATTGTTATAGGCAGAAGTTACTACTTAACATCAGGTGAGCTATCAGCTTGTTCCATTACTATTATCATACAAAAAAAGGTTAGCTGGAAGAAAACTTTTTGTAAGCTCGCCTATATTTGAAGTATAAGTTTTAAACTAAGTTTAGCTGTGTCCAATCCATACTAATATTATAAATGCGAAAGTAACTCTGTCTGTTTCGCTTTCACGCCAAAACTACTGAACCGATTTGAATGAAATTTGGTACACAGATAGTCTAGAGCCTAAGAAAGGACACATGCCACTTTTTAATGCGAAAAAAGGGTTGTAAAGGGTTGAAAGGGGGGGGTGAAAGTTTCTTAACCTTTTTCATGAAAACTTTTTTAACGTCACATTTGAAATAACTGTCAGTTGTTTGACAGGAAGAGTTTGAATGACAAGACAACGTCTGTTGGGTCAACTAGAAAAGAATAAAGGGACACGAGTTTTGACATTTTTTGAAACGACACATAGCACTTTTATTTTAATAGTTTTTCTTGTGTTATTGTGAGTATTGTTGTTTAATTTTGGTGGAATTTTAACCAATAATACTTGGGTCGTAACATAAAGTGTGAGCCATTGGAATAAATGTGTGTAAAGTGGTTTTTCTGAATGTGAAAATTCGTGTTAGGTTTTGAAGAGAAAATCCACCATTTTCTTTTCAAAACAAACGACAGCCGACTTGACAAATGACTTGACTTGACTTATTTATTACAATTTTAACACTTGACATTGGCAAAATTGTCTGTCGAAATGACGGACAGAGGCCATTAATGAAGAGAAGAAGAAAAGAATAAAGAACAATTTTTGACATTTTTTGAAACGACACATAGCACTTTTATTTTAATAGTTTTTCTTGTGTTATTGTGAGTATTGTTGTTTAATTTTGGTGGAATTTTAACCAATAATACTTGGGTCGTAACATAAAGTGTGAGCCATTGGAATAAATGTGTGTAAAGTGGTTTTTCTGAATGTGAAAATTCGTGTTAGGTTTTGAAGAGAAAAACCACCATTTTCTTTTCAAAACAAACGACAGCCGACTTGACAAATGACTTGACTTGACTTATTTATTACAATTTTAACACTTGACACTGGCAAAATTGTCTGTCGAAATGACGGACACAGGCCATTACTGAAGAGAAGAAGAAGAAAGAACAATTTTTACAGTGTGGTTTGAAAAAACTTACGTCATAGGTTGTTACTATTTCATTTAATTTGCTTAAATAATTAGTCAAGCCTTGTATAGTATTATATGATCTGTGGTCAAGCTAATACGATCGACAGATAATATTCTTATCTGAAACATCTCGTCTCGGTATACAACAATAAATTGAACACCGGTATTCTGAGCTGGTAAAACTCACTAATAAGTTTTTCTACTTTAGACCAAAGAAACATTGGAAAAAGATAACAGATAGTAAAATGCTGGTGGCGCAAAATTCCAGCCTTAAATCCAGAATCCTAGGATAATTATTTTTTATAACTTTATTTCAGTCTATAAAACTTATTTAACATTAAAACAAACCGTTTTTTTTTAGTTAGAAAAAAATTACAAGCTATTTATGAGTTCATTTTATGTATTCAAATAAATTTGGTTAAGTTAGATTATGTTGCAAGTTTTTACTGTCATAAGCTACTGTATTTTACATTGAGTGAGCTTGAGAATTTTTTGATAGCTACTTAAGATAGTTGTAAGTCTTAATTCAAACCGTATGACATTCATTTCTTTTATTATTAAAGATGGCGCTCGATATGAATATAGACGTCAAACGCAGGCTTCGATTTTGATAACGATCTTAAAATTACGAGGCCACGACATCAGAGACTTCAACCTCTTGTCTCAGAGCTTATGGCTGGACTAGCCGTCGCCCGCGGCGTTGCTCGCGTTCTACCCTTTAGAGTGTGACGTTTCAAAATTCCTTTCTTAGTGCACCCCCACACTATATAAGGATACTACCCTCCAAATTTCATACCTCTAGGACTTATAGTTTAGGCTGTGCGTTGATTCTAAGTCAGCTTCAAAAGAGTTTTATATATTTAGAAGATTTAAGATTTATATGCAACTAACGGATGTCAGTAGGTAAAAAATTATGGTAATTTCACACAGCGCCCTCTAGCCCCAAGCTAAGCAAGCTGATAGACACACACACACAGAAAACGTGTCAATGTATTTCAATGACATTTGTAAACAATGAGTCATGGTAAATTTTTTTGACATTTTAATTAATAGCAATTCGAAATTTTTGTGACATTTTATTATTTAGCGATTATATGATATTTATTTGCTACGAAAATACTATTTCGTACAAAAGATTTCAACGCGTTGCTACGCCACGCGCCGTAGAGCTACGAATTCGTAGAGAGCTACGTTAATAAGGCCCGTTTGTTGAATAATGTTTCTTATATAAATCGGCCGAGAGCTTAATTTGCTGCTATACAAAAAAAAACTTAAAATTATTGTACGTATCAAACTTAGTAGGTATATTCATTAACTCAATGTAAGCTTTTGTCTTTTGCATTGACAAGCAGATTCAAATTCGAACGAAAGAGACAAAATACGATGCCACTATTCCAAGCTTACATCGAGTTTACTAAGGGTTAGTCTCAAAATCTCCTCTTTTACGAAGATTTTCAGACTAACTGGGTTTGATATCCACAATGATTTTGAGTTATTTTTATTTTTATATTCTGTATCGCTGAGTTTATGGCCACACATAGTACAGTAGTCATCTGATGCACCAGATATTAATGATCATTGATAAGTATTTAGCCGCTTCAACTTTTCCCACGATTTGACTCACTACTTAAGCTCAGAGTGGTCACGTGACTTTTCGTTCGGAAATCTCATTTTTATACATTTTTTTCTTTTATTTATGGCCGAATTTATGAATAAAAAGAAAACACGACCCGAAAGTGCCCGAAACCCATGTAGAAAGACGCAAATTATCAAAACCTGAACCCCCCAGAACATTTCAAGAAAAGTATACACAGCAAAACGGTAAAATTAACATCAGAACCCTAACACTGAAGATAAAACATTGAAATGTGACCTCTAAAACCCGAGCAAATATATTAACCTCATCTCAATCACCAGCACTGTCGATAATCGCTTGCACTTTTAACACAAATCACCGTCAATTTCTATCGGGCTTAAGTAACCCGTTCAAGGGAATATGGGTGGTATGGATGTCTTGTTTATTTTAACCCATTATTTGAAAAGGACGGAGGTTTAAAATTAGCGCATACTACCGCGGCAGCCTTCAGAGTCCAAGGATAATATTATGGGTAAATATGGGGGTTTTAGTGATGCACCCGACCGCAGGATCATGCATGGGTACTGAGAAGGTATCCACAGTTAAAAGATTTTTCTCTTCCTTTCTGTCTACCAAAGACTCTTTCTCTTCTCTCTCTCTTTTTAAAGAAAAAGCTGCTGAGTTTGACAGATTTAATCTAATAACGATTACGTGATATCTCGGCCGAAAACTCGTTTTTCCAATGGGAAGCTTTAGACGTGATGATGACGTCATTTCTATAGAAGTAAAATCTCTGACAATCTCAGCATAAGGCCCGTGCATTTCACACACTGTCAATTGTGACTTCGATTCCCATCCAGAACCATTTTTGTGATAAACATACATTACTTACCTATACCTACTTATATTAGTTTAATACATACTTTCTAAAAAAAACAACAACTACTTAGTATTCATCATAACTACTTAGTAATCAATTACCTATCCGCGACAATTATTACTGTAGAATGTCATCTAGGCTAGGAATTTTTCCATCATCATCATCATCATCGGCCTTTGCATCTGTAGCGCCATCTATCTCGCTACATGAGAACTATCCTAGATCGCGCAAACGAAGTTATCACGGAGTTTGAACATAAGTAATACTACCGAATACCATCCATCGGTCCTCGGACCCCGAGCCAAAGGTCGCTCGGCGTGGAAGATCTTCCGTTTTCGTAGGAGGACACATATTCTACAATGTCCTCCTCACGTCTATTGCAGACGGCTTAAATAGTGCCTGTATTTGGTCGGGGTAAACATTCGTGGCGGTATGTATAAGGTTTCCAAACTGCAAGCTTAAGTATAACCGAATTCTATCTTACTAATATTATAAATCAAACGTCAAAGTTTAAATGAATCAAACGGAACGCGATCGAAGTCGCGGCAGAAGCTAGTTTACTGTATTTGTGAAAAATATTACTTATTATGAGAAGAAAGGTCCCATCACTAGCGTTCAGACAAACAAACTGCGTTCATTGGACCAAGTAGACTCAGCATTGCTGTTTGCAGCCGTTTAACAAAACGAAAATTGAAGAATTTGTCAGTGCGATGGCGCTACGAGCTAACTAATAACCCTATTTCAAAGTGTGTGTTACCTGCTCACTTCGGGATTTCAGTTTAATAAGGATGACGTCGAAATAACGTCAAAAACATGATTCATTGGATGAAACTTTCGGTCGAGGTTTGACGTCATCCCTTAGAGAAAAAAAAATATGATGTGTTTGACATCCACCAATAAGAATCGTTTAATAAATCCCAGTAATCCCCACTGCTACGTCGTAGACATGCTACATCGTAGCAGTGGGGATTTCTGAGAGAAATTACTGAAATCCCCACTGATAGGGATTTCTTAGTGGGGATTTCTGGAATATATCAAACAACGATCCCTATTGAAGGATTTTAAGCACTTAAATAAATAAATAAATATAAATATTCACGGACACTTAACACAACGCCTTCTAGTCCCAAACTAAGCAAAGCTTGTACGATGGAAACTAGATGGCTGATAGAATACATACATACATTTTTTTTTTTTGTAAATACATACTTATAATACATAGAAACACCCAGACACAGAACAAACATCTATGTTTACAACACACAAATGTTTATTCTCGGTGGGGATCGAACCCACGACCCACAGCACGGAAGGCAGAGCTACTACCGACTGAGCCATGACGCCTGTCAAACTTCCTTAGCAACTTAGCTTAGCTCCGGTGGAAGAGCACCCCAAAACTGTTTCAAACGACTCTACTATTCAATAAATACAGCGGGTACGAAGTGCTCGTGGCTTGCTTAGTCAATCTTCACCGATTATCTAAGTTAAGCGACGTTCTGCGCGGTCAATATTTGGATGGGTGACCGTTAGTGGCATTTACATCTGAACGCTGCCGTGCTTCAGAGGGCACGTTAAACTGTCCCGGCTCTAGCAGTCGTTAAGCCACGACGGAGGCCTTAAGGTGGCCTAAAAACTCCGTCAACAGAGTTGGCCACTAACTCATACGAGCTTGCTTGTATGAGCTTTATCACAAGTTAAACTGTCGGTCCCGGCTCTAGCAGTCGTTAAGCCACGATAAGTTGAAGATAGATATAAAAGAATTTGAACAAAACCTTGAAGTCCTCTGTTTGGGAACTTCAAACCCTGCCAATGAACACGTTTGTTTGCAGACCGCTTTTTACCCAAAAGAAGATAAATATTGATCGAGATGTGTTTCGCCGCGGTCACCTTTGAGCCCCAAGTTATGGCTGCTGTCCAATATTACCTGACATCACAGTTGAAACTTAACTAGCATCAAAATAATAAAGAAACCGTACTTTGTAGCAAGCAAGCTCGTATGAGTTAGTGGCCAACTCTGGTGACGGAGCTTTAAGGCCGCTTTAAGGCCTTCGTCGTGGCTTAACGACTGCTAGAGCCAGGACAGTTTAACGTGCCCTCCGAAGCACGGAAGCGCTCAGATCTAATTACCACTAATAGTGACCCATATGTGTGTTGTTAACATAGATGTTTATTCTGTGTCTGGGTGTTTCTATGTATTATAGGTATGTATGTATTTACAAAAAAAAAGTATGTATTCATCCAGTTTCCATCGTACAAGCTTTGCTTAGTCTGGGACTAGAAGGCGTTGTGTTAATATTTAATTTAATTTGTTTATTTATACCTAGTTACAGAGATTTTAATTTTCATCTAGAGACTCGACACTGAATTAAAGAATTTTTTTATTAGATACTTTTTAAAGATATTTTTGAATTTTATTTGTACATTCTCATTTTTGATATCAAATAGTGACCGCGCAGAACGTCGCTTAACTTAGATAATCGCTGAAGATTGACTAAGCAAGCCTAGCCACGAGCGCTTCATCTAGAATTCTAGAGAATTCTAGACTATAGATACTGTAGAATGATTCCTGTAGGTGTGTTGGTAACTATGGTGGGTATAATTAGGATCAGGTATGGTATGGTATATCCCTTAGTTTACGGCTACCCGCGGAGATAAGCGTGCATGTCCGCGGCGCCTTTGACACCGCCTTTACCGAGCCGCCTCCGACTTCGTTATTGGATATAGGGTTGTCGCGTCAACTGAAGGTTGTGTTTTTTTTTTTTAAACAAGATTTTTTATTGTTATGTCCGGCCCACACAACTACCAGCCTCTGTTTATCCTACTAATATTAAACTAGCTGCCCCCATATCGCAAGCTCTGAACTGCTTTCGCTGCCCAGCATAATGTTACCACAGATATACGAAAACAAGAAGCTTTTGACGGCAAAAAACGCGCTGAAACGCGCTAATGTCACTATTTAACCACAGAACACCTATGATTTAGTGTCAAAACAGTTCAGAAAACCTGCCAGGCTTAGACCTGGCAGGTTTTTATGAGATAACGCGATTACCCCCCAGGTGCTACGACATCGTCAACGCAGGATTAGAAGTGCATTTTGCTATAATGTGTACTTTGTATTTATTTTAAGACTAGCTGATACCCGTGACTTCGTACGCGTGCCGAACCACCAAAGTATCTGTCAACCAGCATACGATGAACCTTGTATGAAAATGGCTGCTTTCGGTTTAGTTAGAGAGTTCAAGCTGTATCTAAGAATCCAAGTCTTTGATTTCAATAAAATATAGCCTATGTTTTAATATGGAAAAAGAGCTTCCAAATAGTATAAGTTACATTGAAATTGGTCCAGTAGTTATGTCGTGACGCGAACAAACAAACAGGCAGGCACAGACTAACTCTATTTTCGGAACCAGAATTGTTTATTCAGTAGATCTTTCATTTTAGTTTTTGGATCTATATATAGATAGTAATACCCGGACATAAACCTATCATGTGCTTATGTTTACCTAGGTATGTATAAAAAGTAAGTTACTAATTTTTTTTATTGAAAAAATAAACTAACGAACCCTTCGAGCCAGCCCTAGTGCACTCGGCGGCAGGGCCAGTCCATTATTGACACAATAAATTCTAACGCACGATTTTTTAAAACCAGCCTCACACACACAAGCGTACACACATACGACTGTGTTGTGATCGTATAATGATTATAAGTGACGATTTCCGGGTCAATTGACAGTTTATTCGTATAGCGATGACTCTAGAGATGCTGGTTCGAGATCCGTGGCATGACAAATATTTGCATGACATTTTACTAATTTACATTTAGTTCCAACCAAGCAATAGCACGATTTTACGATTTTTTGAAATTCAACTTAATACAATAATAACAAAATTATTGCATTTTTATTACTAACATCGGTTTATATCGAACTTTATAATTAATATGAGATTAATACTAAATAATTAGTGTAGCTTATTTTATTACGTTTTATGAAGTATCTAGTGCTAAATATAGATGAATATAGGCTATTTAAGTACTCTTGAATGTTTTTTTTATGACAATTTCTCGAATGATCCAGAACATAAAACTTAGGTTAACCAATGCATTAAATAGTTAAGTGTACATGCGCATTACGCGACGGGTCAGATAAGTGTTACTTGGCCAATCTCATAAACTCACTTAATAAGCGTTACTCAAACATACATTTTAGTAAAGATTTTCATACAAAACAGTCAAAAAAATGCTTGAGTTCGTATTTGAGCCCCAAGTCTGTGCATTTGTTTTACTTTCAACTCGATTATAGCACACGCAAACGCATTCGCAAAGCGAGACATTTGGTTGGGAATTGCACAATTCCAAAATCTCTCGCTAGAGGCGCTTATCCGAGTTCCATACAAAATGTCTCGCTTTGCGAATGCGCTTGCGTGTGCTATAATCGAGTTGAAAGTAAAACAAATGCACAGACTTGGGGCTCAGTGGTTGGGCTAAATGCGAACACCTATGTCTGCACGCCCGCTCGTGGCTAGGCTTGCTTAGTCAATCTTCACCGATTATCTAAGTTAAGCGACGTTCTGCGCGGTCACTATTTGGATGGGTGACCGTTAGTGGCATTAACATCTGAGCGTTTCCATGCTTCGGAGGGCACGTTAAACTGTCGGTCTCGGCTCCAGCAGTTGTTAAGCTATAACGGAGGCCTTAAGGCGGCCTAAAAACACCGTCACCAGAGTTGGCCACTAACTCATACGAGCTTGCTTGCTTTGCAGGCCGTTTAATGCGTTAGCGCTCTAAAAATCGTTTAATGTGGCGTCTGCATAACTAAAACGTATAAAACTTTAGTAACTAATTAAGTTACTATTCCATGCGCTATAATATTAGTCGGCTCATTAGATAGCAACTTATAAACTCATAACACTTTTTGCTCTGTGTTGTCGGGTGATAAAAGCATGCTTCAGCTGCGTTTACAACGGGTAACAGACAACTTGCTAGACATTAAAATATTAAATGCAAAATAGGTAGGTATAGGGAATTCAAAATGACATTTCCGAACGAAATGTCACGTGATGTCTGTTGTTGCAATTTTTTAAATAAACCTTATTTTAAAAGTTTTGTAATTCTTTGAAACAACACCTACCACTTTTATTTTAATATATTATTTCTTGTGTTATTGTTTTGAAGAGAAATTCCACAATTTTCTCTTCTTCTTCTTCTTTTCATTAATGGCCTCTGTCCGTCATTTCGACAGACAATTTTGACAATGTCAAGTGATATAATTGTAATAATATAAGTCAAGTCAAGTCATTTGTCAAGTCGGCTGTCGTTTGTTTTGAAAATAAAATGGTGGATTTTCTGTTCAAAACCTAACACGAATTCTCACATTCAGAAAAACCACTTTACACACATTTATTCCAATGGCTCACACTTTATGTTACGACCTAAGTATTATTTGTTAAAATTCCACCAAAATTAAACAACAATACTCACAATAACACAAGAAAAACTATTAAAATGAAAGTGCTATGTGTCGTTTCAAAAAATTTCAAAACTCGTGTCCCCATTTTCTCTTCAAAACAAACGACAGACGACTTGACTTGACTTATATTATTACAATTATATCACTTGACATTGGCAAAATTGTCTGTCGAAATGACGGACAGAGGCCATTAATTAAAAAGAAGAAGAACCTTGTTTGACAGTGACAGCGCCAATTACATTATTTTTATGCAAGACGTCCAAGTCCCTATCGGGATCGGGGCTCTATATATATCAGTGCTATTTGTAATTATAAGTGGAAAAAGCATAGTTATAACGAAAAAGCTATTTTGACAGCGTGCTTTTTAAAAGAATATTTATTTTTACATCAAAACAGTATTGTCGATAAGCTGACTTATTTGTTTTTTTATTATGAATCAAAATATACATTTTTCCTCTTTCTTCGTGGAATACCTACTTCAGTATTTTAAACATGACAGGTAGCAAGCCCATCACGGCTTTTAGAGTTGGCAAAAATAAGATTTTTAACGGAAACGGCATTTTAATTGCAAAATTATTGCAGTTTACGGTACAGCTTTACGATGATGGATGGTTTTATGCAGTAACTGTCAGTTTTTATTGATGCTATATTACTGGTTAATTTTTGCCAACATGTACCTAAATATTGTTACTGTAACAGTTGGTTAAGTTTATTATAAAAATTAATATTTTTTGGAATAAAATGTATGAAACGAGTAATCTCAATACATTTTATCCCAAAAAAGTATTAAGTTAATCACTTTTAGTGAGTTAATTTTTTTTTTTTACTTTATACTCTGTACCGCACTATATTATTATATAAATATATTAAATAAAAATTAAAAATATCAAATCAAGAATGACAAAATTAGCAAAAACACCATAATTTAATTATTTTTTTAAGAAATCGGTAGTTACCTACTCGTCTGTCCATTTAGACGGAGGGTTTACGGAGGGCCTCGGTGAACTCCAAAGTCAATTGAAGCGAATGGTTTAATGTATCTTCTTGGCCTAGATTTCTTTGTGTTGATGCATTTCCGATCCATTTCGTTTTATTTCCCTTTTAGCTCTTTCATTGTTCTTAATTACATTGTTACTAATTGGATATTTTATATCTTTATTTAACTTTAACTAATTAATCTTTTGCTTTCAAAAGAGAAAGGAACCTAATTTATCTTTTGCAGTTAAAATTATTTCTTACTTAAGTACCTTTGTATTTGTTTTCCTGGTTTTCTATAGTTTTACCTACATTATATTGGTTTTCAAAAATTACAAAAGTTGATGAGCAATTATCATCATCATTATTGAGCATCTAAAACGACCTTCAGAGGAACATTTTAACACCGCATAAATAAATAATGGGTTTTTACTCCACTGCACCCAATTTTGTTGATGCATTTTTGTTAACTGAAAAACTTTGACAGCACTAAAATTATAGCTGTCTTTGTCATTTCAGTTTGTGAGAAAGGGATATCAATTATTTTATTGCTGTCATCTTAGGTTAGTTTAGAAAAATGAAACAACGAAATAAGCTTCAACTATAAGCATACAAAGTTGTTAGCTGCTTATTGCAGAAGTCCGTCCCGTGTCCCGTCACGGTGCACAACGCACGCTGAACAATGGATTATGACGAGATTAACTGATAGTCGGGTGTTAACGACTGTACCCGAGGTCGAGAACCTTAGCTGTTACCTAACAGTGCACAGACTTTGCACAGAGGGGATATTGTTGTCTCTTAAAAACTTTTCTGAACTGTTTTCATACTACCTAAATCATAGGTATTCTGTGACTAAATAGTGACATTAGCGCGTTTTTTGTCGTTAAAAGCTTCTTGTTTTCGTATATCTGTATTAGCCACGTCACTTGACATTATGCTGGGCAGCGAAAGCAGTTCCGAGCTTACGATCGGGGGGCAGTATCCATTATGTCTTGAGCTGCATTGCTGTGCTTTGATCTATCTATCTATAGGTAGGTACTAATGTAAAACGGTAAAAAAGCCAAAACCCAAAATTAAAGATATGGATAAACTAAATATGCAGATCTACTAAAAAAACGATTCTGATTCCGAAAATTGAATTTGTTTGTTCGCGGATCACGCCTTAACTACTAGACCAATTTCAACGAAACTTATACCATTCGGAAGCTCTTTGTCCGGATTGAAACATAGGCTATATTTCATTGAAATCAAAGACGTGGATTCTTAGATACAGCTTGAACTCTCTAAACCAAAAGCAGCCATTTGCTACGAGATTCATCGTATGCTGGTTGACAGATATTTTGGTGGAAAATTTCGCACGCGTACGAAGTCGCGGGTATCAGCTGGTGTAAAAGTATATTATTTACAATTTGTGTCCATAAATAATAATAAGTGTACCTAATTGGTTTGTCAACGTGCTAGTAATTCAATAAATAAATAAATCACTCATTGTTCTTTACCAAAGAATTTAGAAACTACCTCTTAGCACAGAATTAGCTTTTATTAAAGATCTTACTTAGAACCATTTGTCTACGAAGACTCGTCATAAAGGTAAAAGACAATTTGAGGAACTTCCTCACGCAAGAGAGAGATGGCGTATGAGATGTCTCTATGCCCTCAACTCCTGCTAACAAGGTGTGGTCAGACCAGCCACGCCTACTTTATCGATTCTAGAATATATTATTCATATTTCTTGTTGTGAAAAGATATGAGGTTCTGGATCAAATATGGGTTAGAAGTGTTTGATACAATAATATAATAATAACCAATATCATCAATCATCAATCAATACATATAAAACTCTTTTGAAGCTGACAGAGAATCAACGCACAGCCTAAACTATAAGTCCTAGAGGTATGAAATTTGGAGGGTAGTATCCTTATATAGTGTAGGGGTGCACTAAGAAAGGAATTTTGAAACGTCACACTCTAAAGGGTAGAACGCGAGCAACGCCGCGGGCGACGGCTAGTTTTTCATAAATGTATTCACTAGTGTAATTATAATACATTTGTTTTAATGTTTAATAACAATTTAAACGACATAATAGGTCACACCCATTAAACGGTCTATTTTGTAATACTTTGTCGTGACTAAAAGCAGATAATGAATAGATATCGATTAAAAATGATTGACACATCATGAGAGAATATTAATAAGTTGTCGGTTTATAAAAAAATACCTGACAAACGGTTTTTAAATACAAAAAATATCTCTTCTTCTTCTTCCTGCCCTTATCCCACTAGGTGGGGTCGGCACAACATGTCCTTTTCTTCCATTCTCCCCTATCATCCGTCATCTCAGTGTTCACTCCTCTCCTATGCATATCATCTCTTACACAATCCATCCATCTTTTCTTGGGCCTACCTCTTCCTCTATATCCATCCACATTCATTCATAGAAAAAATATGTAACACGTTAAAAATACTAGGTCTCTTTATATAAGAAAATGTACTGTATTTTTCATAGCGACTCACGACGATCTCGAGAGCTTGGTTCAATTTTTTTAGCATTTTCCGTGTATTATCTATACCTACCTATAGACAAAATAAAGACCGTGAAATGATGAAATTAACTAAAGTCTTCAATCCGAGTTACTTTAGTTTCGGAGTATAATGAAGGACAAACCTAAACTTGACGAGTTCGAACGTCCTTAGGGAACAAATCAAAATAAATGCTGATGAAAGTTTTCTTTCACATTCTTTTATTATGTACCTACCTTACTTCTTACTTATTTCATTAAATGAGTTTTAATGTAGTGCTTTTTAAATGTGAGAGCAATGGACGCGCTAATATGCCACAAAGGATTCGACGTATTTGCAGTGGACAGTGCAAAAATAACCACTCAACATCAAATCTACCATTTAATTGTATCGTCGATTTTCATAAAAAAAACGAAAAGAAAAATAGTTGCAAACCTTAAATTCATTCTTCAGCTGGTTCCAGTTACTCAGCATCTAATACAAAGATCTCCTTGTTCCAGAGAAGCTCCGGCTATCCCTCTGCGTGGGCTGTGGCGGCCAGATCCACGACCAGTACATCCTGAGGGTAGCACCCGACCTGGAGTGGCACGCAGCCTGTCTGAAGTGCCAGGAGTGCCGGCAGTACTTGGACGAGTCGTGTACCTGCTTCGTAAGAGATGGCAAGACTTACTGCAAGAGAGATTATACTAGGTAAGAGTACGAAGGTGGACTATGTCTTATACGTCACAAAGGTAAAATGGAAGCTTCTATATTTCCCTTCCATTTTTTTATTAAATCATTAGTTACACAGTTTTCACGTACTTAGTATTAAGCTCTACAATCGATTATGTGGTCTAATTTTCTTAACCAAAAAACCAATAATATTATAGGTAGTTACTACTTACTGACTGAGCTCATGGCCTAGGTAAGAGTACAAAGGTGGACCATGTCTTATACGTCACAAAGGTAAAATTAAAGCTTCCATATTTCCCTTCCATTTTTTATTAAATCATTAGTTACACAGTTTTCACGTACTTAGTATTAAGCTCTACAATCGATTATGTGGTCTAATTTTCTTAACCAAAAAACCAATAATATTATAGGTAGTTACTACTTACTGACTGAGCTCATGGCTTTGCGTATCGTTTTCAGGTAAAATATTTATACTTACCTATTTACCTTCTTGCTATGCTAACAACATACGCAATACAGAGACCGCTAGATAAGTATGTATAAACACCCGTTATTTTAACCTCAAAGTTCATCAACACGCTATTATTAACTCTCTGCTTACACAAGCCTAAATTCATCAACGAAAAAGAAAATAAGAATTTCATAACCGAACGTCAATCACCATAGCATCAGCGTCTCGGCGCCACTTTTTATACACACAGACACCAAAGATGAATTCACTAATATAACGCGCATACTGTTTACCTTTTCACCCTTCCATTTCTCGCGGCCAAAATATAGAATTACACGAATGCAAATATACTTTCAACTATCCGACTTCTAAAAACAACCTCCCTGCACGCTCTACCAGTTGAAATAAAGTCTAATATCATAGAAGATAAAGTCATAAATTGAATGTACAGTCGGCAAACAGCGCTTGTCACTCTATACTGTGATGTGCCGAAGAGAAAACAAACCGAGTTTGACTGAGCATTATGTATTTTGGCGCCAAAACAAACGTCAGTCTGACAGCGCGGCGGGCGGCGGGAACCCGATACGTCTATGGTATGTTTGTTCCCGTTTACACCGGTCCGGATAAGCGGGTTTTCGATTACAATTTTATTTTTCTGTATTAGTTTTTGGTAAACGTTGTGAAATTTGTTGATATCGACGCCTTTCTATTATTTCCACTGTTCAACTGGTTTGTTTGAGTATTTGCTGATTTCGAAGTTTCACATTCCAAACATTAGACCTACCAACATTTCTTATTTATGTTAGATACATAGATTTTGTAAGTTTCGGTTCTAACACGATTTAAAAGTACCGTCGAGTTTTTATGTGTAAATAAAACCAAATGCACACTATAATGAAAAGTTTAATTAGCATACCTTCTTAGATAATTAATAAAATAAAACAAAAAACTATTCGTTGTAATTCTTCCGAACGGTAGAAAAATAAACAAGCTCAGGCGAAGATGTTTACACAAAACATCCCATGGAAGTCTCTTTTATAAAACAAGGAAGATAATTTCCTGTATTTGTCTCATTATTTCCGATTCAAATTGTTTTCTTTTCTCAACTTCCCAGTTTTATTTCTTGTTCTATTTTTGTCATTTTCTGAATTCAGTCGTCGCTTTTCTGTTATTCTGTAAACATTTGTATCCGCGTCCTTTTACTTAGAAAGCACGACTGTTTCAGATTTCTTAGTAATGAAATTTTCTAGTAACTTTACCATCCACGCTCACCTTGAATAACAAAATGAAATTTTACAATTTTTATTAAGCAATTTTCAATAAATGCATATTACAAAACACCACTGAATTTTGTAAAATAATAGAACAAAATGTCTCAATTATTATACCAATCATGGTCACTTTTTTTTTTTTTCAACTTTTATTTTCATTACCTACAACGGGTTAGATTAGTTAAGGGTGCACTAAGGAAGGAAACTATATACTTCTACAATTAATTTAGACCAAAAAAATATCTAAATTAGAGGATGACATTCTCATCATCATCATCATAATCAACCTGTATCAGTCCACTGCTGGACGCAAGTCTCTGTTATGTCGTCTGCCCACCGCCTACTTGACCGGCTTACGTTTCTTTTGCCTTTCGGGCCTTTCATGCGCCTTTCGCATATACTACCTATAGGTAATTAAAATAACAGTTGCACTAGTCATACAGAACCCGATATATTTGTGAACCCCTCACGTGACCCGACAATTAGCGAAACTTGACACCGTCCTACGGTATCGGATGCCTGTCATGGCTATTCACAGATGTACAAATAAACAAATAGGTATTCTCAAACGGCGAATGTAATACCGCGTTCACACTATGCCATTGCCGCTGCCGGCATTCATGCCGCGGACTTATTGCCACAGCAACATCGCCTTTATTCTCACCTAGAGCTAAGGCATGAACTTGGTGATGTTGCTGTGGCAATAATTCCGGAATTAATCGCGGCATTCATGCCGGCAGCGGCAATGGCATAGTGTGAACGCGGTATTACAGATGTACAAATAAACAAATAGGTAGGTATTCTCAAACGGCGAATGTAAATAGGTATACCTAGTATCCGTTAAGCAGCTGTAGTAAGCCTGTAGTCTGCGTTTTGTTTTGTTGATCGAAACGCATATCGAGATGGGACTTGCGAGATATTATGTCTGAAAACCCGATAAGCGCCTCTAGCGGGAGATTTGCAAACTATTTTTCTTCAAACAAAATCTGCGAGTTTTTCGATAACTCACCGATTTATAACTCAAGACTATGGGCTCTGTACGAGGTCTGACTGAGTGGTAATAGACATTATAAACTTGGGTTGACAGTTCCACATAATTGTATTTATGTCATTCCAACAGTTTTACACAGGTATTAATAGATTAGATTAGAAAATGATTTATTGCACTTTTTAAAAAAAATCGTACAGAGGCGAATTTGATGCTATTTAGCATATTAATAGTCATTTTTCATAACATTTTAAAATAGTAGTATTAAACATTACTTAAGTAGAATTTAATTAAATAATGATATCAAAACACTATCAATTATTATTAAATACATCATTAATAAATACAAAGTAGTCTACAAATTCACTCAAAAACAATATAGATGATTATAAAGAAAAATCTACAATACCTTTAAGTAACTTGATAAATTAATATTGATTAAATTATTAAAAAGGATATCGGATTAATTTAATTTTACTGATAAATGAAAAAATCATTTGCTTGAGTAATTTATTACTTATTTCGTCGAATATGTCGTTGTATTATGTTAAAATAGTATTCACAATTTTTTTTTCTTTATTATTATTATTTTATGCAACATCAACACTGTTCGTGAGAGTTTGCTTTAAAAATGTCATAGGAAGGCCTATGTCCAGCAGTTTTTGGACTGGCTGATAGATGATAATAATCCCTAGCAATGACGTTGAAGCCGGCTTCTGACCAAAACGCAACGATAGCGCGTTCTAATTTTTCCTGTGGCGCCATCTAGTTTGAAATGTCACGCTTTTGGTTTGGATAGACTTGAAAAGTAACCTAACAGATTACTTACCTACATGTTAGATAATTATTATTAATTGTTTTATTATATTGTAAAAACAAAACTGCACTGTGATTGGATGGAAGAAAATGCTTTAGCATTAAGTCTGTCTGTTAAAAAAAGCAACATAGTGACAGATATTTTTTTTTCCACACAAAACGTTTGATTATACAAATCTATGCATAAAACTAGATCTTATTGATAAAGTCGGTAATAATCAAAGGAAGGTGTATCTTCGATCTAATCTTTGTGTTAAATTATCCAAATCTGTAAACATAAAATCCCGATGGCTTTGATAATATTTTACAAAACTCGTAAAATACAATTAGGTACTTTTTCTTATCAAAAACATTATTTTTATTTGATGTAAGCAGGCGACTAAGGTCAGTAAGGTTAAAAATGTAACTTATCTAATGCTCTACAATCAATCTTATGCACAGTGTGAAAAAAATACTTCTGAAAAGCTGTTTTCTTTTTATAAAGAAGACAGGTTACATACACAGACAGATTTTGTAAAGGAAGTATAAGAGTTTTTTTTTTAATTTAGTTGGGACCTTGTTTTCAGGTATGTAATTTTTTTTAATACTGTTTAGGAAAATGGCCTTCTTGTGGTAGGTAGTAGATTGCAAAAATATGTTTAAGTATTTAGTTTTCAAGATGTAAGTACTTTTACTCTATAAACTTACCTACCTAGGTAAAGAGGTAACGATAATATCTGCCTCACGTCATGTCCAATACTACCTTCAAACTTCGTATTTGGCGACTATACCTACCTTCTAATCTGCACACCCTAACCCTATCCGCAAATGTAGCTACCTATAGGCGATGCTTTTAGCGATATTGCCAGGGGCTGGAGGTGGGGGTAAGGGGTGGTTTCATCCCCTAAGTGCCGGTCGATGACCCGTGGGAGGCTTTTACGGCGTTTTGGGCGTTGAAATGATGAATGCGTCTCGATTTGATGTATGGTGCTGGTGAAATACAGTTTTGTTCATGATTCTAAAATAATAAGCTAGTAGGTATGTACCTAATTACTTAGATATACCTACCCTACTTTATTCAACTTTGGTAGGGTGTAATTCCTAATCAGTGTCAAGAATATATGTAAAACATGAAAAATAAAAACCACCAACACTATTGACTAGTTTCTGTTAGGATCTAGAGTCGCTAGAGGCAACTCAACTTAACTAACTTCTTGGATTTCTGCCTTTGCACTTAATTGTTAAAACGAGTGACACAACTCTTACTCAGAGGACTCATGGCGCTGTTAGAACTGATAACTATTTTAAAGTAGAATTTGACGTTTTGCACTTTGAAACGACAAAAGTGTATAATCCTTTGGTTGACCGAAACAACAAAAAAAAGGTTAAATTATACGTTCAACTTTTAGCCAATCCAAATTGCACACTTTGCACAGTTAGATTAGGAGTATCATATTTCTTGCGTCTCAGAGTTCACAATAAAAAAAATCTTCTTACTTTGTAACTTTGGAACATCCTGTAGCTCATTGTTTTTGTTCTCAGGTTGTTTGGAACGAAATGCGATAAGTGCGGATCCTCATTCAGCAAAAACGACTTCGTGATGCGCGCCAAGACGAAAATCTACCACATAGACTGCTTCCGGTGCTGCGCCTGCGCACGACAACTTATTCCTGGTGAGTCTCATACACGTATTGTCCAGTTTAGACGTATCTAATAGGTATGTGTCTCTCCATCCAAAGGTTGCCTGGAAGAGATATAGCTATTGAGCGATAAGGCCGCCCATTGTACATTTAATGCAACCTGTTTTGTTTCATATCAAGAATATGTTTCGGTGTTATTTATGTACAATAAAATGTTTTCATTCATTCATTCATTCATTTTTACAGGTGACGAATTTGCGTTACGTGAAGGAGGTGCTTTGTACTGTAGAGAAGACCACGATGTTTTAGAAAAGGTGAGTTTTGAAAACACTGATGTATTGTTTTTGATAATAATTCCATAAAACACACTGAAAACTTTAGCCCATTTCGTTTTAGGGCTCAGAAGTGAAAAGACAAAAACGAAGCTTAGTAAGTAAACATTTTTGATACTCTTCGACCGATGGAACAGAACCTAGGACCTAGTGGACCTACCTTGAACCTAGATGCTGTAGAGCCTGTGGCATTTATCTAAATTCAACTATACCTTTAGTCCCAGAACAGCAAATCCCGGAGGCAAAGTTTAAGTAAAGAGAATAATTCCATAAGATTGACCCCATCAAGAATAAAAATATAGTGACATAAAAATGCAGGGTGCCTTAAGACAAGACATTAAGTAATCCTTTAATAATGTCGATTAAAATGAAGAAAGCATTTTTTTCGAAAATAAACTAGGTAGAAATATTAGGTACTTAGATGTCCCTAAGTATAAGTATCTATTATGTTTTAAAATAGAGGACTTACCTAGGTAGAGTAGATAAAATGCGTAAATTAAGAATATTGGTTTCTTTTCTGTAAAGTTAAAACTTTGTCCTCATCATCTAAAATGATGATAACGTTAACTTACCTATTTACTCTTGTTGGTGGTCGAGTGGACCATAATTATACCTACCTACCTACATCTAACCTTAGGCTGCAGCTACACTTACCACCAGGTGTGCTGGCAGCCAAATGCTTAGATAGGTCATAAAAAAAAAACCCCCACACACAAAAAAACGCAATAGATGTAGGTAGGTGCTCGACCACCATCGTTAAAACCACCTAGGTAGGTACTTCATATTTTAATGATTCTATTCTTAGAAAACACTGAAGCAAGTTTGCTTCAGTACCTAGGTACATAGATTAATCCCGCTACTTTTGTCAGTTGAACTAGCAGCGCCATCTAAAGTGTAGCTTTGATTGCAGAGCGCTAACACGAGTGGCAACAGCGGCAACAGCGAGTCAAACAACAACACAACACTTAGCAACAACAACTCACATCACCCCGAGCTCGGCTCTATGTCAGGTGAGTGTTACTTGCAGAGTGCAAAGTGTTGCAACAACAATAGTGAGTCTAACAACAACACAACACTTAGCAACAACAACTCACCACCCCGAGCTCGGCTCTATGTCAGGTGAGTGTTACTTGCAGAGTGCAAAGTGTTGCAACAACAACGCAAAACTTACAAAACACACAAAACTAAATTAAAAAAACTCACATCACGCAGTGAGTTCATTTCTCTAGCTTGACATTTCTGGTGGAATTAGGTACGAATTGGGAAGAAAACTTAAAATTAACATAACAATGGAAGATACGAATTGGCTATAACCCGTGTAAATGGGTTCCAAACACTATAGTATTTTTGCTAGAATTTAAACCAGCTTCATAAAAATAATTTACATAGGCGTATAGATAGGTATTTGGGTACCTACTAATAAAGCAAAATAGGTAGGTACTTCAAACTCAAAAATATTTCAAACCATCATCATCATCATCATCATCATCAACCTATATTGGTCCACTGCTGGACGTAGGTCTCTCCCAAGACGCGCCACTGAGCCCGGTCTTCGGCTCTTCTCATCCAGTGTTTGCCAGCTACATGTCTCAGATCGATTTCAAACCAGTTAGTAATTAAAAGTACTAGGATCATTTAGAATCGTCTTTTAGACTAGACGATTTTAAATGCCAATAAACCACAAAACTATCAAAATTCAGAAAAACCGTTATTCAAACGATAAAAAAACAATTGACACCTGAGCGGCGTTATTAAAGGCGGCGGAAGCTTTGTCGGCGGAGTTCAAAGCGTTATCTAGTAATCACTGCATCGCAAATCGATTACAATCGAGTACACGAATGTAAGGTAGTGATGTACCTTCTTACAATATCGTGAAGAAAGTAGATTAAAAAAAAATACAGGCAATTCTACATGTATTTTGAATGATGAGTGAGGATATTATGTCCCCTGAGGACGTGGGTCATCAAATCACGCTGCGTCCAACAATCTTAGGCCCGTATGCTGATACAGAAATCATTAGGTACTCAAGCATTTTATTTGAGTAGTTTCATAAAATGGTCTATGCTTGACTCCGGATCAGTCCTTGAGCCAATCAAGATACGAACGGGCCTTAGACGCATGGGGGCACCCATCCATACCCTTCAAACTGGAACACAGTAATGCGAGCATCACTGTGCAACAAATGAGACTGGATTAGGTACCTACATATAATGGTTCCTCATTCATTTCTTATTTAAACGCTGGCGGTGATACACATAGACATAGACACACTTGCGGCTGCCGTCATGTCAGCTGCTTGTTCCATGTTTTTTTTCTTAATTATGTTAGAACGGTGTTTTTTCTTAAGCCTTGGTCTCGTAGTAGGTAATATTATATAATTTGTTATTTGTTCTGTATAT